>OZ017741.1:106836083-107468583 GCA_963969285.1 Odontomyia ornata | reverse complement strand
ACTGCTACGCTCTTGTTTACAACCTTAGCGAGAGCCAAATTGCACAAGCAAACATGGCTGCTGCTCAATGTAAACAAATTTCCATACAATACCAAAAATTTGCTTTCTATTTGAAAAACCTTCAGCAAGAGGCAGACGGGGAGGAAATGACAGACTGTTCACTTGGAAGAGAGCAGAAACCGGTCGCATGCTCTCTCATGCATTTTATATGAGCTTAGCCCATCCAGTTCTTATTCATCTTAGGTAATAACAAGCCTTTTCGTTCAATACTCTTCGTGGCAGTGTCTTCTGGAGCAAAAGGTGGTGGCTCCAGTACATTGCCCTTGACACTATTGTCTCAATGCAGATGTGTGTGTGTGTGTGTGTGTATTGGATTGCTGTGATGCTGTCTATTGCACTGGAACTAAAAATACCATCCACCGTTTTTCCAGGTTCGCAGATTCCGCCATGACAAGTATTGAGTGAGCGTTTACATCCACAAGGCCTTGACTATTGCCTCTGGCATCTCCACACTCGTGGTGGACTGTATTTACGTAGATGCTATGAGGGGCGTTGCTCCTCCAAGTTGAGGTGGTGCAGGAGTTACTGTAAACGTTCGGTGTCCTGTAGCCTGTAGACCGAGGGAAGTCTCGTTTTCAGTGCATTATGTCTATTTTTTGCCGGCGCCACTTCCGAAATGTTGGCCACCTGGATAATTACTTCCATGTCCAGTTCAGTTATGATTTTATCGAGCCCGCCTGGTGTCGTTCAAAGTTTTATAGGGTTATCCATTTTACGCTTGGGAAAGTAAAGCTAAAGAAAACACATAAAATATTCAGATGGAAACAACATTTTTTATTCAATATCAAGATCAAACCTTGCCATTATACAGGAAATACAACATCATTCAAATGTCATCCACGGGCCCTCTTACAGCTCTCAATCCTTTTGAGGTAATTTTCAATGGCTTTTCGGCACGTTTCCGGCAATATCTCGGCCATAACTTCACGAATATTGGTTTTCAATTGCTCAAGATTTTAAGGATTGTTCGCGTGAACACGATCTTTCGTATAGCCCCATAAAAAGAAATCCAAAGGTGTTTGGTCGCAGGATCTTGCGGGCCAATTGACACCACCCAATCTCGAAATTACGCGGCCTGGAAATTTCTCTTGCAAAAATGCTCGATTAGCAAGTGTTGTGTGGCTTGTGGCTCCGTCCTATTAGAACCACATATTCTCCAGATCATAATCTTTAATTTTTCTCCAAAAATAATCGGTTAACATCTGTCCATAGCGGTCAGAATTGACTGTAATGGCTCTTCCTTGCTCGTTTTCAAAAAAATTCGGGCCAATAACACCACCAGACCATAATGCACACCAAATGGTCACTTTTTCCGGATGCAAAGGCCTTTCTGCGATCACTTGAGGATTTTGAGAGCCCCATATGTGGCAATTCTGTTTATTAACGTAACCACTGAGCGAGGAATGAGCCTCATCACTACAGAAAATTTTGTTCGAAAAATCGTTATCAATGGCTTGTTGTTCCATCACCCAATTCGCATACATTCTGCGTTGTGTTTGGTCTTGAGGCTTAAGTTCTTGAGTGAGTTAGATTTTGTAAGGATGGATATGCAAATCCAAATGCAAAACCCGTCACAATGAGCCGTAAGACAAGCCCAAATGTTGAGCACGTCGAGGAATCGACAAATTCGGATCTTTCTCCACACTTTGAGCAACGACAGCGATATTTTCAGCAGAACGAATGTTGCGATGATGCACAGGCCTTGCAACATTAATAACCAATCCAGCCTCTTCAAATTTTCTCACTGTGTTCGAAATTGTTTGCTGTATAGGTCGATTTTGTCGACCGTAATTGGCTCGCAAAGCCCTAAATGTTGATACAGCAGAATCACCATTTTTATAATAAAATTTAATAATTTGAACGCGTGCTTCGACTCTTAAACGATCCATATTTCTAAATGGCAAACCTTCAACTAAAAAAACACGCTTTGGATGACATTTAGTTTTGACAGATGTCAAATGGCAGGCTTCTACTTTCCCTAGCACGAAATGGATAACCCTGTACTACCTCTAAACTGCACCTCCACTCATGCAAACCCCAATTCTGGATTGTTCTGCCAAAACGGAGTATTTTAAATTCAACCACATTGAACCTGAGTACTTACAAGGGCGGGTTGCTATCTAGGTTGCACTGAATATTGACACAGCTGTCCACATCCTGGGGTTAATCATCCGACATTTTGAAAGGGGAAAGGATTACCTTTAACGTAGTGAGCAATTTGGCGCGGTGCTTGAATTGAGTCCTAGCTAAGTAGAAAGGTGGGGCACAATTAATGCCCTAGCACTAATATTTATGTAAAACTCAAAAGCAACTATTACTTGCGATAGAAAAGTTAACCTAAAGATGATGAAATTACAGACGACGCGTATATATTGATTGATGGTCCGAATTAGATTGACGTGAGTTGAATGCTTTTGGCCTGTAGCCCTGGTACAGTGTTGTACAAAAGATAGTGTCTGCAGCACTACGCAGTATGCATAGAAATGAAATGTTCTCAGTATATGCTAATAAGTTGATTTAAGCAGGCTACAGACTAAAATCAAAATTTAGTAAAATAAAATTTAAGAAGGTGTAGCGCCACAAGTGCCATCTTTTGCATGACACAGTACCAGGGGATCAGGCGTTACACCAAATCAAAAATAGTTTAATTATTTTTTTACCAATTCGTGATTTATATTATCCCTTGAATCTGATGAGGTGTTGCACCTAATGAGCATTTAAATTGTGATAGGTGTTTCACCATCGCAAAGTAGCTCCCTTATTTTCAACATTTGGTGACCCTGACGTGATAGTGAGACCATATATAGCGATCAATGATTGATTATAGAGGCCTTAGAAAAGGTACAACATGAGATCGGAAGCTCTATCGAAAACTGTTACGCTAATTTAAGAACGATAGCAAAGAGCGGAAGAAAGAATCGACTAACAATTCTTCAGGAGGATTGGAGAATTTTCAAAAGCAATCACGATGTTTTAGCAAAGTTTGCTGAGACACATAGTGATCATCCGCATTTCAAGAATACGTACTAAGATCAAATAGAAGAGATTGTACGAAAACATACTAATGGACTTAAGTCAAACTTACCTCAACCAGCGAGTGAATTCTCAGCTGAGGAAAGTAGTGACGTATTACATCTACTACGTCGATAAAAGGCGCTCGTATGGTAGAGTAAGCAGATGCTAACTAAGATCAAGGCCAAACTAAAGAGAAACCCATCTCAGCAGTATTGTAAATTTAAGGCTAAAATGCTGCAGAAGCATAAGGATGGGTTAGACAAAAATTCAAACGCTGTATGGACCAAATTCTCTAATTATGAGCATAGTGAGACCAAACAAGATTATGATAAGATGTATTGTGAAATTCAGGATACAATTGTCGAATTGCTTCAACATATTGACAGTTTTGCAACAACACCGCAGCCTGTCCATCATCAACTCGGGGCAGCTAAGCTTCCGAAAATCTGTCTGCCAACCTTTTTCAATTCAAAGATTGGTATGAACAACTGATCCACAATAGCTCCATCAGTTCAACCCGGAAAATGTTCTATCTTGCGACAAATTTATCTGGCGAAGCTCGAACCCTTGTCCAACATTTGCCAGTGCGCAGCCATAACTATCATGTAGCTTGAACTCTCCTTAAGTCGCGATATCATAACCCCAGGTTGCTTGTGAGCTCTTTTATTCACAACCACCCTGCCAAGTCAACTCAGCATCTAGTATCAGAAAGTTGCATGATATCAGAAACGAGTGCCTATTGAAATTACAAAATCTAGGTGATGACACGAAACACTGGGATCCCATCGTATTGCATATCATCTTAAAGAAGATGGACCATACCACGTATATGCTCTATGAGCAAGTTCTAGCAAATCTAAGAGCACTGGACAAGGTCAGCGATGTGTTGAAGTTCTTGGAGACTCGATTCCAGACTCTAAAGGCTATGAAGAGCAAACAATCAGATGACAAGATCAGCACAAAATCGAAGACATCGGTTTTCGTCGCAATCACTGAAAAATCAAAATGCATTGTATGTCCCCAATGACAACAATTATTCGCCTGCAAGAGTTATCGCCAAAAATACCGTGCAGATCACCTAGAAATTATTCAACGTCACAGCCTATGTATGAAATGAATACGATCTAGTCATCGAGCCGCAAAGTGCACACGAGATTCATGCACAAAATGCAACCAATGGTTTCAACAAGAAACCGAGCAACTCAAAATAAAAGACGGTACAAGGAATTGAAGGCCACCCTCATATCACAATCAGCCGTGTAATTTTGGGGACCATCATGATTTCTCTAAAGTTAATGAATTGTCGAACCCTACTTGACACGGATTCACAGCTTAATTTTATAACTGAAAAAGGAGCCAAAAGACTTGCAATGACTGGAGTTTCCAACCCAATCAACATCCAGGTAATTGGGGCAAATAGTAGTGTTCCTCAGCCTAGGGGTAATTTTCAGATACAATCACGAGTAATTGACCACAAAGTCAATATAAATGCCATTGTGATACCGAAAGTTGCAGCGACTCAACCGTCCACGGATTTGAATAATTTGCAATGGAACTTTCCAAAAGATGTCCAGATTTTTACAAACCAGTACCTATTTACGTGCTTATAGAAGTCGAGCACTATTTTTGAGTATAACGAGCTCGCTGGGTGAACTTATGCAACGATCTGCCTTTGCAACTAAATACTACCTTCGGTTGGAGCAGGGAGTCTCCAAGGATTCAACACCAAAGTATTTCATTGGTACAATGGAAGCAGTTGACCTAAAAAGGCAAATTGAACAGTTTTGGGCGATAGAAATCATCAAAAACATGGTGCTGTCCCGAACACATGCCGAAATTAAGTATGAAACTCACCTGATTGAACGGACAAAACGAAACCACGATGGAAGGTTCGTGGTTAGGCTCCGTTTCGCTGAGGACACTTCAGCGTTCAGAGATTTCAAGGAGCAGTCTCAAAGGATCTTGCCGTTAAAAGAAGACTAAATAAAAATCCAAAATTAAAAGAACAATATGTCAGTTTTATGCGAGAATACATAGAACTAGGACATATGTCTGAAGTAAGTGACCTTTACACTATTTTTTTACCGCACCACAGTGTCTATAAGGCTGATAACAATACAACTAAGCTCAGAGTTGTGTTCGATGGGTCAGCTAAAACATCATTACAGTTGTCTTTCAACGACTTCCTATTCACCGGCCCTAAGATTCAAGAAGACCTATTCTCAGTCTTGCTCCGCTTCCAGCTACCATGATACGTCTGCAGCGCAGACATCGAAAAAATGTACTGCCAGGTGCGTGTGGATGAGAAGGATAGGAAATATCAAATGATCGTCTGGCGTGACAATCCAAACGAGGCCCTGAAACATTACTAGCTTAATACCGTGATGCATGGGCTCACTGCAGCACCGTACTCGTATCTAGATATTCGTTGCCTTCAACGCTTAGCTGAGGACAATAAAATCGACAAACAACTCGGAACATCAACCATATGCGAGAACATGTATGTGGATGACGAGTTTTTTGGGGCTGACATCCTATGTGAGGGGTTGGAAGTACAAAGGCAGATAAAAACAATCCTTAGCCAAGATGATTTCAAGTTGCGGAAGTGGTGTGCTAACCATGCAGCATTCACAAAGGATCTTTCTAGCAGAGAGGTAGCTGTACAATTGGATCTCATAGGCAAAGTAGAAGAAAAAGTAAACGCACCCGGTTTAAGGTGGCTTCCAAAGGCAGACAAACTACGTGCAATGATTAACTATCAAGACACCGGGAACATTACGAAACGGCGGGTTCTATCTGATATTGTCCACCTATTTGACCCCTTAGGGTTGATAGGACCGGTTACCACTATTGCTAAGATCATGTTTAAAAGGCGTTTGAATCTAAAATTGGACTGGGACGATATCATTCCTGACAATTTGCTTAATGATTGGGGCAGATTTCATCTCAAAGCAATATTGGACATACCAGTTCCTCGTCATGTTTCGGCGCACTATCGTCCAAAAGCAAGATAGTTCCTCGTCTATTGTGGTGCTCCTGCAAAAGCGTATGGAGTGGCAATACATATCTGGTTACTGCTTAGAGATGGTACAATAATTGTACGACTGTTGTGTGCGAAGTCTAGAGTAGCTCCGTTAAAATTGATTTAAAATGAAGTGACCCAAATCATTTGTGCATCGACTCAGAAATCGTGCTATCATGGCTAAAATCTTCTGCATCTTCACTGCAGAAATTTGTCGGAAAAACAGAATAGCCACAATACAAGAACTTACCATAGAGTCTCAGTATAAACATGTTCCATACAAACAACGTCCGGCAGACCTGATTTCAAGAGAAGTTATTCCTGAAAGGTTTAACCATCATCAACAGTAGTTTTTCGGTCCCATGTTTCTACATCGACAAGATAACCGTTGGCCGTATTAGACGATTGAAATTAACACTACTTCGGAATGAAAACAAACCGATTCTATTTTGTTAGCTGCGCTTTTAAAGTACAACTTTTTTTCATCCTTGAGTCATTGTAGCCATATAAATCGAATGAGGAGGAGATAAAATAACCTATGAACATCATTTCAAAGGAAATTTAAGCAGAAACCTTTCTGCAAGACTTGACGCAATTGAAGAAACATAAAAGTGTTGACCAAACTAGTGACATCAATGACTTTTATCCTTTACTTGATAAACTTAGACTTACCCGACTCAATGGCTGACATAAAAATTCAGATAGCGAATACGAAGCAAAGCGACCCGTACTTTTGCCTCAGAAACACTACATAACGAGATAAATCAGGCCAGACATCCATAACTCCAACAATTATATCAGACAAAATGGCTTATGGGCGATCGATAACATGGCCAAGGTACTGGCCTACACATGGAAAATCTGTTTCAAGAACAATCGATAGTAAATGCATCATATGTGCACGAGAAAAACTGAAGATGATACAATAAATAATGGGCAATCTTCTGAAAGAACAAGTACAACCATGTTGACCATTTATAACATCTGATGTCGATTTTTGTGGCCCCTTTTTCGTGTGAACATAAATTAGAGGCAAACCACCCCAGAAAGCATATATCGCATTGTTTTGCAGCTTTGCTATCCAGGCCTTCCACATAGAAGTGGTAACAAATCTTCGAACTGAAGCGTTCCTTCAAGCTATAAAACGATTCATCGGGCGACGTGGCAATTGTTTCACCATCTATTGTGACAATGCTACGAATTTATTCGGAGCCAGCAACCAGCTTAACAAACTGAAAACTTTAGTTCACGAATGGACGTCAACTAAAATGAAACAAAATTATTGTGTGCCAAAAAAAATCAGTTTTAAGTCCATTCCTGCTAGCGCGCCCTATTTTGGTAGCTTATGGGAGGCCACAGTAAAATTATAAAACAGCATCCAATAAACCGCTGACGTATGAGGAATTAACGGCTTTGATTGTCGAAATTGAAGCCATCTTGAATTTCTGACTGCTCATACCCCTCTCAAATGATCCAAATGATCTCACTGCACTCACGCCATGGCATTTGCTGATAGGAGATCCTATGAACTTTACGTTGTTCCTTATGCCCACCCTAGTACACTGTCATTAGTTGATGGGTGGATAGGATAAAACTGGGTTGTTGGGACCGTTGGAGAAGGGAAGAATACCTGAGTGAACTTCAACAACGTCTCAAACGGAAAACACCTACTGATAACATTGAAATCGGTACATTGATCATGATTAAAGAAGACAACGTCCCACCCCGATCACGGTCGTTGGGACGCATCATTACCACCATCAAGGGAGATGATGGTCAAGTTCGGGTGGTCGAAGAGAAGAAAGCTTCTCATAAAATCAAGTGACCGATACATAAGTCTTCCAATTGAGACTGATCATAATGAAGGAGAATAGTCAAGCATGGAAATGAATTCCATAGAACCGGTACCGGGATTATCAAGGCTGGACGCGAAACGGGTGAGGCCTATTTCATCAACTGACAAAGGTGCGTCAGAGGACAATAAAGGTCCATCCATTAGTAAAAAGCCAAGGAAATTTTCTTAGGCTCTAACAACATTATTGACAATATGCGTCATATTACCGTTAAAACCAGCAACGTCATCAGTAACAATCTCTCCGTTCCAAAATCATCCTGGGCTTTATTTTGAATGCGGCTGGTCTGCATCTCTTATTGTCGATGACTGGATAATAGTAGTATTCTATTCCATAAACTTTTTTTGGAGTGAATAGGACACGTTATGTCAGGCTGCAAAACGGCTGCATGCATTCTATATACTAATACAAGCCTCTAAATTATGTGAGCAGACTATGTACTACCTTCAATCCACCCTAGAAGAAGTAACAATTAGCAATGACATATTATCAACAAATATGAAGGGGAGCAGGAGATCATCATTGGATGTCATGGGAAATATTGAAAATTCGCTGTTTCACAATATGTAGAGAAATGTCAAGAACTCTAAGTCAGCTCGAACACAACGACCAGCATCTCCTGGATCTTGTTAGGAATCAAACTACCGTCTTAAATGCTACCGCAAACATATTTCAGTGCTTGCTTGATGATACCACCCGAAGACTCCAAAAGTTTTATGAGTTCCTCAATAAGACTGCCGATACTGTCAATGTTGCGACGAAAGCAATCGACAATCAGAGGCTGCTGCAAATCTTCAATACGTTGTCAATCCAACTGATTGTTGCAATATCAAATTACTCTACTGAATGTTTTGGTTGACACACATCATGGGCAAATTAGTCCACTGCTACTTAGCCAATGACATAATCAAGTACAGTCGATTAAAGCCAATTGACCTGCTCATTTGTGTCGTCCAGCTATGCCCGATAAATTTCTCTCGAGAACTTTGCCTTAAGAAAATTGGAAATATAAAGCGTCTTCTATGACCCCGCGTAAACTTATGGCGTAGCCAGTTCCGAGAAAGCCTATTCTGGAGTATATATAAAATTTGCTATTTTGAGGGCTTGATTTTGATTATTTTGATGATCATTTCACCTCTGCTTATAAAAATTTAATATTGAAAAAAGCAAAAAATTTCGGTTAGTCAAGATCATTTAGTAACATTTTTCCTAATTTAGTAGATAGGCAGTTAGTAGTAGTAGTTGTCATACTCTAATGAAAGTATTGACATTTTTGAAACTTTTAAAGGGGGACATTCCCATGAACTGAGGTGACGGTTTAACTTTTTTTTTCATCAAAAGTAGTCAAGTAAGATATCTTTTCAAATGTCTTCACTTAAATTGGAAACTACAAGCTCTCTATGTGCATCAGGATAAAAAATGTCTGTCCCTACTTTCTTCTCCCTTGCTTTGGCTTAAAAAGAATATTTATGACTAAATGAGCAATATAAATACCAGAAATTAACTTTCTTACTACTTTTTTTTTCAAAACATTTCAAAACAGGTTAAGTTAAGTAACAAATGAGATGCTTTAAATAACTTCCTATTTTATTTTCCAGACACATATAAATCCAGAGAACGAAGAGATACTATATTCGATGAACTCTCAAATATTGACCTTGCTTCCACTATGGCCGAGAAAAAGATAACTGCAGAATTTGGTCCCAATGCTTGCATATTAGAGCAACCCTGCATACTGCATGCAACACGACCAGAAACGAAGTTTGGAAGACGTGAATGGGATAATATTCTCAGGTGAGTGTTTTTTTTTTATTTTGATAATTTTATTGGAATTACATTTATGTGTTTTGGAGTTACATTTTTCAACCTAAAACACTGAAAAGTGGCGTTGCTGTTTTTGAAAAATGAATAGTTCTAAATCTGGGAAACACTACACCGAGAAAAACTTGTACACAATTGAACAAAACCATGTATATGCTATACAAGCTCTCAAACATTGCCGGGTCTGCTGAAATCGGCGGCAATTTGCCAAAAAATTTGTATAAATTTATTTTCACTACCATTGCAAAAAACCAATTGAGAAGTATAGATATGACGACATGAACATTTTGTCACGGTCATTAACAACTGCCAAAGAACTCTTCCTGAAGCTCGACAGCGAAGCAAAACTAGTAGGGCTACAAATCAATGAAAATAAAGCAAAGCTCATGACGCAGTCGAGGAAAAATACCTGAAGTACACAAAATATTATACCTGGCGAATACAGTATTGAAAATGTTAGCAAATTTGTGTATAGTCACCAAAATAATGAAAACGGGTAATGAAAGAGACGAAATACGCCGAAGAATACAGCTCGCTAATAAAATATTTATTCCGTGTTGACGATCTTGAAGACCAGCTGCATATACAGGGAAACAAAGCTCCAAGTATAGAAATCTGTGATAAAACCTGTGTTATGCTATGGGTGTGAAACATGGACCCTAACCCAAGCATCCACAAATATATTGAACGCCTTTGAGCGACGGGTCCTGAGGCGAATAATCGGAGCGAAGCTAGACGGAGACCAATGGCGAATTCGATACAACCATGAGCTGTATGAAATTTTTGACGAACTGGAGGTCTCAAGGATTGTGAGACCACGGAAGCTGCAATGGGTTGGCCACATGAATCGTATGAACGAACAACGGATACCCAAAAAGTGATTCATTGGGAGAACTGAAGGCCGGAGGCTAGTGAGGAAACGCTGGTCTCTACTCGGTCGACAAAGACAGTTCATCGCTGCTCGGATTTTGAAATTGGAAGACGCGTCAATGGACCGAGACAGTTGAAGACGCTATTTGCAGGAAGCGAAGGCCCGATAGGGGCTGTAGTGCTAAGAAGAAGATTGCGAAAAACAACGTGTTACGGGTGAACTTCAAGGTTGTTTTAACTCGCTCGCTCCAAACACTACTACACGTGATCTTGAAACATATTAATAGATGCAATACGGAGCCGCACTCTACAACGTTTTTGAATAATGTACAATAATATTTTAGCGCAAGAAACAAGTCGTATCTTTAATTTGTAAAATTACTAATTAATATCTTATGATAAGTAAGGCCAGGAGGACAGATGGAATAAAGTTAAATTGCTTTCGAATAACACGCCACATCATAAACAACATTAGCAGCGACAATCGCAAAAGTAACTTCATCGTCGCCGAAAAATGGTCATATTTGATACTTCAAATGCTTTATACCCTGCTAGTTTTTAATGATAATTTGATATTCAAACGATTTAAAGCACTTATTTTTCATATCATTAATACAATTTTTATTTTTTCCTCATACACATGTATTTCACTTGAAACACTCAAGCTTTTTCAGTGAGACTGACTTAATCATAATTTTTAAAGGCTCCATGAGCACCAAAACAGCATATTCAATGAAAAATTGCTATTTTCGATTGATTTCTCTCGATCATGGTAGAAGTGAATGAAATGATTTTTCCACATCTTAATTTTTGCATTTTGCTTTAGGGCTTGTAATGATTAAAATATAAAATGTTTATTTTTGAACAAAATGATGAAGGAATTTTCAAATGCATTTTTTAAGGTCGCTGTAAAAAGTAAACATGTTATTCTTTCACGCATCGCTTCTTAAAGAATGCAAAAAGGGATCCCATTGAATAAATTTTAGATTTTTCATAATGTTAGTGATTAAAACTGAATTAAAAAACGCTAGTTTTGATCGAAATTCGCTTGCATTTTTAAGCACCTTAGTATCAAATAATAAAATATATTTCATAAAATACTACAAAGTATATGTTATTGAGATGGCGTTGAAAGTAAAATATTAGGTTTTTTTAATAACATCACGCTAGAAAAACAAGATAAACATAATCATTTTTTCTCTATGAATCCAAAGTCAGTAAACTTGCAATCGGCAAACGGAATGCACGTAGTTCCTACGTCTTTTGATTTTTCCATGTTTTGTTTTGCGTTTTTTTCTTCCCCTCCATGAAAAATTGAAGATAATAAGGATGTAAAGCTAATTATGAGGATAGATGATTGAAATGCGATAATAGTTTGTATGGCTTGTATTTGAACTATCAAAAGTTTGACTGTGAGTTTTTGACAATGGGAAACCGGAAAAATTGTACGAAGGGCAAATTTATCAAAAGCAAGGTAATTTTTGACTTTATTATTTGGTTTCAAATCATATTTTTGTCAGTCTATATATTTTATTATTTTACTTCTGAAAGAATTTCGGGCATAGGTTTGAATTCGTTTCTTTTGCTCTATACAGATACGTAAAACCTTTACAGAAACGTTATGCATATACAAATTAAAAAATCCCCGTTGGCAGCATCGAAAAAGAATTTAGCATGCCTACTACTAGACTTCTTATTGCAATTTTTGTAGCACCACATGGGTTCTTATTAACATAAAAAGAATCTGCCGACGTTCCTATTTAGAGACCCTTAATAGAGGCGCAAATATTTTGCTAATTGAATTGCACATTTATGAATCACATATTGAAAATCGGCGGAAAATCAATCGTTATAAACATATAAATACAGCTGAAATTAGAAATAAACAGCTTCCTTTTAATTTTGTGTGTTTTATTTTGTATTTTTCTTCTCGAAATCGATTTTCGACTGAAGAAGACCGAAGATTACGGTTGAAAATCAATTTCGTAAGAAAAATAAAAAATAAAATACACAAAATTAAAAGGAAACTGTGTATTTCTACTTTCAGTTGGAGTATTTTGTGAAGGTGAAAACGAACTCGACTACAAATATAAAGACAGATTTCGCCTTTCTTATATTAGCTGTTTACACATTTCACATAGGTTACCACCCAAACGTGATAACTTGTCGGCTTAAATTGCTCAAATAGTTTATTCCAAAAGATTCCTATAAAATTTTAATCAGCACTTGCGTTGCTATCAATATATATATTTTCAATTCTTTTCTGAACCATCACGGGCCGTCATTTTCAATTTCTATTGAATGTTAAGCTGTAAATTTTCGACTTTTCTATTTGTCATCCGATTCGCATAATTATATTAAATTAACTTGCCTTAATAACTTATAATTTTAATTTTCATTGGAATCTGCTGAGAAACTTGGCTGCTAGAGGGCTACAGAAATAAAAAAAAAAATTTAAGCCACCCCTCTGTATGGGGAGACCCTCCTTAAACACCTTAAAATATTTTCTTGCACTGCAAATTGCAAGAGGCACAACTTTTGACCTACGTCGAAAATTTCCTCATTCTAGCTCATGTGGTTTGCGAGGAAACTTGTTGTGACGCACGAACAATCGGACGAACGGAAGGACAGACAGACAAGTCACGATTTTATAATTTTTCAGGGTATTGTGAAAAATATTTTACAATATTTTAAAAATGGTCTGGTTTATAAATACTTCATTATTTCAGTTGCTACTAAAATAGCGAATTGCGCTTGCCTTCTGACCTTTGGGCGCCGCCATTTTGAATGCATGCATTTGATTTTGGATTATTTTAAATCTTTATGTGCTAGGACCTCATCAATCGATGTGCCAAATCACGTTCAAATCGGAGTTTCACTCTAGACAGGGCAAAATCAGTCAAAATTTAGTGAAACTGGCAGCTAAAAATACTACGTTTTAAATTCCCGACTTTTTTATCTTTCATTCGATTTTAATAATTTTTTCAAAATAAAAGAGCTTAGTACAGAGATCCATAATCTTAAGTTTCATCAAAATCCGTTGGAAAATGTAACCGCTAGAGGGCCACAAAAACTTGAAAAGAAGGCATAGTTAAACCGTCGCACATGCATGATCACCAAAATATCAAAGTCTCCTCTCGAGAAATTTACTTAAAAGCTATATTAGTCCAGTCTATGGCGGTAAAAAAGGAAAGGATGTAAATTGTGTTCACTTCGAAAGTGATATATTTGCAATGTGGTTTGTTTGTTATGGGCAAAAAGCGTAACTCTTTGAAAAAAAAAACATTAGGTTTCAACTGTTTAAATGTTAATTTTATTAGGGAAAATGTAGGATAGGTATTTTTTATTTTTTTGTCTTTCAATCGTCTACTACGACCCAGATTTTTCAGTTACCTGTAATTTTAGTGCTGAGAATAATAAAGCAACTTATCTACTACACAAAAATTGTAAAGTCAAATAAATTAGTGGCACAAATTACAAAATAAATGGACAGTAGGCAAAAAATCTTTAATTTTCATTAAAAAAAGTTAAAAGCCCAATATCTTAAAAACGGTTAAGTTTGGGGTATGGTGTTTTGAAGTAAAATCAGTCAGGAATGATGGAAACTACAACCCCTTAAAGGACCTAGGTCTATATATGTATATATATATAAATATATATATATGTATATATATATATATATATATATATATATATATATATATATATATATATAAATATATATATATATATATATATATATATATATATATATATAAATATATATATATATATATATATATATATAAATATATATATATATATATATATATATATATATATATATATATATATATATGTGTATATATATATATATATATATATAAATATAAATATATATATATATATATATATATATATATATATATATATATGTATATATATATATATATATATATATATATATATATATATATATATATATATATATATATATAGTATCTGAATTAGATAACGGACTGGAATCTAGAAATTAAAGTGTGACAACTGTGCTTATATTTTGATTTAAAGACAATAACGACTAATGGTTATGACGACATCGATATAAATTCTTCCACAGTGGCACCTGTACATTCTGTAGGAATAGGTTACAATTGCTCAGATGAGCTATTTGCAATAATAGAACTTCCTTTCATGGCCAAAAGAACCTTTAGGAAAATCCAGACAACAGTTTGCGAATGGTTGGATATAGTATCCGAAAAATCTGTGGTAATAGCTGCTCAGCAAGAAGCGGATTATGAAAGAGCAGAAGGAAATGTCGATGAACATGCCACACTGCTAATAATAGTGGAGGCGGATGGGTGCTGGTCAAAAAGATCGTACATGACAAATAACTCGGCATTTTCTGGCGTAGCGATCATTGGACATTTTTGCAGAACGGTTCTTTACATGAAAACCAAAAACAAATTTTGTTTGATTTGTAAAAGAGCTGAAAATAGATGCATACACCCTCCTAACCATATATGCTTCAAGAATAATCATGGAAGTTCCACGAGTATGGAATCTGATATTCTTTTAGAAGGCTTTAAAACTTCAATATGCTTGCCGATGGAGATTCCTCTACTTATAATAAAATCCTTCAAGAACTATTGCCGAAAGTTAAAGAGTATATCTTCCAACACAGTGTTCGCTCTACATCTTTGAAGAATCGTAAATAGTAATTTAGGTCGTCTTTGATCAGCAGTGAATGCAGCAATAAGACATTGTAAAATCGAATATTGTGAGTTTGCACGGAAAGTTGTTATTTTGACGATCATATAATAAAAGGTTCATATCATGTGTTTGGTGATCACCTTAAATGTAGATATTACTTTTGCGAACGAGCTACAAGCGAGCAGAACTTTCTTCCAGACTCAGAAAAATTAGGATTGCTACCTAAAATTTAAAGGCTGTTCATTACTTGGCACAGCAATCATGGAGCCTAATTCACGATGTCTAAAGCAATATAGTTGAATCATTTAAATGCGTTGTCGCAAAAGCTGTGGGAGGGAAGCGTTTATTTTTCTGTAAGACGTGATTACTAAAGTCGCTATTGTCCCGCGGTCTCAGCATTCAATACCAAATGCATGCATTCTACAATACGTAAAGAAATCTTCACAAAGAGTCCATCCTACAGAACAGGCATGATGGAACGACGTATGGTGAAGCAAAATACGCAGCACAACAGAAAACGTCAGCGAATACATACTCCTAAGATAGCAAGGGATGACTTCGACTATGGTGATTCGTATGAGAAACCTGATATAGAGAACGAAGCTTTCCTGATTGCGAGATCGAGATTCTTGAACACTTTACAAGTAAATGTTCAAAACCGAGCCAGTATCGAACAAGATACGATTTTATAATTGAATCCAAGTAAGTGGTTTGAATTCGGAAGGTCGCTTCTGACGGCTTCCAAATTCGGAAGAATTTATAAGAGAAAATCATATATCAGCTCTGCAGCGCTAGTAAAAAGCTTATTATATCCAAAAATGTTCAGAAATGCAGCGGTCGAGTATGGTATTGAAAGATTGCATTGCAAACTGTTTCAAAACAAACATCAAAGGACATAATAAAAACTGGTCTTTGCCCCGATGTATGTCACAGCTTTTTCGGCGCATCCCCAATGGAAAAATCAATGATATTAGTTGAAACCAAGTGCCCAAATTCTGCTTGTTGTATGAATGTTTTAGATGCCGTTAAAGCGAAAAAGATAAAATTCTGGAAACTAGCGAAAAATGATTTTATCATAAATAAAACCTCTGAGTTCTACCAAATCCAAGGGCAGCTGCATGTAACCAAAATGAAGTCGAGTGTTTCAGGAGTTTGAACTGGAGATAATATTCCTATGCAAATTGAAATTGTCGAACGGGATGATGCATTTTTCAAACTTCAAATGGAGCAACCACTGCCCAAATTTTACTTTGATTGTGTTACCAGAATTAGTTGATCCGCGTCATACTAGAGAATTGCAAATACGAGATCCAGATTATATGATCGCAGCTGTTGAAGACAGGAAAAAAAAACAAAAAATGCCATAAAATATATTAACCAAAACAAAAAACAATAGGTAACTACAACATATTTAAAGTTACCAATAAATTGTGCCAATATTTTGCTCTTTGCGCAATATGAAAAATTTGATCATACCGTACATCCAAACCAATGGTCGAGCTGCCCGGAGTGTGAATGGTTGAAATAGATTCTAAGAAAATATGCCTGTCATGCTCCCCAAAACCAAAATGAATGATTCCAAACATTTTTTGGCAGCCAATACGTAAGCGTCCCCGCAGGGGAAATGCTGGTCGACAGAAATACTCTCGGAGGCTAGCATTCTTTGGGGAGTTCCGCCCCACGTACCCGAGGAAATTTCCGCAGCGGGAATATCGGTCGACAAGAGCACTCTTGGAGGCTAGCATTCTTTAGGGAGCGCCACCCCTACGGGCCTGAGGATATGGGGGGTGCCATGAGGTTCCCTCCTGGAATGACAGGTAACGACCCTGATTGGATCTGGACTACGCTTTGGACAACGGACTGGAATTGATGCTTTGGGCTGGTGGATATGATGGTTTAGACCTAGTTGCTTTGCACGGTAGCGCCGAGGTGACACTCTTGTGTGAACGGCTCCAATTCAACTATCATACCGCCTCCGTCCCGGTAAAGCCTTGGCGGGCCTCGGAGTACGTTCGAAGTTCGCACCATTGGTTTGGTGGTGTAGGTTCGGTTGAGCCGGACTCCCGATAAGCGCTGGTATGTCTCTGAGCACTTGTCCCTATAAGGGCTTGTACCAACCCTCGCATGGCCATGAGACCAAAAAGGCGACTACACACACGAACGGAGATAGCGGCTCCGAGGGGGGACCCAATAAAACTGAAGCAACCAAAAACATATAAAAAATATCAAAAAGATAAAAAAATCCAAAACAAAAAATAAAAAATAACGACGACGCAACCAGTGGTTGCAGCCACGACGTTAACAGTACATCGAGAGCGGCACTAACGATGACAAAAATGACGAATAATACAACGACAGTGAAGACGGACGAAAAACGGAGATTAGTAGACTGTCTGGTCCAGACTGAGATTCCTGCGGCGTTCGGGCGAAGCAAAAAAATCATGCGAACGCCGGAGCATCCTATAAAGGAAAAGCGGGAAACTCCGCAGGACCCTTCAGGTGTTCGAGCGGAGGAAGGAAATATAAAGAACATCGAGAATTCGATGGTCACTGCTGCGACCGTTACCGAAGTGACCGATGCAAGGATTGTAAATCCCGACAAAATAAAGAATTACCCTGAAGCCAACGAGGAGATTACGGCAGTAAAAGAAAAGAGTGACCAGACAAATAAAACGACATTGTGTGATTGCATCGCCAACGTCGAAAATGTGGCGGAAGTACTGCATTCGCAAACGGAAAGCAATAACCTCTTGCAAGGATAGTCGCAAAGTACAATTGCCACCCAGCGACGTGAAGAAGAAAGGCTATTCCGAAAAGCGGGAGATGTTCTGAAAAGAATAAAATCTGCATGCAACTCCACAAAAATCAGTAAGGCAGTGAAGATTGGGCTCTGGTGCGAATTCCGGCGTACCTACTTTTTCCCATTCACAATTTCAAATTGCCGCCGCAACATCTCCACCGTCCTTTGGGCACTCCCACCTTTTCCTTTGTGTATTTATTTATTTTCATGAACATTTTTCCAATTTCCCTATAATTTTCACTTCCCCATCATCACAATCCTACCCTTTTCCCTTATTTCCAACTACAAAAAAAAAAAAAAATATTATGTACTATTAATTTCAATTTTCCCACTAACAACATTGCATTCATTCATTTCCCACTAACGAAATTTCATTCAATACCTTTTCCCTAACAAAACCTAATTCCTTCCTTCATACTAACTAATTCTATCCACTAGCTCCCAGTAACAAATTTCATATTTTTATACTAACAATAATTTATTCACGTTTCCCTTTTAACAAATTTCAATTTCATGCCCATCAAGAAAGAGTTGAAGTAGCTAATCTGATGAATGGGAAATCCGTAAGACATGGCTCCATTGGTTGCGTCACGAATTCTCGACCGGAGGTCGGCTGGAACTCAGAGTTCAAGTTCCCCGAGCTTAGGGAAGCACTCTTTTTGGGGTATTGGCAAAATCAATAGTTTCCGTATATGTAGATGTGACACTTTGCATCTAATCAAACGCTTCATGGATGTCGCAAATTGCCATATATGAAACAAATGAAAATTAATGCGTTTGTCGGTACAAAAAGATGTCTGGGTAGCGGAATCGAAGTGTATTGAACTTCGATTACGTTACCCAGATGCTGCAGCGGTAATGAAAGATGAAAGGATTACGGGATCGGATTTGCTGGAGGTGAAATGCTGGATTGAGTTCGTGGAACTGAGGCAGTTAGTATTTGGCTGGTGAATATGAGGGAGGGAGGTGATTTTGTGGTTTAAAAATTCGGAAAAGGTAGTTTTTGAGTTGGTATTTGACTGGGACAGAAACCGTGTGAATAATTTTTCAATGTGGGAATTGGGAGGATAAATATGGAAGTGTGTTAATTTTTAAGTTACAAAAAATACAGAAGTCTGAATTTGAAGTGTACGGGATTAATTTTTTTGTGACGGAAGAAGAAATTGAATAATTTAATTGCGAAGTTGAGTGGCGAAAGTTTTGGGGTGAGGCAGGGCAAAAGAAATTACATTCGTTGTGGAATAACTTACGATCCATGTGGAAATACGAGCAAGAGAGAAGAATTTTTGGTTTTTGGCCTCCGGGAATAAAGTTGGTGCGAGTTTGAATTCGAAATAATTGACGAAAAATAAAGTGCCGAGATGATTCTTCCCTTAAAAAAAGAAAAAACATCCTTCATTTTTTTTCAATTTTTGATTGAATTTTCAAATTAATTTAAAATTTAATTTCCAGTGGCCCCACACTCCTTTTTTTTGTCTTCGCCGAGTGCTCAGAGGTCAACGAGGAAAAGAGTGAGTATTTATTTGGTTTATTTTCTTATTTGTTACTTAAAATCGCATCATCAAGTTCTTTTTTTTTTAGTTTTCCTTTATATAAAAGATTTTATTTGATTCTTTTCTTCTGTACGTAAAATTTCAAAGCGGTCCTTTTTTTCTCGTTTTAATTGAAACTAATCATTTGCAGATTTTTTTTTATGGTAGAAATTTATTTTCTTGTAGTGAACAAAATGGCCATGTCATATTAAAACCATCATGTTTCATTTCTCAAGATGACCTCCCCCTTTTCCCTCCATGTTAGTGATTTCTATGTAGGGTGGCTCAGCACGAGCAGAGGGTGTCCCGGAATACCCACGACACAACTGAGCGCTAGCCGGCCTCAGTATGCCATCCCGGGCTACACACCCCTCTGCTTAAACTTAATGTCTGCAACTGCGGTGACTTCCGTAGTTGCAACAGCTCTTTGAACTAGAGGAGCTCCTAGACCGCATAGGGCATTATCGGAGAAGCTGGTTAAAGGCCGAAGACGAGCAGAAGACTAAAGATGCGTGGGGGGCGAAAGATAGCTCCAGCAGTAAAAATCAATAAAAGAATGGCATCCAGCCCAATCGAAGGAGATCGGGATGAAAGAAGGAAGGAAGAGGCACTTGATGGGCGTGAAGCACCAGATCAAGGGTTCCAGACAGTGCTTACAAAAGGAGCGAAGGAAGCCGCGAAGAAATTCCTTCAAAAAGTGCCGGAAATTAAAGTTCGTATGGACGCCCAACAAGAAAAAGACCTGATGCAAAACAGGAGAGCCAAAAGCCCCGGCAGCAGACACTACTCGTAAAACCCCAAGATGGTCGATCCTACACGGAGATGCTGTGGGACATCTGGGGAAATGTAAGGCCCGAAGACACCAACACTGCTCTTAAAGCAGTACCACCAACGCGGTCAGGCCACAGACTGGTCGAATTTGGAGCAGAGGCCGAGAAAAAGGAAGTATTCTGTGACGCAGTAAAGAAAGTCCTCGGCAAAAGCGCAGCTGTAGCCTCGCTGAGCCGATGGCAACGATCGAAATAAGAGACGTTGACTGCGTCACGGATCTGGCCGAGGTGGAAGTGGCCATCAAACGGGAGTTCTCTAGCGTGGGAAGGATCAAAGCGAGACTGACACCAGAAAACCAAAGAGGTCAACACATGGCCATAATTGACTTGACCGAAAAGGACGCCGAACAATTTCTGAATAAGGGCAAAGTACGAATAGGGTGGGTTATCTGTAGGATATGGCGAAGAGCAACGCCTCTTCAATGTTTCAAATGCCTTGGCTATGGTCACACTATACAAGTATGCAAAGGATCCGATAGGAATTCTCTATGTTACAAATCCGGTGAAATGGGACATAAAAGAAAAGAGTGTACGAAGAAGGCACATTATATTCTTTGTAAGGATGCTGATGCAAGACCCGATTTTAGGCATGCCTTGGGATCAGGAAAATGCACGGTTTTCCAGGAAGCCCTAGCCACGGCAAAATCAGAAATTCGATGACCCACATCCCGCAGCTAAACCTACACCGCAGTTCAACTACCCAAAATCTGATATAAAAGCACACTTCTTGCTGCTGAGTGAGCAACATCATGATAAAAGTTCAGCATCATGGTATCCTGATGAAACTGGTTTTTCCGCCATCTGGGTTCGCAGTAGTGATTTTTAGGTGGAGAGCTGTGGGGATGCTTTTGTGTGGCTTCGGTGCTCAGGGACCACCTTCTTTAGTGTGTACCTAACGCCTAACGAGTCGATATCATCTTTCCAAGCCAAGTTTCACGCTTTGGAGGGCACTGTTTCGAACGCAGACGGGAACGTGCTCGTTGGGGAAACTTCAACGCGAAGGCAATCAAATGGGGCATGCCTCAAACAGATTTGCGGGGAAAACGAATCCTAGAAATGGAGGCCAGGATGGCGCTTGTCGTACTAAATACCGGCAATATGCTGACCTTCCGCTGTATTGGCTGTGAAGGAACCATACCGGATGTGACATTCGCCTCGGAGTCCTTTGTATGGAGCATACACAACTGGAGAGTATTAGAGGACTACTCAGCCAGTGATCATCAGTACATTCTGCTTGAGGTAAGCGATGTTGTCTCCCAATGTCCGCGCTCTCGGCTCTCTACAATTGGATGGAGCATCGGGAGGATCGACGTCGAGAGGTTCGTCGAGGTTCTTACATCAGGTGTACCGCAACAGGGGGCTTGGGAGGGGACGGAAGAACTGGCAGCTCAAGACGTGGTGAACTCAACCATGAGCATCATCACGACTGCTTGCTGCGCTTCTATGCCCCGTCGAAAACCCCGGCACGGCAAGCCCCTAGTGTACTGGTGGTCAACTGAAATCGCTGAAAAGCGAAGGGAGTGTCACAAGCTTCGGCGTGAGGCTCAACGGGCATGGAGCTGGGACGAGGCAAGCAACCGCACAGCAGCATAAAAGTCGGCCAGGAAATGCCTTCGCAAATTGATCAACAACAGCATAGCTCGCTGCTGGCAAGATCTACTGGACAATGTGAACAAGGACCCGTGGGGCCTTGGCTACAAACTAGTTATGCGGAAGCTTGAACGAGATTGTGCGGGGACTCTTCCCCGCCCATCCCGTCCGTGCTGACCCAGGCAAGTCCAGTATCTACAAGTTTAGCCAAAATGTGGAGCAAACTTCAATTTAATCGTTCGACTGTACTATTCCACCAACATGATCTATGGTAAGCTTCTTGAGAAAGTTTTCGGACGCTGACGACGTACAACATGATCCTCTCTCGGATATGATTCGTAGCGTTCTTCCATACCAATTGAAATATTGTTGAACGTGCCTTATCACTTCGTTTGTGTTAGTCATTTTAGTAGGAAATTGGTTTACAGGCCTTGTAAACGAATGGACTATAACATACATTCGTATGTTTTTGTGTAGTAGGATCCAATGGTCCACATGAATAGTATTAAAGGTGGCCACACTTTTATTTATACTTTGCATAAACTCCTGACGTTGGTTGTCCTTCGTAGAGTGTAGTGTACATCGTTAACAGTTAGAAATATATTTCTTGATTGATCATTCATTCCAGAGAAATAGTATTTCATTTCAATAGCATCATGTGTTTTATAAATACTTTGGTGTCAGAGTTCATCATGATATTTTTGTAAAATTACATCAACACATTGCGAAGGAACAACAAATTGAAATGTTCGTGTTTGCTGTCGATAGAGCAATCCATTATAGATTTCATAATCGTAATCATCCTGTTCATTCAAATATTTTAGTAATCGTTGTAAATTTTCGTCTTTTGCCTGCTCAGTCATAACCGTACGTGTAAGTGGATCAGTGGCAATTTACATGCATTCATTGGTGTCATACATTCTGGATAATGAATCCACTTGTACCATTACTTATGAGAATTCTTTGGGTGCAGCTACATAATAAAGTCACACTTATACTTTTTCTAAAAAATTATAAGAGGAGAAAAATTTTTAGAAGAAAGTGGTTTCGACGCGTGTACTAATTCTCCTCGGGCCATCACTCTTATCAGATACACACAGGTGATGGTGACCACCATGATTAGGGGTGAGAGAATTATTTTTAATTTTTCTACTTATGCAAACTCAATATGTTTTTGTAACTACGAACTTTGCTAACTTGCTTTACACTGAATTTTGTGAATCGTGTGGATACTGAAGTCTTTTTTTTTTCAGATAGCTCCGATAGCTTCAAATTATTTATCGGAGGCTATTGGTGCTATGCGAAAAAAGGAGTTTAATGCCCGCACGATTCATAAAGCTCAGTATAGAGCAAGTTATCGTATAGATTTACATTAAATTGATATAAAAAGGGTCGAATGTATCTGTTCATCTTTGGCACTAATACCATAATCTAAGGAACTGATAGATAAATTTATAGTGAAGAAGTTTTTGGTAATCGTTTTTAAAATATCCCAAAGCACTTGATGGTATTTTTCGATAGTAGCCGTAGCAATGAGGATCTCATCCATGTATACCCTTACTAGTCCTTCGTTGATAAACCTCTTAATATCCTCTGAATGTAACGCAAAAAGATTGATGGTCCATTTTTTAAACCAAAGGAAAGAAATTTTTACTCATACTATCCTTGATCCGTGACATAGATCACATACTTAATACTTTTTTTTTGTCAATTTTTGCGTGATAGAAAGCATCTTTCAAATCAATGAAGAGAAACTCCATTTCTCCTGCTAATCGTTCCAAAAAAGATTCAATTCCTGGCAATCGGTGAGGATCTCTTTTCGTTATCCTATTCAGAGATCGGTAATCTATACACGTTCTATGTTGTTCATTTTTAGGGTTTTGTACTAACATACAAAACCCTATTGCAATCACGAGCTGTGTCCGTCTGTCCGTCCGTCTGTATGTCATAGCACTTTTTCTCCGAAACTATAGAGGCTACAGCCATGAAACTTTGTAGAAAGGTCAGAAGTGGTGACTTCTAGAAAGTTCAAGTGTGGCTAAATTGTTCAAAGCAGGTTCAAGGGGGGCCTCCCCATATAGGGAGGTGACCCCTCAAAAAAAAATTTCACCATTGGTAGTCGAGTAGGGTGTCATTGGAAAGGTCTTAATGAGATCTTGTCAAAACAAGTCTTAAAATTGCCTTATCGGTACCAAGGGGAGCAGGGGGAGAGGAAATGTACGAACTTTTCGCGTACCCCCCCCCCCCGCGATTGGACACCTTCCATCTGAAAAATCTGAAAAAATAGTGAATGTAGGCCTTTATGAGTACAACAACAAAAAATACATGAGAAGTCGAAATTCACTCAACTTTGCTACTAATAATATGATTTATCGATTTAATTTTTCTTGAATAAAATCCTAAAAGTACCCTTAAATTCAATAAAATTTAGCAAACAGAAGATTATTTATAAGATTGATCTTTTCTGAAAGTTTCATAAAGATCGAATAGTATTTAACGAAGTTGTAGCGATTTGAATTTTCCTGTATCACTATGTAACAATATGCGCTGTATTACTATGGGAACATATGGCTATGGAGCCATATGCGCTTTTTACCGACTTAGACACTACAGCTTTGCTAAGATTTGCATGAAAATTTCAGGAATGATAGGTATCATGAATATCTTTGAGAATCGGTTTAGCTGTTTATTGGAATCAGTAATCGTAAAACAAAATAGGGACTGTTTTAAATGCGAAGATTTAATAATTTTGAGTTATTTTTCCCCAACTTCAATGTTTAAGGTGCATGCTTTGAACACTTGATTCAATTTAATGAATGACTGAAGATGAGTACCTACAATTAATACTCATACGTGAAACACGTTGAAGAGGCAGGAGAGAGCTCCTATAAAAGGGCTTCGTAACCATTCTAGGATTCGAAAAAATAGGCCATGAATCGATGACTACAGTACAGGGGAGTGGCCTCTGAAAAAAAATTGCATCAAAGGTAGCCGATATGAGTATCAAACGAAAGTACTTATGCAAGCTTTTCAAAACAGTTCTTAAACTGACAGTTTTTGCTTCAGTGGGGCACAGGAGAAGAAATACATGAAAAAATTGTTACCTCCCTCGCGAATGGACACCTGTGATCTAAAAAATCTGGAAAAATTATCAAGGGAGATATTTATGGGTCTAACAATAAAAAGTAACTCAGAAGTCAAGATTTGTTCAGTTTTGTTAATAATAGTATGATTCTCGAATTCCACTTTTTCTCCAATACTGTCGTATTTGACATGTTTTTTGATTTTATTCGTTGCTGGTTACCGCATTTTGTAAGTTGAGTACAAAAACCTTCTGACATGAGCGTATGTCTGTTTACCCAACTTGTTCTTATTGACAAGAAAGATCCGACTACAGTATACGAGGTGTGTTCAAAAAATATCGCGAATTTTGTTTTTTTTTTAAATTATTTATTTATTCATGAATATCTATTTTTTCCCCTTCAAAGTAGTCCCCATGAGATATTATACACTTGTGCCAACGGTTTCTCCAATCTTCGAAACACTTCAAAAAATCATTTTTTTAATCTTGTTCAGCTCCTCCTTCGATGCCGTCTTTATCTCGTCAAGCGTAGCGTAACGTCGTCCTTTCATGGGCCTTTTCAGTTTAGGAAACGAGAAAAAGTCACAGGGGGCCAGATCTGGGGAATACGGTGGCTGCGGCATCATTAGTGTGTTGTTTTTGGCCAAAAAGTCGCGCACAAGCAACGATGTGTGAGCAGGGGCGTTATCGTGGTGCAAAAGCCAATTTTTGTTCTCCCACAAATCCGGGCGTTTCTGGCGGATTGCTTCGTGCAAATTGCGCATAACTTGCAGGTAATATTCCTTATTGACCGTTCTTCCCTGTGGCAAGAACTCATGATGCACCACGCCCCTGCAATCGAAGAAAACTGTCAGCAAAACTTTCACATTCGACCAAACTTGGCGCGCTTTTTTCGGTCTTGGTTCATGCGGCAGCTTCCATTGAGATGATTGAACTTTGGTTTCCACGTCATAACCATAAACCCACGATTCGTCACCAGTTATGACCCTCTGGAGCAAATTTGGTTCGTCGCGGACAGAGTTTAACATCTCATTAGCAATGTTCATGCGTTGCTGTTTTTGGTCGCAATTGAGCAATTTTGGTACGAATTTCGCGGCGACCCGTCTCATGCCCAAATCGTTGATAAAAATCGAATGGCACGAGCCAATCGATATGTTTAGGTCCTCAGCAACTTCTCTAACGGTGATTCGACGATTGGCCAATACCATTTTCTCCACTTCATTAATTTTTTCGTCTGTTGTTGAAGTGCTCGGGCGTCCGGCACGCTCTTCGTCGTTCACATCTTCTCGGCCTTCTAAAAACATTTTGTACCACCGATAAACGTTGCTTCGGTCCAAGGTAGCTTCTCCGTATGCCACAGTCAACATTCGGAATGCATCCGCGCACTTAATTTCGTTTTTCACACAAAATTTGATACACGTTCTTTGATCCATTTTTTTGAATAAGTAAAAATCGAAGACGATTGAAAACACGTGCAAGTAAAGCAGCTATCACCAATTAAGTGAACATTCAAAATGGCCGAGCTTGTCGGCATAAGTGACAGACATGAGTACCAACATAACGCCACAAAAAAATGGAAATTCGAATATACGTAACCCGCGAAAATTCAAAATTCGCGATACTTTTTGAACACACTTCGTAGTTACTTACTTTCCTGTGTAATCTCTTGTTCAAGAAGTTTATCAACCATATCAGTTCTTATTTGTTTCTCTAAAGCTAACGTTTTGTGCAGATTACAACAAATTAGGTAGACAGACTTACACTCATGTCAGAAGGGTTTTGTATCTAACTTCTCCGAAATGCAGTCACCAGCAACTAATAAAGCCCAGAAGCATGTCAAAGAGATGTGAACGTTTAAAAGAAAATCCATTGTTTCTCTAATTTCAACTGCCGCCATTTTGTTGCAAAATTACTCAAATCAATTTTTCATATATTTTCCCTCCCTGTGGGCCCTTCGAAGCAAAAGATGACAGTTTAAGACCTGTTTTGATAAGCTCTCATCAAGACATTTCATTTGATATCGATAACGACTATCTTTAAAGAATTTTTTTTCCGGGCCGCTCCCCTATACGGGGAGACACCCGTTAAATACATTATTAAATTTTTTTGTAGTTGAACTTTAAACAGGGCATCACTTTACACCTACATGCAAAATTTGATGCTTCTAGCTTAAGTAGTTTGCGAGAAAACTACTGTGACACACGGACGGACAGACAGACAGGACGCAATTTTAGTAGGGTTTTGTAAAATTATTTTACAAAACCCTGATATATAGCGTGATCGTTTGTCATACATATAGACATCATATATTTAATTAAAAGTTTAGATGGTTTCGGTAAATTTGCATAATTTTTATTAATATTTCGATATATTGATTCTATCATTGTATTATCAATCATAATTCGTTATCGAGATATCATCAAGAGGATATGGATCGGGATTGCTATCGGAAATATAATGAAAAACATTTCAGGAGAGGAGACCGTACTCTCACAATTACTTGATAAAGGTTCGATGTCTTTGTATCCGTTTTTAGATTTAATGATAGAGATTTAGCCCGTGTTCTCAATAATTACTCCAAATATGTTTGTTATGTCATAAGCACTTTATTCAATAATAATCGTTATAAGTTTTCAAAGAATATAAACCAAATTCCAAATAATAAAAATATTAAAACTTAATGGCCGAAATGGCCCCCTAACGTTATACATTAATTATTAAACACCTTTAATAAAAAAATTATAAAATTCAATTTAATAAAAATTATTACATAGTTTATGATTCAATTAAGAAAGGGAGAAAATACCAACCACCACTTTCCACAAATTAATTATGAAATTAACAGTGAACTTTTCTACATCTGATGTGTTATAATGTAATTTTAATAAAATCAATCGAAAACGTTATCTTATACTAATGCAATGCTATCACAATGTTCCTAGCCTAAACGTTAAACCTTTTCTCTAAACCTAATACAATAAACATAATATATACCTATGCAAACCTATCACTAATTTTTAACATAAAAGAACAACAACACTAAATGTAGCAATAATGAGCTTGTTAAATCAGTACTTTTATCCTTTGTTTTATATTCAAATCGAACCGCCCTTTTGTAATTCCCTTTTAATCGCTTGTGGAGCCACCTATATTTTTGTTCTTAATCTAACACAACGATAGTTGTCAAATTCAGTTCTTCTTTGTATTCTGTCGAGACAAGTTGTACTTTTGTGTTCTAATAAATCTTTATTACTGGACAATAAACCTGAACAGTTTTCTTGCACGACCTCCTGGTTTTCCTGACAGGTTATTTGCCCAGGTCACGCGGCGCGAAATAAAAGAAACTGTAATAAGTTAGATTGATCGGAAATCGGTACGCGAGAGTGAGGTTGTGTTTGATTCTCGAACGTTCGACGAAGCAACCAAAAATTCAAGATGGCTACCACCGCCATGACGTGCATCGAACTTCTAACAATGGACAACTTTGACACGTGGAAGATCCACATGAGGGCCCTACTCATAAAAAATGACGCGTGGGGCTACCTGAATGGCTCAAAGGTAAAGCCTGAGCCAAGCGAAGAGAACAACGCTGAAATAGAAGGATGGGAAATGGGCGATAGCAAGGCTATGTCGGACATTTTCCTGGGGATTTCATCCTTGGAACTGAAACAGGTCAAAGATTGTGCGACGTCGAGAGAACTTTGGCTAAAGTTGGAGACTGTTTACCAGTCTAAGGGCCCCGCGAAGAAAGCGAACCTGCTGAAACAAATCGTCTTACAGAGGATGAGTGAGGGCGACGACGTTTGCGACCATCTGCGAAAATTCTTTGACGCTGTTGACCGACTGAGCGACATGGAAGTGCCGATAAACGATGACCTACTGCCGATGCTTTTGCTTTACAGTTTACCGGCCAACTTTGACAGTTTCCGGATTGCTATCGAGTCACGTGACGAGCTCCCCACCCCGGAAACATTGCGAATCAAAATCGTGGAAGAAAGTGACGCGCGAAAGAACAATGGACCAGTGCAGAACGCGATGGTAGCGGACAGGTCGAATCAACAGAAAACGGGTAAATCGGAGAAACGCGACGGAAGCAAATTCCCGTTCAAGTGCTACAAGTGCAACAAGCCAGGTCACAAAGCAGCAGGTTGTCGATCCAAGAAGAAGAGCGATAGGGACAAGACGAAGACTGGTAGCTTTACCCTGTACGCTGCTGTGGAATCGAATGCGCCTGGGTGACGAGAGTTCCATGCTGGTTTATTCGACGCAAAAACGGTGGTGTCTAGATAGTGATTGTACCGCGCACATGGCCAGTGACATTGACAGTTTCGAGAGTGTAGATGAGAACTTTTCAGACTCATTGAACCTGGCCAATTCTAGCTCCACGAAAATCAGTGCTAAGGGTGTCGCGCGATTGGTTACCCGAGTGAACGAAGATGATGAGACAGTTAACTTGAGTGACGTGCTGTACGTGCCTGCCTTACGCATGAACTTGTTATCGGTCGCGAAGATCGTGGACAAAGGTTACCGAGTGACCTTTTGGAAACGTTCGGCGGAAGTCGTCAGCGAGAAGGACGATCGCGTGGTGTTGTGCGCGGAGCGAGTCAACGGACTCTATTTTGTGAACGACTCGCGCGCTGCCGAGCAGCCGAGCACCGCGCTTGCCAGCCGGGATCATGAGAAGTCCCTGATGGATTGGCACAAGGCTTTGGGTCACTTGAACGTGAAGGACATTCGCGAGGCATCAAAAAACAACGTTCTCCGAGGACTTGATTTGAGCGACGACGATGCAACGGTGGACTGCGAGGTGTGCATCAAGGCGAAGATGACACGCCAGCCCTTCCCCAAGGTCTCCAAGAGGAAGTCAGCCCCAGGCGAACTGATACACTCGGATGTGTGCGGACCGATGCGCATGCAATCCAACGGTCACGCCAGGTATTTCGTCACCTTTATAGATGACGCTACTCGATGGGGCGAGGTGCGATTCTTGCGACGGAAAAACGAGGTGTTCTCCGAGTTCCAGGCGTTCAAGAAGATGGTCGAGTCGCAGCACGACTGGAAGATTAAGTACCTGCAATCCGATAATGGCACCGAATATTCGAACAACCAGTTCGATGACTTCCTGAAGCGCTCTGGGATCAAACGTCGGCTAACCGTTCCGAACAATCCGGAACAAAACGGTATAGCTGAACGGAGGAACCGCACTCTCGTCGAGATGGCTCGTTGTTCGTTGATCCAGTCCGGTCTTCCTCCTACCTTCTGGGCAGAAGCAGTGTGTACCGCGAACTTCACCAGAAACCGCTGTCCAACTTCAGCATTGGACGGCCGAACTCCGTTCGAGTTGTGGATGGGAGAGGTCCCGGATGTGAGCAGTTTTCAGGAGTTTGGAGCACCGGTTTACTGCCTGAACCAGACCAAGGATACCGGAAAGTTTGGACCTCGTGCCCGGAAAGGCGTTTATCTCGGCCCCGCTGCAGATTCAGGGTCTGGATACCTGAAAACAACAGCAGAAAACAAGGTCGACCAGTACGAGGAGTTCTTCCCAGAACAGGCGGATGTTCAGCCAAACACCGAGCAGGATGTAGAGGGTCCTGCCACATCGTCGGACGAGTACATCGACGTTGTACTAGGAGAGAATCGCTCAACGAGAAGAACAGTCCAGCAACCAGATCAGCAACAGCAGCAACCGGCCATGTTTGGCGAAAACGACGAACCTCTCCGAGGTTTTGAGCCAGTTGAAGTTCCAGCCCCAGGTCCAGTCGGACAAACTCCAACGACGAAGCGCGGACCAGGTAGACCGAGGAAGATTTACACGGGTCGTCCTGGTAGACCAAGGGAACATCCTGTCGCGGAGAGAAATGAGGTCGCGGGGAGGAACGATGTTGCAAAAAGTGTCGACGTGGCAGAGGCAAACGACGCTGTACAGAACGATGTTGTACAGAACGATGCTGTACAGGACGACGGGAGCGGAGATGAGGACTATGCAACTGGAGAAGAAGATACTGCCCTCATCGCGGAAGTTCCACTGAAGTCAGCAGTCTCCGGGCCAGAGGAATACGAGTGGATGCTGGCGATGGCAGACGAATTTTCATCGATTTTGAAAAACAACACTTGGACCTTGGAGGATCGCCCGAAAAATCGCACAACTGTCGGCAGCCGCATCGTACTTAGAAACAAGTACGGAGCTGATGGAGCAGTCAACAAACGGAAGGCTAGGGTCGTGGCCAGGGGATTCACGCAATGCTCCGGGATGGACTACGGCGAGACCTACGCTCCTGTGGCCCGATTCAGCTCAATTCGCCTCGCCATGGCATTTGCGGCACAACACGGCATGCATGTACGACAGTTTGACGTCTCTACGGCTTTCCTGAACGGGGTCATCGACGAGGAGATCTGGATGGAGTTGCCACATTACGCAAGTAATGTCCTGAAGTTCATCGTTGAGAACAACTACGGCTCCCGTGAAGTGGTCAATAAGGCTGCAAAGATGCTGTCCCAACTATCGTCCGGGAACAAGGTGTGCAAAATGCACAAGGCTCTATACGGCCTGAAACAGGCGGGACGATGCTGGTATCAGTGTCTGGACTCGGAGCTGGTGAAGTTTGGGGCGAGAACGACGTCAAGAGACGCGAGCGTCTACGTAAAGGACGCAGGTAACGATCCACTGCTTATCGTTGTGTACGTCGACGACATTCTTGTCCTGTCACGTGATACCAAGAGGATCGACGAGGTCTACAAGTTTCTGAGCAAGTCCTTCTAGATCAACGATTTGGGTGACGTGTCATACTGCTTGGGAATTGAGTTTGCTCGGGACGAGTCGACAATCACCATGAGTCAACGCGGGTATGTGCTGGACATACTCGATCACTTCGGGATGTCGGACTGTCGGCCAGTTGCAACGCCACTTGTTCCTGGAGTTAAGCTGTCAAAGGGTGACATCTGGAGTGAGGAAGACGGGGAGAAACCACCGTATCGAGAACTCATCGGCGCCCTTCTCTACCTGTCCATGTGCACACGCCCGGACATTGCACATGCTACGAGTGCTCTGAGCCAGTTCAACGATTCCTTCGGAACCAGCCACTGGCAAGCTGCAAAGCGAGTTTTGCGATACCTCAAAGGTACGCTCGACGTGGGTCTAAGCTACAGTGCGAAGGGAGGATGCCTGACCGGCTACGTGGACGCCGACTGGGCTGCCTGCATTGATGACTGGAGGTCATACACCGGCTACGCGTTCACGATGAGCGGCCGTCCTGTTTCCTGGGAGTCGAGGAAGCAGCGCACAGTTGCGCTGTCCTCGACGGAATCCGAGTACATGGCACTCACCGAGGCTTCCAAGGAGGCGATGCACCTGAAGAGACTGAGCAAAGAGATTGGTGCTCGTCCACCGAAGAAAATCGACATTCACATCGATAACCAGGGTGCGAAGAAGTTGGCAGAGAATCCTGTGCACCACATGAGAACCAAACACATAGATACACGACATCATTTTGTGAGAGAGGCTATTTCCGCAGGCGAAATCAATCTGGAGTACCTACCTACTGAGAAAATGCCAGCAGATGTGCTCACCAAAGGGCTAACCAGTCCCAAACATTGGAACTGTCTAAATTACATGGGCATCGAAAAACAGATTGTTTAGACGATTATCGCTTTGAGGGGGAGTGTTAAATCAGTACTTTTATCCTTTGTTTTATTTTCAAATCGAACCGCCCTTTTGTAATTCCCTTTTAATCGCTTGTGGAGCCACCTATATTTTTGTTCTTAATCTAACACAACGATAGTTGTCAAATTCAGTTCTTCTTTGTATTCTGTCGAGACAAGTTGTACTTTTGTGTTCTAATAAATCTTTATTACTGGACAATAAACGTGAACAGTTTTCTTGCACGACCTCCTGGGTTTCCTGACAGAGCTTAAACTTAAAAACTAAGTAACGAAAACCACAAAACAAACACGAATAATTTAGACATTGTCATTTAGCCACCAATACCTAGATTTCTCCATCCCAGCTTAACCTTTCTCAGCGAATCTAGCAAATGTGTATTTCCATTGGAATTGTTGGTCTCGTGAAAACACATTCGGAGGATATTTTATTTTTTTATCGGTAGCACATCTATGTATGCGATATAGAACCGGGACGTTGTCAGAATGAAAAACATATTGATTCATGTCCAAATACATATAGGCTTCTGAAGGTACGAAGCCAGTAGCGAGACAAGTCTCAATACACCCGTCTGTGGGATGGAACAGCTGTAAAATCCAAGGATTTTCGCTCACAGTTACAGATCTTGCGATATGATTCTGAAGAAATCTCAATAAATCTCAATTCTATTCACTACAAAAAGCTTCCAATCCGTCTCAAGCTTTCTGTACAAACCAATATAGGCACGAAGGCATTCCCTTTCGAAAACTCTTAATCTTTCCACAGTACTAACGCTCTGGTTATATCAGATCTGACATCCATTTGTCAAAACAGGTCTATCCAGCGTCTTGTAATAGACAATTTTGACCATTTGATCAATGTACCTGAAATGAAAGAGTCATCGAAAGGCCATAAATACTTTCTGTACTTTAGTGAGCACCGTTTTGATATCTTCGATATAGAACAGATCCTGATCGAGATAAACATCGAGGTATCAAATATAGGATTTATGTAAAATCTATTCTGAAACCTTCACCAGCCATAATGTGGAAATCATTCCAGTGACGCTTCTAGTCTTGACTGACCAACCGCAGTTGTGTTCAAAACAAAATTGTTTCGCACTTCTGTGCTTTGATTTTCATTCGCTAATTGTCGATGTAGAGCTGCATATCATTAAAAATCTTTTGACGATTACTCTAAACTATTGTAGTTTTTCGGTCTGCCGTATAGATACTCAAATACAATAGTTAGCGAATAAACATTGAGAAAAGCAGAGGCGTAGTAACTGCTTCCTGTTGTAGATCATTCAAGACCTTTAAGTCGCGCATTGTCGTCAAATTTCCAACAGTTACGGCAATTCATTTTCCGTATAATATATTAGACATTATCGCGGCAAGGTGTCTGGGAAACCTGTCCTGAAGTAGTTTGAAAATTAGTCAATCTAGCCACACCGTATCAAAGGCTTTTTTCATAACAATGAGAGACGCTCCAACACATTGTCGATTACTTAGTTTTGAACAAATGTCTAAAGCTATTTGCGTTATCGCATGTATGGTCGAATGCCTGGTTTAATGTTTTGGTCAGTATCACTTCAAATGCCTTGCTGATGTCAGGTAGCAAGCTGATTGGGCGATAGCTTCTAGTGCTCGAAGTTTCTCTTCCTTTCCTCAAGATTTGCAGTATTTTCCACCTTGTTGAAAAATATGAATTGCTCAACATGTTGTTGAGCAATATACAATAATTCCCAGTAACCACCTCAAGCAAATGTCAGAGAGCATGATTTCTTGTTTCTTATCCAGCCAAATATGAAACACAAGTGTTCATAGCCGACAATATAATCAACAAAACTCAAATCGGTCTGATATCAGAATTCAATTTTTCTTTGAAATGAAGAATTGATTCGCCATTCAGGCTTGATTTGAATGTCGAAAACTTTTGCTTGAATGACCTCTGAAAATATTTGATTCCCTCTCTCAGGGTTTGTAGATGAACCAATTCAAAATGAGTTTCAATGAGGGCAAGTTGCGAAAAAGATGGACGTGATAGTGCGGGCACATTTCCCCGCCCATCCCGTCCGAGTTGGCGCTGCCCATGGTGAAACAGCGGTCGAGTGCCCACTCTTCACACACCTGGAACTGGTAGTGGCAGTCCTTTCGTTGAAAGCGAGGAAGGCTCCAGGTCCAGATGATGTTCCAGCTGAGATGTTGCGGCTTGTCTATCACCATTGTCCTGACTTGCTACTCAGCATATTCAACGCTTACCTACGGCGATGTGGTAAGGCTCGGGCTGATCAGCAAGGGGAAGAGAAATCCCGAATCATCGTCTGCATACCGTCTGTTATGCTTGCTAGCCTGGGAAAGTCCTAGAGAAATTCATCAAGGGAAGGCTCACTGACGCGATTCGTGCTGCTGGGACCTATCTCCTCGACAGTATGGCTTTAGAGCAGGACGCTCCCCGATTGATGTGATGGTGGTCAGCGCGCTCCAAAAGGCAGAGAAATATAGTCGCGTCAAGCGACGGATCGTCCTGTTAGTGACATTTGACGTCAGGAACGCATTCACGCATTCTGGATACGGCTTTTGAGAGACTACCTAAAGGCCCAAAGCTTGATCTACGACATGACACGTGGCGAACAAAGGATGGAAGTTACATCGTGTGTTGCCCAGGGATCTGTCCTTAGTCTGGATCTATGGAACGTGTCTTACGACAAACTACTAAGACTGGAGATGCCAGATGAGTCGCACCGTTGAACAAGCGCAACTTAGGCTAGGTCTGTAATGCGCTGAGTGAGAGACTGGATGAATGCTCGCGGGCTCAGTCTAGCACTGGAAAAAATCGAAGTGGTCATCTTGACAAAAAAGAGAATCTCTAGAGTAAGGATGATCAGAATTGAAGACATATTAATCGAACCGAAGCCAGCGGTGAAGTACCTGAGGCTACTGATCGACTCAAAGATGAGTTTCTCTAAGCAAATCAGGGCAACCGCTGGGAAGGCTTCTTCGGAAGTATCGGCTCTGTGTCGACTTATGATCAATGTAGAGAGACCCGGCCCATCAAAAATACACCTGTTGACGGGTGCTGTAGGGTAAGTGCTACTATACGGAGCAGAAATATGGGGCGACGCTCTCAGCAAGGAGGTATACCGAAAACGCTTGGCACAAGTACAGGGAAGAGGAGCACTGAGAATTTTATCTTCGTATCCAACGATACGACGGCGATGAGAGTCATTTCAGGCGTGATACCTGTTATCATCCTTGCTAGAGAGCGCTGCGCTAGTTAACTGCGTTGAAACGAAAATGAGAGGGAGCTAGTTGCCCGCAAAGAGAGACAGCGTTCACTCAATGATTGGCAGCAATCTTGGGTGAATTGCACGAAAGGAAGGTGGACTGTAGGCATGGGTGTTTTCAGTCTAACCTGCACAAGACTGGTAAGTCACGATCTCCCGATTGTCAGTTTTGCCCAGGAGAGGAAGATAACGCGGCCACTCATTTTTTGCGTCCATGAAATAGGACAGGCTGTGAGGGAACCTCTACAGGGAGACGGGAGAGATCACCTCGAATGATTGCAATGAATATAAGCAGTTGAGCAGCCCTGTGGTGATCAGGAGTGACTGCTCCTGAGGAGATAAGGTGGTCATCCCGTCGAAACTAGTTGGTTTATTATTTTGCTAGTTTAAAGTAAACTGCATCCGTCAAGTTTCCATCGTTTAAGCAGAGATGAGTACTTCATTTCAGCCACTTTAACGTTTTCAGGCCTTTTTTGGAGAAAGTAACGGTTGCTTTTTGTGGAATATTTACGTTGGTCTCAAGCCTATAATGTTGAATTACTGTAAAATAGTTTGATTGACACATAATAGAACATTTCTACAGATAATAAAAATTAATTGGTACGTCTCGTAGAGTAGAGTACGCATGAAAAATATTTTGTAGTATAGTTTCGTGGCTCGACAAGAACCCGCCTCATATGACTCCGCAAATTCTAGTCGTCAAGCACGCATACGCGGTCGTTAAGCGAAGCTAGTTGGCTGAGATTGGGGTTGTTTATAGCTCACTGACACTTATGCCAAACAATCGGCACCCATGTCCTACATGGATATTTGGAAAATCATTACATAATATGGTCGCGATGATGCTCGAATCGGTTGACAAATGGAATGGAATTGAATGTCGGGCAGCCCTAAAAGATAAAAGGGACTCACAGTAGCCGGGTGCGTTGGGGCTGGGGAATCGCTTGTTTGGAGCTTCCTATTATTTTTCCCCTCCCGCTAGAAGAGGGGTCCCCCAGCTTGAAGGTGCCTCACAGCGTAACAAAACGAGACCTGGCCCGAAAAAATGTGTCGAACGGTCCCAGGCTAGCTTCTCAGATTGACAGGCGAGGTGTTAATTGGATAGTGCAGTCGCCTTCTTGCAAGCATGGGAGTCCCACACTCTGTGCGTAAGCGGGCATTCACCTTTCATCCACAAAAAAATTGTTTTTCTGATGGTTGGTGCTTTATATCCTTCCGTATTATTTCGATGTTTAATCTTGGAAACTACTTTCTCAATCGTTTCTGACGACAGCTTCTCTAACTTTGACAAGGAGAGATCTACATCATCGTTAGTTCGATTCCTGTCATTAGGATCCATTGAGCAAGCGTTGCCATAATCAGAAGGCGGACATTGCTTCTGGTAGTCTCGATTAAACTTCTTTTGAAACTTTCCCCAGTCTGTTTTTTCGAAATTCAACCAATGATTTTCAAGTTGAACTGGAATGAAGAAGACATCATCGATTTGATGATTGATTTCCATTACGATTGCGATATGGTCGCTATCGTAAGGAAGCACCTGCAGTTTCTCTTGAGGACTATGAAAGCTGAGTTCAAGTCTTGCGTGAATAATGCAGAGGTCCAAGTATGAATTTCTCCTAGGGTATATTAGGAACTTTGACCCATATAGATTGCACCTGCACTCAATTTGGTTCTCTGTTATCCACGATTTGAGGAATATACCTCTTGGATTATTAGTGGCGTTCAGTCATGGTATATGTCAGGTATTGAAGTCAGCGGCAAGAATATAATAACTATGTAGCCTGTTGAATTCGAGTATTCCAAACAAGGAATTGAGTTCCTCCTTGAACTTGAGAATGTTGCAGTTGCATAGACAGAGATACTGAAGAGGTTATCCTGACCTGGCAGTGAAATTTTGATGACGGACCCTTCACGAAATTCAATGTTTATCAGCTCGACTTTTTCAATATTTTTGAAACAATAGGGTCTTCTAACTAGTATTCCAGTGCCGCCTCCACCATCATCGTTTACCCTATCTTTTCTTATGAATTCAAAATCCTTGAACGTCTTGGAGTGCCATGAATCTCGGTAGGTTTTAATGAGAAACATGATGTGAGGCTTTTGCGTTACAATGAATTCAAGGAGGTAGTCCTTCAATATAGAGTAACAATGGAGCTTACATTGATCAAGATGAAAAATAGCCTATCTATGAGAAGATGACTAGAAGCCAAGCTATGTTGAGACATTTGAAAGATCTAAACGCTGAAAAACAAAGTTGATTTTTGAATCTTCTTTGTTGATTCTTTCCGATCAATAATGAAGGTGCTGGAAAATTTTAAGAAGCGGCTGATTGTTGCTGCTTACATAATTTACGGTATTATCGGTTGGTCCCCTAGCAACGAGTGAACATTATACCCCGGGCTTGACAATATTGGAAGGTATCACACTGCGATGTGCTTGCGTTTGCTTTGGAATAAATTTAATTTTTGCATTTAGATATCGGCGGTATCCTCGATATGATGCTGGATGACCATATACACCGCAGTTGATACAGTGCAATTTTTCTTTAGGCTCCATCTGAACGAATTTGCACTCACCGGCAACATCAACTTCTTTGTATTTTATATACCAAAGGTACTGAATGACCAAACCGTTAACACCGGTAGCACTGATTGACTTCTCTTTTCTTAAGATGGTCCCACCTCACCACTCTAAATTCAAGTACCTTATCTGTGATGGGCACTTAGACTACTTTTATTACACTTTTTGCCAGACAAAGTAATAAATTCTTCTTTTCGATGGTTAATCTTCTCGTTGCAAAATTTCTGACGGAAATGAATTCAATTTCTGGTGTAGCTCCTTTAAGCGCCTGGAAGAGGTCAACCACATCTTTTCCGCAGTCCAAACCCTGTATCAAAGAGGTCTGATTTTTTTCGCTTTTTGGGGTATAGGTGAAGTGCGAAACCACTCAACCAGTAATTTTGTTTTAATAGCCAATTTTCCTGTATTTGCTCTTTTGATTTCGAAATTGCTTAATTTATTTAATTTATTTAATACACGTACATTTATTGGCAGAACTTTTTCTGTCTTGTTGTTCGCTTTTCCTGAATAACCAGCAAAAGATCGAGTTGGTTTTTTGCCATAATTTTATTTTCTAAATACTGAATAAAATTTTTAATTAGTATCTTTATCAGGATTACCTTCGACACTTTCTTCAACTTCCGTTTCTTCTCTTAATCCATTCGGCATTGCAAAACTGTTTTGACTGCCATTAATGCCACCAGCACTTAGAATTCCTCTCCGGATCGCTTATTTCACAATTTGGCTCGCCTTTGTTTCCTGTTGCACTTCATTTTGCGGCTGCGGCTTTTGAGGCTTCATCTCTTTCTTGACTAGATCTTCGAGAGACGGTGTCTCTGGCTTTAGTTCATGATTTTCTTTTCGCAGTTTGATCACGTCTTTGTCGTCTTCTATTATTAATAGTTTGCATCCGCCATCTGCAAAGTTTTCTTGGTTATGTTTTCATTTAATGATTATTGGGTTTTTTCAGACGCAGCGTTAAAAGTGAGCGTTAAACAGGTTATATGGGCAAGAAGAGTGAGAGGCATTGAGGGGACCTGATGGTAAAAACAAGCCAACATTTTGTAGGGTGAACGAGCGTAACGCACATACACAAACGCATTTTGTTGATCATTTGGTGGGGGAAATTTATACAAACGCCGGTAATCATTCCGAATTGAACATTCGGTGAAGAAGGTAGTCGTCATGAAACGATTGCCTTTCTTTAATTTGCGTGCAAAAATGGATGCGTGGACGCGAGAAGCTACGCGTTATTCAATAAATTTATAAAAGCGGAGGCCATGTTTAATTTCAGGAAACAACACGACGAATATCTCGATTTCAATAAAGTTAAATTGCCTATTGTAAATCCATAGAAAATTAACAGTACGCATAATCTTTATAGAATCGCATTATAATATGCCAGTTGACAACACAACAAGAAAAATATGCGACTTAAAAGGATATTCAACTTTGGAATATATTTTTCAGAAAGCGGAAAAACACGGAGGTTCTAATAAATCCTATTGAAGTTTGAATCGACAAACTTCAACAATCAAAAAATACATTTTTCATTCCAGTTTTTGTTACCTCGTGCACAATTCAAGGCTAAAACATCAATTCTCAATCGCTTATCTCTCTGTCTTCGCTTTCATGTTGTCCGCACGACGTTTAACGATCAAATGATCCTTTTAACACATACACTCGCAAGACGTGTATCGTATACAAAAATAGGTTGGCTGAACTATGCAACGTGTAAACGTAAGGGCGTAAGCGCGAAACCTGTTTGGATGTGGGTTTTTACCATTCCCGTGTGAAAGAGCCCATTGCCAGTTTCATATTTGGCGTTTCCCAAGATTCCCCCAACGGTGGGAAGCAGTCAGGCTATTTCATACCAGCGGCCCGCTTTATTGTTGCATTGAAGTATAATAATGTTCGATCTAAATGCCTTGAATCGATTGCTTCGACGATATAAGCTTTTTCCAATAAAAATTCGACGTTTTAAAAAATTTATTTAGTTTTTGTAAATTTGTGATGGGAGCAATTTAAAAACACGTTTGTACGCAACGAATGATTGACGTTGAATCGCTACGTCACTCACTACAAGAAACTTAGAACGATATTTAGTATTTTTAATATTAACGTGTGCATAGCAAGAACCTAAGATAAAGAGATCCGATCCATTTATGCCCCTACATTTCATAGTTTTGTATTCAGGGCTTATAGACACAAAAGATAAGTTTACCATATTTTATAGGACGTTGGTATAAATAGAACGATCATTATTAAAGTCGAGTTTATAATTCAATAAATGATTTTCGTTGATATCACAATACCTCAAAATCGGTTCACGTTTTAACTGTTCGTTGGCGACACTTGTTTTTCCAACGTATTTCACTAGGTGCTGTGCAATTCTCTTTTGCATGTCCGGATCGATGACAAGCTTCGCATCTCGCTCGCCGTTGAGGAATTGGACAGTTAATTGAAATATGCCCATTTGCTCACAGTTGAAACACTTAAAATCTTATTTCACTCTGGATTTGTCGGTATCTGAAGTCTTTGCTGCACTTCGCTTGTTACTTTTTATTTTACAAATCGGATCATTCGTGACCATGGCTTTCATATTCGATTTTTATCTTCGAATTCACTCAGGGAGTTTTCAATAAATCGTTGGATTTGCTCAATGCATATCATCTGTATCTGCAAAATCGGTACTTGCAATTGCATTCTGTAATGCTGGATATTTAATTCCTTTCCGAATGCATTTGATTATTGTCTATTCATTGAGATAATGCTTTCGACCTAACGACAAAAGTCTGCGAAAAGATACCAAAGGTGACTCATTCATCGTGCGCGTTCTTGTAGCCATCTCAATGTATTTTTCTGCTTCTCTTTTTATAACCGGGAATAGAGTGTTTTATTGTTTAATGAAAATATCGCAATGGTTAATTCAGAGAGGTATATTTTAAATATGACTTTACATTATGAAGGTACAAAGAAGAGTGATCAGTTATTTTATATCGTTGCCAAGAATCCATACAATGATACAAATGCGTAAACTGATACAATGATGCAAATACATTTATAACATAGAGTCAGCAACTTCTTCAAAAATTCCTCGAAAGTTACGAACACGTTCTCAATTCCATCTTTCCATGTTTGAGCTGCTCCTCGCAAATTCAATTTAGCTGCTATTAAAGTTGACGTATCATCCCATGCATGGTTTGTAGCTAATCGTTGAATTTTAGATACAAATCGCACACTGATGACTAACTTTTGACACGAATGACGAAGGACAAAACTGTCCATATGGAAATTGTAGACTTGAATGTCACCTTTTAAACGCAGTTTCAAACGCAGTTTGACTCAATCTGATCAGTATTGCCCAATATATGACAACGGATACCATCTAGTGATAAAAAAGGCTCAATAATAACTCTATAGTTTACAATCACTCAATCCGTATTATTTTTTCAGGGAATTACATAAATCCTATATGTAATGTTTACGTCTAAGGATGTAAAAAAGATCCTTTACTAAGTTCATCAGTAAGCAAAGAATGAATGCAGAAGAGAAAAGCTTCCTGAAACTATCTTTCTAAATATTGTTGAATTGTATTAATGCTACATTCAGAATTAATGTATTGATTATTTCCGGTAGAAATGATTGACTAAAATGTACTGTTTATGCACTGATCCTACGAATTTGAATTCAATTTCTCGACATCAATGTATCATATTGAACTGTCAATATCTGCAGAGTCCTTGAAAAGCGATAAATTTTAAATCAATATGTTGTCCTTCATTTGGAATTTCCACAATCAAAATCCTTACACGCATCGATCAGTTATGCTGAAAAATCGGGGTGAAAGTCGAAAATTTTTTAGTTTTAATGGTAAATGTCCTTAGCCGTTACTTGAATTTCTTATCCTTTAAATGGGACCTAACAGAAAGAAAGAGGTATCATTTGTCGAAAACAGAACTCTTCTATCTACCACCGTTTAAAAGTTACGCGTGAACATACATAAAAACAAGTTGGGTAGACAGACCTATGCTCATGTCAGAAGGGTTTTATACTCAACTTACAAAATGCAGTAACCAGCAACGAACAAAATCAAGAAACACGTCAAGTTCGAGGATCATACTATTATTAACAAAGTTGAAAGAGTTTTGACTTTTGAGGTATTTGTTATAGTTATACGCATAAATATCTCCCTTGATAATCTTTTCAGATTTTTTAGATCACGGGTGTCCGTTCGCGAGGGAGGAAACACATTTTTCATGTATTTCCCCCCCTGTGTCCCCACTGAAGCAAAAACTGTCAGTTTAAGAACTGTTTTGAAAAGCTCTCATAGAGAACTTTCAGTTGATACTCATATCGGCTACCTTTCAAGAAATTTTTTTTCAGGGGCCACTCCTCTGTACTGTAATTATCGATTCATGGTCTGTTTTTTCGAATAAAAGAATGGTTACAAAACCCTTTTGCTAGGAGCTCTTTCCTGTCTCTTCGACATGTTTCAATTGTATGTACTCATCTTCATGATACCTATCATTCCTGAAATTTTCATGCAAATCCTAGCAGAGCTGTAGTGCCTAATTCGGTAAAAAGCTCATATGGCTCCATAGCCATATGTTTCCATAGTAATACAGGGCATATTGTTCCATAGTAATACAGGAAAATTCAAATCGCTATAACTTCGTTAAATACTATTCGATCTTTATGAAACTTTCAGAAAATATTAATTTTATAAATAGTCATCTATTTTATTGAGTTTAAGGGTACCGTTGAGATTTTATTCAAGAAAAAATAAAATTGATATATCATACTATTACTAACAAAGTTGAGTGAATTTCGACTTTTCATGTATTTGTTGTTGGTGTACTCATTAAGACCTACATTCATGATTTTTTTCAGATTTTTCGGATGGAAGGTGTCCAATCACGAGGGGGGGGTACGCGAAAAGTTCATACATTTCCCCTTCCCCTGCCCCCGTCGGTACTCATAAGGCAATTTCGAGACTTGTTTTGAAAATATCTCATTGAGACCTTTCCAATGATACCCTACTCGACTACCAAGGGTGAAAATTTTTTTTTGAGTGGTCACCTCCCTATATAGGGAGACCCCCTTAAACCCCTTTGAAAATTTTTTCCACCCTTGAACTTTCAAGAAGTCACCACTTCTGACCTTTCCACAAAGTATCATGGCTGTAGCCTCTATAGCTTCGGAGAAAAAGTGCTGTGACATACAGACGGATGGACGGAGGGACGGACAGACGGACACAGGTATGATTGCAATAGGGTTTTGTATTTTAGTACAAAACCCTTAAAAAGTAACAAAAGAAATATACATTATGAATTGATTATGTCTTTCTTTTCGAAGTCGGTTAAAGAAATTTAAAATTTGGTGAGATTAAAGTGGTTGAATAGATAGTAGATAAAATCTTCAATGCTTTCGATTGAAAAGCTTAACCACGAATTGTATCAAATTTTGAGATATAGAAGTGATTAGATGGATTATAGGCGAACCCTAGACTGCTTAGTATCACAAATTGTTTTGAATTTGGTGAAATGTTAAAGATAGCCTGGGGTAGTTTACAAAATCTTGTAATGATTTTATTCAAAAAGAATCTCGTACACTTGTCGAACGTCAAGATTTCCCGAAGGAAATTTGATCCGATCTCTCTTCGTTTCTAGACGTGAAGTCTGAGTCATGCCAACGAATAGTACCAATCGGCCAACCAGTCCGTGCACTCGTAACCAATTTCGCGGTGGCTGCTTGTCGGCCAGCTAATTCGCAGAGGATTTCGGTCACAGGTCTTATAAATGGATTGCGCTCGATTACTTTATTTCAGCCACCATTACGTGCCCGTTACAAACGCGTCTAAAATACAACCATACGGAAACGAATCCTATCTCTACTTTATTCCGTATTTAACTTCCATTTAGTTGAGCAACTGCAAAAAAAAACTTAATCTGATTCCGCGCTCCCAAAAGTTCTTTCTCTTTTCCCAAAGCGGTGCCAAAAAATATCCTACTCTAATGCGAAGTACTAAATTTCCTACTCTAACCAAAAAACCTCAAAACAAATTATGGTACTGCGTACAAAAGGTGACGCGAAAAAGGCCATTCGCGGATTACAAGAACCCTACCCTCGTAGCGGTATTATCACCGTTCGCCGACATCCCTGCTGGAAGAGAAGCGTTTAGCTCGAAAGGAAAGACTGGGTTAGCCTAGCAATTCATTTTATTTATTAGCATTTTAACTTTCAATATTTTAATTTAATAAAATTAGGATTTCCATTACAAATATTATTATCTTCCATTCAAAAACGAGAAACTTCTATATGTAATTCAAAAATCTGTAATGTAAACAAAATTGTGCGAATATTTATCTTAGATACGTTTCTTTATCTAGCTTGATTTTAGTTGGCTACTTTTCCTTAGTTCAAACTTTTATTTTAGAGAACAAAAAACTATCTTTCATCTATGATTTGTTTTTAAATTTTAAGTTTTTCAGGTTTTCGTACATTCTAAGCCTTACACAAATTTGCTGGTTGCTTGTCTATTTTAAATTTAGTCATAAAGAGCTTATTTCTTATCGGGAAAGGATTCTGGGAGTTTAAATATGGTTTAGAATTTCTCAAAACGTTTACATGTATCGTGATGAAATCAAAAAGAAAAATTAAAATATCTCAAATTAGCCAAGAAACAAAACCAAATGATGGAGGTCAATAACTTATTTCATGGTGACACTGTTATTTTCTTCTTCTTCTTCTTAGCACTACAGCCCCTTTCAGGCCTTCTCTTCCTGCAAACAGCGCCTCGAACTGTCTCCGTCCGTTGACCGCATCCTCCAATTCCGAAATCCGAGCAGCGATGAACTGTCTTCGTCGACCGAGTCACACCAGCGTTTCCTCGGTTTCCCCACTGGCCGCCGGCCTTCAGTTCTCCCAACGAATACCTTCTTGGGTATCCGTTGTTCGTCCATACGATTTATGTGGCCAGCTTATTAAAGCCTCCACAGTCTTACGATCCTTGAGACCTCCAGTTCGTCAAAAATTTGATACAGCTCATGGTTGTATCGAATTCGCCATTGGTCCCCGTCTAGCTTCGCTCCGATTATTCGGCTCAGGACCTGTCGCTCAAAAGCGTTCAATATATTTGCGGGTGCTTGGGTTAGGGTCCATGTTTCACACCCATAGCATACACAGGTCTTATCACAGATTTATATGCTTGGAGCTTTGTTTTCCTGTCTATGCAGCTGGTCTTCAAGATCGTCAATACTGAATAGAATATTTTATTTGTGAGCTGTGTTCTTTGGCGTATTTCGTCTCTTTCATTGCCCGTATTCGTTATTTTGGCGCCTACATACACAAATTCACTAACATTCTCGATACTGTATTCGCCAGGTGTGATGTTTTTTGTATTTGAGGTATTTTTCCTCGACTGCGTCATGAACTACTAGTTTTGCTTCACTGTCGGGTTTCAGGAAGAGTTATTTGGCAGTTGTTAACAGAATGGCAGAATGTTGATGTTGTCCGCATAGGCTACTACTTGGCTCAACTTGTATAGTAATGTACCTCGCATATTGACAGATAGCTTCCGTATGACGTACTCCAGAGTCAAATTGAATAGCAATGGGGCCAGCCCATCTCCCTGCTTTAGTCCGATATTTGTGTCAAAGGCATCGGTGAGTTGGTTATTGATGCGGATTTGAGAGGTTGTCGACTTCATTGTCATTTTGGTGGGACGGACTTATTTGGCTGGGATGCCAAAGCAAAGCATTATTTCGTACAGTACGTTACGATCGATACTGTCGTATGCTTGCTTAAAGTCAACGAAAATTTGCTGTACTTCTATGTTGAACTCCCTGCATTTTTCAAGTACCTGCTTGACTGTGAACAGTTGGTCTGTTGTTGATCTATCAGCTCTAAAACCACCTTGATACTCCTCAATAATACTCTTGGCGTATGATCCGATTTTATTTTCTGAGATTTTAGAAAATATTTTGTACGCCGTAAAAAGTAGTAATATGCCTCTATAATTTCGCACTGTAGCTTATCACCTTTTTTGTGGAAAGGGAATGTAATTGATTGGCTCCACTCTTTCGGCATATGTTCTTGTTGCCAAATGTACTGGATGACTTTGTGAATAGCTTAATGAACACTACTGCCACCATATTTGATGAGCTCCACTGGAATTTCATCAATGCCCGGTGCTTTACTATTCTTTTGCGCTTTGATGATGGAACAAACTTCAACCAGAGTTGGTGGGGCCAATGGAAGCTCTCCGCAGTCATCTATAGGCTCCGATGTTCTGGAGCTGTGCGGAGGATTAAGGAGGTTCTTGAAATATGATGCCCATCTTTCCTTATCTTGCCCTTTTAATGCCAGCAACACTTTTTGTTAATTATTTTAGTAGATCGTATGTAAAAATTATCAGCAAAAATCGAATACACTATTTTAAGACATTTCCCCTCCTAGGATTCTGTTTTTTGTTATGACAAAAGAAAATTTGTCTTCTAAATTTTTCTACGCATATTTAAAAAAAAAATCAGAAAATCCATTGTCTTATTATATCAAGGGTAACAATACTGACTATTCAGCGACAAAACTAACTTTGTAATAAATTAAATTAAAATCAGTTTGTTTTATTTTCTTTGTTATTTTTTATCATCATATTGTATTATTTGCTATTTATTAACAGGGTTCGTTTCATTTCTTGTTAGTGTTTGTATTCTTAGTTAGTTATTAATATGGTTTGTATTTTTTTTATTATTGTTTGTTAGTTATTAATAGTGTTCGTATTATTTCTTTTCAATATTATTTATTAGTTATTAATAGTGTTCGTATTATTTCTTTTTATTATTATTTGTTAGTTATGAATTGGTTCGTATTGCTTTTTTTTTATTATTTGCGTTATGAGTTATTCACTAACTTGGTTTGTATTATTTCTTATTATTCTTGGTTATTTATTATGATTGTTTGTATTATTTCTCAGTATTATTTGTTATTTATTACGATAGTTCGTTTATTAGGTATTCTTTTATACTATTTGTAAGTACATGCTTTGTGTTTTGGGTTCTACTGTGATCCCCGGGTTGCAATATGAAATGTTTGAATATGTTTATTTGTAATTGTTTCAAAGTTAAACTTGAGTCTAAATCCAAATAAATTCGATTTTCTAAGTTATTCTATAAGCCTAGTAAATATTTATAGATAAAATCTCAATACACACGGAAGATTGGCCTTTAACATAAATTCAACACTGCTTTCATGTTTGGCTAATAAATTCATAAAATCGACAAAATAAGTGGCCAAATATTTAACAATTAAAGCATTTTTAGGCCATTCGAATGTTTCAAGCTGGGAGGAGTCTTAATTGTTAAGTTTGAGACAGAATAAATTACGTTTCAACATCAATTACCGAGTTTCAAGCTTATATATTAATATTTCGAAAATATCGCTCAAACTTAACTTTTTAACTATATCAGTCGGTTTTGATTTTTCGTCTTCTTGTTTTTTTTTTCGTCATTGTCTTTCTTCTTGGTCATAAACAATAATGGAAACATACCAATGAGACCACCCAGCTGTGATTCCTAACAGGTGTGAGCATTGACCTTGGCTGCTGTTGTTGCCTTGACTTCCACATGTGTAGTTGCTGCGCGCTATGATTTCGGGTGCCACACAGACTTCCCGGGGGACTGGAAAAGCTGCCGTAGGTCCGTCCTGACGTTGGGTTAGAAAAATAAACCAAACGCGGCATTAAAAATCTACTACGGATTTTACTTGTACGTTAGAGAGGGCTCGCCTGTCGTGGGACACGCAGATAGTGCTGGTGGAGGCACAGCCATCCGCAATCTGGGATGGTGTCCGGGAGCACCCGGGATGTGTTAAGTGCGCAACGGTGTGCGACCGGATATCAGCATTTCCCTACCAGGAGGGAATCCTACCACAAATCTCGGCTGATTCTCGTCGTCTCGCGACTACCGCAAATGCACCTATTGCAGCACTAGTTGAAAATTAAAATATTTCAAACTAGCCAAGAATTCTTGGCCGATTTTCCTGGCGGCTGCCACTCTTCACGAGTTCAATGGTACCGTGCCCTTTTTGTAAACACTCCGTAACACTGTCAAACATCCTTCAGTGTGGATAATACTCAGCAATTATGCTATCGGCGTTTCGCTCGCGACAAAGGCCAATCAATTTTCCTAACGTAAACGCGAGCAATGCGGCTACAGAATACGAAAAGCATTTGGACGATAACACTCAGCGGGATATGGAAGATTTACGTTGCCCCCAGCACAACAAAGGTGGCAAGAAGACGCAATAACGCGAAAAAGTAATTCGGACGATTGTCCACTTGAGTGGGAGCCACTGTTTTTTTTTTCTTGTTTTAGTTTTACCGGACGACATCCGCACTCTGAGGTCTTTCCACGTGAACTGTTGTTACGAAATATAAATTAAACCCCGAAACTATTCCTAGAAGGGAAGGATTCCTTGCACTCAAACATTTTATTCGGAAGATAGCCGATGTAAATCATTAGCATTAAGTAATGTTAGGTATTGATTATTAAGCGAAAAAAACAACTATAAGGTTCAATTGGAACTCAACATAGCAGCAATTAAAGCCTAAAGAAATGTATGCCGAAATAACATAAGCTCGATTTCATTTTATTAACTCCACTTAAATCGGTATTCACAAATCTTATGATCTGACTGAAGCAGCTAGCCAAAATGCTGGCTTTGAGAAAAGTTTATCGGGAAACAATATCGGGAAATCAAGCGGGTAAACAAAAGTTGTCCATAAGCCCTGCTACGACTGCAATTTTGTCTGGCAATAGTCAATCGTCAATGCAAAATACTATTAACTCTCCAGCAGTATCACCGCAACCAACTGATGGAGTAGTGTTCGCTGCTAGCTGTAATGCAACAAGGTTGAGTTATGCTCAGGTAGCACAACATCATAAAGAGAATTTAGTGACGGTGAAAACCCGTAAAACATCTGAGTCTTCATCATCAACCCTCGCTGGTAACGAGAAACAACAAAACCAACAGCAGCAACCACTCATTTATATCGATAGGGATAAGTAGAAGGCTATCGCAGTCACTAATTCCACAGTGAAAACGACACAACACATCTCAGAATCAAATAAAGATCGCGACACCAGTCATCGTTACAATAATAACCCAAACCGCAACAGCTACGAAATTAAAGAGCAAAAGAGTCTGAACAATACGACGCGGGAAAGGCGTGACACGACTGATAGTGGCAACGGTAGCAATAATGACAACTGCACGAGTGTAATGTAGTGAATTAATGAGTTTCAAGTCCGTGAAGGACTGCAGCGATGTTCTGCTGCCTCGGCAGAAGAAGATGGAGATATCTGCCGAGAATGCCCTCGTCTGGAGACGCGTGAATGCGCTGGCAGGCTAGCATTGCGGTGTCGTGGGGCGGGTTCATTTCCCCAGCACGAGGACCCACTACGAAAAAATTTTGCACTCACGAATTTGGTGGTCAATGGATCAAGAGGCGACCGAAGTCGCAAAAAGTGTAGATAACTACACCGAGGGAGAAAGTACTTGTTCCGAGAACAAGTGGAACCTAAAAAGAAAGGCGGACTTGGGATAACCTCGTCATTACCCGACGAAGCTCATGGCCCACAAATGAAAGAAGGGCAACCGGGTGGTGATGGAGCCCCTCCGCACCCACCCAACCGGAATAAATCCATATTTTGTTGCAGTGGCCAGGTATTCCTCTTCTGAGTGGAAAACTCATACAACTTGACTTGTTTAAACTTTCCCATCAGAAGGGGAGTACCCCGGTGACCAATTTATGCCATAGAATTATACAATTCGATTGCATAACGCTATGCCATAAAGAGGCACTCTGCTTGGGCCACTCAACCCGCGATGTCACCTGAAACATAGAAGGATTAGTTAAGTACCCGGCGGCTGGCTCATGTTTTTACGGGGCAGCCTGCCACCGTACCGGGTCCCATACCCGGGCAAAAGTTATCGGAAAGCAAAGACCGATTTTTTTCAAAAAAAATTAGTACTTCATTTTTGCTTATGTTTCTTCACAATTATTTCTTCTTTTAGATATTATCTGTGGTCAATATTCCGATAAGAAAATTAAATAATATTCTTTCGACACAATTTAACTGGTTACACTTCAAATAACGTTTGTGGAATATAACGCAAAGAGATATGTATAAACTGATCGCAACAAAAAAAAATTATATATATATATATATATATATATATATATATATATATATATATATATATATATATATATATACAGTCTTCCACAAAAGTCAAGGTACAGAGAATTGGTAACTGAAAATTGTATTACTGAATCAATATTTTTATTTGAAAACCAAAAGTTATGAAATGGTAATAATACGAGTTCTGTTGAATTTAAGTTTTCATAAATTTAAAGGGATTCGGCAATAATGATCATTGAAGACAATAATTTTTTGTTGGCAATGTCTCTTTTCTACTCCACAAAAGTCTTGGTACAGTTGCAGAAAATGCCCTGTTATTTGTAAAAAGGGGAATCCCCCAAGTTCATACATATTGTTACATGTACAAATAATTACATGTACAAATAATTCTGCGAGCTACTGTCGCAATTATTTTCATCATCATTAAGAACGTCAACAAATGAATTTACTCGAACCCGCGAGTAAATTCAACAAGCATAATCAACATCTGCAAGCGACGTCACTCCATTCATGAATTTGCTCGAACCTACCAGGTACCTCTCGGTAGAACGTTCGCCAATATGCGAGAAATGGGTGAATACTTAGAGACCCTATATAAAGGCGAGCTGAATGAATGGGGGGATCATTCATTCGACCGCGATAAGAACTGCGAAAGTGTGTGGAAGTGTGTTTCGTAATAGTGAAGTGATTTAGAAGACAATTGCGATAAGAAATTTATGGACAAGTGTTAGATTTTATTTTAATAGTGAAAATTAAAATTAGTGAAAGTGTTAAACTGATTATTGTGCAGTTTATTTAATTAAATAAACTCTTTCAACTTAAATTATAAGACATTGCGTTTTCACTTTCCCGGAACATTAAAATTATTGGCCGCGAACCAATAACACGCGACAGTGGTGTCAAGAAGTGCGAAAGAAAAATTTTGAAAGTGAAAATTTTTAAACAGTTTTAAAGTGCACAATTGTGAAAATTAACGTGAAAAAATAGCCGAAACAATAAAAATGCCAGGAAATTTACATCTCAAAATTAATCAATTGAGCATATCGGAGCTCAAAGAGGAGTTGGAACAACGAAATCTGGCTACACAAGGTACAAAGGCCATACTGATTGCACGCTTGCGTGACGCGATCGAGTCGGAAGGCGGGAATCTGGATTCGGGTGAGCTCTCAGATGCGGAAAAAGGCGCAGAAGGTGGAGAAGTGGACACACCAAAATCAAAGGAGCCAGAAAATGCGCTGATGCAAATGTTGATGCTAATGTCATCCAGTCTGACTGCGAAGCTAGATGAACAGTCATCCAATTTAACTACGAAGCTTGATGAACAATCAGCGAAATTAAATGAACAATCATCGAAGTTAAATGAACAATCATCGAAGTTAAATGAACAATCAGCGAAGCTAAGCGAACAATCAGCGCAGCTAAATGAACAATCAGTGAAGCTAGACCAACAAGCGTTCGAAATCAAGGCAGACATCGCACAGAAGCTGGAAAAACAGTCAACCGAAATAAAAGCGGAGCTCAGTAGTCTCAACAGCCAAATTAAATGCGTCGAGGAGAAGGTATACCAGGTCGAGGAGAGAATCAACCTTGAGATCAGCCAGGTCAACCGTGAGATGGAAAAAGTGAAAAAGGATTTGGAAGCAGCGAAGGCAATAGTAACCGCCTCACCAGCCCCAATTATAACAGCAGCGCAAAGCTCATCTAGAAATGTGCAAGCACCAATATTCGATGGGCAAACGGTTTGGACTATTTACAAAACCCAGTTCGAAGCAGCCGCTCGCATAAATCACTGGAATGAACAGGAACGTGCAACTGCATTGATTCTTGCTCTAAGAGGTCCAGCTGCCGAGCTGTTGCAGACGATCCCCGTTGAATTGCACTCAAACTCGAACGCTATAATGAATGCGCTCGACATGCGTTATGGAGATGATCATCTAAAGCAGATTTATCGGTCACAGCTAAGGCATCGGGTGCAGAAGTCTGGTGAAACCCTACAGCAGCTAGCCCAAGACATTGAGCGACTAGCACTTTTGGCTTACCCAGCCTACGACCCAGAACATCGAGATGATGCAGCGACAGAGGCATTCATCAGCGCACTAAAGGACCCGGAATTGCAACAAGCCGTGCGTTTAGCTCAAAAGCAAACGGTTAAGGACGCATTGGCTTATAGTCTGAACTTTGAGGCAGCGAAAAATGTGACTCGTACCACTGCCCGGGTTCGTGAGGTAGTGACAGACGAGTGCAGGTGTGAGCGCGTGGAAATTGAGCGAGACCCGCATGTGAATGGTGCGCCTAGATGCTGGAATTGCGGTGAGAAGGGGCACCTGCAAAGAGACTGCAAGAAGCGAAGAAAACCGAGCTATTGTCCAGGGTGTGCAGCTAGGAGGAGATCCAGACCGAGTCAGGAGCCCAGAATGGAAGCCCTTCAAACAGAGGGGTCGGGAAACATGTAAGAGCCAACTTCGTGGGGCAGAGGTTGGCTAGGAGGATGGACGTCCCCAGCACCACCATCACCGTGTCAAGACTACATCGTGGAGAAGCGGACTTATGCCTTCCGGGTCAAATTGACGGAGAACACTGCACCATAACAATCGACACTGGTGCAACACGATCGATTATCCGACCAGACCTAGTTAGACAGCAACAACTTCACAAGGGCAGAATTTTCTCACTACGGACAGCTACGGGAGAAACTGCACCTGTTCATGGAGAGGTCAACCTCCAGATACAGTTGGGAGACCTTGTGTTCCGACATAATTTTCTGGTCGCAAACATTATGGATGACTGCATCCTCGGAATGGATTTTCTGCGACCACATGGAATCACGTTGGACTTGGGAAAACGTGTCTTGAAATGGCAGAATGTCGAAGTACTGATGGAGGATCCCAGCGTCCAAATCCCCAAGATGAATGTAGTGGTATGTACTGACACTGATGTACCGAATTCTTCCGAAAGCATTGTATGGGCCAAGCTGGATGGTGATTCTGGAGACCACCGATCTTATCTGATAGAGCCAACGAAGACATCCGCATTGCGCAGTTTGATTGTAGGACGAAGCCTTGTAAGATCTTTAAGGAACGGATATGTGCCGGTTAGAGTCCTTAACACCGCAGACTCAACCACGAGCATCAAAGCGGGAGAAGTCATCGGCAGCTGCCAGCCTGTTTCCACCATCACCTCTTTGGAAGCTACTCACAACCATCATTGGAAAAGGAGGCAAGACACAGAAAAAGCCAGGGAATCCACGTCTGCAATATTGAAGCAAGTCAAATTGCCGGTGCAGCTATTCGAACGAGCCTCTGATCTGGTCACCAAGTACAGTGACATCTTCTCAACAAGCCCGGATGACCAAGGCCGAACGAGTTTGGTAACTCACGTCATAGACACGCAGGGAGCCAAGCCGATTCGACAAGCCCCAAGACGTCTCCCTATAGCTAAACAAGGAGAAGTGAGCGCGCTGATCTCGGACATGGAAAAACAAGGCATTATTGAACCCTCTGTAAGTCCATGGGCCGCGCCTGTAGTTCTAGTAAAGAAAAAGGATGGTAGCACTCGCTTTTGTGTCGACTATAGGCAGCTTAACGACGTCACTAAGAAAGATAGTTACCCGCTCCCACGCATCGACGACATCATGGACACTTTAGCCGACGCAAAATGGTTTTCTACACTCGATCTCAAGAGTGGCTACTGGCAGGTAGAAATTGACAAGAAGGACCGAGAGAAGACCGCATTTTCAGTTGGGACCGGATTGTGGCAATTTGTGGTGATGCCGTTTGGGCTTTGCAATGCTCCAGCCACTTTCGAACGCTTGATGGAATATGTGCTACGTGGTCTAACCTGGAAAACCTGCTTGGTGTACCTAGATGACATCATCGTCATCGGGAGAACGTTCGAAGAGCATGTGCGGAACTTAGAAGAGGTCTTCTCCCGACTGCGACTGGCAAATTTGAAACTTAGTCCCGACAAGTGTACCCTTTTCGCAGCTGAAGTAAAATACCTGGGACATGTCGTATCAGCTGAAGGGGTCAAAACAGACCCTGATAAAATTGAAGCCGTGAAAAGCTGGCCAACACCAAACAACAAGCGCCAACTACGAAGTTTCCTGGGCCTGGCAACCTACTATCGAAGATTCGTCAAAGACTTTGCCAAAATAGCTAAGTGTCTTCATCAGCTAACCGAGAAAAATCGTCCGTATGTCTGGAATGAACAATGCCAGACAGCCTTTGAGACCCTGAAGGAAAAGCTATGTGAATCACCCGTACTGGCGTATCCAAAACCCGGAAAAATGTTTGTGGTTGACACCGATGCAAGCAACGGCGGTATTGGAGCTGTACTCTCCCAGCAGATCAATGGCGAAGAAAGAGTCCTCTCGTATTACAGTCGAGTTCTTTCAAAAAGTGAGAGGAACTACTGTGTGACCAGGAAGGAGCTATTGGCTATAATAGAGGCCACCAAGCAGTTCCACAAGTACCTATATGGCCAGAAATTTGTTCTTCGAACGGACCATGCATCATTGAGATGGCTACTTAACTTCAAAAACCCCGAGGGACAAGTTGCGAGATGGATCGAAAGATTGCAGTCATACGACTACGAAATTGTTCATCGAAAGGGCGGAGTTCATGGAAATGCTGACGCCCTATCTCGTCGCCCATGTCCAGCTAACTGCAAGCATTGCCGACGGATTGAGGAAAAGGAACCGCCCGTTGATCTGCGACTGATAACGGCCGAATTCGATGAAGGTTGGTCATCGGAGGAGATTCGAAATGCCCAGCTAGCCGATGAAGACATCGGACCATTGCTCGTATGGAAGGAGACGACTGGGCGACCTGAGTGGAAGGACGTTTCAACGCATGGCGCAACCCTGAAAAGCTATTGGGCACAATGGAACTCCCTTCAGGTGGAGGGTGGTGTACTCAAGCGGAAATGGGAAACGGCGGATGGCAGCTCCTATAGGATGCAAACTATACTACCCAAAAGCCGAATCCACGATGTGGTAAAGGAAATGCATGAAGGATCCTCGGGAGGCCATCTTGGTGTTAACAAAACCTTAGCGAAATTGCGGGAAAGATTCTACTGGCTCCACGCTCGAGAAGACGTAGAGGACTGGTGTCGCAGATGCACAATTTGCGCTTCCGTCAAAGGCCCAAAGCGACGACTGAGAGGACAAATGCAAACCTATAACGTAGGCGTGCCATTCGAAAGGATTGCTGTTGACATCGCTGGACCCTTTCCTGAATCTGAATGGGGAAATCGATACACGCTGGTTGTAGCTGATTATTTCAGCAAGTGGCCCGAGGTCTACCCCATTCCCAACCAGGAAGCAACTACTGTAGCCGAACAGCTAGTGTTAAATTGGGTCAGCAGGTATGGCGTGCCTTGTGAACTACATTCGGATCAAGGCCGAAACTTTGAGTCACTAGTTTTTGGCGAAATGTGCGAGCTGCTCGGAATACGGAAAACGAGGACAACACCGCTGCATCCCCAATCCGATGGAATGGTCGAACGTTTCAACGGCACGCTCAATAAACACCTTGCCAAGATGGTTGACGAGAACCAAAGGGACTGGGACCGACATATCCCACTATTTTTGATGGCGTACAGAGCTGCCGAACATGCATCGACGGGCCAAGCCCCAGCCAAAGTCATTTTTGGAAAGACTATTCGTCTGCCAGCCGATATAAAGTTCGGAACACCCCCTGAGGAACCCCAAACGGTCTCGGAGTACGCAAGTGATCTAAGACAACGGTTGAACCAGATACATCGGACAGTGCGGAAACACCTCGAATCGGCTACTGACCGCATGAAGACCAGGTATGATCTAAAGGCTAATTCTACTGGCTTCCAGCAAGATGACTTGGTGTGGCTTTATAACCCGCCACGGCGAAAGGGTAGGTCTCCAAAGTTGCAGCATAATTGGGAGGGACCATACCGAGTTACAAAGCGAATCAACGACGTCGTATACCGAATACAGGAACATCGTAAGCCGAGAGCTAAAATGAAAATCGTGCATCTGGACCGTCTTGCCCCATATTACACCCAGGGAGAATTGACTACAAATAGCGACACATCTTTTCGGGGCGAAAAGAACTGAGATGGGGGCAGTGTTACATGTACAAATAATTACATGTACAAATAATTCTGCGAGCTACTGTCGCAATTATTTTCATCATCATTAAGAACGTCAACAAATGAATTTACTCGAACCCGCGAGTAAATTCAACAAGCATAATCAACATCTGCAAGCGACGTCACTCCATTCATGAATTTGCTCGAACCTACCAGGTACCTCTCGGTAGAACGTTCGCCAATATGCGAGAAATGGGTGAATACTTAGAGACCCTATATAAAGGCGAGCTGAATGAATGGGGGGATCATTCATTCGACCGCGATAAGAACTGCGAAAGTGTGTGGAAGTGTGTTTCGTAATAGTGAAGTGATTTAGAAGACAATTGCGATAAGAAATTTATGGACAAGTGTTAGATTTTATTTTAATAGTGAAAATTAAAATTAGTGAAAGTGTTAAACTGATTATTGTGCAGTTTATTTAATTAAATAAACTCTTTCAACTTAAATTATAAGACATTGCGTTTTCACTTTCCCGGAACATTAAAATTATTGGCCGCGAACCAATAACACGCGACAATATTATCAGAGTGAGTTAACAACCGTGGGCCGCTGTCTTTAATATCGCGTCCGTATTCGTGGTGTATCTTTTATTTAATAAAATTTTTAAAAAATGAGTCGAAAGGAGTTGAGTATTAAGGAGCGTGAAATAATTATTAATCTGCATTCAAATCAGAGCAAATCATATTTTGAAATAGCTTAACTAGTGTTGCGAAGTCGGTCAACCATTCAAAAAGTGATAAATCGATTTAAGAAGGAAAATAGAGTGGAAAATGTGCCCCGAACAGGTCGTCCATCTAAACTAAGTGCAAAGGACAAGAGAAAAATTTCACGAATGGTAAAACAAGATCCATTTCTAAGCTGTAGAAAAATCTGCGATGTTCTTGGAATTAATGATAAGAAGGAGGTTAGCGCAGAAACTGTGCGTAGAGCTGTCGTAGAAGCTGGATTTTCATCTCGTACGCCTAGAAGAAAACCTCTTGTAAGTTCCATAAACAAACAAAAAAGAATAACATTTGCAAAAGCATATATTGACAAACCAATAACGTTTTGGGATAATGTTTTACTTTCGGATGAGTCTAAACTTTGTATATTTGGTGTAAATGGGCATAAGAGGGTCTGGCGAAAAGTAGGAGAAGCATTTAATCCCAAGAACACTATTAAAACAGTAAAACATGGAGGCGGTGGTGTTATGGTTTGGGGTTGCATGGCTGCTGCTGGAGTTGGAAATCTGACATTCATCGAAAATACTATCGATCAGAACTCTTATTTAGAGATTCTACGAAACAACATGAAACAAAGTGCAGCCAAGTTAGGTATGCGAGAAGATTTCTTGTTTCAACAGGACAATGACCCTAAGCACACTGCGCATAAAGTTCGAATGTGGCTATTGTACAATACTCGCATGCTTGCTACACCACCTCAAAGCCCTGATTTGAACCCTATAGAGCATCTTTGGAATGAGCTTGAGACAAAAATCCGAAAAAGGGTGATATCAAGCAAGGCGCAGCTTAAGGATGTTATATTGGAGGAGTGGGCCAGAATCAGCAGCGAATTTACTAAAAAATTGGTATATTCTATGCCTAAAAGACTGAAGTCAGTAATTCAGATGAAAGGATATCCGACAAAATATTAAGAAAAGTATAATTCAAATAACTATGCAAGACTATAATTACAATTTGTATCATTTTTCTTTAGGTGTACCATGACTTTTGTGGACTTCATTCATTGACTTTCCAACACAACATATGTAATAATATATTAATACGACAGAATTTCCGTTTTGTTTTACATGAATTTAAAGTGTAATGATTATAGTTGAAGTAATACCAAAAAAATTTTATCACTATAGGTTTTTTAAATAAAAATATCAAACAATTTTCATGATATTTATCACTGTACCTTGACTTTTGTGGAAGACTGTATATATATATATATATATATATATATATATATATATATATATATATATATATATATATATATATATATATATATAACCAAACGTGCAAAAAATATATAGATATAACAAAGTGTGCAAAAAAATATATGGATAAATTTAAAATAATATTTAACATTATTTAAAAAAGATTATTTATAATTTATTGTAAAATTATTATTTCACATCTATAAAAATATAATTGAATTTAAATTATAAATCATAAAAATAGAAGAGTAATTTATAGTATAAAAAAAATTGTTTAGAAATTAAAGAAATATTTAATAAAATATAATATATATAATAAAATATAAGGGTACTCACCCAAACATCCTCGTCGGGCGCCCGCTGATAATGTGGGTGGTCCTGAAATTTTTCTTCCGTTATAGCTACTTTTTGACTGCACAGATAGCAAGCCCGTCGGCTGCGTCCTAAAGCAGGCATTTACAACATTGAATGAATGCCAGAAAAAATACAGCTGATTAACCCTGTTCGCGTCCAAGCCGACGCTGCTGTTCAATCTTATTTTCGAAAAACAGCTACCTATTTTGCAGGTTTTACGAGTTGATCCGTCTTGATAACTTCCTGGCGCTCTTGCTGTACGGTAAATGTTATTCTATTGATTATTTAAACAAGTCGTTGTTTAAAGTAAGTATTAGAGTAGGAAATCCATTGCATATCCAGGCTTCCAAAATTTTAACAATAGTATTTACATAACAATCAGTCGACAATCAGTCGACTGTTTTTGCGTCGCAGAAAATAGTTCCACTCACTTCCAATCGTCAATCATAAACCGATCACTTCATGGACACGGAATGAAAATCAGATTCGCCTAAACAATTCCTTTGTTTTTTCGTTGACTGTCATATTCAAAATTCCGACCAAGATATTCACCGCATAGAAAGATAGGAAAGAGTGCCTTATCTGATTTCAATTTTGGAGCACATACGTTAAGGAACAAACAATCTTCAGATCCAACAAAGTCGGATCCTATTGGATCGCTATGAAATGATTCACTTTTTTCATTTCTGCAATCAGTTTCGGTCTGTTAATAATATGGTAATAGCCCCCGCTAATACAGGAAGAGATAAAAGTAATAAAATGGCAGGAATAACAACTGATCAAACAAATAGCGGTATACGGTCGAACGTAATAATGCGATCAATAGTTGCTTCAGGGAATTTATCTTTGGGATGGATGAAGATAATGATGAATAAATTCTCTTTACAGTATGTCCAAAAATTTTGTTCGATCATACGCGCCTTCGTCTCGCTTAAAAAAAAAAACCGTGCACCTTGAGTTGATCTGGCTTCGCAAGTCCAGATTTCGTTAGCCACTGGCAAATGTTCTCTCGCTGATCACCTTGAAGCTGTAATACTTCACCGTATTCGGGATGCTCTATTACTGTGCCATTGCACGCAAATTCCTTTTTACATGCTCGCACGATTGTTCTTCAGGTCATATTCCGAGGAAAGGCCCTGCACCGTAGTTAGTGTTTTTCGACCATTTCTCTGCTGAATTCTTATGTGCACAAGTCCGTCCTGTACAATATCATCAGCACAATTGATTGCATCAGCAAAGATGTCAAATTTTTGCAAATTCTGGATGGACATACGATAAACAAATTAAACACAGGCCAGAAATAAAACTGCCAATCGAATATCGGGCACAACTTGTCAAATCCAGATTCTGAAATTCAACTGCTCGTGTGTACGACGACTAGGCTCGAAAGATCTCGTTCTCACCATGCACTTGATTCACCAAAATTTCACCTTTCATTCCTTTTTTTTTTAAATGTTACGGTTTCCTTTCCGACCGCCAAATCCAATCTCCCAGACTAAAATGACAACAGTAAAATATCGAACAGATGGAAAAACTAACTACCGAATATTTCCTTACATACATCAGACGGATCCATATCCCATATCACTGGAATTTTAGTTTTTGCCTTTAAATGTTGAACATGATCGGGATCCTTTCGCAGAAGGCAATCACTCTGAAGAGGACAATCACACCAATTCGTTATTTCTTCCTCTTGTTCAACGCACTCTTGTTTTTACTTGAACGAGTTATGAACGTCACAAAACCTCTTCACTCGCCAATACTTAACCTCCTCCTTCACTTGATTACCACGCCTGCGCCCTGTCAAAAAATCTCGAATCGTCCCAGATCAATCTTAAAAGGGTTCGTTGTGAGCAAATTGGAGGGAAATTGATGTCCCATACAATTTGCACAAAGCAGCTGGTTTTTCGTTTGATTAGTTGATCTGGGACATATTATGCCTGAATTTCCTTTAAATCTTTGCCGGCGCCGAATAATCGAGCAGTTTAAGTTGTGCGGAAAAAATATAAAAAAAAATAAAATAAGAGAAAAAAATCTATAAATTGACATAAATAAAATTTGAATCCTATGTGAATTTATCCAATAATTTAAAGAGAAAAAAGGAAGAAAAAGAAAATAGTAAATTTAACTAACTGCTCGATTACTACAGTAATCTCATGTCTAGATTGATAATCAGTGTTGATATTTGTGTATGATTTGTGATGATTGAGGTTCCTATGCAAAAGGGAAGTGTATAGCATGGAACCAAAATCAAGTGCACCCGGGCGGTGACGGCAGCTACTGACGAGGCTGCAAATAAGCAAAAGGAGAATGGGAACGGCAATGTTGCAGCGGCCAGGACTGCTGTGAATTGCAGCATCTATAATTCAAAAGTTAAAATGGCTACAACGCAAACCTTTACCACCGCCACTCCAATGGTTTCTTCCGCAGAATTTACATCGCGAGAACGTTTGCTACTGCTTGAAGATTCAATGCTAGACGATATGCCGGAATATTGCAAGAATATTTGTGCATGCATCGATACGCAAAAAATGCAACAAGTCGATTTATTGATGATACTCACGTAATCCCTAGCACTGGAATCAAGCTTTACTCTGACCGATATATTGGCGGAAGTCCAGCTAGAGCCTGTCTATTGGGGATCATACTTTCATAAGACATTTACTGAACAACTTGCAAAAATTCCCAGCGGTCTGAAAGGAAATAACGTGACACGAATGATGTTTTTAATTTAACATTTTACCCGCTTCCAAATATTACTAGCATTATCCTGATAGGAATTCAAAGTGGTGAGTTTTTGAAACTGACAATAAAAGCGGGGTCTGATGAACCTGGGCGGAGTATATGTTTACCGATTTCAAGACACGTTCTATCTTCAATCAGAGCCCAATCGATTTCAGTGAGATTTCGTAATCTGAAAGAACTCTCGTATGAATTGAAAATTGTTCGCTCCAGCAAGAATTCATTTATCCGAGCTTTCGGGGTGTGAAGTATATTTGGGATTGTGTGGGATGCCGGAAGAAATCATTTAATTAATTTTAAGAAACATGAAGTTAAATATTGTACAGAATTTATCAAAAACTTGCCGGAAAATTCGATGCATATGTGAAAAGTATTGCAATCATAGACGCAATCATAGACGAACGTAAACATACGCGCACGGAGTCACAAGCATCAACACAACTAACAATTCAATCGAAACAACCAGTAAGGCTGTTATTGATAATGCAGTACAGTGCGCGAAAGGAAGATGGCCACCAAGTAAAAAAACTAGGTTTTCGCCCGAGATAAACGCTGCAAGGTTGAGCAGCCATGATGAATGTTGTGGCCTTTAACTTGGGTTCTTCAACTCAAGTCAAAGAGCCGTTTTGCCAAGTCGATAAAAGAGCCAGCGACGATGGAAACAGTCTCTCTTTTACGGATACTTGGCCAACGAAGAACACCTTGCGCATCAACAGAAAGAAGAAAGTGAACATCTTGAACATCTTGCAAATCAACAAATGAAGATCAACCCATTGGGACAAGGAAAAACTTGCTCGAGACAACCAACGTAGGAAATCGAATCAGGCTGCAGCGGCATATTCAGTTGAGGTGCGAGGACTTCGATCATCGGCGGGGCCCCCAACGTAAGAGTACGTAAGAAACTGTGAAAGTGCTTAGACTTGATTATCAATTTAGAAATAATAATTTGCATTAATCATGTTGGTCAGAATTTGATTTCACAGTTAAGATTTCCGTGTTGTGTGAAGTATTTCAGCGTGGAGCGCGCAGTGTTGGCGGAAGGCTTGGATTTGGCCTGGAGCGCGCAAGGATCCTCCTTTCAGTTCAGTTAGTTCTCTTCAGTGAAAATTAGTGGTGTGAGGAGAATTTTGTGAAAGTGGTGATACGCGGCTCGACGAGCCGAATAAAGGTCACCAGTGATTATTCTGGTGGAAGGACCATTCCGGGGAGCCCCAATCTCAGTAATTGGCTCCTGGGGGCAATTCTAGGTTTGGCGAGTGGCGCTTGCCAACCCCGTCTGCAAGGGCTAGTCGGGACCCCAAGGCCCTAAACCGGAATCGCTTCTTCCGACGTAGCGCCCATTTTTAACGTAACACTCTCTTCCCGCGCGAACCGGACATCATACCTTTTTCCTTCCTTTTCCTGACAATTGTCAAAACGCGGTTCCGTGTCAGCGAGTGGTTAAAGGGTCGCTCCCGGAACGTAGACGTCAATAGCGACCTGCTGATCATTGTCAGTGGCGTAGGGCTGATTTATTACAATCTTAAAAGCTTAAGAAAAAGTTATTTTGAACTTAATGAAATTGGGGAGATGGTATGTAAGCAATAAAGAATTGCGAATAGTTTTTTTTTAAATTGGTAAGTTCTAAGGGATGGTTGGCAAAGCCTTCAAAACATCAACAAAAATATATTCAATTAGGTGAGACCAAAATGATTCGGTACGAGTAGATGGACAAATCCTATTAGGGATACGATGATAAATTGTTTCGAATTTTTGAGATCTCTAACATCAGGTGGATCCTGGTTTGAAACCTATAAAGCTTGAGTGCACTTGTTTTTAAACTTTGTAAGATTGGAGAGACCTACTTAATGCTGGGTAAAGCTAATGCAATTGATCATAAATACAGTTTATTTTGAAAATTAAATTAATACAATAGCTCATTCATACACAATCTCTACATGAAAGGATAAGTAAGATGATCTACAATTACTAACTCATATTTTGTTGATTCCCTGAACAAATTATCATTCAGTAGAGTCTACTACGATACTTAATTCACACTTACTTTCAGTAAATCCTGCTCAGATTCTGAAGCGACTTGTTTTTAAATTGTAGCTTCTTTGATTGATTTGGAACAAACACTAATTCTAATGCATTGCATCTTTCATTTCAGAAATTACGAAGTTCATACGTCAGAAATGAAAAAATGGTATCTTCTATCCGTATATTTCGGTGATGTGATTCGAAGCGTTCCATTATGCAAACAGTTAGCTAAGCGCCTTGAATGTGGAAGAACCTCATCGCAATCTGAGTTCGTGGTCGACATTGATCGTATATAAGAAGTTAGGAAATTTTATAGAAAGTTAATATGTATTTATATTTGTTTCTACATATTATTACGCTTTCGAATACGATAAGCTCTAATTGCCAAAGTAATTCAAATTTAAAGATATGAGTACATATTTTCGCGAAGAACTTTTATTCAGAAAAGTAAGCTTTCGATTCTTTTTATGAAAATTAGTACTACTACCATTATTGTGTTTTTAAGAGATTTATTGTTATAGTTGTTTTATGGTTATGTACATGTATTTGTAGAACTTAATAAAACTGAATTTTTCTACCAAAAGAATATAATTTGTAACTTGACCACTTTAAACAAATTTAAACCTGTAAATGTAGAACTGCTCATAGAAGAAACAAATACAACATAGTTTTAGTTTTATTTGTTGAATTGATTTTTAATGCATTACTTTACATAATTCACGAGAAATAAATACTGTTTATTCCAACCCCAGACGATAATTACAGATATGGATAGAGTAAGCTAGTAATAATTGAACAATAAATTCTGTAGTACACTTGGTGCAATCATTTTAATATCAAGTTCACTTTCATATTCATTAACAATTTTTTGCGGTAATGGAAGCAAAAAACGCATCTCAGGCGTATCGTCTAGGGATGCAAGCGATACATCGAATCTGTGAAAACATCGATGTGTCGCTTCTGAACATCGATGTTTTAACATCGATGTTACAATCCACAAAACATCGATACATCGGTCATTATGAACGATGTTTTATGAACGATGTTTAGTTTTCAGAATGAAAGGAAGATCAGTGAAACTTTAGCTCGTGTGCACATTACGGTGGGTCAGAAAACGCTTTTTCAAAATTGTGTATTCTAATAGTGCTAATAGACCACCGGATTCGGTCCGCACGGACCATCAGATTTGGTCCGCTGCGTACCAAGTCTGCTCGTGTGGAGAGCAGTCCGCGGACCAAACTTGAGTCCGATCGAGTACGATGGATTTTCCACCGGACCAGACCGGACTCGGTTCGCTCCGGACCAAATCTGCTCGTGTGGACGGTTCGACCGGACCAAATCAACTCGTCGTGTGCAGTTCGACCGGACAAGTTGTCAGTTATCTGCCTGCCGCCAGATATTTTAGTGTTGCAACAAACCTTTTTTCGGCAGTCACTGCGTTACTTTATTAGCTTGATATGAGTTATTGTATTAGTCTCATATGAATGTAGTGTTGCCAAATTTGGTATGGTGAGAATATAGTAAAAATGATTGCTGTCCCGAAAGCGATTTTGTCTTAAAGTGACAAAATTGAAGACATTTCGTGCACCAAAAGTTAAGAACGACTGGATGGTCCGATCGTGTGTTGCACAGAGCGGACCGAACCGTCCGTTGGTCCGCCCGGACCAAATCTGGTGGTCTATTACAGCTTTAATACTGAAGTGACTCACCCTAGTGTGCATGATGCTACTGCAACTGTGAAATATTGCTTCTATTTCTTGGTATTTTTATTGTGCCAAGCGACTGAAAATTAATTTCGTCATTCGTCAACAATGTATCAGTTCTAGTGCGAGTGTTTTGCGACAGAAACAGAAACTTGATTTAAGGTGTTGTGCTGTGATAAATATTGATTATTGGTAAGCAATTTTACTTGTAACGTTTTTTTTATTGTAAACGTTTTAAAGGCGATGCATCTGTTTTCAACCTATCGGAAATTGTTTTGAATATTATGATATCGATTTGGTTAGACATAGTCAGTGGTCGATATTAGTAACTAGCCAACATTCTATGGCGAGGCGATTTGGCTACAATTCACAATATTGCTTTTTCCTTTCAGAAAAATGCCACCAAATAAAAGAAAGAGTGTAATTTGGAACTACTTTAATAAAGCTAGTGACAAAGAAGCTATTTGCATAATTTGTAAGAAAAGTTTAAAGACGTCTGGCAATACAACTAATCTTAGAGGTCACCTAGAAAAGATTCATCCTAATATTATAGAGGAGATAGACTGCTTAAATAAGAAAACCAAGCACACTGATGAAACAGTGAAAGAAACTCAAAATCCGTTATCCGATATTCCGATGATATTCCTGATATTGAAATTGTTTACCAAGGAGCCAGCACTTCTCATTGTACCTCAAAAACATTCGATAAGCAGCAACAAAATTTAAACGAACTATTTGGTAATATTAAAAGTATTACAAGTACTGAAGGTACGAAACACAAAAAAATTACGGACGCCATCGTGAATTACATCATAATGGATCATAAACCATTTTTGACAGTAGAAGGCAAAGGATTTAGACAGCTTATGAAAGAAATTGTACCATTATATAAAATTCCTTCTAGAGAGATATTTAAAAAACACATAGATGAAAAATACAAAGCCTTATCCATAGTGTTCAAGAATTACATACAAGCTGCGGAATATTATTGCCTAACATATGACATCTGGACCGAGACCATGCAGAATAAATCTTTTGTTGGAATAACGATTCATTTTTTAGAAAAATCTAAGCTTGTGAGTGGAAATATTGGAATATTTGAATTATTTGAAAAGCATACGGCAGAATATATACAAAGGCGGCTTACAGAAATCTTTGACGACTGGGGAGTTTCAATTGGTAAAGTTACTGCAATAGTAACCGACAATGACAGTACAGTTATGAAGGTGAACAGGGAAATGTTTGGCGAAAACAAAATAGTACAATGCTTCGCTCACACAATAAACTTAATCGTGGTTAACTCATTAGATAAAGCTAAAGACTCTTCAGTACTCATTACAAAAGTAAGAGAAATTGTTAGGTTTATCAAGCGTAGTGTCAATGCCAGTGATGAATTACGACAAAAGCAAAAGGATTTTGGAGTGAAGGAAGGCCAAATAAAAAAATTAGTCCTTGATGTACGCACCCGTTGGAATTCAACATTTTATATGTTGCAACGTTTTCTGGAGTTATTACCAACAATAGGTGCAATATTGTTAAGCCGTTCTGATGGTCCAACGATGATAACATCAACCGAGGTGGGCTGCTTACGCGAAATAGAGCAGCTTTTGAAACCGTTTGAAAAGTTAACCAAAGAAATTTCAGGCCAAAATTATGTAACTGTCAGCAAAATCATTCCTCTAATAAGCTGTTTAAGAGAAATGCTGGACAATTTTGCACCTTCATTTGATAGCGCTGCTGCATTGAAGGCAGAAATTTTAATGCAGATAACAAAGCGATTTGAAAAAGTAGGGCAATGCTCAATCTTGGCAATTGCAACTGCTGTGGATCCAAGGTTCAAGCTTATACATTTTAAAGATGTCACTGCCAAAACTGAAGTATTCAATCATATCAATAATTATTTGAACAGTTTGCAACAAACTGGTGCTGGGTCTGAGACTGACGAGTTGGATAGCGAAAATGCAGGAGATATTTGGAACTATCACCAAAAACTAACACATGAAAATGTTAAAACCATACATACAGAAAAAGGTAAAGTTGATACCGAGTTTCACATGTACATATCTGCGCCAGTATCTCCTATCAAAGGAGATGCGATTGAAATGTGGGAAGATATGCGGTTATGTTTTCCATCATTGCATAAAATTGCGATTAAATATTTGCCAATCGTGGCAACCTCAGTACCATGTGAGCGGTTATTCTCCGAAGCTGGACTAACAATTACACAACAAAGAAACCGATTACTTGGTACAAGACTATCCAAATGACTATTTCTAAACTCATTTCTCAAATAATAATTACATGTATGTGTCAATATAGTATTGAAAAAAATCCTATATTCGTATTTTTTCGTCTTTTTTTGCAATTTATTTTAGTATTCCAAAAACATCGATATATCGACCTAAAACAGCGATGTTTTCGACATCGATGTTTCACTTTTACAAAACATCGATGTTGCAACATCAATGTTTTTATGAGCTGTGTTGCATCCCTAGTATCGTCACAAACCTGGCATGTACGAGTAGGGCATGTACCCACTAAAAACTTCTTCCATAGGTAATGCAAACTGAGCCCTATCCTGGAAGCGCTCGCGCATTACTGCAGGAGATATTTGGAACTATCACCAAAAACTAACACATGAAAATGTAAAAACCATACATACAGAAAAAGGTAAAGTTGATACCGAGTTTCACATGTACATATCTGCGCCAGTGTCTCCTATCAAAGGAGATGCGATTGAAATGTGGGAAGATATGCGGTTATGTTTTCCATCATTGCATAAAATTGCGATTAAATATTTGCCAATCGTGGCAACCTCAGTACCATGTGAGCGGTTATTCTCCGAAGCTGGACTAACAATTACACAACAAAGAAACCGATTACTTGGTACAAGACTATCCAAATGACTATTTCTAAACTCATTTCTCAAATAATAATTACATGTATGTGTCAATATAGTATTGAAAAAAAATCCTATATTCGTATTTTTTCATCTTTTTTTACAATTTATTTTAGTATTCCAAAAACATCGATATATCGACCTAAAACAGCGATGTTTTCGACATCGATGTTTCACTTTTACAAAACATCGATGTTGCAATATCGATGTTTTTATGAACGGTGTTGCATCCCTAGTATCGTCACAAACCTGGCATGTACGAGTAGGGCATGTACCCACTAAAAACTTCTTCCATAGGTAATGAAAACTGAGCCCTATCCTGGAAGCGCTCGCGCATTACTTCAGGGGTTTTAATTCACTGTTAAGCCAATTTGAAGTATAACTGGCCCTGGATATCAACATTTTATTTTGAAGAAAACATATAAGTTAAAGATTTATTTATAGTTTAAACAAAAAATTTATTATTCGCGAACGGGCAGAGGTTCCCCGTCGCGTTCAAGTTTTTCAAACACAGTATAACTTATTCTAGTTTATGTTACATGTCTTATTTAAATCTAATTTCTGCTGCATTCGCAAATGCTGGCGTTTCCAGATTCTTGGTAAATTTGTTACAGGCTTAGCAATTCTGCGTTCTCACGTACTGGGTGAAGGTATTTGTTGACATAGTGTCTGGTACGGGTTAACGTGGGAATGCTCGTTAACTCTTCCCCGCTTGAATTCGGATGTCCGCATCCGATTAGAAATATGGCTGGTCGTAAAGTTTCGGGGTCGAGTAGTGCAGGGTTTTGCTAGGCTCCAGAGGAATTGAGATTGATGCAGTGCTTGATGACAGGTTTGTATTGATATAAAGTTTTTTTGCTTCTTCCTTTGCGGCAGGCTGACTGATTGTGATTTGTAGATTGCTTTTACAACAGGATCTGAGAAATATAGCGATAAGTAGCATTAAAAGCATAGAAAAACATCCCATAACTGGACCAGCAATCAAGGAGGTTTTGATATTGCAGAAGCTCTATCCGATTGGTGTTGTTTATTCGTAGCTCATTCGTGGCTTCTAAGGAAAGGATTTCACGATATTGTTTTTCGAACGGTGTAGGCTGCAGGATAGCTGGAAGGACTTACCACATAGAAATTTCCTTGGAGATGAAGGTTCTCTCGTCGATCGTCACAGTAGCGTTGTTGAATTTTATGATGAATGTGCCGCGAAGGTTCCGAAGGTCGTGGTCAATAGTAGCCGTTCCTTCAAAATCGTTGACGAGAATCATATCAGGTGCAATTTCTTCGATGGTTGGGATTTGTAGGCCACTAATAGTGTTGCACGTTGAATTTAGTCTCCTCAAGATGTTAGGAATACAAGCTGATTTACTTATAGCTAATATATCGGTTGGTTTACAAATTGATAAGCCATTGTATGCTTTACAGTCTCTGAGGATGCCATTATTTTATCTTGACCTCTTAAGATGCTATTTTATAAGGCTTCTATAATTTTATTTTTCCTTCTAACTAGTTTCACAATAAGTTTCTCGAAATTTTCTTCTAAAGTTATTGGAATTTTTAAATGTATAAGAGTGATTTCCTATTAGTAACAATTTTTACATCCGCTGATTGTAATGCTTCTTCAGTTGAAAGATATGGAAATTTTTCTCAGTCTAATATTTTAATTGCTTGTTTTATTTCGTTTTTAGGTAACATCAATGAATTTACAGTTCCAGTTTTAGCAAAATCTAATGCCGCCTGTACACTCTCGCCGAGGGGCAGCGAGGCATGACGAGTGTGAGAATGTACATGGTTAACTCGCTTTGTCTCGTTATGTCTCGCCTCGCCTCGACAGCTCTCCATTCCGAGTCGGTAAATTGTGCGCGAGTCAAAGTACCTCGCGAGGCATCGCGAAGGTAATCATGTACATTCTCGCTCACTTCAGTTTAACGCGAACGTTTTAACTGTAAACATCAAGAACAAGTATGCAAAGTGAATTGTTCAAAGTAAATTGTTCAAAGTGAATTGTTCAAAGTGAATTGTTCAAAATGTGGAGCAATGAGGAAGAGCTCAACTTTCTCGAAATTTATCAAACGGAACCAGTATTATGGGAGCCGACTCATCCATATCATAAAGATAGGAAGAAGGTGCACGACGTGTGGGCTAGGATTTCGGAGAAAACTGATGTAGCCATCGAAGCGCTGAAGAAAAAGAAAAATTCAATTATGGCTACATTCAGATGGCATCTACGAGAGATAAAAGCCTCTTCGAAATCCAGTGCAGGAGCTGAGGAAGTTCATACACCAGTTTGGTTTGCGTTTAATTTAATGAACTCATTTTTGGGGCATTTATACAAATGCAAAGAAACATTGGACACAGGAAATACTGTAAGTAATATAACTGTATATTTCGAAAAATTAAGTTTTAGTTTATAAGCAGGTGGTTTTAGTTTATAAGCAAAGATATTAATAATTTTGTTTTCTTGGTTTTTTGTTACAGAATGACGAGCTGCCTACATGCATAAATTCAGAGGGAAACGATACCAATTTTAAAGAAAACATTGAACCATCTGCTTCAGACGGCGCTACTGGGCAAAAACGTCCATTTAAAATTCCGCCGACACAAAGGAGGCGTAACAACCCAATAGAATTCCAAGAAGCTGGAAAGCAGATGAAGGATGCCATGACAACATTGAATAAAGTTCTGCAAACCAAGGAAACGCCGGAAGATGATTGCGATTGGTACGCAAAATTATTAGGCAACAAGTTGAGAAAATTGCCTGAATTAGAGCGAGTAAAACTTATGTTAGAAATTGATGGATTGTATTTGAAAGCCATTGAAAGGATGCCCTTACGCACTATAAACACAGGATTCGTTTCTCTCCTGAGCCCTTCACGCAGATCGTCTTCAACGTGTTCGACATATTCAGAGCCGGCACTATCACAAAGGATCATTAGATTTAATGACCCTTCATCATTTTCAACACCTTCACCGAGTGTTCCCAACCTGGATGATATTGTAGGTAATAATGACATTCCTGAATCATTTAAGGAAACACCACGAAATGTCATCATTCTTTCAAATGAAGTAGTGACTCCTGATCAATATGAATATAACCTAGTCGATAAAGCATATTTGGACGCAATATATAGAGAATAATTTCGTGATGTTTCCTGACATGATTGAGGAATATCATTATTACCTACAATTATGTAAGGTTTTTTATACTACTATATACTTTTATTACTTAAACTATTTATTACTATACTATAATCTACCGTATGTTTTTTAAAAAGAAATGTTTATTTATTTACAAAGTGAATTGTTTTTGATTTGAAAAAAGTTTGTTAGTTCTTGAATATTTTGTATTTTGTAAATAAAGTTTTTACCAAATTTCAGTTATTAAAGAATCTAGTTTAAAGAAGTGGATACCTTACATAAATAATGAAGACCTTTGAAGCTCTGGCCAGAAGCCAAGAACCTCCGATTCGGAACAAATAAGAGCGAACCCCAGTTTGATTTCCATTTAAGGTATAGAATTCATTCTGGGGCACTAATGCAAAAATAAACAGATAAAACTGTAAACCACCTAAGTACTCGTAATATTTATTTTCAAAACAATTTTTATTTATGAGTAGAAACAATGTTACTGGTTTGTATATTTATTTTATATGGCGGTTCTGAGAAGAAAAATATGTCGTGAATTCTTCTCGTATTTGTTTCGCATTAAGAGTTGGCTTCCTTGGTAAATGCGGCATTGATCTTATGGCACAGCTTCCTTCGAATTCTTCCGCTTCATTCCTCCAGGAACCAAGTTGAATCAGTTCACCATTTTGATTGTAAGCATCCATGGTTCCAACTGGCATATAGATTCCATGTGAAGTTACACTTTTTCGGAGGAAATTGTGCAATAGAATGCATGTCATTGTTCACACAGAAGTCTTTTCTGGATTTAGTAAAATAGGCTTCCGAAAAATTCTAAATCTTGATGCGAATATGCCAAATGTGTTCTCGACGACTACCCGAGAAGATGCAAGCCGACTATTGAAAACACGTTTTGGAGTTCCTGTATTGTGATCACCAGGATACGGTTTCATAATTTGTGTACTAAGCCCAAAAGCTCCATCTCCCAAAAACACAAAAGGAACGTCCTTCGCCGAGCCTGGTAGTGCAGTTAGTGGTGGTAAGTTAAGAGCATTAGAACAAATTTTGTTCCACAGTAAACTATTTCGAAAAACACCACCATCGCTGACTCGCCCCTGACAGCCAATATCGGCAAATATAAATTTATAGTCAGGATCCACTAGGGCGAGGAGCACAATGCTAAAACATTTTTTATAATTGTAATATTTCGAACCACTATATGCTGGGCTTTGAATTACGATATGCTTTCCATCGATGGCACCGACGCACCGTGGAAAGTTTTTCTTGAAACCATCCTTTACTTGCAGCCATGATGCTGGATTCTCCGGCATCTGTAATAAAAAATGTATAAATGAATACCGTTGCTTTGTTTAAGTAGTAAACATATTTATGGATATATTTTTTATTCATCTTAATCTCGTCTTTCAACACTTCGTTCAGTGCTGCACACTACAGGCACTATTCTTGAGATCAAAGAACTTGATACCTTGAAAAGATAATGAAGACTCTCGAAACTAGACGTATCTTTGCTGGAATCGCATCCCATAATTGTGTGTTTTGTTTGAAAATTGGGGGTTCTACTTTCTTTAATGAAAAATCAAAAGCTGTTGACGACAAGGCTCTGCTATTAGTTCAAATAATTGATTTTCCATCGTATCACTGCAAGCAAAAAACAAAAATAAAGAAACAATATAAGACTCAGCAGCTTTTAATGTCTTCCCTTACCGTGTTCTATTTCGATGCATAGTGAGCATCCACCATCTCCGTTTGCGCCATTTCTTTTGAATTTTTTTAGAAAAGTATATTTGCACATAGTTATAGTAACTTAAAGCACAAAGGGCAACAGCTGTCGTTGCTTGTAACGTGTCCATTCTTCTCGGAGTTCACAACGATACTGAAAGAAACGAGAGCGTACAGGATTGCACTCGTCATTCGACCTTTTCTGCGAGTGTTCGCGGCGAGGAATAACGAGAGCACTCGCGCGAGAGTGTACAGCCAGAGCATATCTACTAACAAGCAATTTCACATAGAACATATTTCGCATCTAACGGTAGTTAACGTAAAAACCGATTTGTGTATGTATTGCGTAAAATTAAAAATCGATTTGTGTATGTATTGAGTAAAATTTATTTTCCTCTCAAATTGTTTGAAAGGAAAGAAAGAAATGCAAAATAATTTCTCTTGTGTTATTTTACGTCCCTTTCTAATCGGAAAAACAGCTGGTGCAGTTGCTTGTTAGTATATATGCTCTGGTACAGCCACCATAAAGCATAGTTTTTAGTTCTTCTTTTACCAGTCTTAGCTTATATTGTATACTAATTGCTAGATCATATTTGTGTTGCTCATTTTTTAGGGCTTCCTATTTTGGTTATGGAACTTGAGATCTTTGTCCTGCTTCGACTTAAGTTTATCGATATTTTTCTGCCACGCTCGTTCGAATTCTTTGGGGGTTACTCGAGGAAGACGGCCAAGATACTACTCTGCAGGTATTTTTCCTTGGGTGGAGTGGATGGTGAAGTTATATTCATTCACCGCCTATTGAAGTGGTTCTTCGAATGACCAGTGGGGATCGTCTCACTTCAGACATCTCATGATTTGGATAAGAGTGGAATGAGGACGTTCTATTTGGCCATTTACTTCGCTTTTCTAAGGAGGAGTTTTAAAAACTTTTATTTGTAGGTCGTCTTGCATCATGGAAGACAAAGACACGAATCTGAGAGTGCCTTCGTTATCCACTACCACATTTTCTGGTACGCAGAAGAAAAACAGGATGTCTCTGAGAGGTTTTTTTATGTCCTCAGCGGACTTAGATGGGAGAATTTTTATTTGGAGAAATTTTGTAAATTTGTCGATAGCTGTTAGAACTATGTTTTTTTCGGTCGGAAATAAATCTATGTGGACGGTGTGTCCTGGGTAATTTGGAATTTGGAATGGGGGTTGCGTGAAGATGAGGTTTATTCGGGTGTCTTTCATATTTATTTTCTTTGCATGCGATGCACCGAGAGACAAGCCGCTTGATTTTGGCGGACATCTTCGGGAAGTAGAAATTCTTCAATATTTGAAGTCGAATTTCTTAAGCATTTCTATGAGCTCTTCGATGAGTGTTGACGATTCTGCTCCTGTTCCTGTTCCACTTCATTTTGTACGCCTTCAACTAGTTTGCGTGTAAAACGGATTCGATAATTTCTGAAATGATGTTTGTAGATTTCCTGTATGCGTCCGAGTGTTGTTTCGTCAATCATAAGAGAATTAACAGTATGTGGATTCAGGTAGCGTTTGAAAATGTTTACGATCTCCTACTCTGTATATTCTTGCTGTATTAGAATATGCCGAGTGTAATTGTCAAAAGGGTTTGTTATTTGATAGCTTCTTTAGTTGCCTTTGTTCAAAATAATTTGGTTACGGAAGACGTTTATCGGCGTTGTCACAAGAAGAATCCGGTTTTGAGAGGAGCTATTGCCGCTGTGTTCAGTTAGGGGAAGTAAGTTGGCCTCAGGAGGGTTTGGTGGTCTCGAAAGAGAATCAGCTACGACGTTGGCTTTGCCTGGCTTGTATAGGAGTTCATAATTATACTCCTCCAGGATTGACTTCCAACGTTTCATTTTACTGTTGGTATTTTTTTTGCTCAAGGCATATGTGAGAGGTTAGTGATCTGTTTAAATTTTGACTTTCTGAGATCCATAGAGAAAGTTTCTGAATTTTTTCAATGCCCAAATGATGACCAACATTTCTTTCTCGCTCACCGCATAGATTTCTTCGGTTTTACTTAAAGTTTGCGACAAAAAGGATATTGGCACAGCTCCGATGGCATAGCTAGAGGCATCCGTAGTCAATTCGAATTCCTTTTTAAAGTTAGGATATGATAGTATGACGTCTTTGGATGTTAGGGTTTTCCTTAGCTTCAGAAATGCGTCCATTGTTGGTTTGTCTAAATTGATTCGGTTTTTGGAGGTGGAAAGAAAGCAATTGCTTCGGCTTTCTTCGGGTTTGTTTTGATACTGTCGGCACTCACTATAAAACCCAAAAATTCGACGTCCCTTTTTAAAAACTCGCACTTATCTAGTTGTACTGTCATGTTCGCCTTTTCAAGTGTTTTGAGCACTATTTCCAAGTTTTTGAAGTGTTCGGCCTCATCCTTGCCAAAGATGATAATGTCATCTACGAGTACATATACGTAGCACCGCAACTCGATGTGCTCACATAGGATGTCATCTAAGGAACGCTGAAAAATAGAGGGTGCATTTTTGAGCCCAAATGGCAGTCGAAGGAATTCGAATTTACCATTATTAATGGAGAAGGCGGTTTTCTCGATGTCCCTTTCCATTAGGGGAATCTGATGGAATCCGCTCTTTAAATCGACGATGGAAAAGAACTTGTTTTCCCGAGGTTGGACAGCACCGCATTAATCTCGGGTATAGGATACCTGTCCGGGATCGTGACAGAGCTCAGTTTCCGATAGTCAATGACCATCCGAAACTTCTTTTCTCCAGAAGAATCCGATTTGTTCGGACAAGCGAGTTGAATGGTGATCTTGATGGTCTAATGGTGCCATTTTCTATCAGATTTTTAACTTCCTTCCCAACTTGACCTTTGATGGCTACCGGGTAAGGATAAGATTTACTGTATACGGGGTCGTTTGTTGTTGTACGAATTTCCCCTCGCACTGTTGTTGTGTTGGTAAGCCTCTCGTTTGGTTCTTTCTTTTGAGGCTCAGATAGATGGTCTGTATTTATATCAAGTTTGTAAACGGATTGTGAAGGGTGTTCTCTCAATACAAGTTGTATGCCAGGGTTGATAGTCATAAAGTTACCCTTTGTATGAATAATTGCATCCATAGCCTTTAGGGAGTCATCACCGATTATTCCGGTAAATGTTTTAAGGCTTAGTGAAAGGAAGGATTTTAAGTTTCCAATATTCGTTCCGAACAAATCAATAAATGCATGATGTGTAATATTGACCGCTCCACCCACGAAGTTTACGCTAAATGGTGCATCGTTTTTCAAGGGGTTTTTAATGTAACGGGGTTGTATGTAGTTCTTATTGGAACCTGTGTCTATAATGAATTTCAATGTTTCATCGCTCTTCGCAATCACTTCGACATATGGAAGCGAAGAGCTGTTTAGTCTTAAAAATGGATGTCGTCTTGGTTTTCATTAGTTTCATCCATCTCTGTGTTGTCGTCTAGTAACTCTATTGGAAAGGGCACTGTGTCTTCTTCAGCCAAGAAATCATCAAGTTCGTGCTGTTCCAGCTCTTATTGGAGCTGGTCCGTGGTCTCATTCAATGTTTCAGGCTGTATGTTATTGTTTTGAGTAAGATATAGACGTTGCTGTTTATATCCGTGTGTCTTTTCAGGGGGCTGAAGTCTCTTTTGGGCGTAAGGAAGCCTTGGGTTTGGTCTATTTTGGTAGTTAACAGCATGTGTTTTCATGGATTGATCAATGTCCATAGGTTCCACTCGTCGTGGCTTGGGTGGCTGGTTTGGATATTGGTGTTGTAATCTTGGTTGGCTTAATCGCGGAAATTGCGTTGCGGTTGGACTGTTTACGAGTTCAGGGTAAAAGTTGTGTCTTGGATTATTTTGCATAGATAACCTTGTTGGATTCAACTGATTTTTCTTGGTTAGAAGAGGTGGTGGACCTGTAATGTAACTGTTGCGTACACCAATTTGTGAGTTATTAGCATGTTGTGCCCGATAGCTCATATTTTCCAATTTAAGGCAAAGATAGAAGTGTCATGTGTATTTCAATCTATTAAGCAATTTGAATTCAAATTCAAGTTCATTTCTTAAACTTGAATTCAAATCACAATTAAACTCAAATTACAATACTACAATTTAGAATCTTTCTTCACCTCAAACAATTTCCATGTAATGTGATTCTTACATTCATCCCTTCATAAATCATTGTCGCGCGCAGAACCGTATGCACATGTTAATGTTTGTTTTCATGCAATCCGAGCTGCGACCTTTCTCGTCGTAACGACGCGTGTATGAAAGCAAACATTGAAGCATTGCCCATATGGTTGATAAATGAATGAATGACCAACCATAAATTGGGTCAAGTATTTTCTTTCATTTTTATGAGGTGTGAGAAATAAAAAGGAATTTAGAACCATGACATTTTCTTAGGGTTTTTATGAGTAATAATTTAGGTTTGGATGAGTCATAATTTAGGTTTGGATTTTGTTTAGTTTTGAGTTTTGTAAATCAATATGCATATTGGATTGTGAGAAACTTTTTGTAAATCGATATGCATATTGAACCATAAGAATTTTAATGAGTAATAATTTAGGTAAGCGCTTGAAATTAATGAGTAAGAGGATTTTAGCATGTAGGAATTATATAAATAGGAAGAATCGAAGAAAATAAAATTATTATTGATTTGAGATTGAGCTAGTTAGTTTCTCTCTGCGTAATTACGCTGTCCAAATCTTCGCAATAAATTTGATTTCACCATTATAGTAACCATGGCGCAAGTGGATCCAAGTGTTCCTCGCTAAGTTTCACTGCGGCTAGACCGCTTAAAACCTATTGTAGCGGAAACAAGGAGATACCCGATGGCAAATCGTTACATGGCGATCCTGCATATATGGATTTGGAGCTTGAACTAGAAGTAGATTTCGACTTGGAAGAATTCAACGCAATTTTTGAGAGGTGCTGCAAGCGCGCTGAGGAATATATTCCTAAACCAGCTGCCGAACAGAAACAGCCACCTTTACCATTTATCCCGACGAAAATTTGCACTCCGGATTTCCGAGGACCAAAAGCGCGTAGAATTGAGCCGTTTCTGAACAAGAAGAAACCAGAAATAGACATCCTGCAAACGATTCCCAAGAAGCGACGACCAAGAGGTGGTCGTAGAACGAAACTCAAGCGGCAACGAGCTGAGTTACAGAGAGTAATAAAACTAGCGGTCGGAGAGCAGAAAAAGGTACTGCAACAAAACCTTTTAGATCTCAAACCAGCGAGGAGATACTGGTCGCAATGGGAAACAGCTGCTCCGTCAGCAACAGTTTTATGGAACAATACCAACATTCGATAACAACAGCTGCAGTTTTCTTCATTATAATATTAGCTTTTTATATATATCGTAGACATAATAAGCAAAATGTGGTCAAAAGGCTCAATAGGAATATTAATGTTTAAACAGTTTATATCTTTATGTAGTCTTTTTATATACCATGGAATAGAGAATATTCTATTTTATTTCCGCATATTTATTAATTTAGCGTTATAATGATCTTTTAAATCGCTCCTGTCAAAAGTTTTCAAAAATTAAAATTAATTTTTTAAAAAACGTCAGTCCGAAGTTAATTTTTATAGAAAAAAAAAACATATCGTCGAAGTAATCGACTCAGGAAATTTCGATCGAATATATTTTACTTCCATTGGTAAAGAAAAATAAAGAACCAAAGAAAACTTCCGGGCCGCTGGTATGGAGGAGCCCGATGGCTTCCCACCGTTGAGGCAACCTGAGGAAACGACGAATACGAAACTGGCGATAATCACCAAGAGAAAACATAACGAAGAAAACTCCGCAGACGGAGGGTGCAAGCTACAAATAATAGCGGACACTCAATAAATGGCCAAATTGCAAAAACAAAATAATGAACTTAGGCTAGAAATACAGTCCCTCAAGGATCTATTCAGGAGAGGGGTGAAGCCTCAAAAGACGCAGCCACAAAATCAATGGCAACAGGTAACAAAGCCGAAGAAAAGTGCAAAACAAGCAAATCCAGAAGAAGTTCTAAGTGCTGGTGGCACCAACGAGAGTCAAAACTATTTTGCAGCGCTGGAGAGATTAACCGAAGAAATGGAAATTTAAGAAAACATCGAAGGTAATTCCAATCAAGATACTTAAATTTTATTCAATATTTAAAAAATAAAACCAGGAGAAAAAACCAGCCCGCAGTTCTGCTGGTTCCTCTGAAAAAGCTTCCAACAAGACAGAAAAACTTCCGCCAATCAACGTGTTCGGACAAAGTCGAAAAGATATGGTTCGGCTATTGGCAGCCGAAAATAAACTCACAATTTTGAGATCAAAAGAGTTAATGCGAAAAATTAACTATAAGGATGAAACCACTGGTTGATTTCAAGTCAGCCAAAGATGAGCTAAATTCTGGGGAAGTTCCACATTTCACCTATACCCCATAATGTGAAAAGAATCAGACCTTCTTGTTGAAGGGTTTGGACTGCGGAGAGTATACGGTCGATCTTCTTCAGGTGCTCAAAGAAGCTACACCAGATATTGATTTTTTTCCAGTCAAAGCCTTTGCAACAAGAAGGTCGACCGTAGGAAGGATAAACCTACCACTTTACCTGGTACAAATTGCAAATAAGAGCAGTCCAAGTGCTCTTCATCAAACAAGGTACTTGAATTTCAAAGTAGTGAGGTGGGAGCGCCTCCAGAAAAGAGAAGTCAACCAGTGTTACTGGTGTCAAAGATTTGGATACTCGGCTGCCAATTGCACTATCATTGCGTCAATGCAAAGACGTTCATTCTCCCGGTGAGTGCGGATTGGCTCAGACGGAGCCTACAGAAAAATTATACTGCGTTAAATGCAGTGGTTTTGGTAACCCAGCATCATATCGAGGATGCTCCCGATATCAAAATGCGAAAGTTAAATTTGCTCCAATGCAAACACAATTGCACCGGAATATCATACCTTCCAACTTCGTCAAGTCCGGAGTATCATTTGCACTCGCCGCTAGCGGACCAGCAGAAAATGCTGCAAATAATGTTAATAATTTAAGTGGCAATAATGAGCTGCTTCTCAAAATTTACCCACAACTTAATTCCTTATCGGAGAGAATCGACAAACAAGATTCAAAAATTAACTTTGCTTTTCAGCGTTTAGGTCTTTCAAATGCCTCATAATAACTTCTCATCCAGTCATATTCCCATGGATAGGCTTCGCCTCATATCAATCAACGTTAACTCTCTCTCTCTAACGATGATATAATCTGTATTTCTGAATCCTGGTTGACTGATAATATATTTGACTCTGAAATTTTTCCGAATCACACAATTGTAAGGCGTGATCGTGATAGGTCAATCTCCAACAAGTTAGACGGAGGAGGTGTCCTAGTCGCCTACAAGAATACCTTTGCTGGCTTCCCTCTAACAAATTTACTTTTCACTGCTCCTGTAGAATGTGTGGGGGCAAAAATAATCATTTCGTCTTCCCTTTCTCTTCTTGTCTTTTGCTCTTATATACCTTGTAAGTCTCCTTTTTCGGCCTACAATACTTTCTTCACCGAAATATCTAGTATTTTCTTATCGCACTTTTCTAATTGTCACCTTATTTTATGTGGAAATTTTAACCTTCCTAAACTCTCATGGAATGACAATCAGGATGATTGTGACTCATCTCAAATTTGGTCTTTAATTTGTTCTTTTATATCAATGTATTCCCTGGCTCAATTCAATAATTTTCTTAATGTTAAGAATAATATTCTTGACTTATTCTTTTGTAGTATGGAGTAATCGTTGTTATGTTTACCTCCAGGTGTTTTTTCTGATCTCTCTCTTGATCCCCATCATCCCCCTTACGCTTTGAAATTTCCTATACTGCTTCTATCCGTTATCGTCGGAAAGAGCGTCAGCGCTATAATTTTTATAAAACTAATTATGAACAACTTTCCGAAACATTTTGCTGGTCCTCCTTCTTTCGCGGTCTTAACTCGGATACTTGTTGTAACAATTTCTATGATTTCTTAAACACTGCTATTTCTTACACGACTCCACTTGTCAGTATAAGAAACTCTTCTGATTGTCTTTGGCTAACTCTCGATGTGAGGTGAGCCTTGCAAGCTAAAGATCGAGCTCTTCAACGTTTTTCACGTGACAGATCTCCTGAGTCACGTACATCTTTTTGTCATCTGAGGTCGGTAGTTAAGAAAAAGATGCAGATTGCTAAAACTTCTTATTTTCATCGTATTGAAGGCTCTTTAAATTCAAATCATTCAAAACCTTTTTGGAAATATATACGCTCTCTTAAATCCTCTTCTAGTTTCCTATCCTCGCTTCATTTGAACGGCTGCTTAGCAACTTCAACTCTCGAGATTAGTGAACTTTTTAGAACTCAGTTTTCTTCTTTTTTAATGTTACTCCCAGCAATAGCCCTTCGTTCCCAACCATGCACACGCCACCTTCATTCCCTTTTACTTGCTATCCAGAACATGTTATGAAGCTTATTTAAGAACTTGATGACTCTCGTAGTTCAGGTCCCGATGTTATTCCTAATCATTTTGTGATATCATTAGCTACTTCTTTTTGTTTCCCCCTTTCCTTTCTCTTCAACTCTAGCTTATCTTCGGGTTTTTTTCCTCCGTGTTGGAAAATATGCTATGTTACTCCTATATTTAAAAAAGGTAGCACCCCAGACGTTGCCAATTACCGGCCTATCCCTTACTACCCTGTTTCACCAAACTACTGGAGAAAATCGTGTACTTGCGCCTTTCTTCAGTTAATCATGAGTTGTTCGTTCCTGAACAATATGGTTTTATCAAAGGGCGATCGACCTTAACGAATTTCTTAGAATTCATGACCGTTACTTCAAGAGCCATGGAGGACCGTTTACAAGTCGAAACATTATATTTGGATTTCTCTAAAGCCTTTGACTCAGTAAATCACAATATTTTGTTTAGCAAACTTAAATTTCTTAACGTTCCTGATTATTTGCTCCCCTGGTTATCCTCTTACTTATCCAATCGTGCCAGTCAGGTATCTTTTCAAGGCTGTCTTTCTACTCCCTTCTATCCGTTTTCTTGTGTTGCTCAAGGATTCATTCTTGGCCCACTATTGTTCACTCTGTTTATAAAGGACTTACCATCCGTTGTCATCAACTCCTCCTGCCTTCTTTATGCAAATGACGTCAAAGTTTTCAAAGTAGTGTCGTCAATCGATGACTGTGCTTTGCTTCAAGATTATTTGAATGCCATTTTATCTTGGAGTTCTTATAGCCAACTTACACTAAATGTTTGTAAGTGCATCCATCTTTCATTTTCGAATCACCCTTGCCCTATTAGCTTTTAATTTACGTTAAATAAATTGTACCTTTGTACAGTGACACACTTCAGGGACGTGGGTGTCACTTTCAACTCCAAATTAAAGTTCGATGTTGATCTAAAGCCTCTCGCATTTCTGGCTTGATCTTAAGAAATTCCTGTATTTTTTCCGATCCTTTATCGTGTGTTAAATTATATTCTAGTTTGGTTCCTCCCATCCTTGAGTACTGCTTGCCAGTTTGGTCGCATCATTTGAAGTGTTTGAAGTTCACGCTAGAAGCTGTACAAAAAAGATTTACCAGGATCGTCTTCCCCACATTTTTTATGAATCACGCTTAGCTATCCTCAATATTCCTTCGCTGGAAATACGTCGACTCTACCTTGATAAATGTTTCCTTTACTGGCTTTGCCGTGGTTTGCTCAATGCTCGCCTGGTCACCCAGGTCCCTGTGACGTGCGTTATGCGTTCTACAAGATCGTCGAATATCTTTGATGTTCCATTTGCACGTAGTTTGGTGTATTTTCACTCACCCATGCTCAGATTACCCCGTAACCATGATGTCCTTCAGCTTGGGCCCTTCCCCTTTTAATATTTAGCTTATAAAAGATTTGTCCACTGTCTTCTTCCCAGCTCTCAGTAATTTTTTTTATTTATTTTCTCCTAGTTTTTGCATTTTTTATTACTTTTAATTTTTTTTGGCATGCTATGCTATTATTTAATTCATTTTGCTGTACTGTTATTTTATGTTTTTTGTTATTGGAATTTTTTTCTGTTAAATAGAAAAAAATAAATAAATAAACTCTTTCGTTGCTATACATCGACGTGATTATCTCCTTGAATTTACTGTTAAGCAACAGCCTGACATCATACTTCTCATTGAAACCCACCTCAATTCATGGCACTCCATGGAATTCAAAGATTTTGCATTCGTAAGAAATGATAGGATGAATGGTGATGGGGGAGTTGGCACCTGGATACTGGTTAGAAGACCCTATTGTTTCCAAAATATTGAAAAATTTGAATCCAAAAACTTTGAATTTCTTGAAGTGTCCATCATCAAAATTTCATTACCAGGTGGGGATAACCTCTTCGTTATCTCTGCCTATGCAACTGGTCAAAATGTTCTCAAGTTCAAGGAGGAACTTAGTTCCTTGTTTGAAATACTAGAATTGAACAGGCTGCATAATTATTATATTTTTGCCGGTGACCTGAATGCCAAGCATACACCATGGCTAAACAATAATCCAAGAGGTGTATTCCTGAAATCGTAGAATACAGACGCAACATATATGGATCGGAGTTCCCAACATACCCTAGGACAAATTCATATTTGGATCTCTGCATTGCAGACGCAAGACTTGAATTCAGCTTTAGTAGTCCTCAACGGAAACTGCATCTGCTTCCTTACGATAGCGATCATAACGAAATCGTAATGGAAATCAATCTTCAAAGGGATGATGTCTTCCTCATTCCAGTTCAACATGAAAATTATCGGTCGAATTTAAAAAAAAAACCAGACTGGGGAAAGTTCCAAAAGAAGTTTAATCGAGAGTACCAGAAGCAGTGTCCTCCTTCTGATGATGGCAACGCTTGCTCAATGGTTCTTAATAACAGAAATCCAACTGACGATGAAATAGATCTCTATTTGTTGTAGTTTAAGAAGCTGATGTTGGAAACGATTGAGAAAGTAGTTCCCAAGATTAAACATCAAAACAATATGGAGGGATATGAATTACCAATCATCGCAAGGTTGAAAAGATTGAAAAGTCTTCTTCTCACACGCATCAACAATATTTATCGACGATTTTTGGACAAGACTCTTTGACTTTGTTGAAATTACACCTGAAGAATGTCCGAAACTTAATCCGTTCATACTTCAAGAGTGAGGTCAGCAATCAATCTGTAATGATTTTTCCGTCTAAGTCACGAACGAAGAACCGACCTCTCATCGGTTCTAGACGTTAAGTCTGAGTCATGCCAACGAATGGTACCCACCGGTCAACCAATCCGTGCACCGTAATCCATTTTCGCGGTGGCTGCTTGTCGGCCAGCTAGATTGGAGAGGGATTCGGTCGCGGGTCTTAAAATAGATTACGCTCATTTACAATTTTCAGCCACTATTAAACGCCCGTTTCAAACGTGTCGAAAACACAATCATACGGAGAGGAAACCTGCTAAACGTTACTCCGTATTTCTTCATTCATCCAGTCAAAGTACCAAACAAATCTAATTTCTATTTCGCGTTCCCGAATTTTACCGACGCGGTACCGAAAAATATACTACGTTAACGTTAATCCGAAAAAAAAACTACGCTAAAAAAACAAACCAACAAAGGTACCGCGTACCGCGCGCGACGCGAAATCGGCCTCAGCAGATTTTCTCAAACCCTACCCTCGCGACGGCATACTTACCATGCACTCTACTTCCCGCTGGAAAGAAACGAAGGACCACTGGAAAGGAAAGACTGAGTTAAGTTAGCAATTCATTAAACTTTTGTATTCTGTTGCAAATATTCTCCTAAACCTCTGTACAAACATGCTAAATGTGCTTATTTCAACTTAAACAAATTAGGTTGTTATCTACATTTATATCTGCTTAGAACGTACTGTCTACTTATCGATTATTGTTTTCAACTTGAACTATCATTATCAATCGATATATCCAGATATTATGGGTTTCCTTTTTCAACAATCACTTAGCTCGATAACCAGGGTTATATTTTGTTTAACAATTAATAAGAATTATGATACAAAATGCACATTATCATTTGTGTCCATAATTCAAAAATTTCCTTTCTTTTTTGTTAGGAACATAATTTATCTACGACAGTCTCCTTTTTGTATTCATATCATTATATTACGGGGTTATTAGAAAGTCATCAGTAATTTAATATATGAGTACATACACACGTCGTCCACTGGCCTTGTTTAATGTTAATGCAAGCCTGTTTACTTTTTATATTTAAAATATATAAGTGACTGTTGGTTTTAGCAATCCCTATATTTTCCTTTTTGAATATGAAAGAAGTTTCTTTCAAGGAGATTGCATGCATGTGCAATTTTACTTAAAGTTAATATTTATAGACATAAGATATTAAAAGTAAGTCCAATGTAAGTATTATAGTTTCAGATTAAAACGGTAGAGTGAGTCACGTTAATACAATTTGTCTAAATCAAGGCTAGCCTCAAATTTGCGTCTTGTCTGTCATTTTAAGATGATCAGCCTACAGATAAGCACATTATTAAAAGAGTAATTTCCACTACCATCTTAACTTTATCATCGCTAATCATTTTAAACTCATTTAAATCTTTGTTTTTTTTGTTGCGTTCGATTCCGTTCACAACATCAAATTTAAAACATCTTGAAGAAAAATTAAATCAGCTTAAAATAGTTTCAAAGCCTTTCATCGGTTTGACCTAATTTGTAGCTAGCCAACGTTTTATCCTATCTTTATTCAAACATACTCCGCATTATAATTTTTTTTCTTCTTGCACTGCAATTATCATTTCAATAAGAGCCGAAGATGTCGAATTTCCAAAGCGATAACTTCATGTTTGTTCAGTTATATTTTATTACGGGCACTATAGCGATACCAGAGAAAAAGTACAATTTACTTGAAAGCTTATGTAACCGATCAAAACTACTCAATTGTATCATACACTTGCTGTGAAATATTGTTCAATGAAAGCAAAAAAATTAACGCCCTGTACTGCTTTTATCCAATCTACTTATTAAAAACACTATGTTCATCGTCAACGTATAGATATTTGAGCCTCCAATTCGTTTCGTGTATATTTAATTAATGTATATTTTATAGTCTGCGTTTTTCCTGTATGTATGCCTATACATTTTCATGCGTGTAGTAAAATTTAATTATTTTAAAGAAAATTGATGGCTTGATAGTATCTTTCACGTCTAGTATGTAGCACGGATGTCAAGAAAATAATATGTACTGACAATGCTTACTCACTTCATTAGCGGTCGTTGCCTTTTTCCAGCGCTAAGATTTTAAGCTCAAATTTGACGATTAGCTAGGCTTTGCCTAACAAAATATTTTCGACAGGGTTCAAGTGCATTACTCGGGTCTTCCTTGCTTCGATAAAAATTTAGCACCAAATCCAAAAACGTAACCTCAGCACTGACAAAAGCACCGAGGAGTTATGATGATGCAGATCGTTGGCCAAGCACTGTATTGCACTATGCGTTCTCGACGAGGGTGTTTATTGTCGGTCGCTGTTCCATTAATTGCTGGATCTTAGAGGCTGCCGTTCAGTTCGTCAAGAGGCTGAGGCAAGTGTTGTATCGTCTAATTGTAACCAGGATAATTACGTTGTTTATTAAATTACAAATTGCATTCTGGGGTCACTTTGCGGTTTATGATGTATTGGCTTGTGACATCTATCTCAGTTGTAAATAGTCTCCCTGCAACCTGGCCAGCTCGATCTTGATCAAGCATCGAAACACTTTCAGATTCTGGGTGTTTATGATCGAATTATTTCGAATAGTATGGATAAATACCATACAGTTAAAACTCTGATTTTAAATGTGAAATCATTTACTATAACCAAAAAAAATTATTATGATTTACTCAGAACAACTGATCATTAAAATAATAACAAGGCGATGTTAAATAATAACTCACGAGGCATCCGGCGTACGGCTAATTTATTTAAGTAAAGATGACAAATGCCATTTAAATTGTTCAAAGTATGCTCTCCGTCTGCTTTTAACTACTTGAAGGTACTCACTACTCCCACGACAAAACTGACGTGGGATGGGAAGCCATCACGACGAACATGAGATAGAAAGCCACATGGCGGCAAAGTGTATTGGTAGTGTTCGCCAGCAGCGTCGAATGAGTCATTACAAATCGGCGGAAAAACTGACGAGTATAAGCTCACAGGACCCAGATGGCGTTTTTGTGAAAGTGAATAGCATATTCCGTAAGAAGTCTCTAGTGGAGGTATCGAATCTTGAAGTCACTAGTGATGAGATAAATCTTCTCGATAGGGCTGGTATCGAGCTTGATAGTACGACTCCGGATAGAAATGGAAACAGGATTATACGTGATAGACTGCATAAACTTGCCCTGATCTGGACACATTTTGAATTGATTCATCTACAAAACCCTGAGAGAGGGAATGATTTATTTTCAGAGGTCGTTGAAGCAAAAGTTTCCGACTTCAAATCAAGCCTGAACGGCGAATCAATTGTTCATTTCAATGAAACATTAACATCGGACCTCATACCAAGCTTGAATCTTATTGATTATTTTGTCAGCTATGAAGACTTGTGTGTCATATTTCACAGGATAAACAACAAGAAATCATGTGGTACTGACGGTATTCCAAATATAGTTCTCCGGCATTTGCCTGTTCTCCGACATATTGTTCAACATCATGTTGAAAAACTCTATTTCACAAATGAGTAGGAAAAGGCTAAGGTATTTCCGATCTTGAAGAAAGGAAAAGAATCTTCGAACCCTAAAAGCTATCGCCCAATTAGCTTGCTGCATAACATAAGCAAGGTATTTGAAGTGATATTAAAGAAAACATTAAACGCCCACATTGAGAAGTATGGTGCCAAATCGCCAATTTGTTGTTCGTGCCAGGCATTCGACCATACATGCAATAACGAAAGTAACCTCAGACATCTGTTGAAAACTAAACAACAAAGAATGTGTTGGAGCATGTCTCATTGATATGGAGAAAGCTTTCGATACGGTGTGATTAGATGGACTAGTTTTCAAACTTCTTCAGGACAGGTTCCCCAGACACCTTGTCGCCAAAGTGTGCAATATGTTGTACGGGAATTCGGTTGTTGTAACTGATGGGAATCTGATAACAATGCGCGAATTCACGGTCTTGAATGGTCTACAGCAGGGAACAGTTACTGCGCCTCTGCTTTTCTAAATTTTCATGAGCAAGCTATTGAACGGCTTTGATTTTAACGTCTCGCCAACGCGATCATTGTTAGCGTTTGCTGATGATCTGATCATCTATACGGCACACCGAAAAGCTTTAATAGTTCAGAGCAATCTTCAAAAAATATTTAATGATGTGCAGCTCTACACCTAATTGGTGAATGAAAATCAATGCGAAGTGTGAAACAATTTTGTTCGGACAATGCTGCAAGAGGCCAGTTAAGTTCTGAAATGCAATTGGAAGGATTTCCACATCATGGCTGACAAGGGTAGTTCAGAACGGGTGCCACATAAATCCTGTGTTCGATACCTCGGTGTTCATCTCAATCAGTGTCTATACTATACTGAACATGTCAAAATCGTTCTCAGTAAGGCAAAAAAAGTAGTCGTGACCCTACGAAGACTCTTTTATTCCAAATACATTGATCAAAAGGTCAAAACTATCTGTTACAAGACCCTGGTTAGACCAGTTTTGACATATGGATGTCAGATCTGGTACCACTCTGGTTGTAGTACAATGGAAAGATTAAGAGTTTTCGAAAGGAAATGTCTTTGTGCATATACTGGTTTGTACAGAGAGCCTGAGATGGATTGGAAGCACTATATATCGAAAAAAAATTTATCAAACTGTTCAAGTGTCAAGAGTCGATATCTTCATACTGAAACTTCTTCGGAATCATATCGCAAGATCTGTAACTGTGAGTGAAAACCCCTGGATTTCACAGCCAATCCACCCTACAGACGGGTATATTGTGACTTGCCTCGCTACTGGCCTCGTTCCTCCAGAATCATCCGTGTATTTGGACATGAATCGATATGCTTTTGATTCTGACGGTGTCTTCATCAAATATCACATATATAGACGTGCCACCTGTAGTAATCTAGGAGCTATGGCTCTAAAAGCAGCGCTGACACGGGCACACAGCACAAACTCAATTTAACAAGGAGTAACCATTCAGTCACCTTCCTCATCGCAACACTCGTTTTTTTTTCGCATGAAAAATAAGTGAAAAAATTTCTTTTGTACTTAACACCCGGGAAACAAAATTCTAAAACTGTTTTAATGTGTAGTGATTTTATTTCAATATCTTTTGAATATAATTTAACTAATTGCGGTGTAACGCGGTATGCAAATGCTTAGAACGAAACGGTTAACCCCTTAAATTATATGAACGATAAAATCATTGTATCATTTAAACCCCACAAAATTTGTCAAATTTTACCCATTCCAACCATAATATTAATTAAAAATTGTTTTGTTTGTCGGTAATTAACGCGTGCCTGTCCTATTCTTTCGATTTATTTCCCCCTTAATTACGCCTAATAATTATAAACATAAATTGCTTTCAATTGAAAACTTAATCGAATCTACAAAAAGACGATGTAGAATTTTGAAAATAACCGAAATGAGTGTGCATTATCACCACCGCGTGTTCACCCATAGATGGCACTTCTATTTCCACATGGTACGAGCGAGGTTATTCCGTGTGTCTTGAACATTTTTTCAAGGAACAGTTTCCCATAAACCGCTCCGTGCACAAGGCAGATACGATTAAGTGCTAGTGTAAGTGTCAGGTGATAAGTGATTTGAATGGTTGGCGAGGGAGTTTTATTAGGAAAATCGTTTGTGGCAGAGATAACTTCTACCATCCTGTGGATGCACAGCGAAAGAAAAGAAGAAAAAAAAGGAAAAACTTCACATATTGCTACTTTTTCTACGACAGTGCCTGTAAAAAAATGATAGCAGCTGCCAATATCGCCATGAGCCATCAGCATTAGGTCACGAAGTGTTGTGCAACAGGTGGTTGGAAGGCCGAGGTGAAGATCTTCATTGTACGGAGCGGCACATGTTGATTGGGAAACGGCGGGACCGTACTCCCTGTTTCTGGGAAAACACACCGTTTGGATGCAAAAAGGCGCATTGTGTATTCAAACATAGTTCAACAAAGAGTGATAAATCAACTGAAAAGTTAGATCCAGAAGAATTAGTCAAATCACTCAATCCATATAGTGACCAACGGATTGCATATAAAGAAGCTGATAACTTATCTAGAGAGACTAACAATTCGTGGAATGAAACATTCAAAAGTTTAAACGCTGAGAAAGTCGATAAACTTGTGAATAAAATTGAGACTCCAGACACCGCTGAAAACGAAATATTAAACATTAAAAGCAGTAGAATAAGTAGCAGCGAGCATTACCACGTTCGAAGACCATACGGTTGTGATATTCAAGGAAGTCTATATGTATTTACACTTTGATAGCTGAATTTTTATACGATTTTATACACCCTTAGGATCTATTTTATGTCTTAATACTCGTGTGTTAATATTTGATATATGAACGCGATTCTTCACTACCAAAAATTCCAGGACTTGCTTACCTCCAAATCGTCAACGAGCGCTCGTCGTCGAGGGAAAGGTACTGTAAGTAACCTCTTAACATTTTTATAATTAAATATTTATTGAATTTTTAAAAAAATATCAAATATATATAAAAATTAATATTTATTCCACATAGAAAATTATATGAAATATACATTCAAATTTAATTTATTAAACGATCAAGATGAAAAATTTAATAGGACGACAATCGTCATCCCAATGCATCCGTCTATTTAGAAAAAAAAAAAAACAAGTAGAATCGTCGTATAAAATCGTTTTTTTTTTTTTTAAGGAAATAATGATTAATTTCGTATAAATCCATGTAAAAATTTTTGAAACATAATGTATGTAGGGTGAAAGAGTGGCATCTACAAGAGCTAACCACAATAATTATAATAATACAGGAAATTTGAGTAAAATGAATTTTCTTCTAATGTTAATCTTCTTTTAATATCAATTTCCCTCTTTCGATGGTTAAATGCTTTTCAATATGGTGTTGTAAATTGCTGTGCTGATTGCCATAGAAAAATCATACTGTGGAGATATATCAATTTCATTACATTAACGTTGTTCGAATAAAAACAAAATGATGAATTGTTAAACGTAAAATCGGTCTTTCCCTTCCGGTTTTTTCCAATCGGGTATAGGACCCGGTACGGTGGCAGGCTCCCACCCCGAAATATGAGCCAGCCGCCGGATACAGATTAACTCCTTATTTTGTTTCAGGTGGCTTTATGGGTTGAGTGGCCCAAGCCAAGTGCCTTTTTATGGCATAGAGTTATGCAATTCAATTGTATAATTCTATGACATAAATTGGTCACCGGGGTACTCCCCTTCTGATGGGAAAGTTCATATAATTCAAGTTATATGAGTTTTCCACTCAGAAGAGGAATACCTGGCCACTTCAACAATTTAATATTGGATTTATTCCGGTTGGGTGGGCATGAAGGGGCTCCACCACCACCCGGTTGCCCCTCTTTCATTTGTGGGCCCTGAATGTATTTGGGTAAAGACGAGGTCACCCCAAATTAGCCTTTCTTGTCAGGTTGCACTTGTTCTCGTAACAAGTAATAATTCCCTCTGAGTAGTTATCTACAGTTTTTGCGACTTCGGTCGTTCTCTGTTGATCTTCTGCAAGCAATTCGTGAATGCGAAATGTTTTGTAGTAAGTCCTCGTGCCGGGGAAACGAACCCGCCCCACGACACCGCAATGCTAGCCTGCCAGCGCATTCACGCGTCTCCGGACGAGGGCATTCTCGGCAGGAACCAACACCTTCCTCTGCCGAGGCAGCAGAACATCGCTGCAGTCCTTCACGGACTTTATGGAAACTCCTATATTCACTACAAATGGCGCCCAACGTGAGGCTCCGAAAAGCCCGGCTGTATCATCAGTCGTGAGCACGAGACAGTCCATCGTCTCTAGGTGTCCCCACTAGGTGTTAGAATTTTTGGCGGGTAGATAACTCCCGAGGGTAATTGCACTGATCGTGCCCCAGCAGCCTAATAACTTTCGAACGTGTGTTGTCTTTGGACATCAAAATCGTTTGGTCCTGCCTTTGAATTATACTTTGGTGGTTTACCACCATTGTATAACTAGTAAGGCCAAATGATATTAGAGTCCCTTTTTGTGTTCGGAAGTTATTATCCCAACATCTATTTTGCGGAGGATTCTGATCCGCTCCCCAAACCAGCGGTGCTTAAGTGTCTTAAATTACATGGATTTTGATTTCATGTGATTGGCTGATTAGCTAATCCATGACTATCCATGACAAGACACGCGCTGCTTGTGGATTAGAATCCCACCCTGGGCTGACAAGTTGTAACTTGAGAAGTTTGCTAATGAGGGATCACTTCGGAACCCTGATTTTCATGGTGCCACAAGAGAGTGTCCCTGAAACGTTTGAGAAGGATTGTGCCATGGTGTCCATACTTGGGAGAAAGGACGGAAGGAAAGACCGAGTATTTTTTTTGAAAACTAAATTATTAAATTTTTCATACCTTTGGGTTTTTTGTTTGTGAGGAATGCTTTATAGTTCGCCACTTTGATGTTTGTCCTTATTAATATTTAATTATTTCTTTTAAAGCGTTTTATCAACTTAGGTATAAATTTTAGGAAGGATCATTATGGACTGTACAAATACATGCCGACTCTGCCTGCGACTTGGCGAAGACATGTATCCACTCGGTGATAGTGCCGTCGATGAAGTGGGGAGGATTTTTATTATCTACTTCCTGAAGGAGTCCCTCAACATCAACATCACATTGGAAGATGGCTCACCAGACCACATCTGTGGTGATTGTTACACTGAAGTGGAACGTATAAACGCCTTCATACGGCGCTGTAAACAAACTGAGTCAACACTACAACGGTTCAGATCGGCACGACGTCTTCCGGAACCAGCCATAAACCAGCCAACCAATTACCATCCGTCTGAGGATCCGGATCCACCATCTCGATACCAGCCTTGGAATGCCTGGGATCTTCCGCCACGACTCAACCAAGTACCACCACCGACTCTAGGTTCAGTGGCTCTGCAGGAACAACCCTATATGCTAAAACCGAAGCATATCCCCAGCATTGTACAGGGTTGGAATCTTCATTTTAGCGGGGAGCCAAACGACTTGAACGTGGAAGTCTTCATTGGTCGCGTGGAGTCCTTAGTCGGAGAGATGTTGGCCGGCGACTACACGGTGCTGGCAGGTTATTTACCAATGCTGTTCAGGGGAGCAGCACTCGAGACGTACTGGCGGGTTCATCCGGCTCCACCATCAATACGCTGGACACGGCTGAAGGAGGTACTCCGCATGGAATACTCGACGGTCAACATGGATGAGAGTGTCCTGGACAAGATCCATGCCAGATGGCAACGTCCGGACGAGCCCTTTCATCAATATCGAGCCGATATCCTTAGGTTGGATGATCAGTTGTCAGAGCCTATGTCTCCCACTCAACTGCTGCGGGTGTTGAAACGGAATCTAAAGCCGGAACTTCGTTGCCATGTTGTAAACTCGGACCCGCAGAACATGGAAGCACTACTGAGGGTCGTGAGTCGATTGGAGAGGCTTGAAGAAGACCTCCAAGAACGGCCTTACCTACATGCGAGGACGGGTTCGCGACGTGAAATTGCCGAAGTGGCACTAAATTGCAACAACCCAGATCGGGAAGAAGGCACGGAGTCAAACACCTGTGTTCCGGACTACCCAGATGATGCCACACCAAAAAACGGACGAACGAGTACCCTACCACCTCAGTGGTACTCGAAAACCCCACAGTAGTTCCCCAGCCAGCTGCTAACCCCAATAAACCTGACGTTAACCCACCAGCCATGACCACTACGACTGCGGATGTTCACTCTCTTCCGGAGACCTCACCAACGACAATATTAAAACGACCATCGCAGTCACTGCCAGAAGAACCGCAGCAGCCTCAAGTACGCACTCTAAAACCTTATCATGTTAGACTGCAGGAATATCGGGTGGCTCGAGAGCGAATATTTGCTTCCGAAGTAGTCACTTCCCGTCCGTGCACGACAAAATGGTCAACCCGTCGTTGGCGGAATTTCCGCAAGAGAGTGCACATCTGCCGTCAAACTTTAAACTCTTGTAACATCTCGGAGGTTGCTGAGAATGAGATCCGACCTTATCATCCAGTTAAAGTGTTGGGCGAGACCGTGTTTGCATTGATCGACACGGGTGCCAGCATCAGTTGTCTTGCCTCGAGCTTTGGCTCGAAGGTGCTCCAAGACTATCCGAACTTGATTAAATCCTGGCGCACTGAAATCAGTACAGCTGATGGCACCAAACACCCTATACGAGGTAAACTAACCACACCCGTGACGTTCAGGGGTCAGACGAAGGATATTACGTTCTACATTATCCCGTCTTTGACTCAGAATGTATATCTTGGTGTCGATTTCGTCCTTCGCTTTGGACTGGCCTCCGATTTATTCACCGATTTGTCTTTAAAAACCAGAAATGTCAACGAAATCATTTCTACTCCCGATAGGCATGACCTGACGCCTAACCAACGGCAACGCCTGGAAGCATCCATTGCTGCTTTCCCATCGTACGCTACCCAAGGCCTTGGCCGCACCACCCTAGTCTCACACGCCATCGACGTTGGCGATAGTAAACCGATTAAACAGAGACACTACGCCATCTCGCCGGCCATGGAGAAATTGGTGTATGCGGAGCTAGATAGGATGCTCGAGTTGGGGGTCATAGAAGAGTCCCAAAGTGCCTGGTCATCACCGGTAACCTTGGTTGTGAAGCCAGGTAAAGTCCGCCTCTGTCTTGATGCCCGTAAGGTAAACGCGGTTACCATCAAGGACGCGTACCCTCTTCCACTCATCGATGGAATACTAGGGAGACTGCCGAAAGCCAATTATATCACCAGTCTCGACCTAAAAGACGCCTTCTGGCAAATTCCACTCGATGAGGGCTCGAGGGACAAGACCGCCTTCACAGTGCCTGGACGACCATTATATCAGTTCGTCACAATGCCCTTTGGCCTGTGTAACGCGCCGCAAACGATGACTCGGTTGATGGACAAGGTCATCCCACCTCACCTAAAACACCAAGTGTTCGTGTACCTTGATGATCTGTTACTCATCACGGAAACGTTCGATCAACACCTCCTACTTCTACAAGAAGTAGCTCTGCACATCAGTAAGGTGGGACTCACCATCAACGTACAGAAAAGTAAGTTTGTCATGAAAGAAGTCCGATACCTAGGACATGTCATAGGACATGGCACTATCAAAACGGATCCAGACAAAACTCGTGCGGTTGATGAGTTCCCCTTACCAAAAACTGTAAAGCAGCTACGACGTTTCCTTGGTGTGTGCGGTTGGTACCGAAGGTTTGTTCGGAATTATGCAACAGTTTCAGCGCCCCTGTCAGACATGTTGCGGAAAGGGAAGTTCGTTTGGACCGAACTCAGCCGAAAGGCATTTGAAGAGCTTAAACAAGCCCTCACATCAGCTCCTGTCTTGCACAGCCCCGACTTCACGAAGCCCTTCTCCATTCATTGTGACGCAAGTCAACATGGAGTAGGAGCCATGCTGGTGCAATTGACCGACGAAGGAGAGGAAGCTCCCATCGCCTTCATGTCCAATAAGCTGAATTCGGCCCAAAGAAACTATACAGTTTCCGAGCAAGAATGTTTGGCAGCGGTAATGGCTGTGAAGAAATTCCGAGCTTATATTGAGGGCCACCAATTCGAGATCATCACGGACCACGCGTCACTACAATGGTTGATGAACCAGGCAGATTTAAGTGGATGCCTAGCCAGATGGGCTCTTAAACTGCAAGGGTTCAAGTTCTCCATCAAACATCGGAAAGGAACCCAGAACATCGTACCCGACACTCTCTCACGGATGTTTTCCCCAGAGGGAGCCGAATCGACAATAAATGACGAGGACCCCATCGAAATAGATTTGGACAGCCCACATTTCGAATCAGATAGCTACAAAGAGTTGAGGCAAACCATAGCGACCCAACAAACACAGCTGCCTGATTTGAAGGTAATAGACGGCTATGTGTATAGACGAAATGAATATGCCACTGGTGATCCATGGCAGGAAGAAGAGTCTTGAAAACTCTGGGTACCGGAGGAAATGACACAACATCTGATCTTCCGCGCACATGACCATCCTTTAAGTGCCCACGGAGGTTACGGTCGAACCCTACGGCGACTCAAGAAATACTTCTTTTGGCCTAAAATGGCATCCCAGGTCAAAGACTACGTGAGCGCCTGTGAGACCTGTAAAGGCACCAAAGCGCCCAACCAGCCTCTTTGACCTCCTATGGGCCAACTCAACGTTCCAGAACGCGTGTTCCAGCGTCTCTACATCGATCTACTCGGTCCATATCCTCGGTCTTCAATGGGACACATCGGAGCTATAGTCGTTCTAGATCAGCTCTCAAAATTCCCAATGGTGGAACCTATCCGTAAGTTTACAACTCCATCGATCGTGAAATTCTTAGAGAACCGGGTATTCCATGTGTTCTGTGTTCCAGAGAGTGTGTACTCAGATAATGGAGTACAGTTCCGGTCTCGGCAGTTTAAGAGCCTACTTGAGCAGTATGGCGTTGAACACCAACTGACGCCCATATACTCTCCTCAGTCCAACGCATCAGAACGGTTGAACCGTACCCTATTGGCTGCGATCCGTTCCTACGTTCACCCATCTCAAAAGGATTGGGATCGTCGATTGTCTGCCATCACATGCGCCCTGCGATCCTCGTATCATTCCGTCACCGGTGTCGCCCCTTACTTTGCCGCCTTTGGACAGCACATGATTTGCCACGGTAAATCATACCGACTGTTACGGCAATTAAAGTGTTTGGGAGACCCCGTCGTTGCGCTGGAGCCCCACGAACGTTTAGGAGACCTCCGCCAACGAATCGGACGGAAGATTAAGGCCGCAGGCAGTGCAAATGAAGCGCAGTACAATCTCCGGTCACGACCTGCTAATTTCAAAGAAGGAGATGATGTGTTCCGGCGAAATTTCCGCCAAAGTGACGCCGCGGGGCATTACAACGCCAAGCTGGACAGGCGATTCTTGAAAAGCCGCATAAAGAAGGTAATGGGACCTAACCGTTACTTGATAACGGATCCATCGGGAAAAGAAGTGGGGATATACCACGCGAAAGACCTGCGCCGATAGATAATTAGTCACGTCTGTTTGTCCGTCCGCATATATTTTCAAAAAAACGCACAAGGGTTGTATATTTCCGGGCAAACATAAACATAAGTCAGTCCGTCCGTCTGTCAATTGTGTTTTTCTTTTATTGTCCGTCATCTCTAGTCCCGACGCCGAAGCCAACCCATGATACACAGAAATATCCTTCAGCTCCTTTTTCGCAATCCGCATTGCCTTGGGATCACGAGAAAATTAGCTGCCCTGTAGTAATCTAGGAGCTATGGCTCTAAAAGCAGCGCTGACACAGGCACACAGCACAAACTCAATTTAACAAGGAGTAACCATTCAGTCACCTTCCTCATCGCAACACTCGTTTTTTTTCGCATGAAAAATAAGTGAAAAAATTTCTTTTGTACTTAACACCCGGGAAACAAAATTCTAAAACTGTTTTAATGTGTAGTGATTTTATTTCAATATCTTTTGAATATAATTTAACTAATTGCGGTGTAACGCGGTATGCAAATGCTTAGAACGAAACGGTTAACCCCTTAAATTATATGAACGATAAAATCATTGTATCATTTAAACCCCACAAAATTTGTCAAATTTTACCCATTCCAACCATAATATTAATTAAAAATTGTTTTGTTTGTCGGTAATTAACGCGTGCCTGTCCTATTCTTTCGATTTATTTCCCCCTTAATTACGCCTAATAATTATAAACATAAATTGCTTTCAATTGAAAACTTAATCGAATCTACAAAAAGACGATGTAGAATTTTGAAAATAACCGAAATGAGTGTGCATTATCACCACCGCGTGTTCACCCATAGATGGCACTTCTATTTCCACATGGTACGAGCGAGGTTATTCCGTGTGTCTCGAACATTTTTTCAAGGAACAGTTTCCCATAAACCGCTCCGTGCACAAGGCAGATACGATTAAGTGCTAGTGTAAGTGTCAGGTGATAAGTGATTTGAATGGTTGGTGAGGGAGTTTTATTAGGAAAATCGTTTGTGGCAGAGATAACTTCTACCATCCTGTGGATGCACAGCGAAAGAAAAGAAGAAAAAAAAGGAAAAACTTCACATATTGCTACTTTTTCTACGACAGTGCCTGTAAAAAAATGATAGCAGCTGCCAATATCGCCATGAGCCATCAGCATTAGGTCACGAAGTGTTGTGCAACAGGTGGTTGGAAGGCCGAGGTGAAGATCTTCATTGTACGGAGCGGCACATGTTGATTGGGAAACGGCGGGACCGTACTCCCTGTTTCTGGGAAAACACACCGTTTGGATGCAAAAAGGCGCATTGTGTATTCAAACATAGTTCAACAAAGAGTGATAAATCAACTGAAAAGTTAGATCCAGAAGAATTAGTCAAATCACTCAATCCATATAGTGACCAACGGATTGCATATAAAGAAGCTGATAACTTATCTAGAGAGACTAACAATTCGTGGAATGAAACATTCAAAAGTTTAAACGCTGAGAAAGTCGATAAACTTGTGAATAAAATTGAGACTCCAGACACCGCTGAAAACGAAATATTAAACATTAAAAGCAGTAGAATAAGTAGCAGCGAGCATTACCACGTTCGAAGACCATACGGTTGTGATATTCAAGGAAGTCTATATGTATTTACACTTTGATAGCTGAATTTTTATACGATTTTATACACCCTTAGGATCTATTTTATGTCTTAATACTCGTGTGTTAATATTTGATATATGAACGCGATTCTTCACTACCAAAAATTCCAGGACTTGCTTACCTCCAAATCGTCAACGAGCGCTCGTCGTCGAGGGAAAGGTACTGTAAGTAACCTCTTAACATTTTTATAATTAAATATTTATTGAATTTTTAAAAAAATATCAAATATATATAAAAATTAATATTTATTCCACATAGAAAATTATATGAAATATACATTCAAATTTAATTTATTAAACGATCAAGATGAAAAATGTAATAGGACGACAATCGTCATCCCAATGCATCCGTCTATTTAGATAAAAAAAAAAAACAAGTAGAATCGTCGTATAAAATCGTTTTTTTTTTTTTTAAGGAAATAATGATTAATTTCGTATAAATCCATGTAAAAATTTTTGAAACATAATGTATGTAGGGTGAAAGAGTGGCATCTACAAGAGCTAACCACAATAATTATAATAATACAGGAAATTTGAGTAAAATGAATTTTCTTCTAATGTTAATCTTCTTTTAATATCAATTTCCCTCTTTCGATGGTTAAATGCTTTTCAATATGGTGTTGTAAATTGCTGTGCTGATTGCCATAGAAAAATCATACTGTGGAGATATATCAATTTCATTACATTAACGTTGTTCGAATAAAAACAAAATGATGAATTGTTAAACGTAAAATCGGTCTTTCCCTTCCGGTTTTTTCCAATCGGGTATAGGACCCGGTACGGTGGCAGGCTCCCACCCCGAAATATGAGCCAGCCGCCGGATACAGATTAACTCCTTATTTTGTTTCAGGTGGCTTTATGGGTTGAGTGGCCCAAGCCAAGTGCCTTTTTATGGCATAGAGTTATGCAATTCAATTGTATAATTCTATGACATAAATTGGTCACCGGGGTACTCCCCTTCTGATGGGAAAGTTCATATAATTCAAGTTATATGAGTTTTCCACTCAGAAGAGGAATACCTGGCCACTTCAACAATTTAATATTGGATTTATTCCGGTTGGGTGGGCATGAAGGGGCTCCACCACCACCCGGTTGCCCCTCTTTCATTTGTGGGCCCTGAATGTATTTGGGTAAAGACGAGGTCACCCCAAATTAGCCTTTCTTGTCAGGTTGCACTTGTTCTCGTAACAAGTAATAATTCCCTCTGAGTAGTTATCTACAGTTTTTGCGACTTCGGTCGTTCTCTGTTGATCTTCTGCAAGCAATTCGTGAATGCGAAATGTTTTGTAGTGAGTCCTCGTGCCGGGGAAACGAACCCGCCCCACGACACCGCAATGCTAGCCTGCCAGCGCATTCACGCGTCTCCGGACGAGGGCATTCTCGGCAGGAACCAACACCTTCCTCTGCCGAGGCAGCAGAACATCGCTGCAGTCCTTCACGGACTTTATGGAAACTCCTATATTCACTACACACCGATAAGAAAATAAAATAGCCTCCGAATTCGAGTTCGCGAGACCAACAATTCCAATGGAGATACTCATTAGCTAGATTCGTTGAGGCTGATCGAGCTGAGAAGAAGCAATCTAGGTATTGGTGGCTGAATGACAATATCTAAATTATTCGTGTTTATTTTCATTTTTTGTGTTTTTTCTCATTACTTTACTAAGTTTCATCTCATTATTGCTACATCTAGTGTTGTTGTTTATTTTTATTATAAATTAGGGTCAGAGTTCAGTATAAGATAACGTTCTTTTTGATTGAATTTATTTAGAATTAGGGTGTAACATATTAGGTATAGGATAAAAGTTCACTGTTGTATTAGTAATATAAGTAATTTTTGAATAATGCTGGTTGATTTTTTCTCCTTTTTTCAATTGAATCAAAAAATATGTAATAATCTTAATTAGTTTAATTTTGCTTGTACTTTTTTTCATTAAATATGTTTCATTGATAACGTATAAATTTAGAGAGCCATTTGGGCCATTAAGTTTTCATAGTTTTCTTGTTTGGAATTTGCTTTATGTTTTTTATAAAATTTATAAATTTATTGGTATTGAATAAAGCGCTTTTGACTTTGACTTTAGCGTTATGAAGAGCTAAAAATGTTTTTATGAAACACCAACCAACCTAATACGTTTTGTTTGAATCAGAAACCCTGCATGGAAAAGAAAGCAAATTATCAAATAAACTACTTTACCAATGATTTTTGAACGTTACTATTCAATTTTTATAAAAATTTCTAAACGTTTTAATATACTAAGTAAATAAATACTGCATACATTTTGTAGCAGTTTCTCAATAAATCGTACACACATAATTTTCATTTCCTTTTTTGATATCACTACCAAAGTCCAACCGAAGTTTAACGTCATAGTGTCATGCATAACTAGCCGACAAGTTTGCGTCTCAAGATGTTCGATGCTCTCAGCTTTCACCGATTATTACGGAATTTTACAGTGAACTCGGTGTAACGTAACACTTGAGTGGGCTTCGCAAATAAATTGAACTGTAGAGGAGCTATAGCACTAATAGTAACACAAATCATGGTTAATATTCGCCTGCATCGAAATAACTAGCGAATATAGAAACCATAAACATCCAATATCTGCTAAATTGAATATTTAATATCAGATCTTATATGTTTCCCACTGGAAATAGATTTTGCCATCGTATTCGTATAATACGTCAAAATCTGATTATTTTGGGTGGACACTCTAAAAAGAAATTTTAATACTTTTAAAATTGAATGAATGAATGAATTTGCTAGTGTTTTAGCTTTCCTAGGATTGCATCGAGCCAAACAAAAACACCTTTCCCATGAATTTCTCAAAACAACTTAAATTTGCAAACGGTTGGCTCTACAGTTAAAGAAATTAAATATATGCTCATATGCGCTGCAAGCAGTTTTCGGTGATTGTTCAATCAGAGCGCATCATTTTATATAGCCGTTCGTACGTTTGAACCGGACGTTTATAGTACGTAAAATTTTCAAATCTTGCACGATCCCTAGTACTGAATTGTTGCGCGTTATGATGTTAAATTCGGCTCGAGTAAGAGTAACGAGTTTTGAAATATTAGTACAAGTATCAATTACCCTTACTTTAATCTTTTTTGTAGTGTCATGAAATGTTTGTTGAAGAAAAGTGAAAAAAAAACGTTTAGCTACTCATATTTAGCTGCCGTTATTTATGTATCGTTGATCGCGGACGACACAGTAATTTAACGTTAACGTGAAATTTGCAACGATCCTTTATAAGCCCACGACAAGCTTAATCATCTATTCGGGGACATGATACAATGTTTGTAGCCAGGATGTCAATCAAAATTTTCTACTTTTCAGTCTTTTTTCTTATTGTGACACTCCAAAACTTAGCGCAATGCATCAAAAATGAAGCGGGTGTAGATCCGAATGCCGACGAAAGGTGCGTACAAGTATTGTAATAGAGATTTCATAACTAGCATTTCAAACAATTTCAAAAAAGTGCATCATATAGAATTTAAGATTAGGATTTTAGTCATTCGAAAATTTGTAGTTATCAAAGGAACGTTTTTGCAGAATTCTTAAAAAAGTATGTACAATTTCAAATAATTATAGTAAAGCAGACAGAAGGATTACGTAAATAGTGTAGAAATCCAAGAAACATTTCGATGTTGTTTATATATATAAATAAATATCTTCTTCTTCTTTGTAGCACTACAGCCCCTTTCGGGCCTTCGCTTAGAGATAGTTAGACTATCTCATTTTCATGACCGTATTGATTTTTTTCGGAAGTTTGTTTGGTCAGTACCATGCTCCCGTGTACCTGCTCAGCTATAATATGATCTGATTAAATCAGTACATATCACCACTGAGTGAACACTCATAGTCTGTCCGAAAAATCCCGTGAACTAAATCACGTTGCTCCCAATGAGATTTGAACCTGGGACCTTTGGCTTCTGCGTTCATGCTCTAACCACTAGACCACACAGACCATCAGAAATAAATATACACACACACATATATACATATATATATATATATATATATATATATATATATATCCACATATATATATACACATATATATATATATATATATATATATATATATATATATATATATATATATATATACATATATATATATATATATATATATATATATATATATATATATATATATATATATATATACATATATATATATATATATATATATATATATATATATATATATATATAGTACATATATATATATATATATATATATATATATATATATATATATATATATATATATATAGTACATATATATATATATATATATATATATATATATATATATATATATATATATATAGTACATATATATATATATATATATATAGTACATATATATATATATATATATATATATATATATATATATATGCATATATATATATATATATATATATATATACTTACATATATCTTTATATATACATATAGTACATATATATATATATATATATATATATATATTTATATATATATATATATATATATATATATATATATATATATATATATATAGGGGTTTCCAAGGACATAGCAATTTTATCTATTAGTAAAACAGAATAATATTTCATATATTGAGTTCAAATTCATTGCGGGTGTAGCTACAGTAGTACATTTTATAAAGTCAGTCATATGACCACCACGAGCCCGTTTCCAGCGGTCGGGCTCAATTTTCCACCTCTCTGGCACACATTTCGTCCGGAACGTTGGCAATTTCACGTTGTATGTTGTCTTTGAGCTCGCCTAAAGTTACTGGCTTGTTAGCATAGACCAGTGAGCTGATAAAGCCCCATAAAAAGAAATCCAATGGCGTTAGATCGCATAAACTGGCAGCCATTTGACTGGACCATTTCTTGAGATAACAACTTCACCAAATTTGCCTTTCCATAAATCGATTCTGAGACGTGCTGTTTGGCTAGTGGCGCTATCTTATTGAGTCCACATATTGTTGATATCAAGCTCTTCCAATTCTGGCCAAAAATGATCTTCCAACATAACAGGATAGTGCTGTCCATTGACAGTAACATAACAGTCGTTTTCATCTACGAAAAAATAAGGCCCAATCACACATCTGAAATGAAAGCCGCACTAAACAGTAATTTTTTACAGATGCAACGGTGTCTCCAGAAGCACATGTGGATTTGTTGCTAACCAATAATGAATATTTCACTTATTAATGAAGCCACTGTGCCAGAAATGAGCTTTATCGCTAAAGCTTTGCCTGAGCCCGATTGGAGAAGTTTCGGCGTTTCGAATGATCGAATGGCTTTAGTTCTTGAGTCGATTTGATTTTGTAACCATGCAGGTCAAGATCTTTTCGCAAAATATGCCATAGTGTCGTTTGAGCGATGCCAAATTCTTGAGAACGGCGTGGAATCGACTGATTTCACTCATTTTGAATTGATGCACTTACGGCTGCAATATTTCCTTTACTTCGAGCAGTACGATGTCTTTTTGGCACGAGGACGTACAATAATGAAAATTTCGACTGCAATCTATCCACTATAGAACGCACAGCCTGTCGGGTGGGACGATTATTACCGCCGAAAATTGGAGTAAGCGCTCTTAAAGTTTCGACCACCGACTCTAAATTTCGGTAGTAATTTTTAATAATTTTCAAACATTGTTGGGTCGTGAACATACCATGATGAAAATGTCGACTTTAACTAACGTTTCGATATCAACAGTTTATTAACAAAGTTTAATTAGAGGGTTCGTTCATATAAGGATAAGAGATTGTTACATTGCTATTGGAAAATGCTATTTTTGTATGCATATATATATACGAGTATATACAGACTGCGTCAGTTGAATAGCCCCACCCCATATTTCAGCAATTTATATTTATACAATATAAAAATACGGACTTATTTGTCATATTTTGATTATTCATCTATCGTGTATCACAAAATACGCACGAACTTGTAGGAGCGTGTCCATGGCACACCGCACGCAAGTTGACGCTTGAGTTGTCCGCTCCACATGATTAGCCTCAGTTGACTTCCAAGTGTTCTCGCGTTTGTTTGTTTTTAATTTTCGATGCTAATTCATTGTACTTAAAGTGTTCATTTCATTTCATATAGTTTTGTGAATATTATCATTATGGGTCGTGGTCGAAAATTAACGGATATCGAAATAGAAAACATTAATTTTTATTTGGATAAACAATTGTCTCATCGCGATATTGCGCATAAAATTGGTCGTAGTGCTAAAGTGATTAATAATTACGTGAAATATAAGGAAAATTACGTGAAAGGAAAATTACGATAAGGAAAATTACGTGAAATATAAGGAAAATTATGGAAAAAATTATAAAGGTCGCAAAAAATTGGCTACTTCGTTTCGTGAAGGTCGACTTATTTTACGTGTAGCATATAATTCTTCGAAGATAGTACGTCAAATAGTAAACCAGGTAAACACCAGTGCTTCATTATCTACAGTACGACGCATAATAAACTCTTCATCATACATCAAACGGAAAAAAATGAAGAACAAACCCCGTTTGCGTGAGATTCATGAAAAGGCCCGATTATCGTTTGCTAGATATGTCCTGGACTGATCAGTGGTATGACGTTCCTCACCGACGAAAAAAATTTAATTTAGATGGTCCAGATGGGTATTCGTATTATTTTCATGATTTGAGAAAAGAAGAGAAAATTTTATCACGTCGTCATTCAGGAGGTGGTTCCGTAATGGTCTGGGGTGCGATTTCTTATCACGGTATCATCACTGTTTCTATTATTAAAGGAAAACAAACTTCTAAACTGTACATAAACCTTCTTGAAGAAAAAATAAAAGAGATTCGTAATGTTGTTAAAAACAAAGTGGATTTTTCAACAAGACAATGCCCCGTCGCATACTTCACATGAAACGAAAAATTGGTTTAATCAAAATAAAGTTCAAGTTTTAGATTGGCCATCGAACTCTCCGGACTTGAATATCATCGAAAATGTTTGGGGCTATCTATCTTGCCAGTTATTTGCCGATGGACGCTATTTTAATAGCAACGCAGATCTTATACAAGAAATTCATAGAACTTGGAATAATTTGGACCAAAATTACATTCGCTCGTTATATGATTCTATTCCCAATCGAATTTTTGACGTTATTAAAAGTAATGGAAAATATACAAAATATTGAAATTAAATTAAAATATTTTTTTCTGAGTTTTATTTTACTGAGGCTATTCAAGTGACACACCCAATTTGTTACTTCAGAGTGCAATTTATTTTATTTATTGTTACTTGTCTAGTTTATGCAGTAAACTTGTAACAGTAAACGAGTATACTTTATTTATAAAATTAATGAAGCAATTGCTCTCATAGAACTGGACTTCCAACAAATTTTGTGCGTGAGGCTATTCAAGTGACGCGGTCTGTATATATATATATATATATATATATATATATATATATATATATATATATATATATATATATATATATATATATATATATTTATATATATATATATATATACTCGTATATATATATATATATATGTATACATATATATATATATATATATATATATATATATATATATATATATATATATATATATATATAATTATATGAATGAGGCATGTTCGAAATGTAAGGTAACCTTGTATGTTTAGGAAAAAATATTTATTTATTCGTCAATATTTATGTTGTAATAGAAACACTTGTACCAATACACATGTGGCAATGCTTTTCCAACCCTCGAAGCACTTTTCGGTACAGCCTTGTGTAGCAATCGACACAAACAAACTACTCAAAAACCTTCCTATCTCCTATTCAAAATTTTAGTGGCAGATTTAGAAAAATAATTAATTACTTCCTTTCTAATCGTCATTTGTAAAATAGTTTTCTTTCTTATTATTATTAAATAACACAAACAAACTACTCGAAAACCTTCCTATCTCCTATTCAAAATTTTAGTGGCAGATTTAGAAAAATAATTAATTACTTCCTTTCTAATTGTCATTTGTAAAATAGTTTTCTTTCTTATTATTATTAAATGTAATTTTATATCAATTTTCTTTTACATTTAAACGTTTCCCTTTTATTATGTTCGCCATGAGATTTAACTTTTATTACCATTTAAAATCTTTTTCATTCATTTTTACTTCAGTTGATTTTTGTTTTTAAAATTTTAAATCTGCCAAATAAAATTTTGAGGATGGGAACACTGATTTAGTGCACCCCAACGGTGTATTACATTACCGAAGGCAAGCGAAACCGGCTGAGCTAGCAGCTGATGCAATTTACCGGTATACGGGAAGAGGAAGAAGAAAAGTCTAGAGCATTTGGGATGGATCGAGAGTCTACTGAGGACCGGCACGTGGCAAGCACGCGGAGAACGGCCGGTAAATGGAAATTATTTTAAGAAAAGAAAATGTTCAGCACCTCGTTACCCCCAAAAGAAATTTAATTTCAAGAAGTTCATCATGTTGTTGAGAGTGATATCAAGTGCTTGATTTTTCCGCTATGTGCTGCACTTACTCGTTGGATTGGAAAGAATAATAAACTATCCCACGACTGTCACTTTGAAAGAATTCGTGAGTGAATCGACTTCTACCTGATACAAGGGTGATCCCAAAAGTACCCGACCCGACAAAGAAAACAATGTGAAACATTCCTACTAAGTTTCACGAAAAACTAGAGTGAAAGACGTGATATAGCTATATCGGGTTTCTGAGTTTATCCTGAAAAAATGTTATAAGTGTAGCGAGTTAATTTGAGTCGGAAAAATATTATTATTAAATTTTCTTATCAGAATATTGACCACAGATTATATCTAAGAGTTGAGTTAGAAATGTCAGTGAATGAACGTTATAGAGTCGGTGTAATAAGAAACAAATTCTTATTCTATCTAGAAGAAATAAAATTGAGTGAGAGTTGTACGTTAAATTTACAATTGTGCTTTGTGTGAGCTCGAAAACACGATGAACAAAAAACTAATAAAATTAAAATAACGTGATTAGTGCCAATAGTTTAGCTCCGAGAGTGTGAGAACAGCTCAAGCAACCAAGCAAGCATATAGCAAAAGTCAGGTGAAGTATTCAATCGTACCCATTCGATTCGGGAGAGCGTTGAGAGTGAAGCTGGTAGTGACGATAAAAAGCCACAGGCGCAAACATGTGTAGAAAAGCACATAGTATGGGATGGAGATGCGAAAACATCCCGTCAAGCGGTTGTTATGACGATACCAACTTTTCTCCTCCTCCCGATTGGACACCTTTCATCCGAAAAATCTGAAAAAAATCATGAATGTAGGCCTTTATGAGTACAACAACAACAAATACATGAGAAGTCGAAATTCACTCAACTTTGTTAGCAATAGTATGATTTATCGATTTTACGTTTTCTTGAATGAAATCTTATATTCAATAAAATTCAGTACACAGATGACTATCTATAAGATCAACCTGTCCTGCAAGTTTCCCATGGATCGAATGGTATTTAACGAAGTAATAGCATTTTGAATTTTCCTGTATTACTATGGAACAATATGCGCTGTATTACTCTGGAAAGACATGACTATGGAAAAATATGCGCTTTTTACCGACTCAGACACTACAGCTTTGTTAAGATTTGCATGGAATGATAGGTATCATGAATATCTTTGAGGATTGGTTCAGCTAGTGGTATCGATAATCTTAAAATAAAACAGGGGCTGTTTTAAATGAGACAATTGAATAATATTGAGTTATTTTAGTCCAACTTAAATGTTTCAGGTGCATGCTTTTAACACTTGATTCAATTTAATGAATGACTGAAGATGAGTACCTACAATTAATACTCATACGTGAAATAAGTCGAGGGGGCAGGAGAGAGTTCCTAACAAAAGGGCTTTGTAACCATTCTAGTCTTCGAAGAAATAGGCCATGAATCGATGATTACAGTACAGGGGAGTAGCCCCTGAAAAAAAAATTCATCGAAGGTTGCTGATATGAGTATCAAATGGAAGGTCTTTATGAGAGCTTTTCAAAACAGTTCTTAAACCGACACTTTTTGTTTCAGTGGGAGCACAGGCGGAGAAATACACGAAAAATGTGTTTCTTCTTCGCGATTGGACACCCATGATCTAAAAAATCTCAAACGAGATATTTATGAGTATAACGATAACAAATCACTCAGCAGTCCGAATTCGTTCAACTTTATTCACAATAGTATGATCTTCGAATTTCACATTTTCTCTAATAAAATCGTATGGATGCTTTTAAACCCAACAAAACTCGATATTTAAGTAGCCTTACACAAGATACCAATGCTCTGTAAGTTTGATGAAATTCATATCATATTGACGGAAGTTATAGCCATTTGCAATTTCGCCAATTACAACAATAATACACTATTTTGGTATTTTACGAATCAGACACTGGAGTTTTGATTTGATCTTCTTAAAAATTTCAGATAAGATCAATGACATAAATGCTTTTGGGACATCATGATTTGAGTGATTTTTGTTAGTTGAAAATGGAGAAACAACGGATTTTCTTTTAAACGAGCAAATCTCTTTGAAATGTTTCTTGATTTGATTTCTGACATGAGCGTAGGTCTTTCTACCCAGCTTGTTCTTAATTCACCCGATGATTTTTATATTGAAGTGAAATGAGGAAGACATCATCCCTTTGAGGATTTATTTCCATTACGATTGCGTTATGGTCGCTATCGTATGGAAGCACCTGCAGTTTCTATTGAGGACAATCAACGCTAAATTCAAGTCTTGCATCAGCAATGCAGATGTCCAAATATGAATTTGTCCTAAGGTATGTTGGGAGCTCCGATTCATGTTGATTTAATCTGTATTCAATTTGATTCTGTTATTCATGATTTCAGGAATACACCTTTTGGTTTATTGGCGGCGCTTAGCCATTATGTATGCCGGCTATTCAGGTCACCGACAAGTATAATAACAACCATTTAGCCTGCTCAATTCGAGTATTTTAAACAAGGAATCGAGCTCCTTCCCGAACTTGAGAACGTTTCAACTAGTTGTATAGACAGAGCTAACGAAGAGGTTATCCCCACCTGGCAGTGAGATTTTGAAAAGGAACAATTCAAGAGACTCAAAAATTTTGAATTCATCTTTTTCAATATTTTGAAAACAATAGGGTCTTCTAACCAATATCCCGGTGCCACCCCTCCATCACCGATTACCCTATCGTTTCTTACGAATTCAAAATCCTTGAATATCATGGAGTACCATGAATTGAGTTTGGTTTCAGTAAGGAGCATGATATCAGGCTTTCGCTTGACGAGGAATTCCAGGAGGCAGTGATGACGATGTAGATTCACAATGGAGTTAACTTTGATCGAGATGAGATGAAGCCTATCCGTGGAAATGTGACTGAATGACAAATCATTTGGGTACATGTTGACCTAAACGTTTAAAACAAAATTAATTTTTTTGTCTTGTTGATTAATTCTTGACGAAAGATACTCACGATTTTGATAAACAGCTTGTTATGTCCACTTACATTATTTAGGTTTTGTCTGCTGGTCCTCTAACAGCGAGTGCAAATGATACCCTGGGCTTGAAGAATAATAAATGGAATAAATTTTACTTTTGCATCTTGATATCGGCAGCATCCTCAAAATGATGCTCAATGACCAAAAACACCGCAGTTCACACAATATAGTTTTTCTGTTGGCTCTGTCTGAGCCAATTTGCACCCGTCGGGCATGAACATTTTTAACACTTTTCACGTCTATATTTCATGGTACAAATGACCAAATCTTTAGTACCTATAGCACTGGTTGACCTCGTTCTTCCAGAAGCGTTCCCACTTCACCACGCGGATGTTCAAATTCCTTAATTTTTGAAGGGCACTTGGACTGCTTTCGCTCGAAATTCAGACTAAGTAAAAAGGCAAATTTTTATGTATGACAATTGATCTCCTTGTTGCCGAGTTTTTAATTGCAGTAAATAATATTTCTGGTGCAGCTTCTTTAAGCATCTATAATGTATAACTACATGGGAAGTCAAAATTCACTCAACTTTGCTAGTAATAGTATGACTCCTTGATTTTATGTTCTCTTGAATAAAATCTTCACTGTACCCTTCAATTCAATAAAACTATTTATAAGATTAATCTGCCCTGAAAGTTTCATTAAGACCAAATGGTATTGAACGAAGTTATACCAATTTGAGTTTTCCTGTATTACCATGGAACAATATGCGCTGCATTACTATAGGAACATATGGCTATGGAACAATATGCGCTTTTTACCGACTCTGACACTACAGCTATGCTAAGATTTGCATGAAAATTTCAGAAATGATAGATATCATGAATATCTTTGAGAGTCGGTTCAGCTAGTGGTATCAGTAATCGTAAAACAAAATAGGGGCTGTTTTAAATACGAAGATTGAATAATTTTGAGTTATTTTTCCCCAACTTCAACGTTTAAGGTACAGGCTTTTAACATTTGCTTCAATGTAATGAATGACTGAAGGTGAGTACCTACAATTAGTACTCATAGGCGAAACAAGTCGATGAGGCAGTTGAGAGCTCCTAACAGAAGGGCTTTATAACCATTCTAGGGTTCGAAAAAAATTTGCTGATGCCATGAATCGATAATTACAGAAAAGGGGACTAGCCCCTAAAAATATTTCATCAAAGGTAGCCGATATGAGATATGAAAGGTTTTTATGCGAGCTTTTCAAAACAGTTCTTAAACTGACAGTTTTTGCTGCAGTGGGGGCACATGGGGGTAAAATACACGAAAAATTAGTTTCCCCCCCCCCCCCCCGCGATTGGACACCTGTGAACTGAAAAATCTGAACAAAATTATCAAAGAATATATTAATGAGCACAATAATAACAAATACCTCAGAAGTCAAAATTCGTTCAACTTTGTTAATATCAGTATGATCTCCAATAAAATCGTATGGGTGCCTTTAAACCCGACAAAATTCGATATTTGAGTAGCCTTATACAAGGTCCTAATACTCTGTAAGTTTGATGAAATTTGTATCATATTCACGGAAGTTATATCCATTTGAAATTTCTCAAATTACAACAACAATAACACACTATTTTGGTATTTTATGGACTTTCCATCGAACCAGACACTACAGTTTTGATTTGATCTTCTTAAAGTTTTCAGGTAATATAGATGACATAAATGCTTTTGGGATTTCATGATTTGAGTGATTTTTGTTTGTTAAAAATGGAGAAAGAATGGATTTTCTTTTAAACGAGCAAATCTCTTTGACATGTTTTTTGATTTTATTCGTTGCATTTATGTACAAAGCCCGTTGCATTTAAGTACAAAGCCCTTATGACATGAGCGTAGGTCTGTCTACCCAACTTGTTTTCTTTGTTGAAAGTCAATTTACCAACTAGCTCCTCTAGCAAATGGATCCTTAGTCCGACGTCATTTTCTCTCTCATACTTCTCCACTTTGTAATTGGCTTTGACTGGTTGTTCGATTTTGTCGACTGATAAAATTTTCAATTTGTCTTTTTATTCGCTGGTCTTTCTTTCGAGTCTTCGCTTTAACTTTTTCTCACCCGTCACTTCTGGCGCTGCACATGATGGTCCTATTTGATGGCTGAAGCTATCGTACTCCTCCATCTCGTTGCTTTTGCTGCGAGATTCGAGGCAATATTCATCAAACGGTGGTGTGCCTTGAGTGTCTACTTTCCACTTCTCAAAATTTCTTCAGTAGTAAAACTTCAGGTATTGATAATTGCTAGAATAATTCGACGGTGATGATTTTCAATTTAAAAAAATTAATTTCCAACTGACTTTTGTAAAAAATTATTTAATTTTTAAAACTTATTGACTGGAGCGATTAAAACTACAACTGTTTATGACGAATGTTAAACGCAGAATCTCATAAGCGCCTATCACATATAAAAATGAAACTATTTAGTTGAGATAAAAACCTTCAAATACTGAGCTAATCGCCAGATGTCTGATTGTATCTGGGTGGTGGACAATTTTGATATTTGAAGTCGAATTCATTTTAGCCTTCACAAAATACTCCAACTGAAAGTAAAAATATACAGCTTTCTTTTAATTTTGTGTATATTATTTTTTATTTTTCTTCTCGAAATCGATTTTCGACCGTAATCGTTCGGTCTTCTTCAGCGATTAATTTATTTTCACTTACATTCGTGCTTATATACTAGTTGTGCTTAAGGAAATTTACTTTAGATCGTCAAACGGTAATTAGGGAAATTTGCTTAAGCTAATAAAAGGTAGGAAAGGTAATTTACAAAAGGGGTAATTATAAAAATATTGTTTTTACAAAATTCAGAAAAGATATTATTATCTAATTAATTTGAATAGCCATGATCTGCAGTTTCTTTCATCCTGATTCATCAACTTTTTCCTTTCCCGGGTAATTGCCAGGCTTTCCATCACATCCAATTCGCGTATGTCTCTAGCTTCCTTGATGACTACTGCGATCTCTATTGTTATCTCGTGTCCCTTCGTGATAATATGTTCCGCTACCGCTGGCTTGAAATTCGAAGTTATTTCTTTCTTTCTGCTGCTGTTGCTTCGCCTAGATGCTCCTTGATTCGCGTGCCGATGAGTCTCCTTGTTTAAGCTTTGTACAGTTCTTCACAAGTGGGACATTCGGTGCGATAGATACCAGATTTTTCGTGAGGTTCGCGTTTGTCCTTCGTTGATCCGAGAACGTTTTTGAGCTGGTTCTTGCTGCTTTACTCGATTAACCGTACAGAATTGGGCTGATTAATTCGCCTCTTAATCCGATTGCTAATGCCTTCGCGATAAGTTAAAGCCTTCCAGTACGTTCTTTCGGTATTCGCATTTGATAATGTTGACCGCCCCTGTCGCTGTCTATTTATCTGGATCTTCTGTGCCATTCTCCTAATTGTCGAGCCCTTGAAGCCGTTTACGAGTAGTCTAGCTGTCTCAACAATTTACCTCATCTCCTTTTCCTTAGCTTCTTTGCTTAGCGGCAAATCGAGCATCCTGTGGGTCATGGCTCTGTACGGAGAAACCTAATTTTGACCCTTCCATTATCGAACCAGATACTACACTTTTGATTGAATCTGCTCCAAATTCTCAGATAAGATGAATAACAAAATTCCATTCAGTCAATGGTATTAGCAATATTGCAACCAAATGATGGCCGGTTAGAATGGAGTAACATTGGTTTTTCAATGAAAGTGAGTATGTATTTGCTGCGCATGCCGTTAAAGTTATCTTGTGTTTATTCATTATTGGTGTCAGAATATTGCAGGTTGAGTATAAAACGTACGAAGCGTAGTTCTGTCTAGCCAACTTGTTAATTTTGTTGGAAATTGTCTCAAAATGAGTTTCAATGCAGCCCTTTATACTCTTCTATTCATCGTAATGTTCAAATGCTCTTAAGATTCTATTGCAAGTTCTCAAAGATCTTATTTCAAAAGAAGTAAATTCATGATTGACATTGATTTCTAAACAAAATTTTAAATGAAATCAAACAACTGTTTTAAGCGTTTTGTTTGGACTTCGATAAGCATGAGGTATGTTTGCACTTGCAAATATTCAGTTGATTTTCTTCTCGGTCTCCCTACACGCACCCAGATTTTCCAGGTGTTCAAAATCAAAATTCACAATATAAAGTATTAAAGCCATAAAAGTAAGTACTTCACCAGGCTTTGATCATTGACGCCTTGAAAAGATCACAGAAGCCGCATTAATCAAAGTCGTACATCCATATTTCATGAAACAGTTGAAAAATTCTCTTTGAAGGAAGAGTACGAAGTATAAGTTCCTTCTGCTTATTTTTGTTTCTTTGATGGATGTGACATGTGTCAAGTATACATTATTCTAAATATTTTAGATTTCGTATCTCAGTCATTCTTTACAAAGGCAAACAATTAGTGTTTTAAGTACACCCAGTTGAAAAACAAGGTACTTCTGATAAAAGGAAGCTTGGTTTGCTGGCATTATATTTCACCCCGTTTGTTTGCCGTAGATTATTAAAATCCTTTCGATTCATTCATTCGGCGTTCAAATAAATCAATAATTACAACAATATTCGTTTCCCCTTCATAAACCCACTTGGACCAGCTTTATTGCGCGAAATCAATAAAAAAATTATTTTAAACACATTTCAAAAATTTAGGGTAACATTGAACTTGTGGGAGAGTTGTAAACTTAATAAAAAAATTATTGCATCGCTTGACTTTTCCTTCTCTTTATTAACATTCCCAATGTTTTTTCAGGAATCCACGTAGCATTATAAAATTTACTGATGATAGTTCCGTACCCGAACCAACGTTTCATACTTTTTCGAGCAACAAGCAAATATCAAGTCAAACTTATCCTACTTTGAACAGGTTGGACGAATCGATAAAAAAATATTCTCATATGATGGAATATGCTCAGAATAATCTTAGAGATAACTCATTGAATGTTATTTATAATACCGGAGAGTACTATCCCAAGAGAAATTATTATAATCAACAGCCTACAGATAATTACTACCCTCCATCTACATATGGAGCATATGGAATGTATGAAGACAGTCTGGCGACACCAAACAAATATCGGGGCGAAAACTATCCAAACACTTACCATCAACCAACACCTTCACATGATTCATCATTACAACAATCACAGCAAGAATACTACAGCGGAGAGTCATATCCAACACGAAATCAGCAAAACCAACAATATTCACAAGGATATTTTCCATACGCAAGCATGTTCAATAATTTTCAAGCTATACCTAATTCCCTAGCTGGACTGATTAGTGGCTTTGGAACTGGCAATGGTGGCTTTCAAAACCAATTAGGAAAGCGAATAAATAAAGCTCTGCAAGATATATCTTCTCATGATGATTTAAATTGTGTTCCAAAACTTCTCTGTCAACTGGTTGGAAAAGCAGATCGCCGATCAGATTTACCTTCTTTTCTTACAGCCCCTGGCATTATATCGTAAGCTTATATTTTTGACCAGCGACATAAAGTAAACGAGAATTTTCTAGCTTAATATCTGCGGTCCCTGGTAGCTCCCCTGTGGTCAATTATGGAAGGGCTGCCTTACTAGGATTCACTGGAGGCGAAGATAGCTGTCTCAAAACCTACAATAAATGTCCATCGAACGAGGTAAGCTCCATTCTTTGATTTAATTTTTCACTCAAAAATAAATGATGTACAGCACATATCAAAATTTTTACCATTATCGTACGTTTAGTATACAATACACTTTCTTCTTTCGTTTATCATTTATTATAATAATAAACCCTTCATTCCAGATTATTAACACTGTTATCGTCATTCTTTTCTCGATTTCAAAAGAAAATTGATGCCATATTTGATTCAGTGTTCTAATAAAATATTTTTTCGAAAATCTTCATATTCATCCACAATAACTTTTACTTAACCTACTGTATGCAGTAGGGATCCCGGGAAATAAATAAATTTGCTTACTTTTTGTAATCTCGGGTAATATTCGTAGTTCCTGGGTCCGGAAAATGCATAAATGAAATTTGAATAAGAAACAAGTTGGAACTACGCTCATGTCAGGAATATTTGTACTTAACCTACAATAAGCAGCTATATAGAATGATTCAATTCCAGAAAACTTTCATGACACGCACAAAAAATATATTCTTGCTTTAAAAGAACTCCACACTAGTCAGCCAACATTTTGTTCCAATATTGCTGAACGAATGAATCGTTAATTTATTTTTGTTATTCATCTTATCTGAAAATTTGGAGAAGACCCCATCAAAAGTGTAGTATCTAGTTCGATGGAAAACCGATCTATTAGCAAAATCGTATATAATTGTGGGAATCGGAGGAAATTCAAACGCATTTAGCTTCTGAAAGTTTTATGGAAATTTATAAAATATAAAGAGGCTGAATTCATCCAATTTAATGATACTTATACAGTTTTACTAACAAAACTCCTAAATCCTAACTTTTAGCAAAGTTCAACGAATTTCAACCTCTAAGTTCTTTGTTATTATATGAACTTCCATAATTTTTAGGACGTTATGAAAGAAATTTTACAAAAACCTACTAGTTCAGCGTCCTATCTGGCCGTCCGTTTATCCATCTATTCGTTTTTCCGTCTACCCATGCGGCAAAACAAGTTTCTTCAGAAACTGCAGAAGCACTAAAGCTCAAAATTTGTGAAAAGGTCACAAGTGGTGGTTTCTCAAAAGTTTAGATGTTATCAAATATTTCAAAGTGTTTTTAAAAGTGCTCCTTCCTCACAACGAAGTGGCCCTTAACATCAAATGCCGTCAAATAGTGTAACAAATAAAAGGTCTTAGCACTTTCTAAATCTGAAAATGTCATGAAATATAGATGCGTAAAGTGCAAAGAAGCCCATACTCCCAGCGAGTGCGAATTCGCTCAGGCGGAGCCAAAAGAAAAATTATATTGTGTGAACTGCGGTGTCTTTGGTCACCCAGCATCATATCGAGGATGGCCACGGTATCGAGGTGCGAAAGTAAAATTTACTCCAAAACAACGTCAAGTACACCGCAGTGTGATAACTACCAACTTTGTCAAGCCCGGGGCGTCATTTGCACTTACTGCTAGAAGACGAGCAGACAGTGTAAATAAAATAAATAATGTAAGTCGCAATAATGAGCAGCTTCTTAAAGTTCATCAGCAGTTAAATACTTTATCGAAGAAAATCGATTAACGAGTTCTAAAATTAACTTTGTTTTTCATCGTTTAGGGCTTTCAAATGCCTCAAAATAACTTGTCGTCCAGTCACGCTCCCATGAATAGGATCTGTCATATCGATCAACTTCAATTCCATTGTTACTATACAACGACATCATGCTTCTCACCGAAACCCACCTCAATTCATGGCACTCCATGACATTCAAGGATTTTGAATTCGTAAGAAATTATAGGGTGAACGGTGATGGGGAAGGTGGCACCAGGATATTGGTTCCAAGACCCTAATGTTTCCAAAATATTGAAAAAGTCGAACTCAAAAGCTTTGAATCTCTTGAAGTGTCCGTTATCAAAATCTCACTCCCAGGTGGGGATAACCTCTTCATTATCTCTGCCTATGCAACTGGTCGAAATGTTCTCAAGTTCAAGGAGGAGCTCAATCCGTTGTTTGGAATACTCGAATTGAATAGGCCGCATAATTTTTATATTCTTGCTGATGACTTGAACGCCAAGCATACATCATGGCTGAACGCCACCAATAATCCAAAAGGTGTATTCCTAAAATTGTGGATAACAGAGAGCCAAATTGAATACAGGTGCCATCTATATGGGTTGGAGTTCCCAACATACCCTAGCGCAAATTCATATTTGGACCTCTGCATTGCTAACGCAAGACTGGAATTCAGCTTCAATAGTCCTCAACGGAAACTGCAGGTGCTTCCTTATGATAGCGTTCATAACGCAATCGTAATGGAAATCAATCACCAAAGGGATGATGTCTTCCTCATTCCAGTTTAACATGAAAATTATCAGTTGAATTTCAGAAAAACAGACTGGAGAAAGTTCCAAAAGAAGTTTAATCGCGAATAACAGAAGCAATGTCCTCCTTCTGATGATGGCAACTCTTGCTCAATGGTTCCTAATGACAGGAATTTAATTACCGATAAAATAGATCTCTAGATGTCGAAGTTAGAGAAGCTGACGTTGGAAACGATTGAGAAAGTAGTTCCCAAGATAAAACATCAAAACAATATGAAAGGATATGAAACACCAACCATCACAAGGTTGAAAAGATTGAAAAGTCTTCTTCTCACACGCATCAACAATATTTATCGACGATTTTTGGACTACAACCATCCCTTGTTGGCTTTGTTGAAATTACACCTGAAGAATGTCCGGAACTTAATCCGTTCATACTTCAGAAGTAAGGTCCGCAATCAATGGGTGGAAAAATTGAGGGGTATAGGTCCCATACGGCGTTTTCGCGAAAGTGAATAGCATATTCCGTAAGAAGTCTTGACTGAGGGTATCGAATTTTCAAGTCACTAGTGATGATATAAATTTTCTCGATAGGGCTGGTATCGAAATTGATAGTACGACTACGGGTAGAAATGGAAGCAGGAATATACGTGAAAGATTGCATAAACTTGCCCTAATCGGAACACATTTTCATCTACCAAACCCTGAGAGGGAATCATATATTTTCCGAGGTCGTTGAAGCAAAAGTTTCCGACTTCAAATCAAGCCTGAACGGCGAATCAATTGTTCATTAACATCTGACCTCATACGGAGCTTGAGCCTCATTGATTATTTTGTCAGCTATGAAGACTTGTGTTTCATATTTGGTAGGGTAAACAACAAGAAATCATTTGGTACTGATGGTTTTCCGAATACAGTTCTCCGACATTTGCCTGGGATTGCTATTAGGAATTATTGCATATTGTTCAACAACATGTTGAGCAATTCATATTTCCTAAATGAGTGGAAAATGGCAAATATACTTCGGATCTTGAAGAGAGGAAAACAATCTTCATGCCCTAAAAGCTATCGCCCAATCAGCTTGCTGCCTAACATAAGCAAGGTGTTTGAAGTGATGCTTAACAAAGCATTAAGCGCCCACATTGAGAAATATGAGTTGATGCCGAATTGCCAGTTTGGTTTTCATGCCAGGCATTCGACCATACATGCGGTAGCGAAAGTAACCTCAGACATCTGTTGGAAGCTAAACAACAAAGAATGCGTTGGAGCGTGTCTCATTGATATGGAGAAAGCACCTTATCGGCATGATGTGCAATATGTTATACGGGAAATCATTTGTTGTTACTGATGGAAATCTGACAACAATGTGGGAATTCAAGGTCATGAATGGTCTACAGCAGGGAACAGTTACTGCGCCTCTGCTTTTCTCAATATTCATTCGCAAGCTATTGCATGGCTTTGATTTTAACGGCTTGTCAACGCGATCATTGGTAGCGTTTGCGATGATTTGATCACTTATGCGGCAGACGGAAAAGCTACAATAGCTCAGGACAATCTTCAAAAAATGTTCAATGACGTGCAGCTGTACACTGATAATTCGTGAATGAAAATTAATGCGCAGAAGGTCGAAACAGTTTTGTTTCGGATAGCGCTGCAGGGGGTCAGTCAAGATCTGAAACGTAATTGGAAGGATTTCCACATCATGGCTGGCGAGGGTAGTTCAAAACGGGTTCCACATAAATCTTGTGTTCGATACCTCGGTGTTCTTCTCGATCAGTATCTGCATTATACTGAACATGTCAAAATCATGCTCAGTAAGGCGCAAAAAGTTGTCATTTCATTTCAGATTCATTGATCGAAAGGTCGAAATTATCTGTTACAAAACCCTTTTTAGACCAGGTTGGACGTATGGGTGTCAGATCTGGTACAACCAGAGTGCTACTACTTTGGAAAAATTAAGAGTTTTCGAAAGGAAATGTCTTTGTGCATATGCCGGTTTGTACAGAAAGTTTGAGATGGATTGGAAGCATCATATATCAAATAGCAGAATTTATCAAACTTCTAAAGTGGCGAAAGTCGATATATTCATATTGAAACTTCTTCGGAGTCATATCGCAAGATCTGTAACTGTGAGTGAAAACCCCTGGACTTTACAGCCGTTCCACCCCACAGACGGGTATATTGCGACTTGCCTCGCTACTGGCTTCGTTCCTCGAGAAGCATTCGTGTATTTGGACATGAATCTATATGTTTTTGATTCTGACGGCGTTTCAATCATATATCACATATATAGACGGCCCACCGATAAGAAGATAATTTTTTTCCGAATTTGAGTTCCGGAGACCTACAATTCCAATGGAGATACTCATTTGCTGGATACGTTGTGGCTGGTCGCGCTGAAACGGAGCAATCTAGGTACTGGTGGCTGAATGGCAATGTCTAAATTATTCGTGCTTATTTTCAGTTTTTGTGTTTTTCGTTACTTTATTTTTGAGTTCCTGCTCATTATTGCTATTGTACATTTCATGTTGTTGTTTGCTTGTGTTAAAAATTAGGGATAGGTTAGGTATATGTTAGTATAAGATAAGATAAGATAAAGTTTTTGGTTGAATTTTATTAGACCTAGGCTATAACATATTAGGTGTAGGATTAAAGTTCACTGTTGTGTTAAAATTATAAATAATTTTTTAAATAGTGTTGGTTGGTTTCTCCCCCTTTTCTAATCGAATCATAAAATATGTAATAATCTTAATTAATTTGAATTTGCTATGGTTTTTTTTTGGTTTTTGATCAAATATGTTCCACTGACAATGTATAAATTTCGAGAGCCATTTGGGCCATTATGTTTTTGTATTGTTATTGTTTGAAATTTGCTTTATATTCTTTAAAACTTTATAACGATTAGTATTGAATAAAGCGTTTTTGACCTTGACCTTGACCTTCACGTTCCACATCAGGTACACAATCTTCTCATCAATTCTTCATTCCATTTGCCAGAACTGACATATATTTTCACTTACATATTGTTCGCGCTTTGCATTATAGTAAAAACCTTCAGCTTGGTCTCTCTTTTTGCTCTTAAAGTAGTTGTACGTAACGCTCTGAACGCCAACTAATTCTTTTCATTTTGATGGTTTTATCTTTTCCCTATAATTTTTTTCCCTTTTTTATAACTGAATTTTAATATCTGTAATAAATAAATAACCATAATAAGTACTGAGACGTCTTTGACCGTTCCAAGCTATGTTTTTCCTTGTTATTTCATTAGGTATGTTACTTGCCGCGTCCATTTTCTGTTAGAGATCTTCTTGATGAACAAGTTTGCTATATAAAGATCGTATTGATATGCAAATTGGGGGAGTTGTTTTCCCCTTTCATATTTCTAGATCAAGCTTCCCTACCAACTCTTCGTTACCTTTCTGTTTAGGGTTTTGTACTAAAATACAATTGGTCTATTTTTGATCTACCTGCCCTAAAACCACCTTGATACTCCCCAATAATACTGTTGGCGTATGATTCGATTTTATTTTCTAAGATTTTAGAAAATATTTTGTACGCCGTACAAAGTAGTAATATGCCTCTATAATTTTCGCACAGTAGCTTGTCATCTTTTTTGTGGATAGGGAATATAATTGATTGCCTCCACTCTTTCGGCATATGTTCTTTTTGCCGAATGTGCTAGATGACTTTGTGAATAGCTTGATGAACACTACTGCCACCATATTTGATGAGCTCCACTGGAATCTCATCAATGCCCGGCGCTTTATTATTCTTTTGGGCTTTGATGATGGAACAGACTTTGTTCAGAGTTGGTGGGGCCAATGGAAGCTCTCCGCAGACATCTATAGGCTCCGATGTTCTGGAGCTGTGCGGAGGATTAAGGAGGTTCTTGAAATACGATGCCCATCTTCCCTTAATCTTGATTTCATCAGCAATTATATTGCCGCTGTCATCATGACAGAGCGTGGTTTTGGGCTGATAACCACGTTTCAGGCTTTTCACTACTTTGTATGCTTGTCTTGTGTTATTGCTCGCTAAACTTACATCTATACTTCTCAATTGGTCGTCATAGTATTTTCTTTTCTAAATCCTAATTATCTTATTCGCTGCTCTTCTGAGATTTTCACAGTGTTCTCTCTTTGTCCTGGTTTTCCTGCCTACGTATTCTTTGTACGCCTGATTCTTTTTATCTAACGCATTCTGGCACTCATCGTCGAACCAATCATTCCTCTTGCGCCGGGCTTGATGTCCAATCGTCTGTTCTGCCACGGTTCTGATAGTCGCTTTCACTTCCATCCAGAGCTCATTGCTCATCTTTAACGATGCGTCTGGTAAGATGGGAGCCAGCTGGTTGTCAATGGTCTCCGTGAAATTTTCGGCCACAGACGCCGTTTGGAGCCTTTCGATGTCAAATTTTTATAGTGGGCTGGTCTTCGCTGGATATGCCTTTGACATACGACATCGATTGTTTAATTTGATCACGTAATGATCTGAGTTACAATTGGCGCGTCGGTATGTACGGACGTCAAGTATGCTCGAGGCCCAACATTGTTGGATCAGAACATGATCGATTTGGTTTTGTGTGTTGCCATCCGGTGATACCCAGGTCATTTAATGAATGCATCGATGTGGGAAGCAAGTCGAATGTATGACTAGATTTCTGCTACATGCAAAGTCAATCAGGCGCTGGCCGTTGTCATTTGTTTCATCGTGGAGGCTATATCCTCCAGTCGTTCCCCGATGAGATATCTCATTGCCAACCTTAGCGTTGAAATCACCCAGAATTATTTTTGTGTCGTTTGTGGGCAATGAGTCGACCAGTCTTTCCAAGTGATTGTAAAACGATTCCTTAGTTTCCTCGTCTTTTTCTTTGATCGGGGCGTGAACATTAATTAGCCAGATTTTGAAGAATTTCGCTTTTATATGGATCGCACACAACCATTCATTGACTACCTTAAAATCAATAACGTGCAATTTGAGCTCCCTATCCACAATGAAGGCCACTCCGAATTCTCGTTTTCCAGTAGGCTGCCCACTTTCAAATATTGTGTGTAATCTCATGTCTTGAATGTCGTTTCCAGTCCAATTCATTTCCTGGGTTGCCAGTATTTTTAATTGATATTGACTGGCCTGTTGTAAAAGGTCCTTTACAGCGCCAGGGTAATTGAGTGATCTGACATTCCAGGATCTAACGCAATAGTCCTTTTTTCGTTCGCGAGGTCGTTGCCATGAGTCCAATCCATTCCGAGGCCTATCTGCAGGTTTCGAAACAATTAAAGGTTTTCCAGGGACGGGGAGTTAGCTCGTCGCCCAACCTCCATTCCGGCGGTATGGTTATTACGTCGATTCCGTTATCAGACGCGGAAGATTCACCTTCACCCTCTTACGTCCTCACAAAGGAGGTGTAAGTAGGATTTAGTAGCAGAGCTGTAGATGTATTTACAGTTATGAGCATTTCTCGACATTTAATGTTACATTATTGGGGAACCAGTAAACCCAATGTGCCCCCGAGAGCATTTACTACCATTTAAGTGGGGGGGTTTGGGATGAGGCATCATGGAAGCTATGAGTTGGGGAAACAAGGGGTTCCCTCCTCCTTTCTCAAACGGGCTTGGGACCGTCTATGGCGGAGTTTAACAAAGTTATAGCGGTATTTCGATGGAGCATTATGCTCTGTATTACTATGGAAACATATGGCTATGGAACAATATGCGCTTTTTACAGACACAGACACGACATGAAAGTTTCAGGAATGATAGGTATCATTAATATCTTTGAGAATTGGTTCAGCTAGTGGTATCAGTAATCTTGTAATAAAATAGTGGTTATTTTAAATGCGAAGTTTGAATAATTTTGAGATATTTTTCCCAACTTCAACGTTTAAGGTGCATGCTTTTAACATTTGCTTCAATTTAATGAATGACTGAAGATGACTACCTACAATTAATACTCATACGTGAAACAAGTCAAGGAGGCAGGAGAGAGCTCCTAACAGAAGGACTTTGTAACCACTCTAGGCTTCGAAAAAAAAATTCTGATGCCATGAATCGATGATTACAGTACAGGGGAGTGGCCCCTGAAAAAAAAATTCATCAAAGGTAGCCGATATGAGTATCAAATGAAAAGCCTTTATGAGAGCTTTTCAAAACAGTCAACGCACGTGTTCTTTTACGCATTTCAGAACATAGGAGTGCTGCCAAGTCCTAATAAAAAACTAAAAGATTGCATGGAACGAATTTGTTTTTCTGCAATGTTATTGATTTTTTAACTCTGGTAGCCCTGAAATCTCTCATCGAAGCATACAGTCTTCCACAAAAGTCAAGGTACAGAGAATCGGTAACTGAAAATTGTATTACTGAATCAATATTTTTATTTGAAAACCAAAAGTTATGAAATAGTAATAATACGAGTTCTGTTGAATTTAAGTTTTCATAAATTTAAAGGGATTCGGCAATAATGATCATTGAAGACAATAATTTTTTGTTGGCAATGTCTCTTTTCTACTCCACAAAAGTCTTGGTACAGTTGCAGAAAATGGCCTGTTATTTGTAAAAAGGGGAATCCCCCAAGTACATATTATCAGAGTGAGTTAACAACCGTAGGCCGCTGTCTTTAATATCGCGTCCGTATTCGTGGTGTATCTTTTATTTAATAAAATTTTTAAAAAATGAGTCGAAAGGAGTTGAGTATTAAGGAGCGTGAAATAATTATTAATCTGCATTCAAATCAGAGCAAATCATATTCTGAAATAGCTGAACTAGTGTTGCGAAGTCGGTCAACCATTCAAAAAGTGATAAATCGATTTAAGAAGGAAAATAGAGTGGAAAATGTGCCCCGAACAGGTCGTCCATCTAAACCAAGTGCAAAGGACAAGAGAAAAATTTCGCGAATGGTAAAACAAGATCCATTTCTAAGCTGTAGAAAAACCTGCGATGTTCTTGGAATTAATGATAAGAAGGAGGTTAGCGCAGAAACTGTGCGTAGAGCTCATCTCGTACGCCTAGAAGAAAACCTCTTGTAAGTTCCATAAACAAACAAAAAAGAATAACATTTGCAAAAGCATATATTGACAAACCAATAACGTTTTGGGATAATGTTTTATTTTCGGATGAGGCTAAATTTTGTATATTTGGTGTAAATGGGCATAAGAGGGTCTGGCGAAAAGTAGGAGAAGCATTTAATCCCAAGAACACTATTAAAACAGTGAAACATGGAGGCGGTGGTGTTATGGTTTGGGGTTGCATGGCTGCTGCTGGAGTTGGAAATCTGACATTCATCGAAAATACTATGGATCAGAACTCTTATTTAGAGATTCTACGAAACAACATGAAACAAAGTGCAGCCAAATTAGGTATGCGAGAAGATTTCTTGTTTCAACAGGACAATGACCCTAAGCACACTGCGCATAAAGTTCGAATGTGGCTATTGTACAATACTCGCATGCTTGCTACACCGCCTCAAAGCCCTGATTTGAACCCTATAGAGCATCTTTGGAATGAGCTTGAGACAAAAATCCGAAAAAGAGTGATATCAAGCAAGGCGCAGCTTAAGGATGTTATATTGGAGGAGTAGGCCAGAATCAGCAGCGAATTTACTACAAAATTGGTATATTCTATGCCTAAAAGACTGAAGTCAGTAATTCGGATGAAAGGATATCCGACAAAATATTAAGAAAAGTATAATTCAAATAACTATGCAAGACTATAATTACAATTTGTATCATTTTTCTTTAGGTGTACCATGACTTTTGTGGACTTCATTCATTGACTTTCCAACACATCATATGTAATAATATATTAATACGACAGAATTTTCGTTTTGTTTTACATGAATTTAAAGTGTAATGATTATAGTTGAAGTAATACCAAAAAAAATTTTATCACTATAAGTTTTTTAAATAAAAATATCAAACAATTTTCATGATATTTATCACTGTACCTTGACTTTTGTGGAAGACTGTATGTTTATATTCGCGCCATTCCTCGCATCAGCGTTTACCATCTACCTGCTACCGAAGATTTATGGCTCGCTGTTCGGCTTGTTTTCGAATTTTTCCGGAGGGTTGATGGAGTGTGGTTACTAGTTGAGTATACTATGCTCCACAGTTTCCGCATCAGCTTGACCAGATGTAGGCACGTACACTTGTATAATCTATATATGTAGTTTATTTCTGGGAGAGTCTGAGTGGCAGGCTGGCTACTCGACCTGAGATACTTGTCGCACTAACTATTCTGTTCTGTCATTTTTGATTAATTAGAAATCCTTCTCCACTAGGTCTACCTGATTGTGCATCCTGATGGTATAAGAGGTTGCCCAAATCAAGCGCTACTAGACTTTTCTCTTTCCTTCTGATTTCGCTCAATCCAATGACGTTCCATTTGATGTTTGCTGCCTCTTGCTCAAATGTAATTAATTTTACTTAATTTTATAGCGTCCGGCAGTAGAAGGTGGCTTTATTTATTGTGATTGCATATTACTGGTAGCGGTTTAACCTCCACGGATTCGTATTACCCTCTGTCTTCGTGGATGGTTCCAGAGAACTACCTATCCCAGGTCTACTCCAGCCTACGAAAAATGAGGGCTGTTTGTTGTTGAACATTATCATGTTTTTAGGTAAATTTCTCGAGAGAAATTTACCTATTGCGAAAAGTATCATATATATATATATATATATATATATATATATATATATATATATATATATATATATATATATATATATATATATATATATATATATATATATATATATATATATATATATATAGATATATATATATATATATATATATATATATATATATATATATATATATGTATACATATATATATATGGGATATAACAAAATTTGTGACCACGCTGGAGGTTGCAGTTTTGCTCCGATTTTCACCAAATTTTCAGGAAAGTTGTATTGAGTAAATATCTCGGTTAAGTTCGTGAACCAGCTACATTGGCCAGGCGAAAACAAAATGGCGGCTATTTTAGGCGAAAAATCGTGATTTCTATTCTGATCAAAGTATAGCTCCGGTTTGCATGAAATTTGGGATAAAGGTTGATTGATACATGTGATGAACCTCATAATAAAAAATCCAAAGTCAGTACGGCTGAAACAAAATGGTGGTCGCTCAAAGGTCGAAAAACGTACAAAATTTTGTTGCTGTAGTTTTCAACCAATTCGGTAGTTTGATAGAGATTATAAGTATCTAAAGAGTTATATTAAAAAACTGGAGGTTAGGTCACAAAAACAAAATGACGGCTAGTTGAAGCTCAAAACTTCAATCCGATGTATATAATACTTGGTTTCAAGTTAGACATTACTTAGATCTACACACTTTGATATTTTGGTGATCATGCATGTGCAATTTTCAAAATGGCGGCGGTTTAAATATGCGTTTTTTCAGATTTTTGTGGCCCTCTAGCGGTCACATTTTCCAGCGGAAACTTAATATTATGGATTTCTGTACTATGTTCTTGTATTATGCACAAAATTATTAAAATTAAATGAACAATATAAAAGTCGAAAATTTAAAACCTAATATTTTTAAGCTGCCATTTTCACTAAAAATTGAATTATTTTGCCCTGTCTAGAGCGAAACTCCGATTTGAACGAGATTCGGCACATCGATTGATGAGGTCGTAGCACACAAAGATTTAAAATAGTCCAAACTCAAATGCATGCATTCAAAATGGCGGCCCCCAAAGGTCAGAAGGCAAGCGCAATTCGCTATTTTAGTAGCAACCGAAATAATGAATAATTTTCATGGAAACGTTTTAAATGACTTAACTTGAAAGTATTTATAAATCAGACTTTTTTTTTAAATATTGTAAAATATTTTTAACAATACCCTAAACAATTATAAAATCGCGATTTGTCTGTCGGTACGTCCGTCCGTTTGTTCGTGCGTCACAACAAGTTTTCTCGCAAACCACATGAGAAAGAATTAGGAAATTTTCGACCCAGGTCAAAAGTGGTGCCTCTTTAAATTTACAGTGTAAGAAAATGTTTTGAAGTGTTTAAGGGAGTCTCCCCATACAGCGGCGTGACATAAACATTTTTTTTATTTCTGTAGCCCTCCAGCAGCCATGTTTCTCAACAGATTCCGATAAAACTTGAAATTGTAAGTTTTTAACGCAAGTCAATTTACTTTGATTATGCAAATCGGATGACAAATAAAAAATTCGAAAATTTACAGCTTAATATTTTTAGCAGCCGTTTTCAATAAAAATTCAAAATGACGACCCCTGATGGTTCAGAAAAGAATCGTAAATGTGTATATTAATGGCAATGCAAGTGCTGATTAAACTTTTATGGAAATCTTTTGAAATTAACTATTTGAGCTATTTAAGCCAAAAAGTTATCACCTTTGTGTGGCAACCACTGTGAAATGTATAAACAGCAAATGTGAGAAGGGCGAAACCAGTATTTATAACAATTTATTACCCGCAGATTTTCAATATATGATCCATACTTGTGCAACTTAATTTAATTAGCAAAATATTTTCGCCTCTATGAAGGGTCTCCAAATACAAATGGCGGCAGATTCTTTTTGTTAATAAATACCCATGTGGTGCTACGGAAACTGCAGTAAGAAGTCCAGTAGAAGCAAGCCAAATTCTTTTTCGAAAACTTACGCTACATACGAGAAATTTACCTTTCCGGCTGGTGCTGCTAACGGGGATTTTTTTTTTTGTTTTGATTCGGTCCCGTGTAAAATTTTGTAATTGGAGGTCTTCGACTGTCATAATCGGAAAACAGTGATGGCTTTAGTTCTTCAATGTCTGGGTTTAAGATGTAGGCCGGGTTCAATCTGTCGATTGATATTTGCGATGTTCTGCCGTCCATGAGGATTTTGAAGATTTTATCGGACGTTCGCTCAAGTACGCGAAATGGACCAACATACGGCTGCTGCAAAGATTTTTTGGCCGCGTCGACTCGTACAAAGACGTGACTGCATGTTGCCAAGTCCTTGAAAATAAATATGCTGCTATGTCGATGGTGTTCGACAGGTGTTGGCTGCAATCGTCGCATGTCTTTTCGAAATTTAGACACAAATGCTGTCTGGTCGCATTTACTGTCCGTATCTTCAACAAAATCTCCTGGAATCCGGAGTGTGGTACCGTATACCATTTCCGCTGCAGTACATGTAATGTCCTCTTTGTAGGCGTATCGAAGGCCGAGAAGAACTGTAGGCAGAGCTTGAAGCCAGTTTTCGCCTTCCCGACACATGAGTGCTGCCTTTAAAGATCGATGCCAGCGTTCCACCATTCCATTTGATGAAGGATGGTAAGCAGCCATCCTGATATGTTTACAACCAATTATTTCGGTTAGCGAACGGAAAAGCATTGATTCAAATTAGCTACCGTGATCTGTTGTAACGATCCTTTGTGTACTGTGTCGTCGGTGATTTCGGTAATTGGTACGGCTTCCGTCCATCGCGAGAAACGATCGATCATCGTAAGGATATATTTAAAATTGTTTACGACTGGCAGTGGACCAACTAAATCGAGATGTGTGTGGTCGAATCTTTTATCTGGCGCTGCAAACTTTAACGGGAAAGTCGTGACGTGTCGGCTAGTTTTAGAGCGTTGGCACTGAATGCATGATTTTGCCCAATACGCAATATCCTTGTGCATTTTTGGCCAGACGAATTTTTCTCGTAGTAAACGACTGGTAACCTTCCCACTGGGGTGTGACAGGCGGTGCACAGAATCAAATGCTTGATGTCGAACTGCTTGTGGTATGTAGGGTCGTGTGATACCTGTTTTTTTTTTTTGTGGTTGGGAGGTGAATGCTATTTATGCACAGAGTGTGGGACTCCCATGCGCGACTGGACTACCCACTAAAAACCTCCCCTGTCAACCTGAGAACCCAGCCTGGAACCGTTTGACACATTACTTCGGACCAGGTCTCGTTTTGTTACGCCGTGGAGCGCCTTCGAGCTGGGGAGTCTCTTTCCTAGCGGGAGGGGAGAGGAGAAGAGGAAATGCCAGAAGAGCGAGTTTTGTTGAGCGTCGCTAAATTTTTTGGAATAATTCCTTGTGGCAGCCAAATTCCATCGACAAATTGTTCCAGTACTGCTCTCATAGGAAGATTTGAGGCGTCCGTTGTTATAGCCAGCTGAGCATTTTTAATTGGATGTTTGATACAAGCTGCTGCTGCTAACAATTTTTTAATGTCTTCAAGGCATTAATTGTTGTTGACGTCCAATTTACAGGCCTTTTATCATTTTTTCGGGAATCGCGCAGGAATTTATTAAGCGGAGCAAGTACTTCTGCGGCGTTGTTTAGGAATTTCCGATAAAAATTTGATCATGCCCAAATATCCCCGTAGACTTTGAATACTTTTTGGCCTTTCACATTCCAGTATTGCATCAATTTTTCCTGGTAGCGGCTTGATTCCTTCACTGCATACCAGAAATCCCAAATAACGTAACTCGGGTATTCCAAAATTGCATTTAGTGACGTTAATTTTTATGCCGTGTTCCTTTAACCGAATGAACACTTCGTGTAAATGTATCAGATGTTCCTCTTCCGAGCTGCACGCGATAAAGATGTCATCCAGGTATCCAAAACTGTAGCTTAATCCCGAGAGAACAATGTCGATATACCTTTGAAAGATTTGGGCTGCATTCCGGAGTCCAGAAGGCATCATCAAGAATTCAAAGAGTCCAAAGGGTGTGATGATCACTGTCTTTTCGATGTCCTCATCTGCAATTGGCACTTGATGATAGGCGCGGATTAAATCTATGGTCGAAAAGATTGTCTTTCCTTGTAGATTATGGTTAAAATCTTCCATTCCTGCCACTGGATATCGATCTGGTATCATAACTGCGTTTAGTTTTCTGTAGGCACCACAGGGTCTCCATTCTCCTGACTTTTTTGGGACTAAATGAAGTGGACTAGCCCGTAGGCCACTTGAAGGACGACATATTCCATTTTCCACCATGTCGTCAAACTCAGCCTTTGCGGATTGATATTTGTCCTGCAGCAATCGGCGAACTCGTTCCACGATTGGCGGGCCTTTCGGCAATATGTGGTGTTGGAGTATTGCCTTTTTGGTTTGCGGCGTTGTTACAGAACTCGTTAGCTCGGAAAATTTGGCGAGGATGTTGTGAAATGGCATCTGTCGATTTACAGTAATGATTGCTTTGGCTGGTTTATCTGAAAGTGTTGCGACAGCTTCAAGATTTGTCTTACCATCCACCAACCGCTTCCGCTTGACATCAACGAGCAAATTGAAATGTTGTAGAAAACCAGCTCCGAGTATAGGATTATCCACTACGGCAATGCAAAAACGCCATTTGAAAATCCTCCGTAGTCCAAAGTCGAGCAAAAGGATTTGTTCTCCGAACGTGTTGATTGTCGTTCCATTTGCAGCGTACAATTTCCATTCTTTCTTACGCGTTTTGCCCTGGCTAGGGATTACCGATACCTCTGCACCTGTATCCACGAGGAATCTTAGCCCTGTTTTCTTGTCGATTACTAATAGGCGGCTCTTGTTTAAGTGGACGTCATCACTGACCGCATGTGAAGATGACGGTTTTAGTTTTCCTGTTCGGAAAATTGGCATGACGGACGGCATTTATTCGCCTTTTTCCCGAATTTCCGGTGATAAAAACAATTTTTCTTGTCTCTACCTTAACCTGTGCTTGTTTGAGACCTTGGACGCCAGCGAGCACGTGAACGGGTTCGATTTTCAGAATGTGGATGTTGATTTCTTGCGTTCACTTCTAATCTGTCAAGTCGGTTTAGTATTTCCACGAGAACTGGATCTGACCTCGGAGCAGGAGTTTTTGATGTCGATGCTATTACAGCTGGGGCAGAGTTGAACTCCTCGACAATTTTCTCTGCGATTCCGAGTAGTTTTGCGATGTCCCTTTCGGTTGATACGGACATGATGGCGCGTACATGCACTGGTTTGGTCATGCGATTCGAGCTCCGTTAGCACTTGCGTTAGCTGCTGCTCAAGAGATGCAGCAAATCGAGCAATCAATTCGTTTTTAGCTCCTCGTATTTGTTTCCGACCGGCGGATGTTTTACTACCTCCGCAACACGCTTGAGGATAGTAATATCCAGGGATGTCACTACTGCATTAAATTTTGCCGTATCTGAATACACTTTGTAATGTCCGAAGGTGGATTCAATCTGGAAAAACCAAAGTTCGACTTGCGACTCCTAAAATGGCGGTAATTTTACATCATACACGGCTTCTAGTCGAGGGGGTCCACTACCGGGCCACAATTCACGTGCGAGATTGAGCGAAGTTTTCGGAGTTTCCATAGTAATATTTCTCTCTCCAGGCGTTGACGATTCGCCACCGGTCGCCGTTGTTTTAATTTTTTGTTTTTCTCACTGTTTATTAATAACAATAAAACGTAAGGGTCACCAATTATAGGAACTTGTTTTCGGGTCGTTTCCTATATTAACGAAACATTTAAATTTTGTGTAGTCAAAAGTAGTATTTATTGAGCGCACAGAAATGAACTTAATCGGTCAGAGTATAAAACCATAAGAAATTATATACACAATAATTTAAGCTAACATATTAAAAAGTTGTTCGGTATCTTTCACATAATTCACGGAGAGATGGAGCTTTGCCGCTTTCAGGTCCGCTACTGTTTAACCTCTGTCTTCGTAGATGGTTCCAGAGAACTACCTATCCCAGGTCTACTGCAGCCTACGGAAAATGAGGGCTGTTTGTTGTTGAACATTATCATGTTTTTTTGTTTGGGCTGGTATGATAATCCCTTACCACGCTGTTTCGTTGTGGGTGAGTAGGGGCTAATGGATGGGTGGTGAAAATATCGAGAGTGGGAGTAAAAGTGGGGGGGGGGGGGGGGGCACTCGGTCGGAATTACCATATTCCTTCGGATAATCTACCTTAGCTAGATTGACTTACTTTTTATTGATGAAAAAACCATTCTTGGAATTTGTACCAGGTAGCACTTGATCTAGAATATTCTGGCTCACATATTAGTCTCAAAATTAACCATTATTGTGATATAATTATTTATTTTTTGCTTGGTTTTTATATTCAGATCCCGGTCCTACTTGTATGAAGCAAGCATATTTTTATATTTACAGGATGATCTTCTCTTCTACCTAAATAATCATCGCGGTGGCTTTTTCCGGTTTTTCAACGGTGATGATGACAATAAATATAACGACTATCAACATGATCAACAAAACTATCGCCCACAAACATTTTCTTCGGAGTCCAACCAGAATACTCAGTCTTCACAAGGATCTCTGTTTCAAGCTGGAAGCGATTTTAGTCCCATAGGATCGCTTACATCATTATTACCATTTTTGGCTCAGAGTTCTGACTCAAATGGGTTAGTATCGCTTGTAGGAAATTTACTAGGAGAATTGGTAAATTTACAGCGATCGTCTTCAAAAAGGTCTAGGAGAAGTCTTGATCCAGTTAACTTTATAATATATCCCACAGGCGATTCACTTGATTTTAAAAAAGAAGCCAGAAAGTATATTAAAAATGAGTCTGTAGAGGCACGAATTATAAATGAGAAGGAAAGTATTTTCGCGGAGGCCAGTAATAAGCCAGGTGTCAGCTTTCCTTATAATGATTTAGTTACCCGAAACCCAAGACTTTACCATTTTGACGATATAGATAAAAGACTGAATTTTGATGATAAAGATGTGAAAAGTGAAGCTAAGGACCAACCCTCACATTCGTCTATTCTTTTCGATTCGCAAAGAGAAGGGTCTAGGCGGATAAAAATTGTTTTTCCTGGCCATACTCAAAGAGAAAATTTGCGCTTCGATACAGATGGGTTTATCCTGCACTCAGACTCCAAAAAGGTTCAATTTGAAAATGGCGCCTTAAACTCCTTCAACCCAAGCAATGATAATTACGACAAAAACCTTGATATTACTTCACATCGGTTTGGCAAAATATTGAGTCAGCCTAATTATAGCAAATATAATACTTACTATGATTATGATGAATATTATAACAACCGTAAACCTAATCACTCTTCTAACCCTTCAAAGAATTACTGGACTAATTTCAATAAATATAGTACAACTACCCCTGCTCCTTATTACAGCAGCCACGTAGCCAACACTCGTAGGCCTAATAATTACAATCATGTGCTGCAATCTTATGGAAACTCACCGAACGAAGGCGACATTTACGTGACGAATTCAAAAGGCGTTGTTGAATACTATATCAAACCAAATGGACAGAAAGTTTACGTGTAGAGAGGCTTTCCCTCTATCAGTTAATCGAGAAGTAACAAGTTTATTTACATAGTTTTAAGGCTCGATACTATCGTTAATTTACTAACCGATTCTAGAGGTAATGTATTTGTGATTTCACCTGTAAATCTCTTAGTGTTGCTTATCAATAATCCAGCTGAGAGCAATTTAATGAATGACATATGTACATATGTAATAAATGAATTTTTTACAGTAAGTGATAAATGTTATATTTCAAAGGATACGTTTTTAATATAAGATAATAAAAATGGTACATTATTTAAAGCAATTTATATATTACTTTCGTAGTATAAAGCTATAATTTGCTAACAGGACAAAGCATTCTGGAGATCTACACATGCACATATTTGAATCATTTCTCTTCATGCCTTATGAATGTCCGAGCGGGGAATTTTATTAAGTATAAAAGGCGTAAGTAAATGTGGTTCTTAATATTGTAGTTCCAGATCCTATTGCAATTGCTGATGAACATCGTCGTCTTTAAGAATCCTTTTATTAGTAAATACTATAGCTTCTACCAAATGCACAAAGAAAGTGTCATCCACGACTCTCATCACCCATGTCATATATCCTTATTAATAATAAAGACCCAGCAGCGTTTTATTGCGGACATGAAACTAATATGTCATGGAGTACAATAGAATACATTTCTAGTAGGTATCTTCACATACTTTGCGTTCACGTTGGCCAGGACAAATTGCGCCCATATTAATCATAGCTTGGACGGAATGATTTTCCTAATATCCTACAGAATGTATTTTATTTTACTAGCGCAAACCACTTACATTTGAAAAAAATTGCAGCACTAAGGAAACAACTTACGCTAAAAGGTAAAAGAAATTTTATTATTCAGAATATAATGTTTTCATACAAATATACATACCTAAGTTGATAAAATATGAGCTCATAAGAAAACTTATGCTGAATTCAGGTAAAACTCAAGAAGCTAAGGTCTTTAATGGATAATATCAAACATAAAATATCAATATCGAATTAAATCTCTCTCTATCGATTATCAATATACTCGTATTCGATATTTCGATGATTCATGTCGTTTTTTTTTTCATACATGATGTGAATTGCATATTTCACGTAGTATTGATTGCGTGGCTTATATTTATAATTATATACAATTTTAAAGATTAGAATTTAGACTTTCTTCTGTCAAAAACTGAGCGTCATTAGTAAACAAGAAGTCGGTTGAAAATAAACTTGAAAACTGACGATCAAAGAGAGCTGTAGTAATCGAGCAGCCTGCATAGGCAAACTGCTACAGGGAACTTTACAACAAAACACCATTTCATAATAATAACAACACAATAAGTGCGGAACACAGCCCGCTATAAAAATTTGATATCAAAAGGCTCCAAACGGCGTCTTTGGCCAAAAAATTCACGGAGACCCTCGACAACCAGTTGGCTCCCATTTTATCAGACGCATCATTAAAGGCAAGCAACGAGGTCTGGATGAATGTGGAAGCGGCCATTAAGACCGTGGAAGAACAGACGATCGGTCATCCAGCTCGGCCCAAGAGAAATGATTGGTTCGAAGATGAGAATGCGTTAGATAAAAAAAATCGGGCGTACAAAGAATACGTAGGTAGGAATACTAGGACAAAGATAGAATGCTATGAAAATCTCAGAAGAGTAGCGAACAAGATAATTAGATTAAGAAAAGAAAATACTTTGACGGCCAATTGAGAAGTATAGATATAAGTCGAACGTGCAACAGCACAAGCCTGAAACACGGTTATCAGCCCAAAACTACGCTTTGTTGTGATGACATTTGTAGTGAAAGTAGGTATAAGATGTCCGTTCAGGACTGCAGCAGGACTCCGCCAAGAATGGCCTTGTCTGGGGACGCGTGAATGCGTTGGCAGGCTAGCGTTGCGGTGTCGTGGGGCGGGTTCATTCTCCCAGCACAAGGATCCACTACAAAAGAATTTCGCATTCACGAATTCTTGTGTCGCAGAAAATGTCGACCGAAGCCGAAACATTGTGGTAACTACCTGAGGGTGGAATTCGCTTGTTTAGAGAACAAGGGCTAGAATCTGTATTTCAGCGGGGAGCCAAACACCATGAACGTAGAACTGTTCATTGGTCGGATGGAGTCCCTGGTCGAAGAACTGTTGGTAGGCGACCACACGACGCTGGCAGGATACTTGCCGATGCTGCTTAGGGAGGCAGCACTCGAGACCTACCAGCGGATACATTTGGCTCCACCATCTATACGCTGGTCACGGCTGAAAGAGGTACTCCGTATGGAGTACCCTACGGTCAACATGGATGAGAGAGTCCTGGACAAGATCCTTGCCAGATGGTAACGTCCGGACGAGCCCTTTCATCAATACCGAGCCGATTTTCTTCGGCAGAATGACCAGCTGTCCGAACAAATGTCATCCACACAACTGCTGCTGGTCTTGAAACGCAACCCAAGGCCGGAACTTCGACGCCATGTTACAGCCTCAGACCCGCAGAACATGAAATCACTGCTGAGGGCTGTGATTCGACTGGAGGGGGTCGAGGAAGACCTCCGGGAACGGCCTTACCTGCTAGCGAGGGCAGGTCCATGGCGTGGAATCGCGGAAGTGGCACCAGAGTACAACACCGTGGATCTGGAGGAAAATATGGGGTCGGATCAGCTTACTGTAGCCACGTTGGGGAACCTCACGACCTGCTGGAACTGCAAGCAAACCGGACATCGGTTTGTTGCATGTCGAGCAGAGCGTTTGGTTTTCTGCTACGGTTGCGGTAAGTCAAACATCTATTTACCGGACTGCCCAGATTGTGCCACTCCAAAAAATGGACGAGCAAGTAGCCTACACCCTCAGCGGTACTCGAAAACCCCGCAGTAAGTTCCCAGCCAGCTGCCAACCCCAACAACCTTGACGATAACCCCCCAGCCGTGACCACAATGACTGCGGATGTTCCCTCTCTTCCGGAAGCCTCACCAACGACAGCGTTGAAGCGACCAACGCAGTCACTGCCTGAAAAACCTCGGCAGCCCCGAGTGCGCGTACTAAAGTCATACCATGTTCGACTGCACGAATATCGGGCGGCTCGAGAGCGAATATTTGCTTCCAAAGAAGTCACCTCTTGCCCACGCAAAGCAAAACGGTCAACCCGTCATTGGCGGAGTTCCCGCAAACATTTATAACATCTTGAAGGTTTCTGAGAATGATATCAGACCTTACGCCCTAGTCAAAGTGTTGGGTGAAATCACGATTGCACTGATTGGTACGAGTGCTTGGCTCAAAAGTACTCCATCAACATCCTACCTTGATTAAGCCCTGGCGCTCTAAAATCAGCACCGCGGATGGCACCAAGCATTCTATCTAGGATAGATTAACCACGCCCGTGACATTCCGAGGTCAGACTAAGGACATTACCTTCTTTATTATCCCTTCTCTGACTCAGAACGTATATCTTGGTGTCGGTTGCGTTCGTCAATTTAGCTTGGCCCCAGATTTATTCACCGATGCACTATTAAATACTAGATATGTCAACGAACTCACTTCTGTCCCCGATAGGCATGAATTAACACCTAGCCAACGACAACGTCTGGAATCATCCATCACTGCATTTCCATCTTACGCCACGCAAGGCCTTGGCCGCACCACATTGGTCTCACATATCGATGTTGGCGATAGTAAGCCAATTAAGCAGGGACACTATGCCATCTCACCAACCATGGAAAAGTTAGTGTACGCAGAGTAGGACGCTCGAGTTGGGGGTTATAGAGGAGTCCCAAAGTGCCTGGTCCTCACCGGTGACCTTGGTGGTGAAGCCAGGTCAAGTCTGTCTTTGTCTAGATGCCCGGAAGGTAAACGCAGTGACCATCAAAGACGCTTACCTTCTTCCGCTCATCGATGGAATATTGGGGAGACTGCCGAAAGCAAATTATATTACCAGTCTCAACTTAAAAGATGCATTCTGGCAAATTCCACTCGATGAGGGGTCGAGGGATAAGATCACCTTCACAGTGCCCGGGCGACCATTATACCAGTTCGTCACAATGCCTTTTGGCCTGTGTAATGCTCTGCAAACGATGACCCGGCTGATGTACAAAGAAATTCCACCTCAGCTGAAATACCAAGTGTTCGTGTACTTGGATGATCTTCTGCTCATCACGGAAACGTTCGACCAACACCTTCTACTCCTGCAAGAAAAAGCCCTGCACATCAGTAAGGTGGGACTCTCCATCAACGTCTAAAAAAGTAAGTTTGTCATGAACGAAGTCCGATACCTAGGACATGTCATCGGACATTGCACTATCAAAACAGATCCGGACAAAACTCGGGCGATTGATGAGTTCCCCTTACCAAAAACAGTTAAGCAGCTACGACGTTTCCTGGGAGTGTGCGGTTGGTCCCGAAGGTTCGTTCGGAATTATGCAACAGTTTCAGCGCCCCTGTCGGATATGCTGCGGAAAGGGAATTTCATTTGGACTGAGCTCAGTCGAAAGGCATTTGAAGAGCTAAAACAAGCCTTACCATCAGCTCCGGTCTTGCACAGCCCCGACTTTAAGAAGCCCTTCTCCATTCATTGTGACGCAAGTCAACATGGAGTGGGAGCCATTGCCTTCATATTGGACATGAAGTTGAACTCGGCCCAAAGGAACTATACCGTGTCCGAGCAGGAATATTTGGCAGCGGTGATGGCTGTGAAGAAATTCCGAGCATATACCGAAGGCCACCAGTTTGAAATCATCTCAGACCACGCTTCGCTACAATGGTTGATGAACCAAGCAGACTTACATCAACGCCTGGCCCGATGGGCTCTTAAGCTGCAAGGGCTCAAGTTTTCCATTAAACACCAGAAAGAGACCCAGAACATCGTGCCCAATACTCTCGCGCGAATCTTTTCACCAGAGGGAGCCAAATTGACAGTGAATGACGAGGACCCCATCGAGATAGATTTGGACAGGCCATATTTTGAATCAGATAGCTTCAAAGAGTTGAGGCAAACCATCGTGACCCGAGAAACACAGTTGCCTGATTTGAAAGTAATAGAAGGCTACGTATATAGACGAAATGAATTCGCCACTGGTGATCAATGGCAGGAATAAGAGTCTTGGAAACTCTGGGTACCAGAGGAAATGACTAACAATCTGACCCTCCACGCACACGACCATCGTTTAAGCACCCACGGGGGTTACAGTCAGACGCTTCGGCAACTTAAGAACAACTTCTTCGGGCCTAAAATGGCATCTCAGGTCAAAGACTAGGCGAGCGCCTGTGAGACCTGTAAAGGCACTAAAGCGCCCAACCAGCCTCTTTGACCTAGCATGGGTTAACTCAACGTCCCAGAACGCGTATTTCAACGTCTGTATTTAGATCTACTCGGTCTATATCCTCGTTCTTCTATGGGACACACCAGAGCTATCTTTGTGTTAGACCAGCTGTCGAAACTCCCACTAGTAGAACCTATTCGCAAGTTCACGACTCCATCTATCGTGAAATTTCTAGAGAGTCGAGTATTCCACGTGTTCGGGGTACCAGAAAGTGTGTACTCGGACAACGGAGTACAGTTCAGATCTCGGCAGTTTAGGTGCATACTCGAACAGTACGGCGTCAAACACCAACTGACGCCCATATAATCTCCTCAGTCTAACGCATTTGCACGTTTGAATTGCACACTGTTAGCCACGATCCGTTCTTATGTTCATCCAACTCACAAAGATTGGGACCGCAGACTGTCCGCCATCCCGTGCGCTCTGCGGTAATCTTATCATTCCGTCACCGGTGTCTCACCTTACTTTGCCGCCTTCGGACAACCCATGATTTACCATGGTAAATCCTACAGGCTATTACGGCAATTGAAGTGTTTTGGAGATCCCGTCGTTGCACTGGAGCCCCATGAGCATTTAGGAGACCTCCGCCAACAAATCGGACGGAAGATAAAGGCCGCAGGACGCCCAAATGAGGCACAGTACAACCTCAGGTCACGACCTTCCAATTTTAAAGAAGGAGATGAGGTTTTCCGGCTAAATTTTCGCCAAAGTGACGCCGCTTGGCATTACAATGCCAAGCTGGACCGGCGTTTCCTGAAAAGCGACGTACAGAAGGTAGTAGGATCCAATCATTACCTGTTAACTGACCTAGCGGGGAAAGAAGTTGGGGTATATCACGCAAAAAACCTGCGCCGATAGTTATAAATATATACATCTGTTCTGTCCGTCTGTATTCAGCTTCAACCACACGTCTGTATTCAGCTTCAACCACACGCAAGTTACATACTCACAGCAAAACGTAAATCTACGCGTCAGTCTGTCTGTCAGTCAATTGGTTTTTTTTGTCATTCGTTTCACTCCGCGTTCCGACTCCGAAGACAACTGATGCTCTCACTAAAGATCCTTTAGTTCCTTTTCCGCAATCCTCGTTGCCTAGGGATCGCGAGAAAATGAGCTGCCCTGTAGTAATCGAGCAGTCACACTAGCACACTGCTCGAAAACATTCCTATCTCCTATTCGAAATTTCAATGGCCCAAAAGAAAGAAATGAAAGTACAATTACAGAATACCACAAAACTGCGACTGCAAGGACTCGATCAAATAAAATGGCAACGAGATAGTATGGCATCAAGTCGTGGCAAAATGGGCTGAAGTCCTAACAAAAATGGAGCTCTGGCGCAATTCGCTTAAAAAATTGAAGGGCATTCCGGGACTGGAATTGTAGCCTAGTTTCTCTTCCTTTGATGGCGGCAACAGTGGCCTAAATTCTGTTAATGAAAAAAATTAAAAATATCATTTCAAGTTCGAACGATGATGTACTGCGGATAGAGAGTTCTTATACAAAGCATCGAGATAGGATGAAAACCACCACTCACTCCGAAAGTAGTTTAAAGCGCCGTAGTAAAAGACATAACCCACCATAATCATCATGACGATGATGAACTAAACACTAACGAGCCGGGACATGATTTCAAAGGATTTCATTAAGAAAATTTTCCAACAATTTGGTGGATTTGAGAAGATGCAGACACATCTAAGATTGTATAATTTAATTGAGAATAGAGTTCAAAAAGACCAGACAGCCCTTAGAGCATCAAAGACATTATCGTCATCGATAGCAACTCCATCTACATCTAATGATTAGTGCATATCTAGCATAGAGCTTGTTGAACGTGTATCAGTTAAAAGACTTTTTTTGATTATTTCTAAAAAAAATGCTCCACGAGCTTTATTCGATTAAATTTACAATCCAAGTGAAACTTATTCTAGAATCGATTAATGTTTATATCCGATATTTCCGCTGATGAAGCGTCTACATTTTTGTTCATTCGTTCGAAGCACTTTTACCTGAAAGGTGTTCTGCTTACTTTGTGGGAACGTGTCGGTAACTCTTCCCTCTCTAGGAACGATAGTCCACTATCGTTAGAAGTAAGGGAGGTTATTAAATCTGGGCTGCGGTTGACTTAATATTGCTGATGGATAACTGATAGTTGATGGCGTTGAAGATGGTATAACTCTGACCTCTTTAAAGGTAAGTTCGCTATAGGTGAGGTATTACTTTTCTGGAGGCAGATTTTCAGAATCATGTAGGTTGATGTTGCGGTTACCAGAAGGGCGATTAAACTATAGGTCGCATACTGATGGATTTCATGGTTTGATTCCAGCATTTTAATCTTCTCAGTGTTGTTGATTTTAATTTCATCCAGCATTTCAAGAGATAAAAGTTCGCCATATAGCTTTCCTTCGGGTGTAGGCTGGAGTATTGCAGGCAATGCGTTGATCGTTGACATTTCGTGAGCCTCGTATGTTTGCCCATTTATTTCAATAGTGGTGTTGTGGAATTTATTAGATAGGTTCCGTTCAGCAGGTGCGTGGTGTCTTCTGCTTCTAGTTAGCCGCAGAACGCATTTAGCAGTAGCATGCCAGGTAAGATTTCCTCGATGTCCGGGACTTGTAGTGCGCTGATTCTATTGCAGATGGCATTTGAGCTTTGCAGCAAGTTTGGTTCACAATCGGCTGAACTAATATCTATTATATCTGATTCTTTACATATGAACAAATTGTTGAAATTTTTACATTTTTTATTTTTTACACCATATAATTTTTCTTTGTTTCTTAATACTTTTCCAAATGCTATTTCTGGTATTACGTTTCTTTATTTTATAGGCTTTATTAACAAGGTTTCATATGTTTCCGGCCTTGTGGTCGGTATATTGATAATGTAAATTATGGTTTCTTGGTTACAAATAATTTCGATGTCAGCTAATTCTAGTGCTTCCTCTATAGTTGAAAACGGTAACAATTCTTTATTTAATACGTCAGTAGCTAGGTTTATTTCTTTTTTTTGCTAAAATGAGAGAGTTGATGACTCCTCTTTTTGCCCAGTGTATGGCATAGTTAATATTTTTTAGCTCTTCTTTCACAATCTTCATTTTGTTTTTTAGTTTGGAAAAAAACTATTGTTTGTCTTTTTCTCTTCATTTAATAATTTTTTTATATCATTCGTGATTTTCGTTATTTTATAAATTTGTTGATTGTATAATTCGTTTATTATAGCCTGTTTATTATTATTAGTTAGGACGTTGGTTATCTTTTCTCTTATCGTTATTAGGTCCTCGTCATCAGTACTTCCGGTAATCCATTTCCGTGCCGAAGCCTAGGAAATCGAGTGATCTCTTCACTTTTCGGGGCTTTAGGTTCTGAATTAAAGTCTCAATTTGGTGGGATTTGTGCATTAGGTATTTTGAAAATGGGTGGTGTTGAACTATAGATAAATTTAGGATAGGATGAGCGTTGGTAACAAATTGTTCGTACTTGTCTAATTCGATTATGTCTATTATCTTGAAGTTTCCGTCCTTGATCTTGGGCTGTCCTAGGTAAAAGAAAATGATCTGTGAATTGGTATAGTCCAGAATTTGTACGTTTGCGTTGGTCACGTGCGTGATGAGCCTGAAAGAAATTAATTTCGAATTTTATCTTTGTGTATCATTTTGCCTGATTTAGTTAGTATGGTCGTATTTCTGTCCTCTTTAACAATTTCTTGTCGGTGTCTAGGGCTTAGTTTTGTTCCGCTTCGTTTATTCTGTCTAACGTAAATAACCTGTCCTGTATCGTAAGTCTTTATGGGTTGTCGTTTTTTGTTGTGGTTTGTCTTCTCTATATTGCTCAGACGTGCATTTTCTAGTTCTTCAGGGGTGTGGTTAGGTATTCGGCCGAGGTACAGTTCTACTGGCTTCTTGCTTGTAGTCGAGTGAATAGTAAAATTATACTCATTGGGCTCTTTCACACGGGAATGGTAAAAACCCATATCCAAACAGGTCTCGCGCTTACGCCCTTATGTTTACACGTTGCATAGTTCAGCCAACCTATTTTTGTATACGATACACGTCTTGCGAGTGTATTTGTCAAAAGGGTCATTTGATCGTTAAACATCGTGCGGACAACATGAGAGCGAAGATAGAGAGATAAGCGATTGAGAATTGATATTTTAGCCTTGAATTGTGCACGAGGTAACAAAAACTGGAATGAAAAATGTATTTTATGATTGTTAAAGTTTGTCGATTCAAACTTCTATTGGATTTATTTGAATCCTCCGCGTTTTTCCGCTTTCTGAAAAATGTATTCCAAATATGAATATCTTTTTTAGTCGCATATTTTTCTTGATGTGTTGTAAACTTGCTTATTGTAATGTGATTCAATGAAGATTATGCGTACAGTTAATTTTCTAAGGATTTACAATAGGCAATTTAACTTTATAGAAATCGCGATATTCATCGTGTTGTTTCCTGAAATTGAACATGGCCTCGCTTTTATAAATTTATTAAATAACGCGTAGCTTCTCGCGTCCACGCATCCATTTTTACACGAAAATTAAAGAAAGGCAATCGTTTCATGACGACTACCTTCTTCACCGAATGTTCAATTCGGAATGATTATTTCCCCCACCAAACGATCAACAAAATGCGTTTGTGTATGTGCGTTACGCTGGTTCACCCTACAAAATGTTGGCTTGTTTTTACCATCAGGTCCCCTCAATGCCTCTCACTCTTCTTGCCCATATAACCTGTTTAACGCTCACTTTTAACGCTGCGTCTGAAAAAGCCCATTCACTGCACGCTCGAGGAGTTCCTCGAAGGGTCTAGGAGGTCTGTCACGTTTCAGGCATCTCATGGTCTCTGTGAAAGTGGAGTGCCAGCGTTCGATTTGCCCGTTGACCTCACTCTTGTACGGTGGAGTACGAAAGAGTTTAATTTTTAGCTCGTCTTCTATCATTGACTCTAAGGACGCGGATCTAAGAGCTCCTTCGTTGTCAATTACTACTATTTCGGGGATGCAGTAAAAAAATAGTATGTCACGTAGCGGTCGTTTAATATCTTCGGCAGATTTTGTTGGTATGACCTTAGCCTGAACGAATTTGGTGAACTTGTCCATTGTAGTGAGTACGCGTTTCTTCTCAGTCATAAATATGTCAATGTGCACAATGTGTCCAGGATATTGGGGAATGGGTGTCGGCTCTAAATGCGGTTTGTTTGGATGTCTGTCGTATTTGTTTTTCTTGCATGTGGTACAAAGTTTAACTAGTTGCTCAACTTTCGAAGCCATTGTCGGAAAGTAGAAATTTTCTAAAATTTGTTTACGATTTTCTTCCACATTACGATGCGCCCTTTTATGAGTCCGAAGGATTCGTTCTTCCTGCTCAGCCTCGTTGGCAATATCTTCTACTAGTTTTTGGGTAAAGCAAATCCTGTAGTCTTTAAAGTGGTACGGATATATAGTTTGGATAAGACCCATTGTAGGTTCATCTGTCAGGAGTCCATTAATAAGGTGCGGATTTAGATATCTTTTAAAAATGTTTATTATATCATTTTCGGAATAGTTTCTTTGGATAATGATATGCCTGGTATAATTTACAAAGGGATTAAGAATCTGGTAGCTATTCTCGTCTCCTATTTAAAGAATGAGTTGGTTCTTGAATACGTTTACTGGCGATTCGACAGAAGGGATTAAATTATGTGCTGAGCTGTCGCCACTGTGTTGCGTAGGTGTCATGAAGTTTATTTCGTTTGTGTCGTGTGTCCTTGTTTTGGTTGTTTGAGGGGGCCTGGAAAGGGAATCTGCAACAAAATTTGCTTTACCCGGTTTACATCGTAGTTCATAATCATATTCTTCGAGGGTGGCTTTCCAGCGTTTAAGTTTGCTGTTGGTATTTTTCGAACTGAGTGCGTATGTGAGGGGTTGATGGTCGGTAAAAATTCTTACGTGTCTGGAGCCATATAGATAATTTCGAAGGGAGTTTAGAGTCCAAATAATTGCCAGCAATTCTTTTTCATTCGTTGCATAGCTCTCTTCAGTTTTACTGAGAGTTCTTGACAAGAATGAAATAGGTTTGCTGTCTTGGGATAAGACGGCGCCGATTGCGTAATTGGACGCGTCAGTCGTTAGCTCCTTGAGTGTTTTTCGAAGTGGGAATGAAGCGATTATTTCAACTTTCTTGTAGTTCGTCTTGATGCCATCTACGCTGATTATAAAACCTAAAAATTCGACTTCCTTCTTCAGGAATTCGCATTGGTCCAAATTGATTTTCACATTGCGAAAGCAGTTTTCTCAATGTCGCGCTCTCTTAAAAGAACCTGATGAAACCGCTTTTCAGGTCGACGACCGAAAAATATTGGTTTTCTCTTAGACTTTTTTTTGTGGTAGGGAGGTGAATGCATTTATGCACAGACTTTGGGACTCCCATGCGCGACTGGACTACCCACTAAAGACCTCCCCTATCAACCTGAGAACCCAGCCTGGAACCGTTTGACACATTACTTCGGGCCAGGTCTCGTTTTGTTACGCCGTGGGGCGCCTTAAAGCTGGGGAGTCCCTTTCCTAGCGGGAGGGGAGAGAAGAAGAGGAAACGCCAGAAGACCGATCACCCAGCCCCAGCACCCCCGGCTGCTGTGAGTCCCTTTTCTATTTAGGATGGCCCGAGCATAATGTGCCACCTGGTTCCATTTGTCAACCGATTCGAGCATCACTGCAAGTATATTATCCGGGGTGAGCTCTCCCGTCTCCCTGTAGAGTTCCCTTCGCAGCCTAACCCGTTTGGTACACGCAAAAAATGTGTGACAGCCATTCTCTTCCTCTCCTGGGCAAAACCGACAATCGGGAGACCGTGGCTTGCCGATCTTGTGCAGGTAAAACTGAAAACACTCGCGCCCGCTCAAAAGCTGGGTCAGATAGAAGTCAATCTCACCATGCCTCACATCCGGGATGAGGCGCGCAGTCCACCTTCCCTTCGTGCGATTCCCCCAAGACTGCTGCCAATCGTTGAGCGAGCGTTGTCTCTCCTCGCGGACAACCATCTCCCTCGCATCCTCGTTTGAGCGCAGGTAAATAGCGTGGCCGTCTCTAGCAAGGAGGGCGACAGGTATCACGCCTGCAATCACTCTCACCACCGAGTCGGAGACTGTTGGATACGAAGATGCAATTCTCAGTTTTTTTTTTTTGTGGTAGGGAGGTGAAGGCATTTATGCCCGCCGAGTCTGGCAGTGTGGGACTCCCATGGAGGATACCCTTGGACTACCCACTAAACACCTCCCCTGTCAATCTGAGAACCTAGCCTGGAACCGTTTGACACATTACTTCGGGCCAGGTCTCGTTTTTTTACGCCGTGGGGCGCCTTCAAGCTGGGGAGTCCCTTTCCTAGCGGGAGGGGAGGGGGGAAGAGGAATTGCCAGAAAAGCGATCCCCCAGCCCCAGTCCCTCCGGCTGCTGTGAGTCCCTTTTATATTTTAGGACTGCCCGAGCATAATGTGCCACCTGGTTCCATTTGTCAACCGATTCGAGCATCACCGCAACTATATTATCCGGGGTGAGCTCTCCCATCTCCCTGTAGAGTTCCCTTCGCAGCCTGGCCCATTTAGTACACGCAAAAAATGTGTGACAGGCATTGTCCTCCTCTCCTGGGCAAAATCGACAATCGGGAGACCGTGACTTGCCGATCTTGTGCAGGTAAGACTGAAAACACCCGTGCCCGCTCAAAAGCTGGGTCAGATAGAAGTCAGTCTCACCATGCCTTCGATTTACCCACGGTCTCACATCCGGGATGAGGCGCGCAGTCCACCTTCCCTTCGTGCACAATTCCTCCAAGACTGCTGCCAATCGTTGAGCGAGCGTTGTCTCTCCTCGCGAACAACCATCTCCCTCGCATCCTCGTTTCGGCGCAGGTAAATAGCGCGGCGCTCTCTAGCAAGGAGGGCGACAGGTATCACGCCTGCAATCACTCTCACCGCCGAGTCGGAGACTGTTGGATACGAAGATGCAATTCTCAGTGCTCCTCTTCTCTGTACCTGTGCCAATCGTTTTCGGTATACCTCCTTGCTGAGAGCGTCGCCCCATACCTCTGCTCCGTACAGTAGCACTGACCCGGCAGCACTCATCAAGAGGCGTCTTCTTGATGGGCTGGGTCCCTCATCTTCGGGTCCTCATCTTCGAGTCGATCAGTAGAGCCCCAGGTACTTCACCGCTGGCTTCGATTCGATTTGTATACCTCCAATACTGATCATCCTTACTCTAGGGATTCTCTTTTTTGTCAAGATGACCACTTCGGTTTTCTCCAGTGCTAAACTGAGCCCGCGAGCAGTCATCCAGTCCCTCACTTGGCACATTAGCATACCTCGCCTAAGTTGCGCTTGCTCAACGGTGCGTTCAGCGGCCAGAGCCGCAACATCATCCGCATAGCCGACCAAGCGCGACTCATCTGGCATCTCAAGTCTCAGTAGCCCGTCGTATGACACATTCCACAGATCCAGACCGACCCGGTGGCAACACTCGATGTAATTTCCATCCTTCGTTGGCCCTGTGTCGTGTCGTAGAGCAGGCTTCGGTCCTTTAGGTAGTTCCCCAAAAGCCGCATTAGATATTCTGGAACCTGAAAAGAGTTTTCCAGCGTGTCCAGAATATCCAACCATCTAGCTGAGTTGAAGGTATTCCTGACGTCGAGTGTCACCGGCAGGACGATCCGTCGATTGGTGCGACTATATGCCTCTGCCTTTTGGACCGCGTTCACCACCTCTGCAATCGCATCAATGGTAGAACGTCCTGCTCTAAGGCCGTACTGCCGAGGAGATAGGTCCCCAGCAGCACAAATCGCGTCAGTGAGTCTTCCCTTGATGAGTTCCTCTAGCACTTTCCCAGCCGTGTCTAGCATGCATAACGGGCGGTATGCAGACGGCGATTCGGGATTTCCCTTCCACTTGCTGATCAGCACGAGCCTCGCCACCTTCCATCGAACCGGGAAAACCTCGTCCCGTAGGCAAGCGTTGAATGTGCTGAGCAGCAAGTCAAGACAATGGTGATACACGAGCCGCAACACCTCAGCTGGAACACGATCTGGACCTGGAGCCTTCCTCGTTTTCAATGAGAGGACTGCCTCCTCCAGTTCCAGTTGTGTGAAGAGCCGGCACTCGACTGCTGATTCACCATGAACAGCGTCAACACGGACGGGATGGGCGGGGAAGAGTCCCCGCATTATCGCGTCCATCTTTTCCACGTCATGTACAAAAGGCTTCCGTAGGGCACCAAGTTTCTGCATGACCAGCTTTTAGCCAAGGCCCCACGGATCCTTGTTCACTTTGCTTAGGAGGCTACTCGATGATTACAGGGCAGCTAATTTTCTCACGATCCCAAGGAGACAAGGACTAAGGAGCTGAAGGATCTCCAGGTGGATAATTGCTGTAGTAATCGAGCAGTTGCCTAAGCAAACTGCTCGAAAACCCTCATAATGCTAATCCAACTTTAATTGTAAATTTAAAAAAATGGTGGGTTCCATTTTATAGTCAAATGGGTAGAAGGTAAAGGACTGGAGCGATGGTCTGCTGCCGAGATTGGTTTTATCTGAAGGCACGTGAATACACTGCCAGGCTAGCATTGTGGTGTCGTGGGGCTCATCAGACGTTCCAACAGGCAACATGGAGCTTCGTAGTAGTCACCTACCGTCTCCTGAGCCAGTTGGTGTCTACTTCGTAGTCGTTGTTTTAAAACATCATCACCCTCGACTGGTGTGAATTCTTGCAATGCAGCATGCCTCAACGTTTCCTAGTCGAAGGTTGGAAATGTATCCATAAAACGCCAAAACTAGAGAGCTCTACCAGTGAACAACATTTAGGTGCAGCGTGTGACTGATCTCATGTTCCCTCTCAGGTTCAACGACGACATGTTTTTGACCCTTTGTAGAAAGGCACCTTTGATCGTAGAGTCATCCTGGCCTGAAAATGCCAACTTCCAGCAGGCTACTATGTGTGCTACTTTAGATAGTGGATTGTGCACGAGGAACGTTTACGTTCGCTGCTGCGTAGTCTCGGCGCTGTCTCATCGCGGGGTGTAGACCTTCCCGTTTGACAAACTCCTGGCTGGGTTGATGGTGAAAGATCCCAGGTGTAACATGTCATGGTTTGCCTGCCCGAACAATTGTCGATTAAGGCTCCAGGCACTAATATCTTTCCGCTGGTGCGGTCGCGAAATCGAGATTCTTACCCTGGGCCTATACTCTGGGGCCATGGAATTCATGACTCTGCTGAGTCTAGGAGGTGCTGGGTCGCTAGCTACTGTTAGAGGTAGCTCTGCGGTCTCCACATCATCCACCCATGATGATAATATAGAAGGCTGGCCTGGTGGTTGTGGGACAGACAATCGTTCTAATTGCCGCCTCATCAGTTCCATGCTGGCAGCTATTGCCTGCATTACAACTAGCAGCTGGGACATATCGTAAGTCGATGATGATGAGGGTTCGGTGCTGGGTCTGACTGGTGGCAGGGCTCCTGTTTCATCGGTATCACTGCGCGTTGGTTGAGGAAGCCTGCTTTTCGGCACTGCTCCACACGTGAAGGAAGGTAGATGTCATTCTGTCGCGATGGATGTTTACTCCAGAGGCTGACGACAGAGAGAGTATATCGAAGAAGTCTGTCGTAGCTGGCCCAAACACAGCTGATGTAGTCGATGACCACACGGCAAAGTCTGGCTTGATGACTCGTCCAAGTCCTCATGGCAGATGGAGTACAGGAGTATCAGTCTGGCATCCGACCTCACTTTCTTTCTCTCAGGAGTTCGTTTTGTGGGCATTTTTCTAAAAATTATAACGCTGGAAAAAAAACAGTTTTAAACTAATACAGTGGCCCTCAGTGGCGAACTTTAACCACTTCCACATTAAAAAAAAACATGAGACAAATAAATATGAAATTCAAAGTTGAATGAAATATGGTTAAATTCAAAAAGAGAAGATTAGCAATATCCAACTTGGTCTTTCCATTCCATTTTTTCCCCTTCGCAGGCAAGAACACCAAAAGTAAGCTCCTCCTTCACTTTACAGGCGCTAGTCTCTTGAGGCACCATAAATATCAGAGTTCGGAAGCGGTCTCTCGTTTGCTAGTTTTAACCAGGTACGGCTTGTCAGCCCAGGATTGATTCTGATCCACAAGCAGCGCGTGTCTTATCATGGATAGTCACGGACTAGCTAAGCAGCCAATCACGTCAAATGAAGATCCATGTATTGGAAGACACTGAGGCACCGCTTGGTTTGGGCTGCAGATAAGAATCTGCCGCTAAATAATGTCAAATAACAACCTCCGAATACACGAAAGGACTCTAATATCATTTGGCCTTGCTAGTCATACAACGGTGGTAAACCATTAATGTACAAATCAAAAGTAGGTCCAAACGATATTGATGTCTGAGGACAACAGACAACAGATGAGGGCGGGTACGACCTTTGAATTTTCTGAGTTAGTGTTATACGAGTTTATATACAAATTGGAATTATACTTTAATTTTACAACCGATAAAATACAAGCGAGCACCTTTAAATTAATTAAGCACACAGATAGTATGAAATATTATTTGTTTCGATTGTAAGGATACGGTGGATTGGAATCACTGAAAACCTTAACATACTATGCACTCAGAAAAAAAACCGGAAAGTCTTGCTCAACAGACCTCGAAAACTGATAAAAATCATTGTTTCTTTACCAAACCATATTCTATATCATAAAACTATATTATTTCTTAAAAAAATACTTTACAGACAACTCACTCAATTGAGCGAATAACTTTATCTTAAGATGAAAAACAAGGAAAAATAGAAAAAATGCTTCGTAAATTAGATTCAAATTCTCATTTAATCTCTCATTCTTAATCTCGAATGTCCAACCCCATTTCAAATGTTCATGCTTGTCGTCATTCCTGAGCCGTGATGACACAGAACAAGTTTTCGGTGGATATGAGCCAACCATGTGTGTCGTTTTATCAACTGGAATGCCCATTCGATATGATTTATGAACGTATTTAAGTCCATGGACTATTTCGCGCTGTACAATAAAGTCAATTCGGACCTTGTATTTTACATCTTCTTTGTGAAAACCTCTTTCTTAAGTGACGGTAAATCACTGGTAAGATTAAGTTCCATATCATCACTCCCATCTACGCGGAATGCCAACTTTTCCACTATGACTTTTCATGGATCATTTGGTTCAACAATAACCAATCCCGCTTGAGCCTCTCCTAACAATGCTTCCTTATAACGCCGAAGACTTTCATCTTCTTAATCGGCAGCTACTATTTATTCATTCGTTTTTTTGTGGCGCTGGTTGCTAGTTTGAATCATGCTCCTCTTCATCACCATGCTCATGTGGATCAACTTCGTCTTCTGTTTCTGTTGACATGTTCTGACGGTGGGTCTTTTCTTTAGTTATCCGAAAGGGAGGCTACATGAGTAATTAGAAAACAAGACACTGTACACACGAGAAATTATAATAGGTGTAAACGAGATAGTCCTATGGATTTTCAATTGTGGGGAACTCAATCTGTCAGACGTATTTTGCTTTCGAATTTCAACACTTTATCCACTTTTTGTTTGTTTTATTGTACAATTCGTTAGTTGTTTGGAATGCATTAAGATCCCTTTGCAACTCTATAGAATTTCACGTTCGCACAAGACTGGCCCCCACATATACGTTTTGCTATTTCTTTTTTTTCGTCTCACGAGAAACTCAATTCAACTTTTTTGCGACACTTCGCTGCCGTCGTTTGACCGCCAATCCATCCAATTTGCACAAGATGTTGTACCTCTACGAGGTAAAAGAGGATTCACTCACGTATTGTTTTAAAGCGACCGTCAAGCAATATTTTATTTTACAATTAAAACTTATTCACACGCCGGAGAAGTTAAATTTATTCGCTTGCCGGCGCGGTTCTTGCGGCGTGCTCGCTGTAGCGATCCATCTGCTCACTTGTGGCAAACAGCCACCGTACGGTACATGCCGCCACGGCGGATCGTGACGAGCCCCTCATTTATCCAATGGAGATTGCATTGCGGCAATGTTATTTGTGGATAAGCTGTGTTATAAAGGGATTGCCGTGTCCAAATTTTAATTGTAAATTGAAATAGTTATTTTGTTAAATTTACTGCAATTAAAATTGGATCAGCATTATGAGGGTTTTCGAGCAGTTTGCTTAGGTGACTGCTCGATTACTACATCATAATGGTATAGAGTTTCACAAAGCGCTCGAGTTTGAGCCATGCAAGATTGCTAACTTGCTCTGATAGTTATGAAATTCAGGAACTTACATTTAACAATCCAGAATGAAGATAGGATATAAAAACATCCTGCCACGACACTTAAAGAATCGTATATTATACCAAGAGTAACTGTGATGAATAAATGAATAAATGCTATATTCTAATGACTGCCGGTTAATTATTGAAATGAACGATGTCGAGCCGATTTATATGGAGCTCTAGAAGCGAGTTACTCCCGTGTACTTTAGTCAGTCAGTGAGGAATCTTTAAACCCTTGAAGAACATCTTTCATAACGTTATTCATAGTGGTTTTGAAAAGTTCAAATTGGTCTGGAGCATCGTATTCGAGTTTGGCAACCGTATTGTCCACACCAGGTACAATTGTAGATTTGTCTCCCTCGATAGCCTCTTTGACGGGGTCACCAGTGTAATCCTGTACCGTCACGCTGGGATTCTTGATGGATTATGCAGAATCCTTTCTTATTAGATATTCTTGAACATTCTTCGCAGTTCTAATTTACAGCAACCTTTGCAACTTACCATGCGACAATATTTCTATTTATTCGAGCTTCTCTAAAGTCTTAAATCGGGTTGTTTCTTATTAGCATTTATCTTAACTGATTCATTTTTCCAAAAAAAGGAGACATGTCAGAAAAATAAAAATAACAGCTACATACTTGATATGTCTTTGATCAAAATCAATAAATTTGTGGCAGTTACATAATCCCTATGTCAACCATACAGCGGCCCCGACGAACATGACATCTCCGCTGCACTGCCCACGCATGCCACAACACAAAACACAACTCACAGCCGCAACAGCATTGCACGTGTTGCACATCAGAGGCGCTGAGATCAATACAAAACAAAAGGTATAAATAGTCAGCACGGGACCTCGTCAACTCTCTCCCGCTCTATCTCATCCCACTTCCTCCTCCATAAATTTTTAAAATCAAATATGATATTTAAATTGAACGAGGTTAATTTCTCAACTATTAAGGCAACAATAACATTAATCATATTTTCATTAAAAGAATGGAGAACAATTAACAATAAGTGAAGTGAGATAATCACAATATTTATATAAATGCAAGAAAGTGGTAAAAAAAGGAACCAGGCGTACAAGGAATATATCCAGCGACCAACTCAGGCCAAAGAAAAACAATACAATGCCCTCTGACAAGCTAAAACAAGTTGGGTAGACAGAGCGACACTCATGTCAGAAGGGTTTTGTACTCAACCTACGATATGCAGACACCAATAATGAATAAACTCAAGAAAAACTTGAACGGCATCTACAACAAATACATACTCGTTTTAAAAGGGAAACCATATTATACCATTTTAACTTCCTGCCATTTTGTTGCATATCATTGACTGAATAAAATCTTAGAGATATTTTTAATTATTCATTTTATCTGGAAATTAGAGGATCCTATTAAAAGGGTAGTGTGTGGTTCGATGAAAAGTCCGAATGGTAGGAAAACCATACATTGTTGTTTTTGTACTCAGAGAGCTTTCAAATTGCTATTAAAGGGTGAGTCGTAACAAGTGTACACATTTTTGTCGAAAAATGTTTTTGTAAAGATTGAGCTGTAATGTTTGTTTATTATAAAAATTTGGTCCCTTACAATTAAATATAAAACATTACTTCGGGCATATGTGTTCCTCATGCTGATTAAACGATGATTGTAATTTTCGATGATTTTTTCGCACATTTCCGGCGTATATTGGCATGAATATTGTTTTTTAATGCTTTAGTAGTCTGGGGAGCATCAGCGTAAACACAATCCTTCAGAAATTCCCAAAGGAAGAAGTCACAAGGAGTCAAATCACACGATCTCGCCGGCCAATTTATGGGTTGACCAAAAAATTCACGTAGAGCGCGAAATGTTTGCACTGGCGATTCATCATTTTTGTAACAAGTTTTAACAATAATAAAACGTTTGGCTGATGTGTATGACACCATGGCTAAAATTGTAAAAGACTAAACTATCATAATCTGTCAATATATGGAAGTGAAATAGGTGATAAATAAGAGTTAAGGCCCATTCACATGTGTACACTTGTTATGAATCACCCTTTACTTCCGTGAATGCGATTTCACTTTATTGAAACTTCCAGATTATAAGGGCTTTTCCCACCAGGGAAAATGTTATATTTACAAATTCTACTATTATTAACAAAGTATAGTGAATTCCAACTTCTGAGGTGTTTGTGATTGTTGAACTGATGAATACGTGCCACCGTGAATTTTTCATCTTTAAAATCTATGTTTTCATCAAGAGTTGATAGTATGTACCTTAAATGCTGTAGTCGGAGAAAAATAACTTAAATTTACTCAATATTCTAGTTTAAAACAACCGCCATTTTGATTTACGATAACTAGTACCAGTTTTTGAACTGATTCTCAAAGATTTGCATTATATACATCCTTCGTGAAATTCTCATGCAAATTCTAATAAGCCCGTAGTGTCTCAGTAGATCGGAAGCACAAATTGCTCAATAGCTACGTGCTATTGTTGTTGTAACACCGAAAATTTAAACCACCATAACTTCGTTAAATACTATTCGATTCTTTGGAAATTTTCAAAGTTGATTAGCCTTATAATTGGCCATAGATACGACTTTATACAAGAAAATGTCCCCGCAGAGGGGATGCCGGTCGACAAGAGCACTCTTGGAGGCTAGCATTCTTTGGGGAGTTCCGCCCCCACGTACCCGAGGAAATTCCCGCAGGGAGAAAGCCGTTCGACAAGAACATTCTTGGAGGCTAGCATTCTTTGGGGAGTGCCGCCCCCACGGACCCGAGGATATGGGGGGTGCCGTGAGGTTCCCTCCTGGGATGACAGGTAACGAACTTTATTGTATCTGGACTACGCTTTGGACAAAGAACTGGAATTGACGCTTTGGGCTGGCGGATGTGATGGTTTGGACCTAGTTGCTTTGCACAGTAGCGCCGAGGTGAAACTCGTGTGTGAACGACTCCAATTCAACTATCATACCGTCTCCGTCCCGGTAAAACCTTGGCAGGCCTCGGAGTACGTTCGAAGTTCACACCATTGGGTTGGTGGTGTAGGTTCGGTTGAGACGGACTCCCGATTAGCGCTGGTCTGGCTCTGAGCGCTTGTCCCCATAAGGGCTTGTGCCAACCCTCGCATGGCCTCCCTGCTCTGCAAAGATAACCATGGGACCAAAAAGGCGACTACACACACAAACGGAGATAGCGGCTCCGAGGTGGGACCCAATAAAATGGAGCAAATAAAATCAGCAGATCAAAAACATCCAACAAATGAAACCACAAGCCAACAGGACGCTAGCACGGAGAACCCTTTGGCAAGAACACCGATTAAACAAGTCACCGATTGCGGGGGGAGGCAATCTTGGACATGGCGGCCAGAACAGCGCTTTTTGTCCTAAATACTGGTAACACCCCTACTTTCCGCCGCTGGGGTTGCGTAGGAACCATACCCGATGTGACACTCGCTTCGGAGTCCCTGGTACCTAGAGTACACAACTGGCGAGTACTAGAGGACTACTCGGCTAGTGATCACCAGTATATAGCGGTTGAGATTCACGACAGTGCCACTCTGCGTGCATATGCCCAAACTTCAATCCTCGGATGGAGGACTGGGAGGATGGACGTCGAGAAGTTCACTGACGCGCTTACGGCAGGCGCACCGTTGCTGGGAGCTCCGCCAGGGAATGGAGGGCCTACAGCCAAGGGCTTGGTGAACTCAACTATGAGTACCATCATAGCTGCTTGCGAGTCTTCCATGCCCCGCCGGAGACCCCGACACGGTAAGCTTCCAGTATACTGGTGGTCAAACGAGATCGCCGAACAAAGAAGCGAGTGTCACAAACTTCGGCGAGAGGCCCAGCGGGCGCGAACACGGGAGGAGGCAGACACTAGGCTAGCAGCATACAGGTCCGGCAGGAAATATCTTCGCAGGCTTATTAACAAGAGCAAGGCCCGATGCTGGCAAGACCTCGTGGACGATGTAAATAGGGATCCGTGGGGCCTTGGCTACAAGCTGGTCATGGGGAAACTTGGTGCCCTACGGAAGCCTTGTATACATGACGCGGAAAAGATGGACGCGATAGTGCGGGGACTCTTCCCCACCCATCCCGTCCGTGTTGACGCTGTCCATGGTGAAACAGCAGTCGAGTGCCCACTCTTCACACAGCTGGAACTGGAGGAGGCAGTCCTCTCCCTGAAAGCGAGGAAGGCTCCAGGCCCAGATCGTGTTCCAGCTGAGGTGTTGCGGCTCGTCTATAACCATTGTCTTGACTTGCTGCTCAGCACATTCAACGCTTGCCTACGGGACGGGGTTTTCCCGGTACGATGGAAGGTGGCGAGGCTCGTGCTGGTCAGCAAGGGGAAGGGAAATCCCGAATCGCCGTCTGCATACCGCCCGTTATGCATGCTAGACACGGCTGGGAAAGTGCTAGAGAAACTCATCAAGGGAAGACTCACTGACGGGATTCGTGCTGCTGGGGACCTATCTCCTCGGCAGTACGGCTTTAGAGCAGGACGTTCTACCATTGATGCGATTGCAGAGGTGGTGAACGCGGTCCAAAAGGCAGAAGCATATAGCCGCACCAAGCGATGGATCGTCCTGTTAGTGACATTCGACGTCAGGAATGCCTTCAACTCCGCTAGATGGGTGGATATTCTGGACACGCTGGAAAACTCTTTTCAAGTTCCAGAATATCTAATGCGGCTTTTGAGGAACTACCTAAAGGACCGAAGCCTGCTCTATGACACGACACAGGGCCAACGAAGGATGGAAATTACATCGGGTGTTGCCCAGGGATCTATCCTTGGTCCGGACCTGTGGAACGTGTCTTACGACGGGCTACTGAGACTTGAGATGCCAGATGAGTCGCGCTTGGTCGGCTATGCGGATGATGTTGCGGCTCTGGTCGCCGAACGCACCGTTGAACAAGCGCAACATAGGCTAGGTATGCATGCTAATGCGCCGAGTGAGGGACTGGATGACTGCTCGCGGGCTCAGTTTAGCACTGGAGAAAACCGAAGTGGTCATCTTGACAAAAAAGAGAATCCCTAGAGTAAGGATGATCAGTATTGGAGATATACAGATCGAATCGAAGCCAGCGGTGAAGTACCTGGGGCTACTGATCGACTCGAAGATGAGTTTCTCTGAGCAAATCAGGGCAACGGCTGAGAAGGCTGCTTCGGGAATATCGGCCCTGAGGCGACTTATGGCCAACGTAGGGGGACCCAGCCCATCAAGAAGACGCCTCTTGATGAGTGCTGTAGGACCAGTGCTACTGTACGGAGCAGAGGTATGGGGCGACGCTCTCAGCAAGGAGGTATACCGAAAACGATTGGCACAGGTACAGAGAAGAGGAGCACTGAGAATTGCATCTTCGTATCCAACAGTCTCCGACTCGGCGGTGAGAGTGATTGCAGGCGTGATACCTGTCGCCCTCCTTGCTAGAGAGCGCCGCGCTATTTACCTGCGCCGAAACGAGGATGCGAGGGAGATGGTTGTCCGCGAGGAGAGACAACGCTCGCTCAACGATTGGCAGCAGTCTTGGAGGAATTGAACGAAGGGAAGGTGGACTGCGCGCCTCATCCCGGATGTGAGACAGTGGCTAAATCGAAGGCATGGTGAGACTGACTTCTATCCGACCCAGCTTTTGAGCGGGCACGGGTGTTTTCAGTCTTACCTGCACAAGATCGGCAAGTCACGGTCTCCCGATTGTCGGTTTTGCCCAGGAGAGGAGGACAATGCCTGTCACACATTTTTTGCGTGTACCAAATGGGCCAGGCTGCAAAGGGAACTCTACAGGGAGACGGGAGAGCTCACCCCGGATAATATAGTTGCGGTGATGCTCGAATCGGTTGACAAATGGAACCAGGTGGCACATTATGCTCGGGCAGTCCTAAAATATAAAAGGGACTCACAGCAGCCGGGGGCGCTGGGGCTGGGGGATCGCTTTTCTGGCATTTCCTCTTCCCCTCTCCCCTCCCGCTAGGAAAGGGACTCCCCAGCTTGAAGGCGCCCCATGGCGTAACTAAACGAGACCTGGCCCGAAGTAATATGTCAAACGGTTCCAGGCTAGGTTCTCAGATTGACAGGGGAGGTGTTTAGTGGGTAGTCCAAGGGTATCCTCCATGGGAGTCCCACACTGCCAGACTCGGCGGGCGTAAATGCCTTCACCTCCCTACCACAAAAAAAAGGACGCCAATAGTAAGCTCTTCTTTCACGTTACAGGCACTACTCTCTTGAGGCACCATAAATATCAGAATTCAGAAGTGCTCCCTCGTTCGCTAGTTTTAACCAGGTGCTGCAAAATGATGTTAAGTAACAATCTCCTAATACACGAAAGGACTCTAATATCATTTGGCCTTGCTAGTCATACAATGGTGGTAAACCACCAATATATATATATATCAAAAGCCCAAACGATATTGATGTCCGAGGACAACACTCGTCCGGGAGTTGTTAATGTTTCTGGGGCACGATTAGTGCAATATCCCCTAGTAGCCCTACCCACCAAAAATCTGGACAGTTAGTAGGGTAACCTAGAGACGATGGTCGGTCTCATGCTCGCGACTTGTGATGCAGCCGGGCTTTTTGAGCTCCACATTGGGTGCCATTTGAAGTGAAATAGGTCCATGAAGGACTGATGCGATGGCCTGCTGCCTCGACGAGAGTGAATGGTGGTGTTCGCCAAGATTCATCTTGTCTGAGGACGCGTGAATGTGTTGGCAGGCTAGTATTGCGGTGTCGTGGGGCGGGTTATTTTCCCCAGCACAAGGACCAACTACAAAAAAAAGTTCACATTCACGAATTTGCAGATGCAAATAAGTATCGACCGGAGTCAAGGCCGAGGTAATCTACTAAGGGTTGAAACTGCTAAAGCAAATAGAAAACTGGACCTGGCGAAAACAGACGGGACTTGGGAGGACTTTGTCTTTGTGTGGAGCATCCAGGTGGAAAATGGTAAAGGCCGGTAAAACTTCACGTAATGCAGTAACAAAAACAATAAATCCAAAAATAAGACAAAAAAAAATGTCCATTGTAAAATATGAAACGCCAAAGGGTTAAGTTTTTTTGTATAATGTTTTTTTTTTTCTAATGATAACCAAAAAGGGTACTTACTCATCATCCTCAATGAGCGCTCGCAAATGGGGGAGGGTACGACCTGTGAATTTTCTGAGTTAGCGTTACATATATATGCAAATTGGAATTATACTTTTTTTTTAAATACCTCCATTCCCTATCACTCTCTCCAGCACTCTTTCACCGCCACACAACGCTCGTGCGAGCTGCACTTCACACGTCCTCGATTCCTACGTGTGCCTCCAGGCAATGCTAAAAATTCGGTATAAGGGGCCCACAAAGTGCTGTGTAGTACTCTTTTCCTGCTAGTCTAGTTCGATTCATGAACAGCTCTCAGAGATAAAAAAATATTATAGTACGACTGAGCTTATAAAAACTAGTTGTCTTTAAATATCTCGACGTTAGGGTCTAAAATGCCCTAAGATATTGCATTTTTAATCCTCCGGACTTATCATTGGGCTAATTAGTCTTTTCTTAAAAACCAATAATGTTTTAAGTTTACGTTTTTCACTGTTTCTGGAAGATTGTTGTATACACGCAGAGCACTATTCGTTGCATCGTTCTTTCGTCAATCAGTTCTAGCGTAAGGTATTGCAAAATTATTGGCGTTTCTTGAATTATATGGATTTATTTGTGATACTTTTATAAAGGGGCTTCGTTCCGATTCACTGGAATTTAGACATTTGAAGATAAACTTAGCTTTCTCCATAGTAATGATTTGACTGAAGGTGAGTGCATTGGTTCGTGGATACACTAGTCTTGTTGGAGTGAGAATTGGAAGGTTTAGAATATTTTTATAGGCTTTAGTTAGTGTCCTGGATATAATATTAAGGTTTTGCTTTGACGGTTGACTCCAAATGACCACTGCATAATATAGCTTTGTCAGTACAAATTCATTCAATACAAGTTTCTTTATATGCATTGGTAAGCCTCCATATCTTCTCAACATCCCCATCATTGGTGCCAGTTGTCTCTTCAAATTATTTATATACGGTAACCATATCAAACGATGATCTATGGTAAGACCGAGATATTTAATTTCAAACACTCTTTGCAATTTTTCGCCGCTAATTTTTAGGTCACCTTCTATGTCTTCCTTATTCTTCTGTTTAAAAATCATGTATTTTGTCTTTGTAGTATTCAATGCTAGCATGTTTTCGATAAGCCATGAACGATATTAATCTAGTTCCTCGTTGACGATATTCTCCATGGCAACTTTACCATGTCCTGATTAAAGGAGTAAAGTATCATCAGCTTATAACGTGTGGTGAACTTTCAGTTTACATACATTCAAATTATTATTTCATAGCAAAAACAAAGCTGGTCCAAGTATGGATCCTTGAGAAACCCCCGATTTCATGCGTGCTAGATTGCTCAAGACATTATTAACTGATATTCTTTGGAATCTTCTTCCCGAATAACTTTTAAAAAATTGTTTCGGTTTGCCTTGAATACCATACGATTCAAGTTTTTGAAGTAACAGGTCATGATCAACCATATCAAAAGCTTTCTTCAGGTCCACAAAAATTGCAATAACATAATCTCCTTTATCAAGACTTTCATTGATGTAATGTGAGACAGAAAAAGTAACGCATCGAAAATACTCTTCTACTTTTGAAAGTCAAACTGCGTCGGATTTATGATGGAATTGTCCATTAAGAAAGATTTTAAACGATTTGTTTTTTGAATATTTTACTAAAGGCTGCCAAAAGAGCAACAGGGTGGCAATTATTCGGGTCCAGATGATCTCCTCCTTTGAATACTGGAATTATTTTTGCCAGTTTCTCTTCGTCCAGAAATGTTCCATGTCTAATATGTTCGTTCATACGATTCCCCAGTGATTCAGCCACCTCCTCTTTGACTAAAATAATTTCATGTGTGGTGATGTTGTCAATACCTGGTTCTGCATTTTTTTCAAATCTTCGATTGTATTTAATACTTCTCTTTTAGTCGTTTGATGAATGTGAAAGATGGAATTAGGTGGGCTATTTATAATATTGAAATAGCTAGTTGGGTTTAACCAAGCTCCCTGGTAATTTTTACACAATAACTTTCTTTGTTCTTCTTCTTAGCACTACAGCCCCTTTTGGGCCTTCGCTTCGTGCAAACAGCGCCTCCAACTGTCTCGGTCCGTTGACCGCATCTTCCAATTCCGAAATCCTCAATAACTTTCTTTGTTCTTCTTCTTAGCACTACAGCCCCTTTTGGGCCTTCGCTTCGTGCAAACAGCGCCTCCAACTGTCTCGGTCCGTTGACCGCATCTTCCAATTCCGAAATTCGAGCAGCGATGAACTGTTTTCGTCAACTGAGTCAGACCAGCGTTTCCTCGGTTTCCCCACTGGTCTCCGCCCTTCAGTTCTTCCAACGTATACCTTTTTGGGTATCCGTTGTTCGTCCATACGATACATGTGGCCAGCCTATTGCAGCTTCGGCAGTCTTACAATCGTTGAGACCTCAGGCTCGTCAAAATATTTCATACAGCTCATGGTTATATCGAATTCACCATTGGTCCCCGTCTATCTTCGCTCCGATTATTCGCCTAACAATCCGTCGCTCCAAGGCATTCAATATATTTACGGATGCTTGGATTAGGGGCCATGTTTCACATACATAATTCAGATTTGTATACTTGAAGCTTTGTTTTCCTGTGATCGTCAAAACTGAATAAAATATTTTATTTACAAGCTGTATTCTTCGACGTATTTCGTCTCTTTCATTACCGGTTCTCGTTATTTTGGTGCTTAAATATACAAATTTGCTAACATTTTCGATACTGTATTCGCCATGTGTGGTATTTTGTGTATTTGAGGTATTTTTCCTTGACTGCGTCATGAGCTTTGATTTATTCTTTTTGATTTGTAGCCTTAATAGTTTTGCTTCGCTATCGAGTTTTAGGAAGAGTTATTTGGCAGTTGTTAGTGACAGCAAATCGTAATTGTACTCAAGAACGGCCACACCAGCCGTTGTTGATAATTACTTTTACTAAGAACAAAACAGATCGAAACACAAATAAAACAACGCGCTCACTTTGTTGGCGTACGAAGGAATACATTTATTATTATTTACACATGAACTTAAATACAAAATATTTGATGACTAAAAATGCTTGCAATAATCGAAGTCAATGTCCATTAAAGAAAATTGCATTCTATACAATAATACATTTCAATTATTGAAGTCAATAAAACATAAATGACAATGCATACTATACAAAAAACTTTTTTATGCTGTAGTTAATGTCCATCCAGAGTGCAAACATTTTTGCTTACAAGCTCAGGTAGGCAAATTCGCGGCTGAAAGTGGGTCAATTATATTGATAGGAAGAATGACCGGGTGAATGGACATTGACTACTGTTGGGAACTCTGTTCAGTATGCTTCTGATGTAGAAGCTGGCTATAGAGATCACGATGATCACCATCGAAAACTTGCACCTTTACTCTTGCTATTGGGTCCATAGATTTTGCGTGGTACTTCTTGTCTTCGAACTTAGCTGGGTACACCTCTTTCGTGAAGCTCGTCAGTACTCTCTTTTGTTGGGTCATTTCTGATCGTAGAATGAATCACTCCGAGGGGATAACGCAATTATCTTTGGTGCGGATGATTCCAATAGCCCAGTCATATTAGGAAAAATAAGGGGTCAACCTCGGAATGAAAGATAATAAGCTGCAAATTGGTATGAACCTTTGTTTTGTCATTCTAAATGTTGTCTCAAAAGTCTAAATCGTTATCGTGTTCGCGTCTCAAGATATTCAAGGTCAAAGGTCACAAAAATCGGTTTTTCGCGAATATCTGGCTTCCTATCGGTTAAATGAGATTTGCATTTATTATAAAAGTTGTAGGCTATAAAATTCCCTACAACTTTTGTTTAAACTTTTTTTTCATACGACCAACCGTTTTGAAGGTAGAGCGCGAAGAGTGCACATCGTACAGTCATATACGGCCTAATGCAAGGTCAAGCGTGAGTTATGGTTATCAGTACGTTATAAAGTCAATTATTTACTTGGAAATTATAATTATTAAACAATGCCTATTATTTATGTACTAACTATTAATTATTTATATTTAATTAAAGTAAGTAACTTGATTATTTATATATAATTATTCATATTTAACTATTTGACAAAACAAAGGTTCATACCAATTTGCAGCTTATTATCTTTCATTCCGAGGTTGACCCCTTTTTTTACCTAATATGACTGGGCTATACAACTTTTCAAAAACTTTGGTGAAAGTTGGAGCCGAATTGCGACCTCTAACGTGGTCAACAATCTCGTTATATACATACACACATATACAGATATATCCATATATATGCATATATATATACATATGTGTATATATATAGATATATATATATATATATATATATATATATATATATATATATATATACACATATGTATATATATATGCATATATATGGATATATCTGTATATGTGTGTATGTATATAACGAGATTGTTGACCACGTTAGAGGTCGCAATTCGGCTCCAACTTTCACCAAAGTTTTTGAAAAGTTGTATAGCCCAGTCATATTAGGTAAAAAAAGGGGTCAACCTCGGAATGAAAGATAATAAGCTGCAAATTGGTATGAACCTTTGTTTTGTCAAATAGTTAAATATGAATAATTATATATAAATAATCAAGTTACTTACTTTAATTAAATATAAATAATTAATAGTTAGTACATAAATAATAGGCATTGTTTAATAATTATAATTTCCAAGTAAATAATTGACTTTATAACGTACTGATAACCATAACTCACGCTTGACCTTGCATTAGGCCGTATATGACTGTACGATGTGCACTCTTCGCGCTCTACCTTCAAAACGGTTGGTCGTATAAAAAAAAAGTTTAAACAAAAGTTGTAGGGAATTTTATAGCCTACAACTTTTATAATAAATGCAAATCTCATTTAACCGATAGGAAGCCAGATATTCGCGAAAAACCGATTTTTGTGACCTTTGACCTTGAATATCTTGAGACGCGAACACGATAACGATTTAGACTTTTGAGACAACATTTAGAATGACAAAACAAAGGTTCATACCAATTTGCAGCTTATTATCTTTCATTCCGAGGTGAAAGCCCTAATATGACTGGGCTACAATGTTCTGAAGTAAAATCTCCTCTCTGCTATCTTTGCAGATAACAAAGGCTGTGCTTGGTGTGCTTGCAACAAATAGCCATGTGTTTTTCATCATAAGCTCCTTCCATGTTGTTTGAGGAGATGTTACCTCAACGCTGGGGCACGATTGCTTCTTGTATCTACTGTATAGTTCGTTGATGATACAGTTCGGGTTTGCATCCATGTTGTTGATCATGCTGGGAGTACATAGGTATCGTTCGTCTTTAATGTGCCTGACTTCAGCTGTGCATCGTCCAATTCAAAATACGTTAGTTGATTGAAGTTAACCGCTAGGGTTGGAGTTTCAACGATAGGAACCATATATTGGTGCACACCTGATTCGAAAGGAATTGCAGTGACATGAATTAGCTCGTATCTATCGCTTTCAATTATATGGAAGTATCCATAGATTATAATATTTTCATCGGTGCGTGCAGTCGTCGTTGCTTTCACTGGAATACTCCGGTACTCTGCATACGCAGAATCTCAAAATGAGGGCCAATCTTTGATGATACCTTATCGATTGTGTTCGTCGTTGTTTCAATTGAAACAAACTGTGGGAAGTTTTCGGATCCATAGATGGTGTTTACTAATTTTTGGTACGCCACCTGGAGCTCCTCAAAATAGTTAATCACCATGAGATAAGTGGATATGACTTGTAAGCCAATTTCGTTATTATCAATCTTTGCGAACCATTTTTGCATTTCGTTGATCGAATCTACCACTTGATTTAATTTCATCGTAACTTGGGCAATCTGGGCGTCAGTGCGATGGTTGACGCTTATTATACGTGCGTTCAATTCTACCCTTTGTTGATTTAAGACTTGTAATATTGTGTGTTGGTTTTTATCGAGGGCGTTAATATCAGTGTAGACCTTATCATCAAATACCAAAAACTGTGGTAAGGAGGTCCCCAACCAAACCCCTCTTTTTTCCGGAGCCTGTTATCGTTCGCAACTTTTCTGATTGTTGAAGGAGCTCCATTTGGAGGGAAGGAGCTCCAGCTTCACCGAAATGAGGTGTGGACACTGGTATGAACTTCCAGGTGATTCCGTCTTTTGCAGTTATTCGTGCTAACTCACTGCTTGATCTCTTTATTGCTTCTTCTAGATCCTTGTCTAGTCGATTACTTCCCCCGACAAAGTTGATGCCGTGGTCGCTAAAGATCTCCCGGCAAAGTCCTTTTCGGCTTGTGAACCGTTTGAATGCTGCTAAGAATGCTTCTGTTGACATGTCGCTCACAAGCTCGCGATGTATGGCTTTTGTTACCATGCATACAAATAAAGCAATGTAGGCCTTTACGACCGCTGCTCCTCTTCCCTTGGACATTCGTATGGTGAAAGGGCCTGCGTAGTCTACTCCGCAATGAGTGAAAGCTTTTTCTGGTGTTACGCGTATAGCAGGTAAATCGCCCATTGATTGATGATTTTTAGCGGTCGAGTATCTACGAGTACAGCAGATCATGCATCGATGAATTTCGTAACGAATTAATTTCTGACCATTTATGATCCAGTATCGCATTTTCAAGTAGTTGCGCACCAGTTGTACGCCTCCGTGCATTGTTTTCAAGTATGCTTGCCTCACAATTAGATATGTCACATGATGGCACAGGGGTAGCAAAATCGGATGCTTTGTTTCTTCAGAAATGCTTGCAATTCGGAGCCTACCGCCAACTCGCAGAATACCATGAGCATCTAGGAAAGGATTCAGAGTCCTGCGTCTTTTCTTCAACTCCTTGTTACTCCTTAGTTCAGCAAATTCTTCTGAAAACTGTATTTTCTGAATCATTATAATGATTTTTTTATGTGCTATTTTGAGTTCCTCTACTTCTAGCCATCCTGTCTTGCGGTTTGATTTTTGTGTCGTACAGTTTCGATGAATTCTAAGACATGTAGCAGTAATTTTTACTCGTCTATTAAAATCGGAATAACGTTCAAAAATGTTGCTTTTGTCTGCCGCTGTTGTTACTGTCGAAACAACTTTGATATCGGTGCAAGGATGTGTTAACCAACTTAGACCATTCCACCACAAACAATGCTTGAGAAGTTGCTTTGGACTGATGCCTCTAGAAGCGCAATCGGCTGGATCATCCTTGGAGCTGATATGCTGCCATTTCCAGGCGCCGCGATCGAATTTCTGAATCTTCGATACCCTACTGGCAATGTAGGTCTCCAGTGAAGTTGGTTTCTTTTTTAGTCACCCCAAGGTGATAGTCGAGTCGCACCAAGCATACACATCCAAATTAAGTATGCAGAGCGGCTCTTTCGTATCGTGCAATAAAGTAGCCAATAGTACGGCTCCATTTAGCTCAAGCTTCGGGAGGGTAACTTTGGTCTTGGTTGGGGCGACCTTTGTTTTCGCACAGAGAAGAGTTGTGCTAATGGATCCGCAAATGTCAATGCTTTTACTATAAACCAACGCTACGTAGGTGGACTCTGATGCGTCGCAGAATCCCTGCAGCTCCATTTGACAGTCTATGCTGCATTGATTCCATCGAGGAATGGTAATGTGTTCTAGCAGTTTCAGCTCAGATTCAAGCTCGTTCCAGCTTTTAAGAATTTCTTCTGTTGGCTGTTCATCCCAATCCGTTCCGCTCTTCCAGATTGCCTGCATATCAGCTTAGCACTGACTGTGACGGGTGCAGGTCATTGTAATGGGTCGTATATGCTTGCAATGTATGACAGCAGCTGTCTTTTTGTAGGCCTTTTAGATTCTTTAAACGCGATGATTCTAAAGTGGAACGCATCTTGGGCTGGATTCCAGTGTATACCAAGTGTTTTCAAGGATGGATCTTCTTTGAACTTGTTCATTATTGTTCGGATAACGATCTGGAACGGTTATGGCATTTAAACGTCTGTAGTCTCCACAAGGACGCCATTCACCATTACATTTTTACCAAGACATGGTGAGAACCATTTGTTGTCTGAAGGACGGCAGATGCCTTGTTCCAGAAGAAAATTAAATTCTTTTTTAGCAGACTCTAATCTGTCGGGAGCTAAACGTCTAGGTTTGGACATGATTGGAGATCCAGAAGTAACAATTTTATGTTTAATATTATGTACTGGAAGTTTAGTGAAATCAGATTCTAAGGTAATCGACTTGAATTTAATTAATAATTCTTCAACATTAGGATCAACATCCGATTGAACGTGAATTGATAAATTTGAATAATCTTCCTTAGAAATAGAAGCTATTGATTTAAGATTGGTAACTGGGTCAATTAAAGCTTTATTAGCTACATCTACTAAAAGACCGAAATGACCAAGGAAATCTGCTCCTATAATGTGACGTGTAATGTCGGCAATTATATAGTGCCATGAAAAATCTCTTCTAAGTCCCAAATTTAATGTTAGTAACTTTCTGCCATATGTATCAATGGAAGATGCATTAGCAGCAGAAAGTTTAAATCCCGATGGAATTAATTTCAAATTATTTGATTTCGGAATCACGGAAATTTCCGCATCTGTATCGATTAAAAAATTCTTCTTTGAAGAATGATCGAGAATTAAAAGGCGGTTAGAAGAAATATTACTTAAGTTTGCCGCCGAAGACTTAAGAGGATTTAGTTTTTTGAATTATTGAAAGTCTCCTTAGAATTTTTGTTAGTAAATTTGCATGGCTCAATGCACTTATGTGCATTGACACCAAATTTAGCATGATACCAACAAAATCCTCTATCTTTTGAGCGTCTGTTGGATGAACTACGTGAACGGAAACCTTGAAACTGGCCATCATTCCTTCTTGGACTTCTAAATCTTAATGATTCTCCAACAGCTTTAGTAAGTTCTGCAATTTGACTTCTTAACTCTGTAATTTGTTGTTGAACGTTAGGTTCTGATTGGGAGGAATTTGCAAACGGAAATACTGATGGTCTATTTGAAACTTTAAAAATTTTATCAGCACTTGATGCCAGATCATTCAAAGAGCTGGACCGATTACATGCTAATATTGCTTGCATGTTTTCCGGTAGTCTTTGAAGCCATAATGATCTTAACAGATGATCTCCAACTTTATCCCCACCAAGTTGTTTCATCTCACGAAGAAGTTGTGAGGACTGTCAATCTCCTAAAGTGAGATTCGAAATGAATTGACTTAATCTCGTATTCTCACTTGCTGAAAGTCTGGAAATTAAAGCTTCTTTTAAAGTTGTGTAGGGAGTAGTGGATGAAGGATTATTCACTAGATCAGTAACTGTCCTGATCGCTTCAGGATCAAGAGCTACCAGAACATAATTGAATTGAGTTAACTCCGTCGTAATCCCAGCCAGAGCGAATTGAGCCTCCGATCGCTTAAACCATGTTTCAGGAAATTCCTTCCAAAATGAAGGTAGTTTCACTGCTACAGCATTTACTGAAGAATCCCCTGAAGGACTCGCATCATGGAAATTATCTTGGGGCATAATTTAATTTATAATAATATATGTATTCCTGCAAAAATAAATCTGGGTGTGCTACGCTGGATATATCCCCCCTGTCGCAGGATATATCCTAAGCTTAATCTGCGATCTAATCATTAAAATTTTATTTAAAGTTTTAAAATTTTTTTAAAGAAATATTTAGAAATTTTGAAAAATATTTGAAATATTTAAAAAATTCTGGTATGTATGTATGAATTTAAAATGTGTGTGATTGTAGAATATAATGTTGTACATAAATTCTCTTACTTAAATTCCTTTACGTTTCGGTTTGTAAAACTTCCTTGAAAATCGTTCTTGATAAAACTGCCAATTGATCTTTGCCACACAATATTATGTCAGAAATATCCACAATCTGGCCCTAATATCGATCAAACGCAAAAACTCCTCTCGACTCTCTGCTGAACATGACAAAATTTTCAAACTTCTTCTCCGTCTGTCCAACAACTGATACCAGCAAGTTTTCACAATTTATCTTCCTCACAACGTCAAATATCAATACGAATTTTGAGCTCGTGGACAATTCAAAGGCAGAAACTAAACGGGCTTGCAATGAAATCCTAAAATTGTAACAGCCGGTCGTAAGCCGAGAGAAAATTTTCTTCTTTCTTGTATCCTCTATTGTTTTGTTGATTTAGTTCAATTCGAACAGCAATACCCAGGCGTTCGAGAGTAAAACTGGAATATAACTAGACTGGAGGTCTTGAATATAACCAGCCTGGAGGTCTTGAATATAACCAGCCTGGAGGTCTTGAATTTTTGAAGGCACTTGTGCCTTATCGAGGTCACTAATTGTTCATTATTGTTCGTAATTGTTTATAATGATGTATATAATGATAAACTTTTTCTTCAATATTTTATTTTTCAAAACAATTTATAATATTTGAGAACGAACTGAATCATATTCATTAATTGACTTTCTATATACAATTCAAAAAATATTTTTATTTTTTTAACTTCAAAAACAATATACATATCTAGATTTACATTATATGTTTAATATGTCAAAAGTAAAGTATTTTTATGTAAAGTATATTTTATGTATGGAATGAATATTTTTGAGTTATCTTGAATTATATATTATATAATCGCCCCAAACTTTAATAGACCAACTTCCCTTCTCTCTTTCGAAATGTGGCTTAATAGCTCTGCGTTGTTGCTAGCCCATTTTCTGAGGTTGAAGTTACCTCTATTTAGTAGAGCTGTCATCTTCTGCTGAAGGGAAATCGCTTCTTGTTTGGTGTGGGCGCCTGTTAACATATCGTCAACATAAAAATCGTTCTTTAATATTAGCGAAGTAATTGGATTATTCCTTTCTTCATCCTGAGCTAGCTGCATTAATGTTCTGACTGCTAGAAACGTGGTACATGCCGTGCCATACGTAACTGTATTGAGTTGATATTCCGCTATCGTACCTTGGGGATGCCTCCTCCAGAGAATCCTGTGGTAGTCTCGGTCATCTCGATGCATTTGAATTTGCCGAAATATATTTTCGATGTCCAAGTTTTGCTGAAGCCTTGCTCCAATGCGCAACTTATGATTAAGACTAGGGCCATGGAGTGTCTTCGTAGACGCGTCGAATACTACTCTGATTTTCGTCGTGGTACTGCTCTCCTTGATTACCGCATGATGTGGTAAATAGTAAACATCCTTACTGTCGCCGATGTATGGAGTCACGCATGTCATATGTCCGAGCTTTAGGTACTCTTCGAGGAAGGTGTTGTACTCCACAGCTAGCTTCTCATCTGTAGGGAGTTTTTTCTCGATTTACCGGTATCTTAGGAGAGCTCTGGTCCTTGATTCACCCAGGGAGTTTTGTGATTGATCTTCTTTAAAAGGAAGGCGAATTATGTATCTGCCATTATCGTCTCTACTGTAAGTGCTCTGAAAATGATTTTCACACTCCGTGTTAGTATCCCTTTGCTCATTCTGGTTTGGTTCGCCATCAATTTCAAAAAACTTTTCAATTTTCTGTGAAATTTAGCCATAGACACTAAGGAGGTTATCTTTTTTGTTTCAGAAGGATTTCTATCAGTCTTCCCTGAAAGTTTCCAGCCAAATTTTGTTTTGCCTTTTATCAAGGAATCCTCTACTATTTCCTCAAAAACGTCTGCACCAATTATCAAGTCGATGGCTCCTGGCAAATGAAATTGGGGATCTGCCAGATTTAATACCTTCAGACTGCGTGGTAAACTCAAAGTTACCCTTCGATCAGGAAGCATCGTTGCTTCGCTGCTCGACTGAAACTCTGAAGTCCGAGGGGAATCTGGGTGTTATTGTAACGAATATCCTCTTCCGGACAGTTTTGGCTTGAACTCCTCCAATACCTGTAACCCCTGCCAAAATGCTATCTGAGGGCAGGCCGTGCTGCTTTGCAGCTTTCGATGATATGAATGATGTTTGAGACCCAGGGTCAACTAAAGCTCGCAGGGGAATTTGTTGACCGGAATATGATTCTGCTTTTACTATTGCAGTGGCAAGAAGAACGGTGTTTGTTACGCTCGAGGCACTTGTGTTCATTGTGGCCTTGGTGTTGCTGGTGGCAATGTTCGAAGTGACAGTCTTACGATCAGTGGTTGAGTAATGCAACATAGTATGGTGTGGTTTCTGGCATTCAAAGCACGTATTTTTGCTCTTGCATTTAAAACTCGATTCGTGTGCTAGGCAGTTATTGCACAGATTTTTATCAGCAACAAATTGATTTCGGTCATCGACGCTTAATTTTTTAAATCCATCGCAGCGGTGAATGGCATGATTGCTTTGATTGCAAAACTTGCACTGGTATGTATATGTTTTACTTGCAGATTTCTGTTGCAATGACACGAATGCTTTCTTTTGTGTCGTTTGCCGTTGTACTTGTGAGCTTTTCAAACTCGTTAAGACCATGTACCTCCTCATCAGAAAGTCGTAAACTTGCTTCAAGCTCGGCATCCCTCGGGTATTGTTAACATTTTCTTCGAATATGCGGAGACTTTCTGCGTCTAGCTTTCTCATAGCGATTCTAACCATTATCGGCTCCCAATGTTCTGTGTTATAATCTAGACTTTTTAATGCCGCTAAACAATTACGAAGCGTATCGTGCAAAGCCAGAAGCGATGTGGGACACCTGTGCACAACTTTTTCGGTGTCCAGAATGGTATCTATGTAGGTTGTTACCATCTGTCGGTTGTTCGAGAAGCGCTCTTGCAGTATATTTAGAGTAGTTTCGTAGTTGGCTGCACTCAGCTGTAAATGCGAGACCGCGCTTCTTGCGTCTCCCTCCAGATACGAGAGACGGTACTACATTTTTTGCGTAGCCCCGATAGTGTTATTATTGTGGATAATGCTTTTGTAAAGTTCAATAAATGTTTTCCACTGCTGGTAGTCACCGTTGAATTTGGGCATCATTATAGGTGGTAAATTCGGATGATGACGGCCATAGCTTGTAGAGATGTCCATGTAAGGTGGCCAGTTTGATGGCGCTGTGACTATAGGTGCAGCATAACTTGCTGCTGTTGTGGTAATCGTAAATGTAGGAACATCCCCCGATTGGATCATTGGTGATGAAGCCACATTTTGATGCTGCATTACCGCTTGTTGACCTTCAATGAGTAGATCCTTCAGTTCTCTATACATACTTTTCCGTTGTAGCAAATATTTTTTGCTCAAAGTATGGATGATCATCTTGTAAGGCGCTCATCAGCTTTTCATTGCTATCTCGAAACTCGTGCCAAAGTTTTCGACGTCACTCAGCCGCTTGAAAAAATCCTCATACGTTTTTCTCGACCTTGAGTCCTTCTTAAAGTTCCTGGCTGAGTTTTGCAACGCTTCAGCGATGTTTTTTTGTTCCAAAATGATAGCCGCAGTGTCCATCATGTACTTGATGAGGTCAAATTATCCTCAGGACTTATACCAAGAATAAGCCACTTCAGCCTTTGTTGGCAGTCCTCGCACAAGCTGGATCCACGAAATACCGAATTATCAAGATCAGCCACACCAGCCACTGTTGATACGGAGTAAATTGCTCGACGGACTAAATGTAAATTGTAATTGTACTCAAGAACGGCCACACCAGCCGTTGTTGATAATTACTTTTACTTAGTACAAAACAGATAGAAACACAAATCAAAACGCGTTCACTTTGTTGGCGTACGAAGGAATACATTTATTATTATTTACACATGAACTTAAATACAAAATATTTGGTGACTAAAAATGCTTGCAATAATCGAAGTCAATGTCCATTAAAGAAAATTGCATTCTATACAATAATACATTTCAATTATTGAAGTCAATAAAACATTAATGAAAATGCATACTATTATGCTGTAGTTAATGTTCATACAAGTTCAGATAGGCAAATTCGCGGCTGAAAGTGAGTCAATTATATTGATAGGAGGAATGACCGGTTGAATGGACATTGACTACTGTTGGGAACTCTGTTCAATTGTTGAGCTGTGACCGTGTCAAAATGTTGATGCCGTCCGCATAGGCTGCCACTTGGCTCGACTTGTATAGTAATGTACCTCAGGTAGCGACAGGTAGCTTTCTTAGGACGTACTCCAGAGCCAAATTGAATAGCAATCGGGCCAGCCCGATATTTGTGTCAAGGGCATCGGTGGGTTGGTTATTGATGCGGACTTGGGAGGTTGTCGTCGTCATTGTCATTTTGGTAAGAGGGACTAATTTGGCTGGGATGCCAAAGCAAAGCATTATTTGGTACAGTGCGTTACGATCAATACTGTTGTATGCTTGCTTGAAGTCAAGTACCTGCTTGACTGTGAACAATTGGTCTATCGTCGATCTACCTGCTCAAAAACCACCTTGATACTCCCCAAGAATACGGTTGGCGTATGATCCAATTTTCTCATGTTGGCAGGGGAGATGTTTAGTGGGTGGTCTAGTTTTGCGTACCCGGGGGCACCGGGGACACCCAGATTGAACAGGATGCAATTATAGGGATGATTAACGACGAAATTAAGGTAACAAATATATAACATGAAACATTTCTCTGATTGTTGGAAAGAGGCACATCATCTAAAGAGCGACAAACCTTGGTTTGTGATTAGTAGTTTTGCAATCAAGCAAATACTCATGAACAGCGATTATAACATAGATGGACTCGGGAAGGCAAATAGGGTAGAAACTAACACATGTCCTTTTTGTACTGAAATTAACACCAACGATCATGAAATTTTTGGTTGCACTGAACAATAATGTAAAAAGAGTATTTTTAGACTCTTTAACGTGCCGAATATCAATAACGTTCAAGACGTATTACAAAGAAATAAGCTAAACCTCCGACTGGAGTTTGAAGCTTTCATAGAGTCAGCTAAACTGCAGATTTAAATACCTAACAAGGGTACCTGGATGTAGTCCTTAACTGATATCACGTGACCTTACTAACATTTCATCCCTTAATCAATCTACTAACCCTAATCCCAGTTTTCGGATTACAGAAAGTTGAAGCAATTCAAGCGGTATCGCTGGCCTGTGCATCACAAGCTCTGGCCAATCCTCTGAAAAAAAATTCAAGGCCCAGACAAAGAAGCACATACCAATCCAACAAAACTTGACCAGGAGACTGCAATCTGGAAAGTGTAAATAGCTGACGATATAGGGATTTCATTTTGATAGCAAGGATAGCCAGGCCTACTTTTCAATACTCTCTGTTCATCATACGATTAACAAATGAGAAATTCAATTTTTATTATTCTTGTCCATACAAAGACTTATCTTATAATTTTTTAAAAGAGGCAGTACACTTGGAATTTTCGTACTCTTCCTCCGCCTTCATATCTCTACGGATCACTTTTGACGAACAATATTTAAGAGTCGCCCTCATACTCCTAAAAATCAAAAAGATTTGTCACCCCATCACCTCTGATACTTAAAGCCTAATCACTTGACAAGATGTGAGGCTTATAACTCATTGGTCACACTACGTGAATTTTCGCGATTACTTACGGTTCAATCTATCAATTCAATGAAAATTCAAATTTTAAAAACATCTTGAGATCATTATATATTAAAGACGTTATTATCTTACATGAAATATGAGTACTAAGTTTGTTCTTAAAGTTATAAAAATATCCAATGATATATTTAAAACACTGAATAAGTAACAAAAATTACGTTAACTTATATTAAAATCTAAAATGTACCATAAATTTTTAAAGTTACATGGACAAGTATTTTTATTAATTTATGTACAATTCCGATTTCAAAAAATGAGAGATAAACTAGCAATATAACAATACTAAAGCATAATTACCTTCAAATATGTATATATTTGCGTATCTTGGTCGCTACGTTTTATATTAAAGCAAAGAGAAAGTGTTACTTGTTGTGCTGAATTTATCTTTAAAATCTTTAAATGAAAAAGAGATCATTGGAACACTCAGTAAGAACTATGTCTAATTTGATTAAATGATGATTGTATAGCTGAGCGTATCTTATAAAAGATGGCACAACCTATTGCTGGAGAATGAACTGAATTTAAATTCATATACCCAGATTTATTTAAAATATTATTACTATTTCCTTTTAACAAGATCATGTGATCTGTTGCATTTCAACTGCTGAAAACTTGCTTAGCAAATAAATACAAACAAAATAATTCATAATCTATGTTCTACATTTCGATGAAACCATGTGAGTTTTGGCAAATTATCATCTAGTATTTTTTCCTTCAATTTATCCACTTCTCCAAAATTAACCATTGCATTATTTCAAATAATTTGCAACTAATAACTTCCATAAGTCTACAGTTGAGACAGTGTCAAGGCGTTGAAAGAGTAAGAAGTATACTTCATTTTTATTATACTCGTACAATGCAATTTTCAGACGACAACTCACTGGTTTTCGAAATGAATTTTGAACTAATTACATACGTAAAGCATGGTATGGACATTTAAGATATATTTGCTTAATTTGCTATTCTTAAGAATATTTACATTTTTTACATTGTACACTTTGAGTGAATGCTTGAAGTTTTCAGTTTTTTACTTTTGCAGCAACAATTCCTCTGAAAGTCTACGTTTCATCAGCATCAAAATTGTAACTCTTGGAAACATATCGTTTCATCTCTATAAACTGGATGATATTTCAGTAAGCCATAATAATCCAGGATTATTTAAATATCTTAAGTATATTTACATCTATCACAAAGTTATTTCACAGTATTTGAATCAATACATAGCAAAATCCAAAATAAAATTTCATTGTCTAAATAATCACAAAGTATAAATAACAATATTTTTGAAATTATTATACTAGAAAATACAAAAAATAAACCCGATCATCTTTGCAATAAATTTTTCTTTTCCTTTAACTATGTCTATTTTTAATGGTCTGAGATCAAGATATTTGGGAATTGTTTACTAATATTAAAGTATTTTACTTAAAAAAAAATAAAGGCGAAGAAAAATACTACTTGCAAGTTGTAAACAAATAAGTTTGATCGGAATATGGTTTGTGAAACGTTCAATAAGCTTCGCAAGCACCAATTTGATCTTCAAAATTCCCACAGAACATACCAAACAACCCAAGTGACAGCTATTTAGATACTCGTTGAATTTAAACTAGAGTATGAGATATTCGACATTGGCCCCTTTGATATAAATTTTTTATCTGGAGGTATGTTCCAATCATCAGATAAGATCCAACTCTTTCTTCAAAGCGAATTCCAAAATAGAAAATTTTTATTAGAAACGTCATCTTGAAATGGCAACATATGGTACAAAAGTATCAATAGTCTCTGAGTGCATTTATTTTATGAAACCAAAAAATTTGATCTACAACGGAGAGAGTGAAAAAGTGGTGTTATTCTGAGAATACTGATCATTCGAAATAGCCATAAAAAATATATTTTTTTATTTTTTTTGCTTTAGTACTACAGCTCTCTGTGGGCCTTCGCTTCGAGATAGTTAGAGTTTTTTAATTTTGATCGAATGTATCGGCACTCGGGAAGGTGCTCTTGTCGGTACCACGCTTTGGCTGTGTATCCGTCCACCCAGCTGATTTTTAAACCAGTACGTATCATATGCTGAACGCGCTTGTAATCCGTCCGAAGAATCACTCGAAAAAAATTCTAGTTATTGCCAATTAGACTTGAACCAGGGACCTTCAGCTTACGGGGTGAGTGCTCTAACTATTACACCACGTGGACTACTAAGTTTTAATTACATATTTATATCATTTCTCCCTTACTACGCATTGCACTATCTACGCAGGAAAGCAGCACGAATATGCAGATCATTTTATAAAGCATCACTTCATCTGAATTTTTGATGATGATGCAAGTAGTCTTTCTTTCCAAAAAGGGTACTAAATCAATTTATATGAGGTTCGTTAGAAAAAACTGACAAGAGACGACCAGCAAAAAACCAATGAATCGTTCTAAAACTTTCTTATTTCTGTAAAGATTCCTAAACAGCACAACGAGTCGGTATGGCATGAACTTTGTCCAAGGTGGTGGAGCCGAGTAGCAAGCAAGAAGCAAGTTTAAGAAATCGACACGATATGAGTTGTCAAGAAAGCAAGGAAAATCGCACCAAAGGCACATTAAATCAAAATCCATTACCCAAATAAGAGAAAACCCATCAGTATCACCAACAGAGAAATTATAACCTTGAAAACTTACTTTGATGGAAAGCGCCATGAATAGCACGGGATTTGAAAATGGATAAATGCGTCAAAAAAGGCACATTACTGAATGCATCTTATGAGTAGATTTATAGATCCGCTTACTAAAAATAAGCATCAGTAATAAATTGTTTTTTTTTTTTTTTAAAAACTAGATTTTGAAATATGAAATATTTCTGCATCATTCTTGAAAAGCACTTTAACTATGAGACGACATACAGAGATATACGATATCATGAAGTTGGTGTGGGAAAAATAACATTTCGTGGAAAAGAACCAATAGAAGTAGCAGATTTTCCCAAATCGAATTGGACAGAATGAACGTACAATTTCAAGGATTGTAAGGCACAATATTTTAGCATATCAACGTGGATGTTTGCTACGATAGTTAACAATTACATATTCAATAGGTAGCTTCAACTTGATTAAATACTAAAGGACGATGGACTACAACGTCTCGAAAAATCAAAATTTCAACACGTTTTGATCTTTTTCTCAATTGAGTCATCTCATAAAGTTGTTAATTTTATACTATGGTGGCAACCATAAAAAATTTGGGATATTCACGGTAAGCCATTTTATTTTTGGCAATTTCCTACTTTTATTGTTTCATTTAGAAAATCTGACTTTCTTGGTTTTACCTTATTTTCCCCCTTTACCGCTGCCATTTGCTCTACCTATGCACCAGTCACCCCTAGTTGTAATTTGAGGTTTATTTTTTCACGCTGTATAGCCATGTTATTAGCTTTTTTGTGACTATATTGACCCTTAATTGTTTTCTAGACGATCATCTCTGATATACGAGTAGTACCTCGATTAGTTACCATGCAGTGATTAAGACCAAACGCCGATGTGTTTTGTCTGTCTGTCTTACGACAGACGCAACACGTTTTGAAAAAAAACTTTAACCTAAAGTAATCTTTGTTTTCTGAACTATTATTCTTAATTATTTTGCGAATTAACATTGTAGAGAATTCCCTCATATAATGTTCGTATTGATGTTTGTATTAATATGCCAAAATATATGAATGATTACTCTTGAATGTAGTGTACAGTCAGTCTTTCCACTCTTTCGAAAATTATTATTTTAACTAATTTTAAGTAATAAAATGGAAACCAATAAACACACAGCTAGTCTGTGTTTTATGATCAATTTTAATTCTTTATAAAATCCAATCCTCATTGATATTTAAGTGAAAAAAGTAGTGTTTCGGGCGGTCGCTATACAAATAGTCATAAATATGCCTTGACTTGTCGCGGTGGGGACGACATACATACAAATTCTCCCATTGTCCTTTTGCAAAGATATTCATAGTTCATGGTATATTTTTACTAAAATGATAATTATGGTGGAATTTGATATTCATGCGCTATGTTTATCTGATTCTGAATATGCTGTCTTTGTATAGGTATGTCTCATATGTGAATAAAAGTGACGCGTATTTAATTTCAAATTTCCCTTGATGTTAACCAAATGGTAAAAATTCTTCTAATATTTCTTTGGCCACAAAGAGGTCCTAATTTCTTTGGCCACAAAGATATAAAAATTACAGCTATTACCTCGTAAAAATATATGCGCCTTGTTACTTTTAATGATTTCCTGGAAATGTTCTCAGCGAATTCCTTATCAAGCATTTTTCAGCTAAGCAACTGATTTCTAAAGGAAGAATGGAAATTGCTAACTTAAAGAAAAGCACATGAAATATCTATTCTCATTTCCATATTATAAGGCCCTATTAGGAAAATAAATACTGGTCAAACTATTGGAAAATTGATGGTTATCGTATGTGAAAATTTCCTTGACTCAATTGTGCTTGCACTAAATAAAATCTTTAGATAGTATTCAATTTCTTTCCATGTTTGTCGCGTTAACAATGTTATTAAAATGATCATGTTTCGAATCACATTTTGTCATGTGCACCGCTCTGAATTATTATTGTCCATTTTTTCGCATCACCTATGCTCCATCCATGATAATTCATGATATATCATAAGAATTTTGCGATAACAAGCTCCAAGAGATTCGTTATAAGCAGTCGAAATCACCGTGCAACTAAAAATCCACAGCCGACAGCAAATACAAAGACGGTTACAACAGTTGGCCAGGTGAAACTTTGCTCCTGCAATAAAAAGATAATATATATATATTAGTCATATAATTTGTCCATGCATTGTTCATGAAAAATAATTCGATTTCGCATCAACTTCTTAACACTGTTTTATTTAACAGAGCAGTGAAAGGCTAATTTACGAGCTTGGGTGCCCTATAGTTTTTTCCTCAATCTTCTCTGTTTCGGAAGACGTTTAAATGATTCTTCGTCTAGCATTCGTTGCGTACAGTTTAAATGTTTAAAACGTCAGTCGTAAATTAATTTTTGTTTGAAAAACTTTATTATATCGTCGAAGCAATTGATTGAATCAATTTATATCAAATATAACTTTACTTCGATACATAACGAAAAGCTGAAGAATCACAAAACAACTTCGGGAACGCTGGTTTTCACCGTTTGGCGAATATGGGAAAATGTCAAATATTAAGCTGGCCCCAATTATAAACAAAAGAAAATATGATTAGAAAAAGTCCGCAGATGGCGGATGTAAATTACAAATAATCACAAATTACGAATAAATGATAAAACTTCGCTAAGAAAACGATGAGCTGAAGCACCGGATATATTCTTTCAAAGAGCTAGTCAAGAAAGGGATGAAGATTCAAAAATAGCAACAGAAAAAACAAGTCCAAGAGGAAACGAAGACTAAGAAGAATGTGCAGCAAATGATTCCGGGAGAAATTCGAAGTGCTGGCGGCACTAATGATAGTCAAAATTATTTTGCAGCGCTGGAAGGACTAGCAAAAGAAGTGGAAATGAAGAAGATGTCGAAGGTTATTTTGATCAAGATAGTAATGTTTGAATGAATATCAACTTTTGTTTGAATACGAGTAAATATCAACTTTTTAGTGGATTTTATTTCTGAAACATTAATCGCGAGTGAAGTGATTCAGTTAAATCAAACACTTGATAACTTGTCGTGTGATTGTGCTGCAAGTGTTGCTGTTGTTTCGGTGCGTGCAGAAAACTTGTTTGGGAAAGTGCAAATTAGAGGGTGGATGGAATAAGTAAACAACAGTAATATTTTTTACAATGTCAGGCAAGTGCGGATTATGTAGCAAAGTAGTTCGTGACAGTGACTCTGCATTGAAGTGCGATGGACGGCGTGGCAAGTGGATACACACGAGCTGCTTTGAATTGCCGAATAACTATACCAGGCCATAAAAATCGCTAGAGATTGTGTATTTTGGGTTTGCCCTAATGATAAACCTGCGGCCGCAAAGGCGATTAAAAGCAAACTTCCGATCGCAAATCAAGGCAATAATGAAATAGTTGATAAGATTGCTGGATTAATTGAAGGTCATTCTTTAATTACTAAGAAAATTGATGATTTACAAAAGCAAATCATAGAAAGAAGCTCAACACTGCCTATGTCATACGCTGCTGCATTGTCTAACCCTCCGACAAAAATAAATATAATGGAGGAGTTATAATAAGACTTAAAAATAAACAACCTGCGGATAAAACATTGGTCCAGATTAAAAAATCGTTCAAGCCTGCTGAGGCTAAGATTCCTATTGGGAATTATTCTGAAGACAGAGAGCGTATCTAGTACAGAGGTTCTTGCCGGTTAATTGCGGGATAGTCTGGGTGAGTCATATTCGGTGGATCCTACGAAACAAATGAATCCTAGATTAATTGTGCATGGTCTTGAAAGAGCTTTTGATAGTGGTGAGCTCTTGTCTGAGATTAAGGCCCTGAACCCGAACATACCAAATTGTAATCTAAATGTTGAAAAATAGGAATGGTAGTACTTTTTCTCTGATATTTGAAGTTCCGGGGCAACTATTTAATAGATTAGTTAACTCGTATGTTAATATTGACTATAACTCTCATTTCTGCAGAGAAGAGCTAACGGTAAGGAGATGTTTCAGGTGTCAAAGATTTGGCCATCCTGCCTCGAAATGCAGCAGTGTTTTGGGTGTTTGTGCCAATTGTGCCGAAAATCATAAAACCATTGATTGTGAATCCGAATCGACGAAATGTTCAAACTGTATGTTCGCCAAGAATAAAGAAATATCGCATTCAGCTCATGATAAAGATTGCCCTGAGCGCCTCAAAGCTGTAAGAATTTTTCAGACTAAAATAAATTATTCCTCTGAAATATGATTAGTATCACCAACCTGAAAATATTCTATGCTAATATCAGAAGCATAAGGAATAAATTCAGTGATATTGAGGCATTTTGTAATTCGCATGAGAATTTGGATGTTATTATTCTTAACGAAACATGGATTTGCACTAATGAAGTTGCCCTTTACAATCTTGATGGTTATAATGCAATTCCTAACTGCAGGGACCACTCTCAAGGAGGTGGTACTGCGATTTATATCAAAGATAGAATCAGGTATAGAGCCCTTCTGGTTGATTGTTGTTATAATAATTTAGTTGTCTCTCCCGATAGTGATAGGGGAATTGTCAATATTGGTACTTTTTATAGGGCCCCTAACGAGAATTGTAGTGAGTTTATTGAATATTTAGTTTGCGAAAACCTGATGGTAGTAGCTGACACTAATATCGATATTCGTGATAAAAATAACAATTTTAGCTTAAATTATTTAAATATGCTACATATGAATGGTGCAACTGTAATGAATAACCTTCCTACAAGAGTAACAGAAAATAGTGTATCCCTCCTTGATCATGCTGTCACAACTATAAATAATCAGATTGTATCTTTTAATATTAAATATGATGATTGGTCGGAACTTTCACCATAAAACTTTACTTATTACATTGGAAGGATTGAGGAAAGTCTTATTGCCTATGGTTAAAAAGAAATTTTGTATTTTAAATAAGATTAAATTTATTGAATTAGTTAGAAGTAAATGTATGGACTACGATCATAATTTATCAATTTCTGAAATTATACAAATTATTCAAAACCTTAAAGAAGCAGCTACTTTCATCAGAATGATTCGGACTAGGAATAATAATTGGATAACAAGTGAGATTCTTTAGGAAATTAGAAAATGAAAAATAGTCAGAACAACTCTATATTGAATTTGAAATACAGAGAACAAAAGAAAAGGGTTAACTCGTTGATTAGGTCCGCTAAAAGAAATGTTTTAAATAATCAGATAAATGTAGCTGATATAATTCAAGAAAAATATGGCAAATTATAAACAGGGAACTTTTTGGCTTTAATAGGGCTAAGAAAGGTGGCTCGGATATTTCTGTTGATTCGCTTGGGGATCATTTTGGGTCGGTGGGTAAAAAGCTTGTAGAAGAACTAGATCAAAAATTTAATCTTGCCAACTTTGATAGAAAGCACATTCCCTTCGATTCTAAGCCTATTTTTCTTGAACCAACCAATGATGGTGAATTGATGGCATACATTAATTCTTTGAGAAACTCTGCTGCTGGAGATGATGGCATTTCGGCGAAAGATTTGAAACTTGTCAGTGCTATAATGGCTCCGCATGTTGTCTCCGAGTTCAATAATTTTATGTCGATGGGAATATTTCCTAGAGAGTTTAGAGATGCAGCAATTATTCCTGTTTTCAAATCAGGTGAAGAGAATGATCCTAATAACTACAGACCGATAAGCTTAACTTGTACTTTGAGTAAGGTATTTGAAAAAATTCTTAACAAACGAATAGTAAACTTTATTGAGGACTCATTAGGGTTCGATGTAAACCATAGTATACTCAACTAGTAACCATACTCCATCAACCCTCCGGAAAAATCCGAACACAAGCCGAACAGCGAGCCATAAATCGTCGGTAGCAGGTAGGTAGGTAAATGCTGACGCGAGGATTGGCGCGAATATAAACATATGCTTCGATGAGAGATTTCACGATTACAATGTCTCAAAAAATCAATAACTTTGCAGAAAAAAAAATTGATTCCATGCAATCTTTTAGTTTTTTATTAGGATCTGGCAGCACTTCTATGTTCTGAAATGCGTAAAAGAACACGTGCGTCGGAAATTTTATTTGCTTTTGCTTTGTTTCTTGAGCGCGCCAAACATGGGATCAGCTGTAATGCCCCGGATCAGCTGACGTGCCCCTGGGAAAATTCAAAAAGTGTGCAACACAGGGTAAATGAAAGGTGTGGGTACTAGTTGAGTATACTATGATGTAAACCAATATGGCTTTGTTGAGAAAGGAAGCACTACATCTGATGCCTTACAGTTCATCAATAATGAACTAGATAAGAGCAAATATGTTGCGGCCATATTCGTTGACCTTACTAAGGCTTTCGACACGGTTGATCACTCGATTCTACTGCAATGTTTAAATGAACTGCGCATTAGAGGCTCACCACTGGAATTAATTGGAAGCTTTTTGAATAACAGAACTATCTCTGTACATGTGAATCAACAAATAAGCGAAAAGTTTACGATTAATGTTGGTGTTCCACAGGGTTCTATACTGGGTCCTACTCTTTTTATTTTATATATTTATATTTACTTCTCATATTTGGAAGGAAAATATATTGTCTATGCTGATGATACAGTGCTATTATTTTCTGATACGTCATCTCGTGCGTTGGAGCGCAAAATAAATGCTGAATTAATGAAGTACAGCTCATGGTTGTTAGGGAATAAAGTAACTATCAACCTCAAAAAAACCAAGTTTATGCTTTTTAAACAACTGAATAAAGCTGATATAACGCTAGACATTAAAATGTTTGATGAACAAATAGAGCGTGTATCTTCATGGAAATACTTGGGTCTTATTATTGACGATAGGCTATCATGGAATCAACAGATTAGTAATTTGAAATCCAAACTAGCTTTCTGGATTAGGGTATTGAGGTGTAAAAATAATTTAGATACTGGTCTCAAAAATATGATTTATAATGCTCATGTTTTGCCTTTGATTACTTACGGCATTATGAATTGGTGTCATACTTCGGAAGCTAATGTTGATTCAATACATAGAATGTTGAATAAGATTGTCAAGGCAATGCATGGATTGGATGGATTGATACCTAGTATTACAATTTATCCTCTAACAGAGAAATTCAGTATCAGGGAAATAATATATATGGAAAAAGCTAAATTTATTTTTAGAGTACTACATACCGATATGAAATCGGGTATCAAACTAATCAAACACTGATATCCATTCACATAATACCAGATCTAATGACTATCTTAAGGTAACATTTGCTCGCACTAGAAGAAAACATAGTGATCCAGTCAGATTAGCAATGGAAGTATATAACTCTTTGCCACCTGAGTTGAAAAATGTAAGATCCTTTCCTATATTTAAGAAACTCTTAAAGAAGCACACTGTTGAGGTTTGGAGGAACTGATTCGCCGTGTCCCGGTCGCGGTATTTTGATTTCTTTTCTTTTTAATAAATAGTATTTAGATTTGTATATTTTGAATAACTTCTCTTATACCAGCGACAATTTGTTGCTGCCTGGGAAGTTACGTAATTATAATAAGAAATCAAAAATCGTTAAGCAGTTAAAAAATTAATACGAGTGGAGCTTTTTCTTTTTCTTTTCCATTTGTGTTTGTTTACTACCTTAAAATATCCTCTAACTGGTTATAGTTATGTAATCCAATATTTCAATTTGAAATTTGTGTGTTATTTTTATTGTAGTTGATATCTCTAAACAAAGTATAAAAAAAAATAATAATAATTTAAATTAAGTTATATATTCGTGTTGTGATTGTGGTTTTGGTATCCTATCCATAATCCTGTGTCCTATCGGGATATGATGATAGAGGATACGATCATAACTGTAATGAATAAGTAATTCACTGGTTCTTTCTGAAGAAGCTCAGTACCCATTCTGATCCCAATGTCCATTGTTAAAGTTATTCAATATTTAAAAAATAAAAAGAAGGGGAAGAAACCAACTCGCAGTTCTGCTGGTTCCTCGGAAAATGCCAACAACGAAGCAGAAAAAGTTCCGCCAATAAATGCATGCGGGCAAAGCAGAAAAGATATGGTTCGGTTATTGGCAGCCGAAAATAAGTTACGTAATTTTGAAATTAAAAGAGTAAACGTAGAAAAACCATTAAAGCCAAAGATGCTCTGAGTTCAGGGGAGGTTCCACGCTTCACGTATACCCCAATAAGCGAAAAAAATCAGACCTTCTGTTGAAGGATTTGGACTGCAGAGAGGAGACGGTCGATATCCTTCAAGTTCTCAAAGAAGCTGCACCAGAAATTGAATTCATTTCAGTCAAAAACTATGCAAAATGGAGATCGAACAGAACAATCTACCGCTTTATATAATACAAAATGTCCTCAATGGATCAGGTACGTGAATTTCAGAGTGGTGAGATAAAGAAGCTTTCAGAAAAGAGAAGTTAACTAGTGTTACCGGTGTCAACGATTTGGCCAGCCGGCTACCAACTGCGCCATGCACTATCGGCGCGTTAGATGCAAAGAAATTCATGCCCCCTGGTGAGTGTAAATTGGCGCAAATTTTTCTGCGTCAATTGCAGTGTATTTGGACATACAGAATATTAAGATGTAAAATTTTAAATTTATTCCAAAACAAACGCAGGAACACCACAGGGTGATACCTGGATATCATTTGCACTCTACGCAGACAATACTATAAATAATGTAAGCAGCTACAGTGAGAATCAACAAACAAGATTCAAAAATTAACATTGTTTTTCAACGTTTAGATCTTTCAAATGTCTCAAAATAAATTGCCATTCAGCAACATTTCCATGGATTGGCTTCGTCTCATCTCGATCAATGCCAACTCATTGTTGCTCTACGTCGACATGACTATCCCCTTGAATACATTGTTAAGCAAAAGCCTGATATAATTCTTATCACTGAAACCCACCTCCATTCATGGCGCACTCAATGACGTTTAAAGATTTTGTGTTCGTAAGAAACCATAAAGCAAACGGTGATGGGGGAGGTGGTGGCGACATATTGGTAAGAAGACGCTATCGTTTCAACATAGTGATAATTCGAATTTAAAAACAGTTTGAAGTGTCCATCATGAAAATTTCACTGCTACGTGGAGATAACCTCATCGTTATCGGCCTGTGCAACGCGAAAAAACGTTCTCAAATTCAAGGAGCTCGATTCTTTGTTTGAAATTCTCGGATTGAACATGCTGCACAATTATTATATTCTTGCCGCCGATCTTAATGCTCGGCATACATCATGGCTGAAAGCCAACAATAATCCCAGAGGAGTATTCCTGAAATCGTGGATAACAGAGAATCAAATTGAATACATGTATTATCTATATAGATTAGAGTTCCCAGCGTACCTCAGGACAAATTCGTATTTGCACCTTTGCATTGCTGACGAAAGATTTGAATTCAGATTTAACAATCCTCAACGGAAATTGCAAGAGCTTCCTTATGATAATGACCATTTTATCATTGTAATGGGATCAAGGGATGATCCTTTTCTCATTCCAGTTTAAAATGAAAGTCATCGACTTTCACTAGAAGTTAGGAGTAGTTTCCAAGATTAAGTATTGAAACAATATGGAAGGATATTAACACCAACCATCAAAGAGTTGAAAAGATTGAAAAGCCTTCTCACCCGCATCCACAATATTTATCGGCAATTTCTTGACTACAACCATCCCTTGTTGAAATTATACATAAAGAATGTCTGTAACTTAATCCGATCATACTATAGGAGTGAAGTCTACAACCAATGGGCGGAGAAACTGAGGGGTATAGGCCCACAGGATTAAGACGGCGTGTTCACAAATGTGAATAGTATATTTCGTAAGGAGTCTCGAGTGAATGTGTCGAATCTTAAAGTCTCTCACTTCATCTTCTTCTTCGTAGCACTACAGCCCCTCTCGAGCCTTCGCTTCCTGCAAATAGCGCCTCCAACTGTCTCGGTCCATTGACTGCGTCCTCCAAATTCGAAATCCGAGCAGCGGTGAACTGAGATGAACTGAATCTTAACTTCACTAGTAGTGAAATAGATCTTCTAGTTCTAGATAGTGCTGGCATCGGAATTACTAATACAGCCCCGGAATAGATGGAAATAGGATTGTATGTGACGGTTTACTGGAGCTTGCTATGATTGGAACTCATTTTAAATTCAGCAGTTGAAGCAAAAGTTTACGATTTCCGATCTAGCCTGAGCGATGAATCCATTCTCCCTTTCAATGAAACATTGACCTCCGACCTCATACCGCACGGAAATCTTCTTGATTATTTTGTCAGCTATGAAAACTTGTATTTCATATTTGGCAGAATAAACAACAAGAAATCATGTGATTCTGACGGTATTCTCAATATAGTACTACGACATTTGCCAGAGATTGCTATTAGAAATTGATTCTATATTGTTCAACATATTGAACAATTCATATTTCCCAAATCAGTGGAAAAAGGCCAAGTTATTTCTGATTTTGAAGATAGGAATCTTCGTGCCCTAAAAGCTATCGCCTAATCAGCTTGCTGCCTAACATCAGTAAGGCGTTTGAAGTGATACTGACTAAGCATTAAATGTCCACATTGAGAAATATAAATAATGCCGAGTTGCTACTGAAAATTAAAAAAAAAATCCGCTATTTATTGTTAAATTTATTATCCAGATACCGATATTTCGAAGTTATCTTCTTCATCAGTGGTCTTTTATTTAATCGCTATTTATTGTTAAATTTATTATCCAGATGCCGGTACTTCGAAGATATGTTATCTTCAGCATCGGTGGCGGTATTCTGAGGCTCCTCTTACAATCGACCGAGTATTTGAACTTTTTATCTTTAACGACAAAAAAGATATATCAGGCAATAAAACTAAATATCCTTAAGTACTAACGTGGGAAATTCAAAAAAATAATCATATGATTAGGGGTAGTCCGTGTTGAGCTGTGGGTTAGGGCACACTCCGCTTGAGCAGCAGGTCCCAAGTTCAAATCTAGGTCGTAGCATCGACTTTGAACTTCTAATGCTGCTGTCGGACTATCATCCCACCCAGCTGTGCTGGATACTAATTGAAAAAGTAGATAATAATCACATGGTTGTGCGTCATATTGACCATATCATCTCGAATTCCGTTACGGTCCTGGAATCGTGTACCCTAACAATAAAATCTCAGCGCCAAGGTTTGGATTTGGACTGTTGTGCGATCGATTATTATTAATATGGGTTAGCTGAAGCAGTCACAAAATTAATTACACGGAATTACAAACAGTTTAATGCAATACGGCAGGTAGAAGAATTACGAAGATTTTATTGGAAAATTATTACAATAAATTGATTATTTGATAATTTTTGTTAGGGCACTATATCCATTACTTAGATCTGTATTCAAATGTTGTTCGCTGGGGACTCTCGAGATCCACAAGGATTCGCATGCATCCAACTTTTTCCAGTCGCAGACTTCCTCCACTACTTCTAATTTGCCCATTCAATTGTATGAGATTCCTCAATAATACTAGTATGTATGGCTAATGATGATCTCACTGTTTCTATTTCACCCTTTCTGATAATCTGTTCGGCCTCCTTGATATGTTTTTGAAATCTTGTTTTTGTCAAGCATTTCGTCTGTGCAATATATACCTTATCGCATTCAGAGTAGCTGACCCTGTAGATTCCACTCTTTTCCGCCCTTTTCTTTCCATCTTTAGTTCATCCAAGAATTGTTTCGACGCTGTATTTTCTGCTAGTGATAGCCGCGTTGTATTTGTATCCCATCTTTTTCAAAGTGCGATCCAATCTTTTCGTAGCAGACGAATGAGTGATTGACATTCATTTTCGTACTTGTCCTCGTGAGCCCATTTTTCCTGTTGTTTTTTCATATTCTGAATTCGTTGCTCGATCAAATTCTTGTTGTACCCATTTTCGCTGTGTCCATGATATATTGTTGTTCTCGCTCCAGACGCTCGTTGTTCAAAGGAACCGTTTTCATTCGATGGATCATACAATTGTATGCAGCCATTTTCTGTCCATAAGAATGGTTAAAAGAACTGGAGATCGTTCTCTGGGTACTCGCGCTCTTCTCTAGATGTCGAATTCAACTCCATCTTGGGGCCTTATGATCAAAAGATCCAGGAACGGTTATTGGTCCTGACGAGCTTTTTCCATCGTGAATGCTATTTTAGGGTATATTCCATTGAGTGCATGTAGCTTTCCGCCACAGTCGCTTTTACAATCGTGAAAATATCGTCCACATATCTGGCACATACCTTACACATCATTCCTTTTTTCAATACCTCGATTTCAAGCCAATCCATACAGATATGACTCAACAGAAGTAAAACGGAATTATCCATGGCTGCTCCTAACGTCCCTTTGTAGAATTTAACCCTGAAAATAAAATAATTTCCATTCATACATACAGATGCTAGTTTGCCATAGCATTTAACACGGCTTCTACTAAGTTTCTACAGCCAGTCTTCAAACAGTGCCAAGGGCTGTTTAACTGGAAGGCTGGGAAACATTGATTTTTCATCATAAGGAATCAATAAACAGCCCTCCTCAACTTTCACGTTTTGAAACTTCTCCATCAGTTCGTCCCTATTTTTCATCATTGATCGGGGTGCGAGATTTATACGGAAGTTGCGCGCATTCTTTTAAAAGCCATTGGGCTATGTTCCTTGTAGGTACATTAGTGGCTGCGATAATTTCCCTTAATTCATTATCCTCCTTATGGATTTTAGGCTGAAACTTTATTCTTGGATCGACACTCAGCTTTTCAATGTGAACGATTACTGCTTTCAATCCTTGAAGGGCTTTTTCCGTTCTGTTTATCAAGTACGGCAGGAGCTGCTCTTAATTGGTGGTAATCTCGGCTATTCAATTTTTCGAGCACCATATTCTCATACTGCTTCTTATCCATTATTACCACTGAATTCCCTTTGGCTGCCCTTATGTAATACACTGGTTTTTCTTTTAATTCTTTTAAGAACTTCCAGTCGGTATTTTGCTTCATTCGTCCTGCTCGGCCTGCTTCAATGACCTCCGCCATTCTCTTCCGTGCAAATTGCTTATCATCAAAATCCATTAATCGTATTCCAGCCTCAATATCCATGACAATGTCCTCCGCTGGAAAGTTGTTTCTAGTGACCGCGTACTTTAAGCCATTATTTAAAAGGTTCATTTGGTACTGTGTGAAGGTTTCTGATGATTCAATTTTTTCTGGTCGATTGTGTTTCATATGGATTTCGTTCTTCAATGCTGCCCACTTCTTGTATAAAACCTTCCTTTTTCTAGCCTGAGAGGGATTGAAAACACTATGTATCGAATCGAAAAATTTATCAAATTGCCGAAGTGATGAGAGTTGATATGTACACTCATTTTGAAGCTTGTTCGAAATAATATCGCGAAAACTGTAACTGTAAGCGAAAACCCCTGGATTTCGCAGCCATTCCACCCCACCGACGGGTACATTAAGGCTTGTTTCACCACTGGCTTCATTTCTCCAGAAGCAATTGTGTATTTGGTCATGAATCGGTATATTTTTGATTCTGATGGTGCAACAATTACATATCATGTATGATAGGCGGCCATCAATAATAAGATACCTCCGAATTTGAGAGCTCGCGGGATCACCGGTTATTTGCAAGGTATGTTGGGGCTGGTCGAGCTAAGACGGATAATCTAGGTTTTGATGGCTAAATGGCAATTGCTAAATTATTCGCGGTCGTTTGTGGTTTTTGTTTATCGTTGCATCTTATTATTGCTACGTTCATTTTAATTGATATTTTATAACTTTAACATGTAGGTTAGGAATATTTTATTGTTCTGTTAGGATTAGATAGATTTGTTTTTGAGAACATTGATTAGAATTAAGTTGTTACGTATGGGTTGTAAGCTCAAAGTACACTCTTTTGTTGTTTTTTATTTTAAATAGGGATACCGGTTAATTCGTGCGGTTTTCTAACAGATGGCGTAACTTGAGCTACTGTCATATAGTTTCAGAATCAGTATGTGTCATTTAGCTGAAGCGTAAACAACAATACTTCTTTTTACTCTGAAAATGTCGAATTTCGTGCCGAATAAAGTGTTTTTGCGGGGAGTACTTCATCATTGAAGAAAACGGCTGCTGAAAGTCATCGCATTTTGCTGGAAGTGTATGGTATGCATGCTCTAGCTGAGCGTACGTGACAGAAGTGGTTTGCGCGGTTTAAAAGTGGCAATTTTGACTTGGAGGACGATGAACGGCCCGGACAGCCAAAAACGTTTGAAGATCACGAATTGGAAACATTGCTCGACCAAGATCCATCCCAAACTTGCAAAATCACTTGGCGTTGCTCAACAAACCATTTCCGATCGCCTAAAAGCAACTTTTCACAATAAAGCTTCAATTTTCGAAAAAAAATCCGCATGAATTAACCGGTACAATTGTGGTTAGTTTTCTGTATATTGTAATATACGGAATAGCTAGTAATAACGGATACAAACAACGTGACATTGAAAAACTTATTACACAATACAAACAAAAACAGGGACGCCAACCGACCGAAATGAATAAGAACGACCAATAGTAGATTTCGTTAACAAACGTAGGCAAAGAGACATAAAAACTATCAAACTTCCTTAGTTAGGAAGTATAAACTACAAATTACATTCAAAACTAACAACATTGGAAACAAACTGAAACCTAAACTGAATGACACATCAAAACAAACGAACAGCGGCATATACGAATATAAACTGACATGCAAGGACTGTAACATGATATACATAGGAAGGACAACACGGAAACTAACCACAAGATATAAAGAGCACTTACGATCTTTCTCACACAACACGGCAGACTCCCAACTATGCGACGCACCTACAAAACGACGCACGCTACGAGCCTGATGCTATGACAAACTCTATAAGATTGCAACACTAAAAAGGAAAGAATCGAGACTTGACATCCTGGGAAGACTTGAAATATATAAGCATAGAAAAACTACGAACTTCATAAAGCCGGCCTTGACAGAAACATTAAGGTCGCATATGCAGATGAAATGACACTTCTGCCTTGGTAATTTAAAAACAAATTAAGTAATTTTTTTTTTTTGATATCAAGCGAACATAAAGCTGGAAATATGTCTCCGGAGCAGGATAAACCTTAAATGGTTAATTTCCACATCAAAACAAATGGGGGAACGGACACATTCGTCAAAGTTAGACTATACAATTACCCGAATTACTAAAGGATGCTCTATTAAGCCTAATTTCGAAAACAGTAAGGAACTACCATCAGCAACTATGGCTTAGTTTGGTCAAACCCTACATGGAAAGCCGCTTAAGCCAATGGGGTATCCACTTAAGTATCAATAATAAAAATAAGAGTTTTTTGACACAAAAAATCGCAACGAAGAATATGTCATCGTTGGAGAACCCCGTTCAATGTGGGATTTATGTGCGCTTAAGCTTAAACTGTACTTAATATATTATTAATGTATATTTGCTTAATGTTTGTAATATTTGGAATATTTTTTTGCCAAAAGAATATTTTAGTAGTCTGTGTGGCCTAGTGGTTAGAGCCTGAACGCATAAGCCAAAGGTCCCAAGTTCAAATCTCGTTGGGAGCAACGTGATTTAATTCAGGGGATTTTTGGGACAGACTACGAGTGTTCACTCAGTGGTGATATGTATTGATTTAATCAGATAATATCATAGCTGAGCAAGCACACGGAAGCATGGTACTGACCAAACCAACTTCCGAAAAAATCAATACGGTCATGAAAATGAGATAGTCTAACTATCTCTAAGCGAAGGCCTGAGAGGGGCTGTGGTGGTACCAAGAAGAAGAAGAAAAGAATATTTTTATTACATTTCTTTTTCCTAAAAAAATGACCATAGAAGGAACTCAAAGATAAGAATGAATTGAAGGCGGAATCAAGGCATGAGAAATTTTTAAAAAGGTAATATTGTTAACCAAAATTCTCATTTTTTTCTCTAATTTCTATTAGTTGATATTTAAATATTTACTAATCTGAGCCTTCGCACAACCAAGAATAGGGTTAAGGTTATTAGCTGAAATTTTTGAGTCCGGGCGGAGCAGTGGGTTAGGGCACACTCCGCTTGCGCAGCAGCTCCCAAGTCCAAGCCTTGGTAGTGGCATCGAGTTTGAAATTCTGGTGCTGCTGTCGGATTATCAGCCCACTCAACTCTGATGGGTATTAATAGAAAAATTAGGTAATAATCACATGGTTGAGCGTGATATTGACCATATCACCTCGAATTTCGTTACAGTGATGAAATGAGATACCCTAACAATAAATCTCAGCGCCAAGGTTCGAATTTAGACTGTTGTGCGATGGATTATCATCATTATGAGTCAAATAGAGCTCAAGCAATATTTGGCACACATGTTAGGCGGCGCGGCGTATGTAAAATAACATGGTAGGCGAAGGGTTAAGAACATTTTTTATGGTTACACTTCCAAGAGGCCATCACTTGACATCCACTTACCAAATTTAGCGCCTATAGCTAAAACCGTTCCAAAGACGAACTACTATGACAGATCTCGATTTCAAAAGGGGTTTGTTCTTTATCGTTTAGGTGTGATCAATTACTTAGAAATATGAGGGAAAAGTCACCGATGTGAAAAGAATTGAACAAAAATTGATTCCCTTGGTTAACAGGTTAAATATTTGCATGTGACATACATATTTCTTTTCTAACATAAAGGTTAACAGCTACTGTACCTATTGAATATAGTTTGAATTAACTTCGCCAGATGGCTGTCGGTATGACAATAATATAATCAAGGCACTTAATGATGCTACAAAAAATTTAGAATATACTGACCTTATCCTTTTTAATTTCCTTTTTCTTTCGTTGAGGAATCCGTCCGGGAAATTCTTGTAAACGCTCCCGCGCAGCCATATACTGGCCATAACGTTCATCTAATTCATCCAAGCTGGTTTCATCTTCACTATGTCCTTCATTTTCTTCATCGCCAGTTGACGTAAGACGTGATCTACTTCAAAGAACAGAATCATTCATTACTGAATAATTATTAAAACTACTACCATTAGATAAACAGGCCGTAGGGTTGAGAAAATGCAGTCACAGTGAAATTGTTTTTAAACATCTACGAGTTGTTCGGCTTACTCGAGCGAATCAACTAAACATCGCGTTGTGATTCAGGCAGTTTTGACGCGGATAATAAAGTGCTTGACATACAAGTACATACATAGAATGCTCAATTCTAGTGAAATACTCTATTTCGTAAAACTTGTACTGTAACCCAAATAAGTATTGTTATTTCCAAATTGTAGCCAAAGTTAGGGTAATTAAATGATCATTAAGGTTTTTATAGATCTATGATAAAGCGTGTTAGTTGGTCAATACATTTATTTCTTTCAGCGTAGTGCCAGTAAAATTACCAAATTATTGTATACGACTTTAAAAGAGGAAATGGAATGACACCAATTGGAATTATTTATCGTAGGTTTCAAATAAAATGACATAGCTACTGCACAAAAGATCTCGTCATGTGGAGAGGGTTCCGCATGATCAATTCGTAATCTGGTAGCTTCTTTGAATCTAACGCAAATTTTTTGTGGTAAATATGAAAAGTTTATCTGATACCGGATTACAGAGAGGAAACTTTTAACATTTTGTCTAATGTTGAATTATGTCTTGTCGTATATTTTTGAATATATGGGCTAAGACTGATTCCTAGAAGATACTCTGGTTCTTCATTTTTTTTTTTTACATATTCCTAATATTAATATTGAAGATTGCTAACCTAATAACCTTTTGTTGGCACTGATGCAATTCTTGGAAGAAATTTGAAAGATTTATTATTTATGTTTAAGAATGAAGCACCAAATTGTTGACTGCAAGTTTCTACCCACAGTATTAAAAAATTTCTGAGGTTGTGTTCAGTCCTTAGACTTCTGATGAATTTTCTTGTAATCTCCAGGACAAAGAACTATTTTCTGTAACTTGAAAACTATTTTCTTTTTTTTTTTGTTTTTTTTTTGTGTGGCTAGAAGGTAAATGTCATTTAAGCACTGGGTGTGGGACTCCCATACTCGCAAGTGACTGGACTACCCACTAAACAACTAACCTATCAACCCGAGAACCCAGCCTGGAACCACTTGATAATTACTTGGGACCAGGTATCTTTTTGTTACGCCGTGAGGGGCCTTCAAGTTGGGGATCCCTCTTCTAGCCGAAGGGGAGGAAGGAAGACGAATTGCCAGACAAGCGATCCCCCAGCCTCAACGTCCACGGCTGCTGTGAGTCCTTATTATCTTTTAGAACTGCCCGAACATAATGTGCCACCTGGTCCCATTTGTCAACCGATTCGAGCATCACCGCGACTATACTGTCCGGGGTGAGCTCTCCCGTCTCCCTAGAGAGGTCCCGTCGCAGCCTGTCCCATTTTGTGCACGCAAAAAATGTGTGGCAGATATTGTCTTCTTATACTGGACAAACCGATAATCGGGGGATCGTGACATACCAATCTTGTGCAGGTCCGACTGAAAACACCCATGCTCGCTCAAAAGCTGGGTCAGATAGAATTCAGTCTCGCCATGTCTTCGATTTAGGTCTCACACCCGGGATGAGGCGCGCAGTTCGCCTTCCCTTCATGCAATTCACCCAAGACTGTTGCCAATCGTTGAGTGAGCGCTGTCTCTCCTCTCGGACAACCATCTCTCTCGAATCCTCGTTTCAACGCAGGTAAATAGCGCGGTATTCTCTAGCAAGAAGAACAACAGGTAACACGCCTGTGAAAACTCTCACCGCCGAATTAGAGAGCGTCGCCGCATATTTCTGCTCCGTACAGTAGCAATGGAACCCTTATAGGGTCACTCGACCCTACAGCACTCATCAAGAGAAAAACTATTTACATAGCAAATATAAAAAAGTACATTAGCAACGCACACTACGATACCTTTCATTTGATGTCACATGGTAAACTTTGCAAGCTTTTTTTCATCCCCCTATAATTTCAAAATTCATTTATTTAACTTACACGTGAGTGTTTGGGTTACAAGAATTTATATGTGTGCCAAATCCGAATTTAACTGGTTCAGTAAATTTGGAGCAAATTGGCTGTGACAGATAGACAGACACGCACCAGTGATCTTACTATATAAGGGTTCGTGAGTGTTTGGGTTACAAGAATTTATATGTGTGCCAAATCCGAATTTAACTGGTTCAGTAAATTTGGAGCAAATTGGCTGTGACAGATAGACAGACACGCACCAGTGATCTTACTATATAAGGGTTCCATTTTTGCATTTGGATATACGGACCCTAAAAATTTTTATTCAATAATCGAGAACGCCAATTCACGATGTGGAGAACCGTTTATTTTTCTGCATTTAATTCTACGGCCTGTATATTAAGATGGTGATATTAAGAAACTTACCGTCTAGAAGCTGATTCTTGTGGGCCGTTTCGTACCGACCTTGATGGTGCAGGCATAGGATGTCGGAAAAAAAATCCATCATCATTGAAACTAGTTCTTGGTGAACGTGGGGTGCTTCGATTTCGTGGGAAAAATACATCATCATTATATAATCCCGCTGGGCTTGCATTGCATAGAGGACTTGGTGGTGGAAATTGAATACCTGGTGATCCTGAAATTAAGAGAGTTTGAAAAAAAATACTTAATTAAATATTAAATGACTACAAAGTAAATATCAAATCAAATTTCTTCAATGAATCGCTTTCATAGTAGTTTTTGATTCAATTATAATACCATGTACTTCAAACATAAGGATTTTGATATTTCCAAATCCAGTACGTAATCAAGTAGATTTGGCATATAAAAATCCAAGTCTAGAAGATTTTGAAATCCAGTAGATTTTCCTGAAATTTTCTTTAAATGTCATTAATGCATATGGCATTACCATAAATAATTTTACTTTCGTAATTCAACAGACGTCAATAAGCTAAAGTAGGATAGCCTGGGTAAGATTGAAAGAATTCTTGAAATCACCTTTCGAAGTTGATCCAAAGACAGTATGCAGTTATGTGGGTGATAATCTCTTTAATCTTGAAAAACCTTTACTTCAAATAGAGATAGTAACAGGCAAGAAAATAATTCTTTCCACATACACGATAATAAAACTGCTACCCCTGAAAAATTCTCGAACAAACATGTCTCAGAAAACTATGAAAACCGCAAATAATTTAGGTAGACAGGAGCATACTCCTTTCAAAGGGGCTTTGCACTCAACATATGATATGGTAATGCCAAAATTGAATTAATTCATACATTTTCCCCTCCCTCGGCAACCCCTGTAGCAAACATTGCAGTTTTTAGACCTGTTTTGGAAAGTTCTCTTAAGACTTTTCAATGGATACCCTACATGACCACCTTTGGTATAAAACACTGCTGTGACACACAGACGGACAGTCGGACCGACGGGCAGACAGGTCGCAAATTCAACAGGGTTTTGTATGCCAGTACAAAACCCTAAAAAACTAGTTATTAACTCAAGATAAATGCAGTTTTTCGCATTAATTCTAATTCAATGCAAAAATGGAACACTTATAGGATCACTCGGTGTCTGTCTGTCTGTCACAGTCCGAACATATTGCACCAAACAGGCACGTGCATGCAAAATAAACTGTTTTCAAAAATTGAGCTTAATTTTTGGAAAGGGGGAGGAAGTTGAAAAAAAGAAATACTGCAAAGTGTATCTTGTGATATATCAAATGAAAGGTATTGTTTTGAGGATCTCAAATATATTTTTTTCTTAATTTTCAAGTTGATTGTTTTCAAAATATATCAGAAAATTGCAACACGAAAACAATATCTCTCAATCCAAAATAGATTCATTTGTAAGCGTACGTAAATCGATTAAAATTAATTAAGCGTTAACTGTAGTTGTTTAGTATTTATATGAAAGTGTCTTTGAGTCTATGATACATGAAATAAATCTCGTTGTCATCAACTGGATTCGAACCAGGGACCTTCGGCTTACGTAGCGAGCTCTCTAACACTACACTACGCGAACTAGCGTGTCTGCATTGTTATAATGTAATAGATTTTGCTTTCGCACTACAGCCCCTTTCGGGCTTTCACTTAGAAATAGTTAGAGTATCTCATTATTTTGATCAAATGTATTCACACTCGAGAAGGTGATATGGTCAGTATCACGATTTGGCCGTATGTCCCTCTAACCAACTGCAATACGTTCGGATTTCAAACTAGTACGTATCATAACTGAACAGACTTATAGCCCGTCCGAAGAATCAATCAAACAAATCTCGTTGTCAGCAACGGAATTCGAACCAGGTCCAATCGGCTTACGCAGCAAGCACTCCAATCACTTCACCTCGCGGACTAAGTGTAATATATAAAATCATGCAAAAGTATAAGGAATATAGCATCCAACATCGTGAAATAACCGTCACAAAGCAGCTCTAAGGTAGACATTTACAGTGGATATCGCAATATTGACGAAGGGGTAGAACTTCCGATAGAAATTTTTTCTTGCTTGTTCCCGGATAAGTTGTTTGAGGAGTTAGTATATCAAACAAATCTTTATGCTACAAAATATACCGCTGTAACAGGAAAGTCTTTTGTCCCAACAAACGTAGACGAGATGAAAATATTTTTTGCTATAAATATTATAAACATGGGTTAAACATCCTACCTATTTATAAAGATTACTGGGCAAGACGAATTGAACTTCGGAATAATTACATTTCTATTCTTATACCTCGAGCTCGTTTTGATCGGCTTTTGGGAAAGCTTCATATAAATGATAATATTATTCAATCGAAACGTGATGATCACGGCTTTGATAAACTTTCAGACTTTCTCGAAATATGATGTACCATCGGAAAGCGTTTCCAAAGACGAATCATTGATTCTCTTCAAAGGTGGATCGTTTTTGAAGCGTTTTTTGCAAACAAGCCTATCAAACGGGGAAGGTATGGGTAAAAGCTTCAGCAAGTGGACATGTTAATGAATTCCAAATTTATACGGGCAAAGTCAGTCAATCCCAAAAAAAAATTAGGAGCGCAAATCATTAAAGATTTGACAAAGTCACTTCTGAGGAAAAATCATCGCATATATTTTGATATTATTTAAATCCCTCTCACTATTACGGGAATTGAAGCAAAACGGTATATATGCGTATCGAACTTTGAGAAAAGGAAGAATAGAATACCAAATAACGTTACACCTGACAAATCTTTAGTCCGTGAAGAATATGGCTGGAGAGTGACGAAGGTCAGCATTTCTTGCACCATCTACCTCTATGACAACAGTCGAAAGGAAAATGTTTGATGGAAGCTGACAGATAGTTTAATGCCCTGAAGTTGAGTCATAGAATCAAAGATCTGAAACTGTGAGTGAAAACCCTTGGATTTCACAGCCGTTCCACCCTACAGACGGGTATATTGCGACTTGCTTCGCTACTGGCTTCGTTCCTCCAGAAGCATTCGTGTATTTGGACATGAATCGATATGTTTTTGATTCTGACGGCGTCCCGGTCATATATCACATGTATAGAGCTCACGAGACCAACCATTTCAATGGAGATAGCCATTTGCTAGATTCGTTGAAGCTGATCGAGCTGAGACGGGGCAATCTAGGTATTGGTGGCTGAATGACAATGTCTAAATAATTCGTGTTTATTTTCAGTTTTTGTGTTTGTCGTTACTTTGTTTTGAGTTTCAGCTCATAATTGCTACATTCGGTGTTGTTGTTTATTTGTGTTAAAAATTAGGGATAGGTTAGGCATGTTATGTTTATTTTATTAAGTTAGAGATAAGGTTGAACGCTTAGGTTAGGAAGATTATGATCGAATTTTTTAGTATAAGATAAAGTTTTTCATTGAATTTTATTAGAATTAAGTTATAACATATTAGGTGTAGGATCAAAGTTCACTGTTGTGTTGAAATCATCAATAATTTTGGAATAGTGTTGGTTGTTTTTTCTCCTTTATCCAATCAAATCATAAAATATGTAATAATCTAAATTAATTTGAATTTGCTTTTTTGTTTTGATAAAATGTGTTTAACTGATAACGTATAAATTTAAAGAGCCATTTCAGCCATTAATGTATTGTTATTGTTTGGAATTTGCTTTATATTCTTTTAAACTTTATAACCATTAGTATTGAATAAAGTGCTTTTGACTTCGACTTTAACGATGCCGTGAAGTTGTAGAAAACTACAGCAAATATTTGGGATATATTGACAAGGCTAACTAGTTGAAAACAACATATGAAACAAACAAGAAAAAATCAAAAATGGGATGGCACAGAATTATCTGGCACTTCATTAACCTAGGGGTAGTTAATTTTTCACGGAAAAGCAGGAGTGAAAAGCATGAAGCCAAAAACGTTCCATGTATCTATCGTTAGCGGTCTGGTCGCTGATAGTGGCAGCGAAAATTCTGAACGAAGAAGACAGTGGAATATCGCTGACAGTAAGTAAATATAAACAAGTTGAAGTAGCAGGAGAGTGCTCCTGCCAGAATAGTATTGTAAAACAATTAGTAAATCAAACAATATATTCTGCATATCAAAAATGACTTATACACAGATTTCATAAACGAAGAATTATTACGGTTATTATATTTTTATATTCGCCGCCATTTTGTTGCAAGTGTTTTGACCCCGTCGTTTAATTAGTCTTGATAACACATCAATATTACTAACCATTTCTGAAATGTTTATCAAAATTACTACATATTTATAGTGGCTAGGTCCGTTGCAATCGTGTATCTCCCTAGTATTACGTGTTAATGTTGTTGTAATTGTTAAATATTCAATCGGCTATAACTTAGCTGTTTATTGTTCGATTATTGTGAAATTTTCAGAACACATACAATTGCTTTGAAAAAAATAAATTCGTATTTTTTGGGAAATTTAAGGGCTCCATTTTGATTTTATAGGCAAAAACGTAAAATTTACAAAATGTACTATTAATAACAAAGTTGACTAAATTTCTACTTCAAAGGTATTTGTCGCCCTTGAACTCCTTAAGTCTCATCTCTGTTTTTTTTAGATTTTACGAGTAAAAGGTGTCCAATCGCGAGGGGGGGGGGACACAAAATATTCGTACATTTCCCTTTCCCCTGCACCCCTCAAAGCAAAATTTGTCATTTAAGACCTGTTTTGAAAAGTTCTCATCAAAACCTTTAATTTGATACCCATATTGCCTACATGCGATAAAACTTTCTTTTTCGGGGGCTACTCCTCATATGGGGAGACCCCCCTTGAACACCTTCTAAATTTTTTTTTTTTGTGATCAAACTTTGAAGAGGGCATCACTTTACACCTACTTACAAAATCTTATGTTTCTAGCTTATATAGTTTGCGAGAAAAAGTGGTGTGACACACGGAGGGACGGACGGACGGACGGACGGAAGAACAGACAGGACGCGATTTTAGTAGAGTATTGTAAAATGATTTTACAACACCCTAAAAACATGTTCCTCTAGAGAGAAGGTGAGACAAAGCAGAACACATGCTTCTTCATGGAACTTCAAGGAGATGTGCATTGTCGAGCACAAAAGCTAAGTAACACAGGACAAGATGGTCTTGTTCAACATGCGAAGTTGGCATCTGTCCAATAGAGCAAAGGAATTGCTTTGTCAAATATTAATAACAAGAATATAAACATGACTATAGGAAATCGGGATTTTATTGCACTTGGAGGTGTTTGCAACTATTAACCTAAAGAAAAACCTTCAAATGTTCAAAACCTAAACCGATGTCCGGAAAGGGTTAAAGTAGGGAGTAGGTTTGTTTGATTTGTCAGTTGATTGTTGATTAGACTGTCTTATATTTTAAAGACCGACCGACATGCTTTAGTTTCGACTTAATCGTGAATCCCGATTTGCTTTAGGGGGAAATTTAATGACTTTAAATGTGGCTCATGGATGACTAAAGTAGATAGGTGAAGCGGCAGTTTCCGATAGAGTTTCAAGTTAGTATAGCCGAGCTCCCATTGCGACATGAGAGAAATAATACAAGTACATTCGCACAGACATTTTTAGACACACATACATACTCTTGCCAACAGTACGTACTGCACTATAATAGTCCCATTTTATTACTAGTCATGGCCAAAACTGTTTGACATCGATGATTCAACGAAACTGGTATTCCAGCACAGCCAACACTAGACTTAATATGTCACATCGATGATTGAACATAGAACAGATTTTAGTCAGCCATTGTTTATGTCTTACACCAACTTGAATAATTTTTAGTATAGTGGTAGAAAAACATTAAAGTAACGTGGCTACCAAATTCGAGTACCCAATACTTGATAACTGCCAAGAAAAACGGTTACGAAAGTTAATAAGGAACCATCTATTGGCTGATAATAACCAAGTGATTCGTAAAGAATGCTAAAATGTTCAATGCTAGATCCGCTCTCGAGATTACCTATCACTTTTCACATAGTGCTTCATAGTTTTTTTTTTATATGTACAGCGTTTAATTTAATTTAGGTAATGCAAAGTTGTCTTGTTCGGATGAAACAATGTTATTCAGTGAAATTTGGTATTTAAGCAGTCCAATAAAAGGCCCTTAGTTTCAATAAAATCGAATTGGATTTACGGAAGTTAGAGCCTTTTCAAATTTCTTCTATAGCAACAAAAACAATGGACGGTTTTTCTGCCATTCAGGCTTTCCATCGAGCCAGATACTACACTTTTGATTGGATTGTCTCCAAATTTTCAGATGAAATGAATAACGAAAACGGCTCGAAGATTTTATTCAGTCAACAATGGTTTTTCTTTTAAATCGGGTATATATTTGTTGTAGATGTCATTATAGTTTTCCTGGAGTTTATTCATTATTGGTGTCCGCATATCTGACATTGAGTACAAAACCGTTCTGACAAGAACGTAGTTCTGTCTACCCAACCTGTATCCAAATAAAATACGATATCTGTGGCTACGATTTGTTTCTTGTTGAGAGCAGAAATGTATAATGTACTTAGTATTTTTAACCACCTCCAACACACCGTTGCTAAGAAATCATGCTGAAACTAGAGTTAACGGTTTATTTTTAATGCCATACACAAAAATACTTTTAATGAATAATTTCTTGGAGAGTAGGACGCGCCTTTACCACTTTCAAAAAACTCAAGGAACCATCCAAAAATTGTTATTTTTACCGTCTGTATTTACAGGTAAGACCATTTATAGAGCTTGAACAGAGATCTTCTACAGAGATTTGCTTGAAATTTCTTTTAAAATAAAGCAGAACGTCACACTTATAACCTTTTTCGTGGCTGCTGATTATAAATATAATGTTCAAGAAATTCTTCGATATACCTGAAGCCTAAGACGTCCTCGTAATGTCACCAATGCATTTTGGTAGGGAGGTGAAGGCATTTACGCCCGCCGAGTCTGGCAGTGCGGGACTCCCATGGAGGATACCCTTGGACTACCCACTAAACACCTCCCCTGTCAATCTGACAACCTAGCCTGGAACCGTTTGACACATTACTTCGGGCCAGGTCTCGTTTTGTTACGCCGTGGGGCGCCTTCTAGCTGGGGAGTCCCTTTCCTAGCGGGAGGGGAGAGGGGAAGAGGAAATGCTAGAAGAGCGATCCCCCAGCCCCAGCGCATCCGGCTGCTGTGAGTCCCTTTTATATTTTAGGACTGCCCGAGCATAATGTGCCACCTGGTTCCATTTGTCAACCGATTCGAGCATCACCGTAACTATAGTATTATCCGGGATGAGCTCTCCCGTCTCCCTGTAGAGTTCCCTTCGCAGCCTGACCCATTTTGTGCACGCAAAAAATGTGTGACAGGCATTGTCCTCCTCTCCTGGGCAAAACCGACAATCGGGAGACCGTGACTTACCGATCTTGTGCAGGTAAGACTGAAAACACCCGTGCCCGCTCAAAAGCTGGGTCAGATAGAAGTCAGTCTCACCATGCCTTCGATTTAGCCACGGTCTCACATCCGGGATGAGGCGCGCAGTCCATCTTCTCTTCGTGCAATTGACCCAAGACTGCTGCCAATCGTTGAGCGAGCGTTGTCTCTCCCCGCGGACAACCATCTCCCTCGCATCCTCGTTTCGGCTCAGGTAAATAGCGCGGCGCTCTCTAGCAAGGAGGGCGACAGGTATCACGCCTGCAATCACTCTCACCGCCGAGTCGGAGACTGTTGGATACGAAGATGCAATTCTCAGTGCTCCTCTTCTCTGTACCTGTGCCAATCGTTTTCGGTATACTTCCTTGCTGAGAGCGTCGCCCCATACCTCTGCTCCGTACAGTAGCACTGACCCTACAGCACTTATCAAGAGGCGTCTTCTTGATGGGCTGGGTCCCCCTACGTTGGCCATAAGTCGACTCAGGGCCGATATTCCCGAAGCAGCCTTCTCAGCCGTAGCCCTGATTTGCTCAGAGAAACTCATCTTCGAGTTGATCAGTCAGTAGCCCCACGTACTTCACCGCTGGCTTCGATTCGATTTGTATATCTCCAATACTGATCATCCTTACTCTAGGGATTCTCTTTTTTGTCAAGATGAGCAGCAAGTCAGGACAATGGAGATAGACGAGCCGCAACACCTCAGCTGGAACACCATCTGGACCTGGAGCCTTCCTCGCTTTCAGGGAGAGGACTGCCTCCTCCAGTTCCAGCTGTGTGAAGAGTGGGCACTCTAATGCTGTTTCACCATGGACAGCGTCAACACGGACGGGATGGGCGGGGAAGAGTCTCCGCACTATCGCGTCCATCTTTTCCGCGTCATGTATACAAGGCTTCCGTAGGGCACCAAGTTTCCCCATGACCAGCTTGTAGCCAAGGCCCCACGGATCCTTGTTCACACTGTCCACTAGGTCTTGCCAGCAGCGAGCCTTGCTACTGTTGATCAGTTTGCGAAGGCATTTCCTGGCCGACTTATATGCTGCCACCTGGTTGCATGCCTCGTCACGGTTCCGCGCCCGTTGAGCCTCACGCCGAAGCTTGTGACACTCCCTCCGCTTTTCAGCAATTTCAGTAGACCACCAGTACACTGGGGGCGTGCCGTGCCGGGGTCTTCGACGGGGCATAGAAGCGCAGCAAGCGGTCGTAATGATGCTCAAAGTAGAGTTCACCACGTCTTGAGCTGCCAGTTCTTCCGTCCCCTTCGGAGCTCCCTGCAGCGGCTCACCTGCTGTGAGAACCTTGACGAACCTCTCGACGAGAGCACGGACGTCGAGAGATAGCATCACTTATCTCAAGCAGAATGCACTGGTGATCACTGGCTGAGTAGTCCTCTAATACTTTCCAGTTGTGTATCCTCCGTACTAAGGACTCATAGGCGAATGTCACGTTCGGTATGGTTCCCTCACAGCCAATACGGCGGAAAGTCGGCGTATTTCCGGAGTTTAGTACGACGAGGGCCGTCCTGGCCACCATTTCCAGGATTCGTTTTCCCCGCGGATAGATCCGAAGCATGCCCCATTCGATTGCTTTAGCATTGAAGTCGCCCCCAACGAGTACTTTACCCTCTGCGTTCGAGACAGCGCCCTCCAGAGCATTAAGCTTGGCTTGGAAAGATGATATCGACTCGTTAGGCGTTAGGTACACACTAAAGAAGGTGATCCCTGAGCACCGAACCCACACGAAACCATCCCCCCGTCCACAACTCTCCGCTTGAAAGTCACTGTTCCGAACCCAGATAGCGGCAGTACCAGTTTCATCAGAGTACCATAATGCAGGACTTTTATTATGGTGTTGCTCACTCAGCAGCAAGAATTCGGCTTTCCTGTCCCTCGCAAACTGCTCAAGCAGATTTTGGGCGGTTGAACTGCGGTGTAGGTTTAGCTGCAGGATGCGGGTCATCGAAGCTCTGATTTTTCCTTGGCTAGGGCTTCCTGGAACACCCGGCATTTTCCTGATCCCAAGATTTGTCCAAAATCAAGTTTTGGATCAGCATCCTTGCAAAGGATACAGTGTGCCTCCTTCGTACACTCTTTTCTTTTATGACCCGTTTCACCGCATTTGTAACAGAGGGAACTCCTATCGGGTTCTTTGCATACTTGTGTGGTGTGACCATAACCAAGGCATTTGAAACATTGAAGAGGCGTTGCTCTTTGCCGTATCCTACAGACAACCCACCCAATTCGTACTTTGCCCTTGTTCAGGAATTGTTCGGTGTCCTTTTCGGTCAAGTCAACTATGGCCATGCGTTGTCCCCTGTTGTTTTCTGGTGTCAGTCTCGCTTTGATCCTTCCCACGCTAGGGAACTCCTTTTTGATGGCCTCTTCTACCTCGGCCAGATCCGTCACGCAGTCTATGTCTCGTATGTCCATCGTTGCCATCGGCTCGAGCGGGGCTATAGTGGCGCTTTTGCCGAGGACTTTCTTTACTGCGTCACAGAATGCATCTTTATTGCCGGCCTCTGCTCCGAATTCTACCAGTATGTGGCCCGACCGCGTTGGTCGTACTACTTTAATGGTAGTATTGGTGTCTTCGGGCCTTACGTTTCCCCTGATGTCCCGCAGCACCCCCGCGTAGGATCGGCCATCTTGGGGCTTTACAAGCAGTGCCTGCTGCCGGGGTCTTCGTCGGGGCTTCTGCCTCTCCTGTTTTGCATCACGTCCTTTTTCTAATTGAGCGTCCGTACGAACTTTACTTTCTGGCTTTTTTTGAAGGAGTTTCTTTGCAGCTTTCTTCGCTCCTTTTGTAAACACTGTCTGGAACCCCTGATCTGGTGCTCCACGCCCATCACCAATACGTTGGCATTGGTACAATATGCCGATCAGCGCCCTTCATCCATTGGGATGGGATTCCAGTTTACCCCCGTTCGGTATACAAACAACACAACTGATATGTGCCCAATTCTACTTTCTAAATATTCTAAGCGCCCCATTGCGCAGCAAAACGAGACTAGGTTCATATGTTGACGGGGGTGGTATTTAGTGGGTTGTCTAGACGTCTGGGAATTCAGGGCCATCACCTTGCAACCACAAAAAAGGGTAAGCTTTTCATCGTGCGGGGGGTGACAGTAACCTGCTTTATCCTTCAATCCTTCGGTTCCTCCGGTTTGTCGGTTCTCAATTTCACGCAAATTCACCTTGTTCTACGGGTTCAGCTTCGCTTCCCTTTCAGATTCGCACCCCTTGCAACACAGGCATGCTTCACTTCCAGTTCGACTACACTACCACCCTCCCCTCAACCCCTTTACACTGGCTTGGGACAGTCATCACGGATGTAACAGTGGCACATCCACTTGACGGGGTTTCGTAGTACCTACAGCTCATGCTCATGATCTTTCTCTCAATTTAATGTGCAAATCAACGAAAATCTTTATTAGAGGATTTTCCAAAAATTTCCTGGATCATCAATATAATGTCAAAAATATTCTTGATTGATATGAGGACTGGGCAATCAATTTGATTTTTATAATTTATTCTTATTGATTTTTGACATGAGTATTATATATTATTACTGAAAATTGGTAGACATAGATTTTATTGTTGATTTCTTTTTTCGAAAATCATATCGTAAATAATTTTAGTGAAAAAATTATTTAAATTTCAAAAAAATGATATCAATTATATTATTTATTGTATTTGAAGGAATTTGGAAAAACACTTTTGTACGAACATTTTCACCAGCATATCCATGATGTACGACCTCGAGGACCTTCATGAAATTATTCAAGTTGAAAATGATCTGGAAACCTCGGTCGTCCTGATCACCAGGTATATCGGGGAAGTTGAATCAACAGCCCCAAAAATCTCCGAGTAATCATATTGAGCTCATTTCCAATGAATTTTTTCGTAATTCCTTCAAAAATTACGAACGAAAATGTAGTATTTCATTTGTAAAGTTAAAATCGATTAGTCGAACGCAATAACCACACCTTGATCCGACTTACCGTCAACAGTAGAATGCTCTATTTCCTCGACTATAGATTTTTTTAAGTAAAATTCGGCTGCAATGAGAACAGCGAATGCATTTATCTATCATAGCCAATATCGGACTTCTAAACGTTTAACTCTTGACTTCGGGAGCTAGAATTTCCACTACAAAAGCAACTAGAAACAATGACTACAACCTTTCACACCACATGAAACTAAGAATCACCCAGCCACTTATGATTCTGCACACCTCTAACTATGAAAAACAATCACGGAAACTGACCTTATTTAGGTCTCGGTGTATTTGTTACTGCTCATAAGAAGCGACGGAATGGCAGTTAATGAGCTTATTTAACCGCACGTGATGATTCTTAAATTTTTTTTATTTTGCACGAGCAAAACATTAGACGGCTCGCCACTAGCCATCAACTTTACTTTAAGTTTTAGAGCGCCAAGAATCGCATTCAGGTGTTAACTATGATCTTCATCATCTAAACTAGAGGCCAATGACGCCCTCACGAATAGCGATATAGCTTTGGTTACCATTCTTGCTCTCGCCTTAGGTAAGTCGCGTCATTGCGAACGCAAAGCGTGCGCGGTAACTGGTCTATCTATTTCTTTTTTAGAGTGAAATAGTTAGCTTGAAGCTTGAAAATTTGAATGCTTGTGATTAATCTAGTAACTCAAAGAAATATGCAAAAGTAGATTAGTTTTAGTTTGTAAATAGTGAAGAAATGACTATATTTGAAACAGCATGGGCAATTGTTTTAATTTTTAAGCATTTTGTACTAACTTAAAAACCCTATTGCTATCGCGACTTATCTGTCTGACTGTCACAGTAGTTTTTCTACTGAATAGGGGCTACAGACATCGAATATAGTTAATTAAAGTTGATTACGTCTTGCACATTTGAGTATCAAAAAATTGTTAGAGTCCCCTGTATAGGAAAGGGATTTTTTTATTAAGGGTAGTCATATGGGGTGTCAAAGAGAAGTCTTGAAAAGAGTTGACCTAAGCAGGTCTTAAAAATGCGTAATTTGCATCGAGGGGTGCAGGGGAGAATGTACGAACAGCTTGTGCTCTCCCTCTGAAAAAATCATGGAGGGAGTTCGCTATTAGTGCAAAAATACTTTAGAAGTAAAAGTTCGCTAGAAGTTGTTAGCAAGAGTATAATCTGTAAAGTTCTCATTTTCTCCAATAAAATCCTTTGGGTAGTCTTAAATTCAATGAAACTGGGGATAGGGATGTGCATTTTGATTACTTGTGGGTAAAGGATGATTACCGATTACTTCGATCTATTTTCATGAATTAGTATTCGATACATATTGTATATTCATTCAAAATATTCATTACTTTACATCGCAATCGAAACTCGCTAAACTTTGTTAGCAATAGTACTTTTGTCAATTTCACATTTTCCTCCATAAAATCGAAAACGTAAAGTAAAATTTTTTAATTATGTATAACATAAGATCCTTGTGCCCACGAACTTTCGTTGAAATCGAATCATGATCAAGTGGAATATAGACATTTCAATTATATGGACAGTAGTCCGCGTATTGTAGTGGTAAAGTGCTTGCTGCATAAGCCGATGGTCCCTGGTTCAAATCCCATTGGTGACAACAAGGTTGGTTTCGAGTGATTCTTCGGGCGGACTATAAAAGCCCGCGCAGATATGACACGTACTGGCTTAAAATCAGAACGTAACGCAGCTGGGTGGACGGACACATAGTCAAAGCGTGATACTGACCATATCATTTTCTCGAGTGCCGATACATTTGATCAAGATAATGAGATACTCTAACTACATCTAAGCGAAGGCCCGAAAGGCCTGTGGTACTAAAGAAAAAAAAACATAAATTTAAATTCTTGAAATTTTTTTTGCTTTTTCAACGAGGAGCTAAAGTAAATTATTCAAGTTTTGTTAGACCCTGCAGTAATGAAAATAGCGCAGAAAATTATACTGATTTCAGTTCGAAGAAAATAAGTAAAAAAGGAATTCTGTACCAGAAAACTGGGTAAAAGAAACAACAATTCGGGCAAAAGTTACATATCTACATCAGGGAAAGTAGTTGAGGCTAGAGATTAGACGCCCATGTCTAGATAACTGTAAACTATCATGCTTATAAAACATATGCGACCCTCTAGAGCTCAATTGTTCAATGGATACTGGAAGTTACGAGTAGGCGGTTTGCAAAGGCAATGGGATTATTGAAGTTGTTGCATTGAACAAGCCACAACTAAATATCGACGTGTTTCTACCAAGGAACCCCGAAGATCAAAATGTGGTTTTTATTGGAATCAAAAAATCGAATTTACAAAGCTTCCCTTTTAAATACATTAGTAATTGCTGAACGAACAATTCATACTGTTATTGTCTCAAAGGCAAGCGGCCAATTTTGAAATCCGAGCTATACTGAACTGCCTTCGTCGACATAGTCAGACCAGCGTTTTCTCGATTTGCCCACTGGTCTCCGGCCTTCAGTTCTCCCAATGAATACCTTCGTGGGTATCCGTTGTTTGTCTATATGATTTATGTGGCCAGCCCATTGCAGCTTCCGCAGTCTTACAATCGTTGAGACCTCCAGCACGTCAAAAATTGCATACAACTCATGGTTGTATCGAATTCGCCATTGATCCCCAGCTAGCTTCGCTCCAATTATTCGCATCAAGACCCGTCGCTCAAAGGCGTTCAATATGTATGCGGAAGATTGGGTTAAGGTCCAGTTTTCACACCCGTAGCACAGGTCTTATCACAGATTTGTATACTCGGAGCTTTGTTTTCCTGTGTATGCAGTTGGTCTTCAAGATCGTCACAACTGAAAAAAATATTTTTTTTGCGAGCTGTATTCTTCGGCGTATTTCGTCTCGGGGACGGGGAGTTAGCCCCTTGGCCAACCTCCATTCCGGCGGCATGATTATTACACGTCGATTCCATTATCAGGCGCGGAGGACTCGTCTTCACCCTCTTACGTCCCCACAAAGGAGGTGTAAGTAACATTTAGTAGCAGAGCTGTAGATGTATTTACAGTAATTAGCATTTCTCGGCATTAGCCCCTTGTCCAACCTCCATTCCGGCGGCATGATTATTACACGTGGATTCCGTTACCAGGCGCGGAAGACTCGTCTTCACCCTCTTACGTCCCCACAAAGGAGGTGTAAGTAACATTTAGTAGCACAGCTGTAGATGTATTTACAGTAATTAGCATTTCTCGGCATTTAATGTCCCATTATTGGGGAATCAGTAGACCCAAGGTGCGACCCCGAGAACATTCACAAACAAGATATTGTTTTGGTTCCTTCTTATTCAAGGCAACTAAAGATTTGTGAAAACCAATTAAACTATGTAAATAGTTTGATTCATAGGAACAAAGTTCTCTAGTTTTATAAAAAATGTTATGATTCTTTATCTTAGTTTCATTTCACAAAATGCATTTTATTTATTTAGTTAATATAAAACAAGTTGAGTGGGCAGGACTGTTCCTACCAGAAGGGCTTTGTAACTAGTGATGCAACGAAATATTGACGCCATAATATCGATATCGAAAAATAATCGAAACAATATCAATATTGAAAAGCAAAAGTATCGATAAAGATGAATTTGATTTCGGGGAACATTATCAATCTTTAGCTCATACACAAAATGAAAAAACTAACGGTGATAACGAGCTCACGTTGTCACCTGTAAGCACTCTGAAAATAAACATTTTAGAAACGTTGCACGAGACGCATGGTGCATATCCGAATCTGTATAAACTTGCAATAACTCACTTACTAATTGTGTCTACAGGTGTGCTTTCGGAACGTCTTTTTGAAAGTCGGGAGACCACGACATAAAGCAGAAATAACCCTACTTAAAAATCAGACCAAATATTCTGGATTATGATAAGGCCAGGATCAGACATAATAGGGGTACCGGTTAATTCGTGCGGTTTTCTAACAGATGGCGTAACTTGATTTTTATTTCAGTGATTCACCTTTCCAAATATGTGTTGGAAAGCTACTGTCATATAGTTTCAAAATCAGTATGTGTCATTTAGCTGAAGTGTAAACAACAATACTTTTTTTACCCTGAAAATCTCGAATTGTATGTGTATGGTGTGCATGCTCTAGCTGAGCGTATGTGCCAGAAGTGGTTTTGCACGGTTTAAAAGTGACAATTTTGACTTGGAGGACAGCCAAAAAAGTTTTAAGATCACAAATTGGAGACCTTGCTTGACCAAGATCCATCCTGAACTTGCAATATCACTTGGCGTCGCCCAACAAATCATTTCCGATCGTCTAAAAGCATTTTTTCCCAATAAACCTTCAATTTTCGAAGAAAAACCCTATCTTAACCCGTATTGACCGTTTGGCATCACTAATACCACGCTTTGCCAATGTGTACGAGTATAGCTCTAACTACACTTAGTTGAACTGAACCGGACAGGTTTTTGTTTTTCTATTTTGTAAATCACCAAATTAGACTTACTCATAGCCAGATAGCATATAAAAGTGTGGTATATTTAAATTGATTTATAATTTAGGATAATTATTTTATTGTCAGCAGAGCTTTACAATGCCGTATGGTTTAATACTTCAGGAAGTACTGCATATCCTACATGACGAACTCTCAGCCGAAATGGAAGCTTTTGGAGTGTTCATAGGATCTCCTGAACCTTGTGTAGATATCGATGAGGATTCGTGTGATAATAGTGAGGGAGGTTTAGTTGATAAACTCAACCTAAGGCAATTGCAAGCTGGTGCGCAATGTGTTGTAACGAATGATAGAATGATAGTTTTTCCGGTGAGAAAAGTTAAATTACATATCAATTTATGTAATTACATTGAACAACAAAATTAATTTCATCTTGATCTTATGCTAAAGAAAGAATCGCATGACCTGAGAGGGTATTAAAGTCGATGTTTCTAAGTCCTTTCAACGTTTTGGGGAAATTCCAGAGCCAGCAAGAAGTTTGTTGGGAAAAAAGGATGATTTAAAGCACAAGCTACACAAAAAGGCCCGACTTCAATATTAAGCACCAAGAAAAAGTTCAGTTGAAACTCTGGAGTTATTCTTGACATATTTGTAAACAAATGTTTACAAATATGTTCACTATTTTACTATTTCCGCTATTTTCTAAAATTGACCGGATATAAATATTCTTCATCTATGGTGCGACAGCCCAAGCCGGGCCTTGGGCCCCCAGGATTAATTTCTTCCAATCATACTAATATTACAGCAAATGAAATTCGTTATGTTATCCGCATTCTGATATGAGTGGTAACGATTAGAAATCAAGAAAAAAGAAGTTGGGTAGACAGACCTACGCACAAGTCAGAAACTTCTCCGAAATGCACTCACCAGCAACGAATAATGTTAAGAAGCATGTCAAAGAGATGTGCACCTTTAAAAGAAAATCCATTGTTTCTCTCCATTTTCAACAGTCACCCCGTTGTTGCAAAATTACAAAAATCACACAAATCATGAACTCCCAATATTTATGTTATTGATCTTATTTGAAAATTTTGGGAAGTTCTTATCAAAACTGCTGTGTCTGATTCGATGGAAAGTCCACAAAATACCAAAATTACGTGTTATTGTCGTTGTAATTGGAGAAATTTGAAATGGCTTTAACTTCCGTGTATACATTCGATTTTCATCAAACTAACAGAGTATTACTTTCTTTTGTAAGACTACTGAAATATCGAATTTCGTTGAGGTTAAGGGTACGTATACAATTTTATGGGGAAAATGTGAAATTCGAAGGTCATACTATCATTAACAAAATTGAGCGAATTTTGACTTCTAAGACATTTGTTGCTGTTGTGCTCATAAACACCTACCACCATAATTTTTAAGATTTCTCAAATCACAGGTGGCCAGCCGCAAGGGGGACACAAATTTTTGTGTATTTTCCCTCCCTGTGCATCCATCGAAACAAAGAATGTCAGTTTAAGACCTCTTTGGAAAAGCTCTTATCAAGGCCTTTCATTTGATACCAATATCGGCTGATAAATTTTTTTTTCGGGGACCACTCCCCTATATGGGGAGACCCCCTTAAATACCTTATAAAAAAAATTTTCTAGTTGAACTGTGAAGAGGACAACACTTTGCACAAACATACAAAATTTGATGTTTCCAGCTTATATGGTTTACGAGAAAAACTGCTATGACACACGGTCGGACAGACAGGTCGCGATTTCACTAGGCTTTTGTAAAATTATTTTACAAAACCCTAAAAATCATTGGGACATGGATGATACCTTAGAAACACTTTAGCCTCTGTTGCTGAGTAGAGATAGGTTTTTCACAATCATGAAATGCATGCACACACAGCTAAAAACAAATGACATGGAAAGAAAAACATCAAAAAATAAATAAATAAATAAAACTGCAGATTTTACAAAAGGGTGCGGCAACATAGTTTCCTTTTTTCCAACTTAATAAAACCCATTGTATGAATCAAAAAAAAATTGTTTTTTTAATACTGTAGGCGACCACCTAAAGTTACATAGTTTTGAAGATCAAATCAGGTAGGTGATGTCCCTCATTCTCCATTCACTGAATAAACCGATTTCTGGCGTTTGTCATGACTCTTGCCAGCATAACAGGCGTTATACGTGGGTCATTCAACAAGTACATAGCCTCACCGCCCAATGACGCTGCTATTACAAAAGAGTTTACCATCGTGCAGGAAATTCTTTTAGTAGCCTACTGTCAAAGTTTCAGTCAACTCCCTTCATTAGTTTTGTTGCATGTACTGCACAATTGTAAAATTCTTTTGTAATAGCGTCATTGGGTGGTGAGGCTAAGTACTTGTTGAATGACCCACGCATTGGAAATTTCTTCCTGGGTGTTGGTCTTCAAATCTTGTAAGGTTCTTGAATGGTTCATATAAACACGGGATTTCAAATAACGAAGGGCAGACGCATGTTTGCGCGCAGAACGCAACATTGAAGCTCGCACTGCCTCTATGCTCTCAGGTGATCTAATGGACCGAGGGACTCCAGTTCTTCGTCTTGTCGCCATTGCAGTTTGTCTGAACGTAGTGACCCACATAACAATTGATTCCCGGTCCGAAACAGGAGCCAATGGGGCTAAATTAAAGCGATTCCGAAAGGCGCCCTGGGTTGCTTGAAAAGTAGGCCTCAAGGGCAAAAGCAAGCATCTAATTGTTACAACGCAAGACAGCGACTGTATTATGTCGGGACAAAATTTTATAGTCCCGCCTCTCGAACGAGACCACTAGCACTTCGCTACGACATCAACCGACTGAATGGCCCACATTTTAAAAAAGTAAGTTATGCTGCTGCAACCTGTATAATTCTTTACAGGCATGAAAAGTTCATCCACTCATGAATTCTGCAGTACTACCCTGATGTGTTCGAGGGCTCTCTTATAAAGAGTCGATGGTTGAATCCCTATGGGCGCCATAATTCATACGGAGTAAACCAATCAGATTTGGTTACAAGATATGGAGGTTGAATACAACATTTGGATACCTAGTAAACCTCGAGCTTCATAAAGGTTTGTATCTGCGCACATTGTTATCTTTAAGATCTCGTTCTGTCAATGATATTAGTAGCATTAAAATAAAGTGGCATTCGATTAAGCTGGAGTTACTATTAGTTTTTCTTTTAAACCAAATATTTTACTCGTATGTACATTTCATTGAAGTTTTTCTTGAGTTTGTTCATTATTGACGTCTACGTATCATATGTTGAGTCCAAAACACTTCTAGCAAGGGCGTATTTCTGCCTACTAACATGTTGCCTCGGAGTACGTTCGAAGTTCGCACCATTGGGTTGGTGGTGTAGGTTCGGTTGAGACGGACTCCCGATTAGCGCTGGTCTGGCTCTGAGTACTTGTCCCCATAAGGGCTTGTGCCAACCCTCGCATGGCCTCCCTGCTCTGCAAAGATAACCATGGGACCAAAAAGGCGACTACACACACGAGCGGAGATAGCGGCTCCGAGGGGGGGCCCAATAAAATGGAGCAAACAAATGAAACCACAAGCAAACAGGACGCTAGCACGGAGAACCCTTTCAGGCAAAAACCGCTGTTGGCAAGAACACCGATTAAACAAGTCACCGATTGCGAGGGGAGGCAGCAAACCCGAGAAACACTGTCAAAGTCAACATCACAGATTAAATCATCGGAGACAGACCACAGACGGACTAACGAACGAAAGAAGGCAGAGTGCGTTGTGCAACCTGGCATCATTGCGGCCTTTGGGCGCAGTAGAAGGATTATGCGCACCCCGGAGCGCCCAGTGCAAGACGTACACAATCCGCATCAAGCCGCGACACCAACGGAGGCCAGTGTAAGACTGGGGGAGGGAGAAGTTTTGCCGTTGGCCGACGCCACTTCAAACGCGACCCAAGCGATAGAAGCACAAGGGCTAGGAAACGGGGGCCTCTCCCAAGAGGTGGCGCCAAATAACACAATCGCCCTTGACCGCGCCGAAGAGGAGCGGCTTACTCGGAAAGCGGGGACTATCGTCAAACAACTGAGGGCTGCCTGCGAAGTGCAGAAAAACATAGGCAAGAGTGTCAAGAATGGCATTCTTGAACTGGAGGAGCTTTTTGGCCGCATAACGCACTACAGGCGGAGGTGGCTTGCAACCGAAAAGCACCAAAATGACACGCTCTCCCTCGAGGCATCAGTGGGTCCTAGCAGCAGCAAAAGAATGGCCGGTAGCCCAATTGAAGGCGACTGTGAGAAAAGGAGGAAGGACGAGACCATAAACGAAGTTGACACTCCAGGCGAGGAGTTTCATGTGGTGCTAAACAAGGCAGCGAAAAAAGCGTCCAAAAAGCTACTCCTAGAAAAAACAGACAAAGAGCTCAACCATGAAAAGAACAAAGAACCCTCCGATATACCGCAGAAAACAGAGAGGCACTGCTTATTAAACCCACTAAGGGCCGAACCTACGCAGATGTCCTCCGTGAAATTAAAGGAGCGGTCAAGCCAGACGACACCAAAACTGCCATCAAAGCAGTTCGACCAACCCGGACCGGTGGCTTGCTGGTGGAATTCGGGCCAGAGGCCACAAACAAAGATGCATTCCATGACGCGGTTCAAAAGGTTCTTGGAGATGCGGCAACGGTTGCCTCGCTCGAACCAATGGCCACCCTGAAAATCAGGGACCTCGACTGCGTCACGGACAAAGCTGAAGTAGAGGATGCCATCAGGAGGGAGTTCCCCAGCTTAAGTGAAGTCAAGGCAAGATTGACACGTGAAAACACAAGGGGCCAACGCATGGCTATTGTCGAGCTAGCTGATAAAGACGCCCAGCAAATCCTGGCGAAGGGCAAAATTAAGATAGGTTGGGTGATCTGCAGGATACGGAGAAGAGCGATCCCTATCCGCTGCTTCAGATGCTTCGAATACGGACACACCACGTATGGCTGTAGGGGACCCGACAGGAGATCTCTGTGCTACAAATGTGGTGAAACGGGGCACAAAAGGAAGGAGTGCACGAACGAGGCAAAATGCATTCTTTGCAAGGATGCTAAGCTAGCACCCGGCGACCTCAAACATGAGCCGGGGACAGGGAGATGCCGGGTTTTCAAGGAGGCCCTAACTAAAGCCAAATCGATATAATGATCCGTATCCTGCAGGTCAATTTGCACCGAAGCACAAACGCCCAGGACCTACTTGAGCAGTTTGCGAGGGATAAGAAAGCTGACCTCCTGTTGCTGAGCGAGCAACATCATAACAAGGACTCGCAAGCGTGGTACCCTGACAAAACTGGTACCTCGGCCATCTGGGTTCGAGATAGCGCCCGCCTTCAGGTGCAGGGCCATGGACGCGGGGATGGTTTTGTGTGGGTGCGGTGTTCAGGGATAACATATTTCAGTGTTTATCTGACGCCTAACGAGGCAATGCGATCCTTTCGAACCAAACTCGATGCCCTGGAGGACGCTGTCTCGAACACAGAGGGCCACATGCTGGTCGGGGGAGACTTCAACGCTAGAGCCATCGAATAGGGTATGCCACAATCCGACCCAAGGGGAAAACAAATCTTGGACATGGCGGCCAGAACAGCGCTTTTTGTCCTAAATACTGGTAACACCCCTACCATACCCGGTTGCGTAGGAACCATACCCGATGTGACACTCGCTTCGGAGTCCCTGGTACCTAGAGTACACAACTGGCGAGTACTAGAGGACTACTCAGGTAGTGATCACCAGTATATAGCTGTTGAGATTCACGACGGTGCCACTCTGCGTGCATATGCCCAAACTTCAATCCTCGGATGGAGGACTGGGAGGATGGACGTCGAGAAGTTCACTGACGCGCGTTGCTGGAAGCTCCGCCAGGGAGTGGAGGGCCTACAGCCAAGGACTTGGTGAACTCAACTATGAGTACCATCATAGCCCCGCCGGAGACCCCGACATGGTAAGCCTCCAGTATACTGGTGGTCAAACGAGATCGCCGAACAAAGAAGCGAGTGTCACAAGCTTCGGCGAGAGGCCCAGCGGGCGCGAACACGGGAGGAGGCAGACACTAGGCTAGCAGCATACAGGTCCGGCAGGAAATATCTTCGCAGGCTTATTAACAAGAGCAAGGCCCGATGCTGGCAAGACCTCGTGGACGATGTAAATAGGGATCCGTGGGGCCTTGGCTACAAGCTGGTCATGGGGAAACTTGGTGCTCTACGGAAGCCTTGTATACATGACGCGGAAAATATGGACGCGATAGTGCGGGGACTCTTCCCCGCCCATCCCGTCCTTGTTGACGCTGTCCATGGTGAAACAGCAGTCGAGTGCCCACTCTTCACACAGCTGGAACTGGAGGAGGCAGTCCTCTCCCTGAAAGCGAGGAAGGCTCCAGGTCCAGATGGTGTTCCAGCTGAGGTTTTGCAGCTCGTCTATCACCATTGTCCTGACTTGCTGCTCAGCACATTCAACGCTTGCCTACGGGACGGGGTTTTCCCGGTACGATGGAAGGTGGCGAGGCTCGTGCTGGTCAGCAAGGGGAAGGGAAATCCCGAATCGCCGTCTGCATACCGCCCGTTATGCATGCTAGACACGGCTGGGAAAGTGCTAGAGAAACTCATCAAGGGAAGACTCACTGACGCGATTCGTGCTGCTGGGGACCTATCTCCTCGGCAGTACGGCTTTAGAGCAGGACGTTCTACCATTGATGCGATTGCAGAGGTGGTGAACGCGGTCCAAAAGGCAGAGGCATGTAGTCGCACCAAGCGACGGATCGTCCTGTTGGTGACACTCGACGTCAGGAATGCCTTCAACTCCGCTAGATGGGTGGATATTCTGGACACGCTGGTAAACTCTTTTCAAGTTCCAGAATATCTAATGCGGCTTTTGAGGAACTACCTAAAAGACCGAAGCCTGCTCTACGACACGACACAGGGCCAACGAAGGATGGAAATTACATCGGGTGTTGCCCAGGGATCTATCCTTGGTCCGGACCTGTGGAACGCGTCTTACGACGGGCTACTGAGACTTGAAATGCCAGATGAGTCGCGCTTGGTCGGCTATGCGGATGATGTTGCGGCTCTGGTCGCCGGACGCACCGTTGAACAAGCGCAACTTAGGCTAGGTATGCTAATGCGCCGAGTGAGGGACTGGATGACTGCTCGCGGGCTCAGTTTAGCACTGGAGAAAACCGAAGTGGTCATCTTGACAAAAAAGAGAATCCCTAGAGTAAGGATGATCAGTATTGGAGATATACAGGTCGAATCGAAGCCAGCGGTGAAGTAGCTGGGGCTACTGATCGACTCGAAGATGAGTTTCTCTTAGCATATCAGGGCAACGGCTGAGAAGGCTGCTTCGGGAATATCGGCCCTGAGTCGACTTATGGCCAACGTAGGGGGACCCAGCCCATCAAGAAGACGCCTCTTGATGAGTGCTGTAGGGTCAGTGCTACTGTACGGAGCAGAGGTATGGGGCGACGCTCTCAGCAAGGAGGTATACCGAAAACGATTGGCACAGGTACAGAGAAGAGGAGCACTGAGAATTGCATCTTCGTATCCAACAGTCTCCGACTCGGCGGTGAGAGTGATTGCAGGCGTGATACCTGTCGCCCTCCTTGCTAGAGAGCGCCGCGCTATTTACCTGCGCCGAAACGAGGATGCGAAGGAGATGGTTGTCCGCGAGGAGAGACAACGCTCGCTCAACGATTGGCAGCAGTCTTGGAGGAATTGCACGAAGGGAAGGTGGACTGCGCGCCTCATCCCGGATGTGAGACCGTGGCTAAATCGAGGGCATGGTGAGACTGACTTCTATCTGATCCAGCTTTTGAGCGGGCACGGGTGTTTTCAGTCTTACCTGCACAAGATCGGTAAGTCACGGTCTCCCGATTGTCAATTTTGCCCAGGAGAGGAGGACAATGCCTGTCACACATTTTTTGCGTGTACCAAATGGGCCAGGCTGCGAAGAGAGCTCTACAGGGAGACGGGAGAGCTCACCCCGGATAATATAGTTGCGGTGATGCTCGAATCGGTTGACAAATGGAACCAGGTGGCACATTATGCTCGGGCAGTCCTAAAAGATAAAAGGGACTCGCAGCAGCCGGAGGTGCTGGGCCTGGGGGATCGTTCTTCTGGCATTTCCTCTTCCCCTCTCCCCTCCCACTAGGAAAGGGACTCCCCAGCTTGAAGGCGCCCCACGGCGTAACAAAACGAGACCTGGCCCGAAGTAATGTGTCAAACGGTTCCAGGCTAGGTTCTCAGATTGACAGGGGAGGTGTTTAGTGGGTAGTCCAAGGGTATCCTCCATGGGAGTCCCACACTGCCAGACTCGGCGGGCGTAAATGCCTTCAACTCCCTACCACAAAAAAAAAAAACTCGAGCTTCATAAAGGTTTGTATTTGAGCACATTGCTATCTTTAAGATCTTGTTCTATCAATGATATTAGTAGCATTAAAATAAATTGGCATTCGATTAAGCTGGAGTTACTATTAGTTTTTCTTTTAAACCAAATATTTTACTCGTATGTACATTACATTGAAGTTTGAGAAGTTTGAGTTTGTTCATTATTGACGTCTACGTATCATATGTTGAGTCCAAAACACTTCTAGCAGGGGCGTACTTCTGCCTACTAACATGTTACAAAAAATAAATTCATTCTATTGAGGACAATTTTTTCTGTTTTTTTTAATTTTCCATGATTTTTGTAGACTGCAGCATACCTGAGCAGAGTAATTTTTGGAGTAAGAATGATCTAGGAATTCTAGTATGAGAATTGACCTTTACATCGATGCCATATTTGATGCCTATTAATATCAAGGCAGATATTAGTTCCTTATTTCAAATTTTAAGTCACACCGCCTTCAAAATTGCATTCACTCTCCTCTTACATTTGTTGTAGATGTCCAGCCCTGTAAAAGTTCCGTAGACTTAGTTAGCGCCATGGAAGCTTGTGGTTTTTGAGATCCTTCACAAATTTCTTGGTTGAAGATAATTCGCATTCGGTCCTCTTCACGATTCGCCCCGATTCAGTAACGTAGTTGCAAAATCCTCAATCAGGATCAATTTGCTGCAACTGTAGACTGAGAAAAAAACGTACTAAATAAATTAGTAGCAGAAGTAGGTTCGCACTGGAAGGGTATTGTATCCAAACTATGAAATGTAAATCATTCCTGTATATTCCATGAAAGAAAGCAGAAAAAATAATGTTTAAAGTGAAAATAAAATTAATTGCCAACCTAATAGCTTGTACACTAATGCTTGAATTGAGGAAACACAACACAAATTTATTTATATCCACCTAAAGATATCCATGATATCTGCTCTGAAACGAGAGGCGCGATTGACTGCATATTTACGCGATCACAAGTATGTATGTGATACAGGAAAATTTATTGTAAATGACTCAAACTTCATTGAATATTATTAAATTCTTTTGAAACTTGCAGGATATGCTACCCTTATATTTGGCTACGTAACTGTAGGATTTCATAGAATTCAATGCTACCCATACAGTTTTATTTGGAAAATAAAAAAAAATGACTGATTATTAGTTAATTGAATTTCGACTTCTGACACTATTATTTTTTGGATAAATCGCGAACAATGTCTAATTAAGAGATTTCAAAGCAGGAAAAAGCTTCCAATCGAAGCGTTCGTATATTTAAGATACATAATAAGAATGTTTTTTTTTAAATAGAATTTAAAGACTCTTTAGAATGACTTCAGATCTTACGGAATAAAATTGAATGGTGACTTTGCTTCCATCAATTTATTTTGAAATAAGTACTAAATGTTATAATTTTCACACTTTCTTTACAGCAAAAGGAATTCGGATAACCACGGTGACCTTGATGTTCTACAAAATTTAGTAGAGTTCAACGTTATTGTTTGGAAACTTATTTTATGTCGGCTATGATCGTGACATTGGAAAAACTATTCATAGCTCGGATATTTAGATTTAGGCTATATAAAATCAGTTCATGCTTATATGACATAAATTAAACAAAAGCAGTAGGAATCTCATTAAAAACATTGGAATACGTCTTTGTTCTTAACGCAAGACAGCTACCTTTTAAATTCATTAAAGCATTCACGATTATAGAAAAACTATCAATTATGTGCATCGCTTTACTCAAGTCCCCAAGCAAAATTATTATGAGTATAACATCTGCAGCATACGCCAGCGATATAAATCAGTTGTATAAGAATTTATATAGATGTTACAAAAAAATGATGCAAACATATAAAATCTGAATAAAAATTCTCTTGATTACGATTACTAGTGTAAATGGCTGCTAATCGTTCGTTGTTTAAAGCAACCTTCAGAGAATTACTTAGAAGTTATGTATGTATAAATACCGATATATGTTTATACGCGTGCCATGCAATACATTGAATGTACATTATGTATCTTACTCTGGAGTATAATGTAGAAGTTCATGTTTCCATGTCAAGGCTAAACTTTAGATTATGCATGTTGGTAAACTTAATCGACTCGGTTTTGAAATAACCGCATTAGACAAGAGACAAGTCTTTGTTTATAGCGTCAAGACGATTAAGCATGTTAATGATAGTATAGTAAACAATTACATGCAATGAGATATCATCGTATACGAGTATTTGCAAAATAAGTACTAAAATTTTCGAGGAGCATCTCTATTCAAAAAATTGCATTATAAGAAAGATGGACAGACTATCCAAGTTGCGTTTATGCGAAGAGTCCTGTGTTTTTCTTGTATCCTGGATGTAACATATTTAAATGCAACTACATTAACTCGAAACATTACCAGAAACAGATTTACAATAGCTTCTTTGCAAATATTGTGGCAAAAAAGATAAATTTTTCAGGTTTAAAATATTCGTTTATCTATTTTTTTGACAAAACAGTTTTATTAGAAGCTATGCAAAGAACAGAGGTAGATCCCATTGGATTTCAAAATCTTAACAGTCTTTCAAAGACTTTTGCGGAGAGTTGAGAATTCCAAAAGTGGTCTGTGTGGCCTAGTGGTTAGAGCATGAACGCATATGCCGAAGGTCCCAGGTTCAAATCTCGTTGGGAGCAACGTGATTTAGTTCACGGGATTATGTACTGATTTAATCAGATCATGGCTGAGCAAGCACACGGGAGCATGGTACTGACCAAACCAACTTCCGAAAAAAAGCAATACGATCATGAAAATGAGATACTCTAACTATCTCTAAGCGAAGGCCCGAGAGGGGCTGTAGTGCTACAAAGAAGAAGAGAATTCCAAAAAAGCAGATATCAAGATACCCCATGCTGGAGTCAGTCGGTGTCTATCATGTGGGGATAGCCAAAATGCCCGGGAGAAGAACAACGTAGTTCTTTCACTTAGGATGCCAGCACTTCCAATTAAAAGACTCGCGGTTGTTTAATACATATATTTACCTGTTTAAAGTACTGGAACAGGCTCTATGTTTCTCATGCGACGGCTAGTCACCATCTGTCTACCTTCGCTTGGTCGTCATAGATGCTCGGCTCAACTCTAGCTTGGCCGACATTACCAGATTGAGTTGACAATATATCGTGAAGATACTATTTTATACAATAAATATATCTTGAAGATTCTATACATTGAGTTGACAATGTCTTGAAGATTCTATTCGGTGGTCAATATCAGTTATACTAAGAATGGTTTTTCCTTTAAGCTGAACATATACGTATGTGTAATTGAATTTTCTGAATTTATTCATTTTTGTTGTCTGTATATCATAGGCTGAGAACAAACCCCTAACATACATACTACTGTCCATCCACCCGTTTTTTTCTTCTATTTCACTTCAGTAGAAATGATGAGCGGTACTTGGAAAGCCTGAAACGGATTGGAAACGCTATATATTGGATCGAAAAATTTATCAAATTGCCAAAGCGATGGGAATCGAGACATTCATTTTGAAGCTTGTTTGAAATATCGCGAAATCTACAAATACAAGTGAAAATACCTGCATTTTGCAGCTGTTTCTCTCTACCGAGGGGTACATTAAGACTTGTCTCACCACTGGGTTCATACCTTCGCAAGCATTCGTGTATTTGAACAGAAATCCATATATTTTTTATTCTGATAGTGCCCCGATTATATATGATGTATATAGGCGGGCCACCAATAAGAAGATAGAATAATATCCTCCGAATTTGAGCTCACGGTATCAACGGTTTCAATAGGGATACTCATTTGCGAGTTATGTTGAGGCTGGTCGAGCTGAGACGGAGCAGTTTAAGATTTGGTGGCTAAATGACAATTAATAAATTACTCGTGGTCGTTACTCTAATTTTTCGCCACTTTAATTTTTATAATTGTAATTTTTTAAGTTTAACATGTAGGTTAGGAAAATTATACAACATTATTGTTGGGACTAGTTAAATTTGTTTTTGGGAACATTGACTAGAATTAAGTTGTTACATATTGGTTGCAAACTCAAAGTACAGTCTTTTGTTGTGTTTTTTTAGTTATATGTAATTTATAATAGACTTGGTTGGCTTTTTTCTAATTTTTTCCAATTAATTGATAACATTTAATAATCCTCATTCAATAGATATGATATTGTTTTTTTCATGATTAAATTTTTGATTGAATATTGTTTAGAGTGTCATGTGGGCCATTCAGTTTTTGAATATTTTAATGTTTTCAAACTTGCTTTATGTTTTTAAAAAATTTATAACGACTAAAATCAATAAACCACATTTGAATTTGATGAGCGGTACTTGAGAATAATACACATGGATATATTGCCCGCAATCATTCACATTGGTCTTTTCAACTAACTAACCTCGATAACTGATACAATCCTTAGTATTTCTCGTTTCTGTGACTGTGCCAGGTTTCTCGATACAGCTTCTTGCTGAGCGTTTCGAACCATAGTTCTGATCCGTACAGTAGCACAGAATGAACGCCACCCATCAAGAGCCGTCTTTTTGGTGAAGTTGGTGCCCTAAAACTGATTTTCGAGTCTATCAGTAAGCTCAGATCCTTCAGTGCTGGATTCGAATAAACAGCACTTTCTTGATACTGATCGTCCTTTTTTTTTCTTTGTAAGAATGACAACTTCGGTTTTCTCTAGTTGCTAGAGCAATCGTTCAGTATATACCGAGCCTTGCTCAATTGTGCGTCCAGCAACTAGCAAAACAGCAGTATCCGCTAACCGATCAAGTACGACACATCCCGGATATTCCAGAAGTCAAGGCCGAGTATGGAGCCCCAGCCGACATCTGATACAACTTCCATCCTCCGGCGACGTTCATTCGTGTCATCGACCAAGCAGTGATCGTTCAGCTAGTCCTTACAAATCCGCATTATATATCCTGAAACTTGAAACGGTGTTTCTAAAGTTTCCAGACTATTCTCCTACCTAGTGCGGTTAGCAGCATTTTTAACGTCAAGAGTCACCAACCAAACTACACGTCCCCCGCAGAGGGAATGCCGGTCGACAAGAGCTCTCTTGGAGGCTAGCATTCTTTGGGGAGTTCCGTACCCGAGGAAACTCCGCAGGGGGAATGCCGGTCGACAAGACCACTCTTGGAGGCTAGCATTCTTTGGGGAGTTCCGCCCCCGCGTACCCGAGGAAATTCCCGCAGGGAGAAAGCCGGTCGACAAGAACATTCTTGGAGGCTAGCATTCTTTGGGGAGTGCCGCCCCCACGGACCCGAGGATATGGGGGGTGCCGTGAGGTTCCCTCTTATTGTATCTGGATTACGCTTTGGACAACGAACTGGAATTGACGCTTTGGGCTGGCGGATGTGATGGTTTGGACCTAGTTGCTTTGCACAGTAGCGCCGAGGTGAAACTCGTGTGTGAACGGCTCCAATTCAACTATCATACCGTCTCCGTCCCGGTAAAACCTTGGCAGGCCTCGGAGTACGTTCGAAGTTCGCACCATTGGGTTGGTGGTGTAGGTTCGGTTGAGACGGACTCCCGATTAGCGCTGGTCTGGCTCTGAGCACTTGTCCCCATAAGGGCTTGTGCCAACCCTCGCATGGCCTCCCTGCTCTGCAAAGATAACCATGGGACCAAAAAGGCGACTACACACACGAACGGAGATAGCGGCTCCGAGGGGGGACCCAATAAAATGGAGCAAACAAATGAAACCACAAGCAAACAGGACGCTAGCACGGAGAACCCTTTCAGGCAAAAACCGCTGTTGGCAAGAACACCGATAAAACAAGTCACCGATTGCGGGGGGAGGCAGCAAACCCCAGAAACACTGTTAAAGTCAACACCACAGGTTAAATCATCGGAGACAGACCACAGACGGACTAACGAACGAAAGAGGGCAGAGTGCGTTGTGCAACCTGGCATCATTGCAGCCTTTGGGCGCAGTAGAAGGACTATGCGCACCCCGGAGCGCCCAGTGCAAGACGTACACAATCCGGATCAAGTTGCGACACCAACGGAGGCCAGTGTAAGACTGGGGGAGGGAGAAGTTTTGCCGTTGGCCGATGCCACTTCAAACGCGATCCAAGCGATAGAAGCAAAAGGGCTAGGAAACGGGGGCCTCTCCCAAGAGATGGCGCCAAATAACACAATCGCCCTTGACCGCGCCGAAGAGGAGCGGCTTACTCGGAAAGCGGGGAATATCGTCAAACAACTGAGGGCTGCCTGCGAAGTGCAGAAAAACATAGGCAAGAGTGTCAAGAATGGCATTCTTGAACTGGAGGAGCTTTTTGGCCGCATAACGCACTACAGGCGGAGGTGGCTTGCAACCGAAAAGCACCAAAAAGACACGCTCTCCCTCGAGGCATCAGTGGGTCCTAGCAGCAGCAAAAGAATGGCCGGTAGCCCAATTGAAGGCGACCGTGAGAAAAGGAGGAAGGATGAGACCATAAACGAAGTTGACACTCCAGGCGAGGAGTTTCATGTGGTGCGAAACAAGGCAGCGAAAAAAGCGGCCAAAAAGCTACTCCTAGAAAAAAAAGACAAAGAGCTCAACCACGAAGAGAACAAGGAGCCCCCCGCTATACCGCAGAAAACAAAAAGCAAACCGCGGCGCAAACCCTTGCGAGAGGCACTGCTTATTAAACCCACTAAGGGCCGAACCTACGCAGATGTCCTCCGTGAAATTAAAGGAGCGGTCAAGCCAGACGACACCAAAACTGCCATCAAAGCAGTTCGACCAACCCGGACCGGCGGCTTGCTGGTGGAATTCGGGCCAGAGGCCACAAACAAAGATGCATTCCGTGACGCGGTTCAAAAGGTTCTTGGAGATGCGGCAACGGTTGCCTCGCTCGAACCAATGGCCACCCTGGAAATCAGGGACCTCGACTGCGTCACGGACAAAGCTGAAGTAGAGGATGCCATTAGGAGGGAGTTCCCCAGCTTAAGTGAAGTCAAGGCAAGATTGACGCGTGAAAACACAATGGGGCAACGCATGGCTATTGTCGAACTAGCTGATAAAGACGCCCAGCAAATCCTGGCGAAGGGCAAAATTAAGATAGGTTGGGTGATCTGCAGGATACGGAGAAGAGCGATCCCTATCCGCTGCTTCAGATGCCTCGAATACGGACACACCGCGTACGGCTGTAGGGGACCCGACAGGAGATCTCTGTGCTACAAATGTGGTGAAACGGGGCACAAAAGGAAGGAGTGCACGAACGAGGCAAAATGCATTCTTTGCAAGGACGCTAAGCTAGCACCCGGCGACCTCAAACATGAGCCGGGGACAGGGAGATGCCGGGTTTTCAAGGAGGCCCTAACTAAAGCCAAATCGATACTCAAATGATCCGTATCCTGCAGGTCAATTTGCACCGAAGCACAAACGCCCAGGACCTACTTGAGCAGTTTGCGAGGGATAAGAAAGCTGACCTCCTGTTGCTGAGCGAGCAACATCATAACAAGGACTCGCAAGCGTGGTACCCTGACAAAACTGGTACCTCGGCCATCTGGGTTCGAGACAGCGCCCGCCTTCAGGTGCAGGGCCATGGACGCGGGGATGGTTTTGTGTGGGTGCGGTGTTCAGGGATAACATATTTCAGTGTTTATCTGACGCCTAACGAGGCAATGCGATCCTTTCGAACCAAACTCGATGCCCTGGAGGACGCTGTCTCGAACACAGAGGGCCACATGCTGGTCGGGGGAGACTTCAACGCTAGAGCCATCGAATGGGGTATGCCACAATCCGACCCAAGGGGAAAGCAAATATTGGACATGGCGGCCAGAACAGCGCTTTTTGTCCTAAATACTGGTAACACCCCTACTTTCCGCCGCTGGGGTTGCGTAGGAACCATACCCGATGTGACACTCGCTTCGGAGTCCCTGGTACCTAGAGTACACAACTGGCGAGTACTAGAGGACTACTCGGCTAGTGATCACGAGTATATAGCTGTTGAGATTCACGACGGTGCCACTCTGCGTGCATATGCCCAAACTTCAATCCTCGGATGGAGGACTGGGAGGATGGACGTCGAGAAGTTCACTGACGCGCTTACGGCAGGCGCACCGTTGCTGGGAGCTCCGCCAGGGAGTGGAGGGCCTACAGCCAAGGACTTGGTGAACTCAACTATGAGTACCATCATAGCTGCTTGCGAGTCTTCCATGCCCCGCCGGAGACCCCGACATGGTAAGCCTCCAATATACTGGTGGTCAAACGAGATCGCCGAACAAAGAAGCGAGTGTCACAAACTTCGGCGAGAGGCCCAGCGGGCGCGAACACGGGAGGAGGCAGACACTAGGCTAGCAGCATACAGGTCCGGCAGGAAATATCTTCGCAGGCTTATTAACAAGAGCAAGGCCCGATGCTGGCAAGACCTCGTGGACGATGTAAATAGGGATCCGTGGGGCCTTGGCTACAAGCTGGTCATGGGGAAACTTGGTGCCCTACGGAAGCCTTGTATACATGACGCGGAAAAGATGGACGCGATAGTGCGGGGACTCTTCCCCGCCCATCCCGTCCGTGTTGACGCTGTCCATGGTGAAACAGCAGTCGAGTGCCCACTCTTCACACAGCTGGAACTGGAGGAGGCAGTCCTCTCCCTGAAGGCAAGGAAGGCTTCAGGTCCAGATGGTGTTCCAGCTGAGGTTTTGCAGCTCGTCTATCACCATTGTCCTGACTTGCTGCTCAGCACATTCAACGCTTGCCTACGGGACGGGGTTTTCCCGGTACGATGGAAGGTGGCGAGGCTCGTGCTGGTCAGCAAGGGGAAGGGAAATCCCGAATCGCCGTCTGCATACCGCCCGTTATGCATGCTAGACACGGCTGGGAAAGTGCTAGAGAAACTCATCAAGGGAAGACTCACTGACGCGATTCGTGCTGCTGGGGACCTATCTCCTCGGCAGTACGGCTTTAGAGCAGGACGTTCTACCATTGATGCGATTGCAGAGGTGGTGAACGCGGTCCAAAAGGCAGAGGCATATAGTCGCACCAAGCGACGGATCGTCCTGTTGGTGACACTCGACGTCAGGAATGCCTTCAACTCCGCTAGATGGGTGGATATTCTGGATACGCTGGAAAACTCTTTTCAAGTTCCAGAATATCTAATGCGGCTTTTGAGGAACTACCTAAAGGACCGAAGCCTGCTCTACGACACGACACAGGGCCAACGAAGAATGGCGGTTACATCGGGTGTTGCCCAGGGATCTATCCTTGGTCCGGACCTGTGGAACGTGTCTTACGACGGGCTACTGAGACTTGAGATGCCAGATGAGTCGCGCTTGGTCGGCTATGCGGATGATGTTGCGGCTCTGGTCGCCGGACGCACCGTTGAACAAGCGCAACTTAGGCTAGGTATGCTAATGCGCCGAGTGAGGGACTGGATGACTACTCGCGGGCTCAGTCTAGCACTGGAGAAAACCGAAGTGGTCATCTTGACAAAAAAGAGAATCCCTCGAGTAAGGATGATCAGTATTGGAGATATACAGATCGAATCGAAGCCAGCGGTGAAGTACCTGGGGCTACTGATCGACTCGAAGATGAGTTTCTCTGAGCAAATCAGGGCAACGGCTGAGAAGGCTGCTTCGGGAATATCGGCCCTGAGTCGACTTATGGCCAACGTAGGGGGACCCAGCCCATCAAGAAGACGCCTCTTGATGAGTGCTGTAGGGTCAGTGCTACTGTACGGAGCAGAGGTATGGGGCGACGCTCTCAGCAAGGAGGTATACCGAAAACGATTGGCACAGGTACAGAGAAGAGGAGCACTGAGAATTGCATCTTCGTATCCAACAGTCTCCGACTCGGCGGTGAGAGTGATTGCAGGCGTGATACCTGTCGCCCTCCTTGCTAGAGAGCGCCGCGCTATTTACCTGCGCCGAAACGAGGATGCGAGGGAGATGGTTGTCCGCGAGGAGAGACAACGCTCGCTCAACGATTGGCAGCAGTCTTGGAGGAATTGCACGAAGGGAAGGTGGACTGCGCGCCTCATCCCGGATGTGAGACCGTGGCTAAATCGAAAGCATGGTGAGACTGACTTCTATCTGATCCAGCTTTTGAGCGGGCACGGGTGTTTTCAGTCTTACCTGCACAAGATCGGCAAGTCACGGTCTCCCGATTGTCGGTTTTGCCCAGGAGAAGAGGACAATGCCTGTCACACATTTTTTGCGTGTACGAAATGGGCCAGGCTGCGAAGGGAACTCTACAGGGAGACGGGAGAGCTCACCCCGGATAATATAGTTGCGGTGATGCTCGAATCGGTTGACAAATGGAACCAGGTGGCACATTATGCTCGGGCAGTCCTAAAATATAAAAGGGACTCACAGCAGCCGGAGGCGCTGGGGCTGGGGGATCGCTCTTCTGGCAATTCCTCTTCCCCCCTCCCCTCCCGCTAGGAAAGGGACTCCCCAGCTTGAAGGCGCCCCACGGCGTAACAAAACGAGACCTGGCCCGAAGTAATGTGTCAAACGGTTCCAGGCTAGGTTCTCAGATTGACAGGGGAGGTGTTTAGTGGGTAGTCCAAAGGTATCCTCCATGGGAGTCCCACACTGCCAGACTCGGCGGGCATAAATGCCTTCACCTCCCTACCACAAAAAAAAAAAAAAAAAAAAAAAACTACATGTCGGGTAGCACGTCCTGTTGGACCGCGCTCACCACCGGAATTGCATAGATGGTGGAGCATCTTATTCTGAGCCATACTGCCATGGAGATAGTCTCCGGCTCCATGCTGCGCCAGGTGTCTTCCATTTATGAGTTTCCCGGGCATATTCATAGCCATGTCTGGTATACATAATGGATGGTATACAGAGGGCGACTCGAAGTTCTTCCCCTTGCTGTTCAGTACAAGCCTCGCTAGCTTCCCGGACTCCAGGATGACTCATTCACTCAGTCAAGCGATAAGGATACTTAGTAGCAAGTTAGGACAAAGGTGATGGAGCAGCTGTAGCACCTCAGCTGTGACGACATCTGGCCCTCGATCCTTTCTTGCCTTCATCGAAAGGAGTACCACTACCAGATCCATGCGCGTGAGGAGTGAGCATTCCACTGATTTATTGTTCAATACGGCATCAACACGGACGGGACATTCGAGGAAAAGGGCTCTCGTGATTTTGTTAATTTTTCTGCTTCAAGTACTATATATGCAGAGTCTCTGTTAAGCACCGAGCTTCTGTATGATAAGCTGGTAGCCCCGGACTCACAGATATCTGTACCTTAAATATCGTCCACAAGATCTTGTCAGATGAAAGTCTAACAGAGAAGACATTTTTTAGCCGGCTTATATGCTGCTAGCTTAGTACATGCCTCATCTCGATTTCGCGCCCGTTCAGCCTGGACAGCTTGTAGCGTTCTCTTCGCTTTTCAGCGATTTCAGTTGACAACCGGTGCAATGGTGGTTTGCCATACGAAGGTTTACGACGGAGCTTATAATTGCAATCAGACATGATTGTGCTTTTTGTTGAGTTCACCATGTCTTCAGCTGTCAGTCTTCCACTCCACAGCAATTTTCTTAGTAGCAGTATGCCTAACATGAGCATATCGATGAACTTCTCAACATACATTCAACTTATCTTCCACCCAAGAGTGGAAGCTCGAGCGCATGGACGTTTGGAGCCACCATCACGGATCTCACGCAAAATGTACTAATTATCACTGGCTAAGTTGTCCTCCAGTACTCTCCAACTCTGTATTCTAGGTACAAGAGACTGCGAAAAGGAAGCCACCTCCGATAGTATTCAACAAGACGAGTCCTGTCCTAATCTCCAGGACTCGTTTCCTGAGCTTGACTTGAAAAGATGGAATTGGTTCTTTCACCATTAGATACATATTAAATTATGTATGCCATGGCCCTACATGAGCACTGTTTTGAGTCCAGATCGCTGAATTACCAGTTTCGTCAAAGCTGAGCAGCAGCAGCACAAACTACGCAAGCAGATATTATGCATTCATTTTGCTATGTAAGTTCACTTTAAGGATGCGGCTCATCTCATCATCATCATGTCTCAACACCCCAAGCCGGGCCTCGGCCTACAGGATCAATCTCCTCCAATCATGCCTTTTCTGAGCCCTCATTCGCCGTTGGTCGCTTCCAGTAAGGATCTGCTGTCAACTTCTATTGTATCTTCCCATGGAGTCCTCGGTCTACCGGTCTACCTTGTGCTCTACGCTTGAGTGTTGTATTAGGTAGTCAGTTTTCGTTCATTCTTTCTACGTGGCCTTGAGTTACGATCAATACTGTCGTATGCTTGCTTAAAGTCAACGAAAATTTGGTGTACGTCTGTATTTTTTTTTCTTGATTGTGAACAATTGCTTTATTGTCGATCTACCTGCTCTAAAACCACCTTGATATTTCCCTAAAACTGTTGGCGTATGATCCAATTTTATTTTCTAAGATCTTTGAAAATATTTTGTGCACCGTACAAAGTAGTGATATGCTTTTATAATTTTCGCACTGTAACTTGTCACCTTTTTTGTGGATAGGGAGTATAATTGATTGGCTCCACATGTTCTTGTTGCCAAACGTGCTGGATGATTTTTTTGAATAGCTTTATGAACACTGCTGCCACCATATTTGATTAGCTCCACAGGAATCTCATCAATGCCCGGCGCTTTATTATTCTTTTGGGCATTGATGATGGAACAAACTTCATCCAGAGTTGGTGGGGCAAATGGAAGCTCTCCGCAGACATTTATAACCTCCGGTGTTCTGGAGCTGTGCGGAGGAGGAAATACGCTTGATTCTTTTTGTCATTTCTCTTGCACCGGGCTCGATATCCGATTGTCTATTCTGCCACGGTCTTAATAGCCGCTTTCACTTCCATCCAGATCTCGTTGCTTGTCTTTAACGATGCGTTTGATAAGATAGCAGCCAACTGGTTGTCGAGGGTCTCAGTGAAATTTTTTGCCACAGAATTTATTCTAATTACGCGAACTCAATATGATTTTGTTACTACGAATTATGTTCAAGTTAATTTTTTCCTGTAAGTACTTGTCTGTACTTAACTTTTCTTTGTACATAAGTCGACCCTTCTTAGGGTTTTGTAAAATAATTTTACAAAACCCTACTAAAATCTTGTCCTGTCTGTCCGTGTGCCACAGCAAATTTTTCTCGCAAACTACTTAACACTAGATTTACGGACCGAGCCAATTTGACTCATTAAAAATTTGATGTCTTTATATATATATATATATATATATATATATATATATATATATATATATATATATATATATATATATAATATATATATATATATATATATATATATATATATATATATATATATATATATATATATATATATATATATATATATATATATATATATATATATATATATATATATATATATATATTGAATGTGGTATACCTATTTTCACGGTTGTGAGCCAATTTGACTCATATAATGGTTTGACAGTTAATCGCATAAAATGCTACTTATTGGTCCACGTGGTTTATTTCTCTTTTCATTTGGCATTCCTAACATACAAGATTTGTGTGTATTTGGGAGCCATGGCCACTTGTCGTTACTCCGCTACATTATTACCGACTTCTGTCGTCATTTCGATTTATACATCGCGTGTGAGCAGTGCAGTGAAGTAATATATAATTTTTATTTTTATAAAATTCATTCATTCATTCAAGATATTTTCGTAATTCATTTTTAAAAGGTATTACAATTGATATTTATTTTATCTGGTTATTTAAGGGTTCTAGTATGGGAAAAAATCAGGAAAATTGTCTTTTGTTGAAAAAAACTAATCAGAATAAAGCAAGACCAATCAGATAATGAATCGGATGCAATTGATACAGACCAATGCGATAACGAAATTGAATTAGAGGAGGAAGTCAATAAAATTGAATCTTCAAGCAGTGAGGATGATGATCTTTGTTATATAGCTCTTAACAAAAAAAGAGCCAGTGTTATTTCTGATTCTGAAACCCAAAACGCAGATGAAGTTTTTTGTCACACAGCTCCTAGTAAAAAAGGAGCTAGAGTTATTTCTGATTCAGAAACCGAAAGCGCAGATGAAGTTTCTCGTCACACAGCTCCTAGTAAAAAAAAACTAGAGTTATTTCTGATTCTGAAACCGAAAACGATTTAGACTCTATCGATACATCTTCTGATAAAGAAATTTCAGCGGAAAAAGCTGCTGATGGGACTTTATGGGAAACATTGAACGAAGGCAGAAACGTAGGTAGATCACCGATTTATACCATATTCAAAGACGTTTCTGGTCCAACTTCCTATGCTAAAAGGCAAGTAGTGCATTCAATTTGATAATTGACGAAGGTATGATGCCGTATATAAAATCATGTACCGAACTCGAAGCTCGTCAAGTTTTGAATAATAAGGAATGGACAGTTACAAAATCAAAATTGTAGGCCTTTGTAGCAATTTCATTTGCTAGAGGAGCATATGAGGCAAAAAATTTGAAGTGTTCATATTTGTGGTCTGCGAAGTGGGGTCCAGCTTTTTTCGCCCAGACAATGTCTAGAGATAAATTTACAGAGATACTTAGGTTCATACGTTTTGATAAAAAAAATGAACGCAGTGAAAGACTGAAGACAGACAAATTCGCCCTGATTTCAAAAATATGCGGAAAGTTCATAGAGACTAGTCAGGCTTGTTACAAACTGACGAAAACATAACGATCGATGAGCAATTATCCCCTACTAAAGCTAGATGCCGATTTACCCAGTACATGCCGAATAAGCCGGATAAATTCGGCATCAAAATTTGGCTGGCATCTGATGTTAGAAGCAAATATCTTGTAAACGGTTTTCCGCACTTGGGCAAGGATGAAACCCGAGGATCAAACATTCCTTGAGCGAATTTGTAGTAACTAAGCTTGCAGAGCCATATTTAGGCTGGGGACGAAATATTACCACAGATAATTTTTTTACTAGCATATCACTTGCAAAAAAGTTTCTTGCAAAGAAAACTACTTTGGTTGGCAATATACGTGCAAACCGAAAAGACTTACCTAAAATTGCGAAAGCCAAGAAAGATAAAATGACACAGTTTTCTACAAAATTGTATAGATCTGAGAATTGTACGCTGACAATTTATAAAAGCAAGCCTAATAAAAAATTTTACTAAAGTGCAAAACATAAAAATATAACAATTGAAAAAAATAAAAAACTTCTTCCAGAAACAATAACCTATTATAATAGCACCAAGTATGGCGTTGATGTACTTGACTAAATGGCCCGAAAATATAGCGTTAAAGCAAGTTCACGCAGATGGCCTCTACAAGTTTTCTACAACATTTTAGATTTAGCAGCTGTCAATGCTTGGATTCTGTATAAAGAGACGACTTAAGTGAATTTTTCACGAAAAGATTTTATTTTCCAATTGGCTGAAGAGTTAAGAAGTAAGTATAGAGAAGAAGTTGAAAACACTTCCATTCCAATGACAGAAATTAATGCTACTGACGCACGAAAGAATTGTCAAGTTCAACAATCGTGCAAAAGAAAGAGATGTAGAAACCATTGTGCTAAATGTCATAGAAATGTTTGCGGAAAATGTGTATCAAAAACAGAGTTTATATGTAAAAAATGTTTTCCATGAATTTAAATTGATTTTGAACTATTTTCTTTGCAAAATACTTCAATTTTCTTGTATGAGTCAAACTGGCTCACTTCAGTAAAAATACTTATATAATCAAAATCCGTAAATCTAGTAGAAACGTCAAGTTTTGTATGTAGGTGTAAAGTCGTGCTCTCTTCAAAATTCAACTACAAAAAAATTTGATGAGGTATTTAAGTGGGGGCTCCCCATACAGGGGAGTGGCCCCCGAAAAAAAAGGTAGCCGATATGGGCATCAAATGAAAGATCTTGATGAGAACTTTTCAAAATAGGTCTTAATCTGACACTTTTTACTTCGAGGGAAAATTTGTGTCGCCCCCCGCGATTGCACACCTGTGTTCGAAAAAATCTGAGAAATTTGTGGAAGTAGGTGTTTACGAGGTGTGACAATTAAGTAATGAGACTGATTTTATTGCTGCGCTTGTGGAAAACCTGCGACTTTGAAATTCTCTTCCCCTTCCCCGGCATCCTTCCTCTCTCCATTGATATATTTACCATCGCTATAGCTTGTTTAGTTCGCCTGCTGTGTCGCGTTGAGTAGACGTGTGTTGGTGGTGCTCGTCGCAAAAATGGAGAAACGAAATCAAGAGCAACGCGTCGCGATAAAATTTTGCACCAGATTGGGCGAAACAGCTTGGGAAACGTACGCTGAAATTGTAAAAGTGCATGGTGATATTGCTCTTAGTCATGCCCAGGTGTTTCGATGGCATAATGAGTTTAAAGAAGAGCGTGAGAGCGTGGAAGGCGAGGCGCGGAGCGTGGGAATAGTCGATGTGCGGACTGACGCGAATGCGCAGCGTGTGCGCGCCCTTGTCCGTGAAGATCGGCGTTTAACAGTTCGAATGTTGGCCTCGGAACTGGGTATGAACCGTGAAACAGTCAGAAAAATTTTAATCGACGATTTTGGGATGAAAAAGCTGTGCGCGAAGATGGTTTCAAAGAACTTTTCTGAGGAGCAAAAGAAGACTGTTTGGAACAGGGAGAAACCGCTCCCACACTGCTTGATCGAGTTATTACAGGCGGTGAGAGCTGGTTTTTCCAATACAACCCGGAAACCAAACGCCAAACTTCGATTACGGACATCCAGGCGGCCGTGACGAGGGTACTCGCGGACATCCCAGTCAAAGTGTTCCAGAAATGTTATGAAACATGGAAAACGCGCTGAAATCGTTGTATAGCTGTCCAAGGGGACTGCTTTGAAGGAGATGGCAGAGTTGTAGAATAATTTTTAAATATACAGTTTTCATGGAATCAGTCTCATAATTGTCACACCTCGTATGAGCACAACAACAACAAATACCTTAGAAGTCAAAATTCGCTCCACATTGTTAATAATAGTATGGTCTTCGAATTTCACATTTTTCACAATCAAATCGTATAGGTGCCCTTAAACTCAACGAAATTCGATATTGAAGTAGTCTTGGAAAAGTTCCTTATACTCAGCAAGTTTGATGACAATCCAATGATATACACGGAAGTTCTAACCATTTGAAACTTCTCCAATTACAATAACACATGATTTCGATATTTTATGGACTTTCCATCGAGTTATGATTTGATCTTCTTGAAATTTTCAAGTAAGGTCAATAGCACAAACATTTTTGGGAACATGATGCAAACAGCTCAGTATAGAGCAAACTATCGAATAGATTTACATTAAATTGATGTAAACAAATTGAAGTAGCAGGAGAATGCTCTTGCCAGAGGGGTTTTGTGAAACAATTAGTAAATCAAACAATATAAACTTGATTAATATACAGGTTCCATAAATTGAGTTCGAAAAATTATTATAGTTATAATTTTTTTAAATTCGCCGAAAATTTGTTTCAAGTGTTTTAACCCCTACATATTTGTAATTTTTAGGTCCGTTGCAAACATCTCGTTGGGAGCAACGTGATTTAGTCCAGGGGATTTTTCGGACAGACTAAGAGTGTTCACTCAGTGGTGATATATCTAGATTTAATCAAATCATATCATAGCTGAGCAGGCACACGGGAGCATGGTACTGACCAAACCAACTTCCGAAAAAATGAATACGGTCATGAAAATGCCCGAGAGGGGCTGTAGTGCTACAAAGAAGAAGTAGGTCCGTTGCAAATGCATATCTCCCTAGTATCATGTGTTAATGTTAATGTAATTGTTAAATATTCAATCGGCTGTAACTTAGCTGTTTATTGTTCAGTTAATGTGAAATTTTCAGAACACATACAATTGCTTTCAAAGAACTTAAATTGTAGCTTTTGGGGAATTTAAGGGTCCCATTTTGATTTCATAGGCAAAAACGTAAAAATTTATGGAATGTACTATGATTAACAAAGTTGATCGATTTTCGATTTTTGAGGCATTTGTTGCGCTTGTACTCTAAAGTCTCACCACTGTGATTTTTACGGTCAAAGGTGTCCGATCACGAGGGGCCGGGACATAAAATTTGCGTATTCCCTTCCCCAGTTGTCAATTTAAGACCAGTTGTGAAAAGTTATTATCAAGACCTTTCATTTGATACCCACATTGCGTACATGCGATGAAATTTTTTTTTCGGAGGCCACTCCCCTATATGGAGAGACCTACCTTAAACAACTTATAATTTTTTTGTGGTGAAACTTTGAAGTGGGCGTCACCTTACACATAGTCACAAAATCTTATGTTTCTAGCTTATGTACAAGGAGTGTTCCAAAACAAACGAGACTTTTGTCATTTTTTGGTGGCGCCATCTGGGAATGAGACAGTGCGTTGGAAAGTTACATCCCTCCCAGACTTCCAGTGAAAGCTTGATGACATTAGATGCAGTGGAAGCGAAGTTATTGCATCTAAAGTGACAGTATGTTTGTGCCATCGGTACAAAAATGAATTTCGAACAAAGAGCTAATATCAAATTTTGTTCTAAAATCGGTAAAACGTTTATCGAAACATTTGAATTGATGAAAAAAGTTTATGGCGATGATTGTCTATCTCGTGCCAGAGTTCATGAGTGGTTTACACGTTTCAGAGATGGTCGTGAGGATGTAAATTACGATGAACAACATCAGTGATCACCGAAAACTCCATCGAAATTGTGCGTGAATTCATCAAAAATGAGCCGAAATCATCGTTGAAATTCATGAAATCGGAGTTGAATATCTCGAAAACATCGATTTATCGCATTTTAACCGATCATTTGGGCTTACGAAAGGTTTGTGCACGTTTTGTTCCGCACAAGTTAACCGATGACCAAAAATTGTTCAAAATTCAACATTCGAAAGACATTATTAAAGAGGCGAGAAAAGACGAGAACTTCCTTTACAACATTGTAACTGGTGATGAAACGTGGTGTTTTCAATATGAACCCAAAACCAAGCGTCAAAGTGCCGAATGGAAGGCCCCAGATGAGCCACCACCCAAAAAATCGCATTTGGAGAAGTCAAAAATCAAGTCGATGCTCATTTGTTTTTACGATTCCAAGGGAATTGTCCACAAGGAGTTCGTGCCAATTGGCCAAACCGTCAATGCAATTTTCTATCTTGGCGTTTTGAAGCGTTTGTTGCATCGCATTCGTCGAATTCGGCCTGAATTTCGCGAAGGAAAAAGTTGGCGCTTATTGCATAATAATGCACGATCTCATCGATCCACTCTTGTGACTGATTTTTTTACTGGAAATCGCATTTTAACCATCAATCACTCACCGTATTCGCCTGATATGGCTCCTTGTGACTTCTACCTATTTGGAAAATTGCATTTGGCCATGAAAGGAAAACGCTTTGTGTCCGTAGAGGGCATTCAAAAGCATTGTACCGACATCCTCAAGGACATTTCGGTCAATGACCTGAAACACTCGTTCGAAAAGCTTTTGGATCGCGCAAAACAGTGTATCGAGGCCGGAGGAGACTATTTTGAATAAACTAGAGTTAATCAGAAAAAAGCTCCGGTCGTTTCTATTTTAGTTCAGCCGCGTTTATATTGGAATGCATCTTGTAGTTTGCGAGAAAAAGTGGTTTGAGACACGGACGGTTGGATAGTAGGGTTTTGTAAAATTATTTTACAACATCAACAAAAATTTAGCACAGACAAGTACCTAAATTAACCTGAGCATAATTCGTAGTTACAAAATCATATTGAGTTCGCATAAGTAGAATAAATTAGAATAATTCTCTAACCTCTATGCATGGTGGTCGCCATCACCCGTGTGTGTCTAATAGCGTAATGATCTGAGGAGAATTAGTACACATGTCCGAAACACCTTCTTCTAACATGTTTATTTTCTAATAATTTTTCAGAATCATTATTAATGCAACTCAATATAGTGGCTACACACAAACCATTTTCATAAGTAATTAAACGCATGATTGCTGAAAATTTCATAATAATCAAGCAAAAAAAAAAATAGGTTACAGCCGACTAAATATTTAGCAATTAAAACAACAATAACACATAATACGCGTTTGCGAAGGACGCAGGCACTACAGATATATAGGAATTTTGATGAAAATTTTAGAAATATTTTGTAACATTGATATGGTATCATGACTAGTAATGTGATCAACCCTCAAAATAAATTGGCGGGAAATTACAATACATAGTAAATATACCTTATCACTCCGAGGTCAATTTATGGAATCAAGTCAAATTTTAATATTCAGAAGACGTTGTTTGAGTTATTATTTTAAAAATTGGAAGAGTACTCTCCTGCTACTTTGACTTGTTGAATTTATTCATTATTGGTGTCAACTTATGGATTGATTAAAAAAAACCCTTCTGGCAGGAGTATACTTCCACCTACCCAACCTGTTGCCTACTTGATATGAAAGTCATGTTCACGCCTCCCCCCTCCCCCCTTCCGTATGCGCAATTGAATTCATAGGGCATTTACATACGAGGCGGGAAACAGGAAAATCTGGTCCACAATAGACGAGAAGGATGCGAGGAATTATTGCGTCCCATCCTTCTCGCCCATATTAGACCGGTTATTCTTGTTTCGCGCGTATTTTTCACGCCGTGTCTAAAAATGATCATCGAGTTTATTTAAGGTACATCTTTTTGCTGGATTTGCTTAATAAGCGCCGCATCCAGCAAGAATCAAGAGGCTAAATTAAACACGGAGGACTTTTCAAAATATGTACCAGAATACAAACAATATTTCATATCACATTTGATAAAATTGTGTTAAAATTTTCCTTCAATGAAAATTAATGGACAAAGCATTAAATTAGAATCGCGGATAAATTGTGGTGTTACAAATGGGTGCGAATTTTATAGATAGGCAAAGAAAATGGATAAAAGTACTATAGATATCTCGCCTTTAGCAACTAAGGACTCGGGTTTTCATGGTGGTAAGCTGTAGAATAAGGAAACACTTGGTAAAAAATAGAAAACTAATATGAAACTGCACACATTCTGTGCTGGAATGGGATTTGCACTCAAATATTGCAGTTTACATGCGAAAATTCAAAATGAGTCACTCACCGGCTGAAGATGAGGTCGAACACCTATATAAGACTTCCATGAATGCCTGCACCAATTGCTCTCCATTGACAGGAGCAGGGCTGGAAAGCGGAGTCTGCGTGGCCGAAGTGGTTGTACTGGGGGAGCTTGCGGAACTGCCCCTGCTACTCCCGGAGGCTCCTTGCTCTTCCTGATCAGGTAAATAAAAGGGTACAGCCATTCTGATGAACACCGCTTTTTCCTATTGTTCAATTTAATTTCAAGTGGAAACTCAATGCACTCTCCGATTAGTCACGCAAAAACTTGATTTCCGTCCTATTCCAGAAACACATCCATGGATGACGATTGTACTGAGAATTTGTTTTCAACTTAACATCACATGATTCACCACTTGACTCTATACCAACATTTAAATCACAAGTGTCGCCAGGGTGCAATAAATGGGTACACTATATCCATGGTGTAACGAATGGGTCCAGTACATCGCACCCACGACGTCTCGTTTTCAGCACAAATGTGTCTCGCTAATGATATTTAACAGTCGATTTTATCCACTTTCATAACATAGCACAGATTTTCTGTTAGGAATTGTTAAAAACAAAAGCTGCACTTGACGTAAGCGAAACTTAGATTTTGCTCGATTTCGTCGTTACGGGAAATATTGAATATTGTGACAGACAAAAGATGTAAATGCACAAATACCCGCAAGAGACACCACTCACGTTTGTTGACAATGAATTTATTCACTCGCGAGATAAGTGACACGCTGACACTCGTAAATAGAGTTTGGCGGGCAAATCTACACTAACATCTTCAACTTAAACAAAGAAGTCGGCGCGCACGTAATCGTCACATACGCAGCAAAGTGCGTCCACCCTACTTTATTGACAAGTTTGTACTGATTCCGTATCCGATCTCCACAAGATGCACGCGCATGCAACACGGTTGCAAAGTGCAGCCAAAAACCAAGAACAAGTTACAAACCTAACCGCCGCCTAATCCGTGATCACTATCAAGCAGATAGCGCACGTTCTACTGACGTACACGATGCTACATGTGGACACATGCTCACACATGCCTATACATATCGCGGCCTATGCAATCCACAAGCACGCCATAGAACATGCTGAAAAACTCGGATTTGAATTTTACAATGCAAACTGTACTTTGTGTTTAGTGCAGAGCCGCAAACCAAGCCAAAAATATATTTGAGTGTGTGTATATACTTGTATAAACGGATAAATAAAGAGGACGAAGCACCAATAACAACACAACAGCACTTCATTCACCCTATCAGGGCTTATATCTCACTGTCTCCTTCACACTACCCTTTTCGAACTGTATAAGGTTATTCATTACGTTTCGTGCTTGCTGCAAGCACATAAGAAAATCAACTAAGCCAAGACTACATAAAGAAAACGAATGAGAACACACTGTTTTCGTTGCATTCTATTTACAAACATTCCATCGTTCCTCACCTTATCTACTACCGACAGAGTGCCCGCTTTCATTTTTCAATGCGGAGTAAATCCATTTGAAAATTGGAGTAGATAAAAAATCGTAGTAATTTTATACAGGTTCAGTAAGGATAAAAATCTAATATTTATAATGCAAAAAAATTACATTCAGTTCTTTTTCTGTACTAATGAGAGCAATTCTTCAAGGTTTGTAACCAAATTTATCAATGGAAAATTTGCGATTTGGTGAACTAATCTAACCCACGGGGCTCATTAATTACTAGATTTCATCTTTTCCGTAGTAACCGCGATGCAAGCGTAGTAAAACTATTCGAATCGGAATAGAACGGGATCCCTGCTCCTAGTACAGAGCACATGCAGAATTGTTTCTCTAGAGGAATATCAGAGATGAAAAGCAGTGCACAACCAGAAATATTAAGGGTTTGAGCAGACATAGGTCTGATAGTCGCGCGACAATCGCAATTCCGACATGGTTAACAGGAAGTCGAAGTGTATTCCATTTAACCACGCGATAGTCGCGCGACTATCGTACTCTAGGCTGCTCGCACCCTAATTGAAACTTGTGAATAGGAGCACGAGCGAATGGAATATGAAATAGAGGAATAAAGATCGCTCTTTATTGTATGAACTGATGAGAAGTTTTGGAACATGGAAAATTTGTTTAAGATAAATGTTTCGCTTGAAATTTAATAAGTAAGTAAAATGATAATTTGAGTTTTTAACCGACTTTCAAAGGAAAGAAGGTTATCAATTAATCACGTACATTTTTTTTTGCTTTTTTTTGGTATGTTCACGCATAACTTTTACACGGAGATATGTAGATAGAAGACTCCTGTTTTTGGCACATGATACGTTTTTCTTCCAGTTGGGTCCCGTTTATATGATAAGAAATTCAAATAACGGTGAAGGACTTTTACCGTTAAAACCAAAAAATTTCCTACTTTCACCCGGATTTTTCAGCATAACTGATCGACGGGTGTAAGGATTTTGATTGTAGAGGCTTCAAAAAAGTGCCAATTAGTTGGTACTCTTCAAGGATGTGATGGAGATACCAAGTCCTTTGGTGACGGATGATAAAAATGATCAGTATCCTTAATTTTCTGCATAAATGGTACATTTCAGTCCGTGATTTCTACCGGAAATAACCAATAAATTACTTCTAAATGTGGCATAAGTAGAATTCAAGTTAGAGGGAACATTTCAGAATGCTTTTCTCCTCCGCATTCATCCTCTGCTTAACGATGAGCTTAGGAAAGGATTCTTCTTACATCGTTAGATGTAAACGTTACACATAGGATTTATACAACTCTCCGAAGAAATAGTAAGGACTGAGTGATTGCAAATTATAGAGTTAATTCGTTACTTTCCAGTTAATATTAAACATTATAACATATACCCAGATATGTAAAATTGGTAATTTCCATGCTAAAGACCGGTCCTTCTATAACTGATCATAACATTAAAGATGAAGATGAAAATGCATAGCCGAGTTTTCATTGAACTATAGGGTATAATTTTCTTGAAACTTTCATGAAAATTAGGTGACATATTAACTGCGAACGAAGGCTGTTCCCGCAGGGGGAATGCCGGTCGACAAGAGCACTCTTGGAGGCTAGCATTCTTTGGGGAGTTCTGCCCCCACGTACCCGAGGAAACTCCGCAGGGGGAATGCCGGTCGACAAGACCACTCTTGGAGGCTAGCATTCTTTGGGGAGTTCCGCCCCCACGGACCCGAGGATAGGGGGGGTGCCGTGAGGTTCCCTCCTGGGATGACAGGTAACGACTCTGATTGTATCTGGACTACGCTTTGGACAACGAACTGGAATTGACGCTTTGGGCTGGCGGATGTGATGGTTTGGACCTAGTTGCTTTGCACAGTAGCGCCGAGGTGAAACTCGTGTGTGAACGGCTCCAATTCAACTAGCATACCGTCTCCGTCCCGGTAAAACCTTGGCAGGCCTCGGAGTAAGTTCGAAGTTCGCACCATTGGGTTGGTGGTGTAGGTTCGGTTGAGACGGACTCCCGATTAGCGCTGGTCTGGCTCTGAGCACTTGTCCCCATAAGGGCTTGTGCCAACCCTCGCATGGCGTCCCTGCTCTGCAAAGATAACCATGGGACCAAAAAGGCGACTACACACACGAACGGAGATAGCGGCTCTGAGGGGGGACCCAACAAAACTGGAGCACACAAAATCAAAAGACCACAAATACCCAGAAAAAGAAACGAAGAATAAAAACGACGACGCAACCAGCGGTTGCAGCCACGATGTCAACAGTACATCGCGAGCGATACTAACAACGACAAAAACGAAGACTTACACAACGACAGTGAAGACGGACGAAAAACGGAGAATACAGACTGAGATTCCTGCGGCGTTCGGGCGCAGCAAAAAAATGATGCGAATGCCCGAGCGTCCTATTAAGGAGGAACGGGAAACTCTGCAGGACACTTCAGGTGTTCGAGCGGTGGGAGATAACATAAAGAACACCGAAAATCCGATTGTAACTGCTGCGATCGTTACTAAAGCGACCGATGCTAGGGTCGCAAATCCCGACATTGTAACGAAAAATTCAGAAGCCAACGAGGAGATTACGGCACTAAAAGCAACGAGTGACCAGACACCGCGTGATTGTACCGCCAACGTTCAGAATGTGGCGGAAGTACTGCACTCGGAAACGGAACGCGAAAACCTCTCCCAAGGATGGTTGCAAGGTACAATTGCGGCCCAGCGATATGAAGAAGAAAGACTACTCCGAAAAGCGGGAGATGTTCTGAAAAGAATACAAGCTGCATGCGACTCCCCGAAAATCAGCAAAACAGCAAAGGAAGGGCTCCTTGAACTGGAGGAGCTCCTAGATCGCATAGGGCACTTTCGGAGAAGCTGGCTAAGACGAAGAGATGGCTAAAAAGGCGCTTGGGGCGAAATCTAAAGGCGACACGCAGATAGCTCCACCATTAAACGTCAATAAAAGAATGGCGTCTAGCCCAATCGAAGGAGATCGGGATAAAAGAAGGAAGGCAGAGGCACTTGATGGGCGTGGAGTACCAGGTCAGGGGTTCCAGACAGTGCTTACAAAAGGAGCGAACGCCCAATTACAAAAAGGACCTGATGCAAAGCAGGAGAGGCAAGGGCCCCGACGAAGACCCCGGCAGCAGGCACTGCTTGTAAAGCCCCAAGATGGCCGATCCTACGCGGAGGTACTGCGGGACATCAGGGGAAACGCAAGGCCCGAAGACACCAATACTACCGTTAAAGTAGTACGACCAACGCGTTCGGGCCACATACTGGTCGAATTCGGAGCAGAGGCCGGCAATAAAGATGCATTCTGTAACGCAGTAAAGAAAGTCCTCGCCAAAAGCGCAACTATAGCCCCGCTCGAGCCGATGGCAACAATCGAAATACGAGACATAGACTGCGTGACCGACCTGGCCGAGGAAGAAGAGGCCATCAAAAAGGAGTTCCCTAGCGTGGGAAGGATCAAAGTGAGACTGACACCAGAAAACAACAGGGGACAATGCATGGCCATAGTTGACTTGACCGAAAAGGACACCGAACAATTCCTGAACAAGGGTAAAGTACGAATTGGGTGGGTTGTCTGTAGGATACGGCGAAGAGCAACGCCTCTTCAATGTTTCAAATGCCTTGGTTATGGTCACACCACACAAGTATGCAAAGGACCCGATAGGAGTTCCCTATGTTACAAATGTGGTGAAACGGGTCATAAAAGAAAAGAGTGTACGAAGGAGGCACACTGTATCCTTTGCAAGGATGCTGATCCAAAACCTGATTTTGGACACGTCTTGGGATCAGGAAAATGCCGGGTGCTCCAGGAAGTCCTAGCCAAGGCAAAATCAGAGCTTCGATGAACCGCATCCTGCAGCTAAACCTACACCGCAGTTCAACCGCCCAAAATCTGCTTGAGCAGTTTGCGAGGCACAGGAAAGCCGACTTCTTGCTGCTGGGTGAGCAACACCATAATAAAAGTCCTGCATTATGGTACTCTGATGAAACTGGTACTGCCCCTATCTGGGTTCGGAACAGTGACTTTCAAGTGGAGAGTTGTGGACGGGGGGATGGTTTCGTGTGGGTTCGGTGCTCAGGGATCACCTTCATTAGTGTGTACTTAACGCCTAGCGAGTCGATATCATCTTTCCAAGCCAAGCTTAATGCTCTTGAGGGCACTGTCTCGAACGCAGAGGGCAAAGTGCTCGTTGGGGGCGGCTTCAACGCTAAAGCAATCGAATGGGGCATGCCTCAGACGGATCCGCGGGGAAAACGAATCCTGGAAATGGTGGCCAGGACGGCCCTCGTCGTACTAAACTCCGGAAATACGCCGACTTTCCGCCGTATTGGCTGTGAGGGAACCATACCGGACGTGACATTCGCCTCGGAGTCCTTAGTACGGAGGATAAGCAACTGGAAAGTATTAGAGGACTACTCAGCCAGTGATCACCAGTGCATTCTGCTTGAGATAAGTGGTGCTACCTCCCGACGTCCGTGCTCTCGGCCTTCTACAACTGGATGGAACATTGGAAGAATGGACGTCGAGAGGTTCGTCAAGGCTCTCACAGCAGGTGAGCCGCTGCAGGGAGCTCCGGAGGGGACGGAAGAACGGGCAGCCCAAGACGTGGTGAACTCTACTATGAGCATTATCACGACTGCATGCTGCGTTTCTATGCCCCGTCGAAGATCCCGGCACGGCAAGCCCCAGTGTACTGGTGGTCTACTGAAATCGCTGAAAAGCGGAAGGAGTGTCACAAGCTTCGGCGTGAGGCTCAACGGGCGCGGAACCGTGACGAGGCATGCAACCAGGTGGCAGCATATAAGTCGGCCAGGAAATGCCTTCGCAAGCTGATCAACAGTAGCAAGGCTCGCTGCTGGCAAGACCTAGTAGACAATGTGAACAAGGATCCCTGGGGCCTTAGCTACAAGCTGGTCATGGGGAAACTTAGTGCCCTACGGAAGCCTTGTATACATGACGCGGAAAAGATGGACGCAATAGTGCGGGGACTCTTCCCCGCCCAACCCATCCGTGTTGACGCTGTCCATAGTGAAACACCAGTAGAGTGCCCACTCTACACACAGCTGGAACTGGAGGAGGCAATCCTCTCCTTGAAAGCGAGGTGTTACAGATGGTGTTCCAGCTGAGATGTTGCGGCTCGTCTATCACCATTGTCCTGACTTGCTGCTCAGCACATTCAACGCTTGCCTACGGGACGGGATTTTCCCGGTACAATGGAAGGTGGCGAGGCTCGTGCTGATCAGCAAGGGGAAGGGAAATCCCGAATCGCCGTCTGCATACCGCCCGTTATGCATGCTAGACACGGCAGGGAAAGTGCTAGAGAAACACATCAAGGGAAGACTCACTGACGCGATTCGTGCTGCTGGCGACCTATCTCCTCGGCAGTACGGCTTTAGAGCAGGACGTTCTACCATTGATGCGATTGCAGAGGTGGTGAACGCGGTCCAAAAGGCAGAGGCATATAGTCGTACCAAGCGACGGATCGTCCTGTTGGTGACACTCGACGTCAGGAATGCCTTCAACTCCGCTAGATGGGTGGATATTCTGGACACGCTGGAAAACTCTTTTCAAGTTCCAGAATATCTAATGCGGTTTTTGAGGAACTACCTAAAGGACCGAAGCCTGCTCTACGACACGACACAGGGCCAACGAAGGATGGGAATTACATCGGGTGTTGCCCAGGGATCTATCCTTGGTTCGGACCTGTGGAACGTGTCTCACGACGGGCTACTGAGACTTGAGATGCCAGATGAGTCACGCTTGGTTGGCTATGCGGATGATGTTGCGGCTCTGGTCGCCGGACGCACCGTTGAACAAGCGCAACTTAGGCTCGGTATGCTAATGCGCCGAGTGAGGGACTGGATGACTGCTCGCGGGCTCAGTTTAGCACTGGAGAAAACCGAAGTGGTCATCTTGAAAAAAAAGAATCCCTAGAGTAAGGATGTTCAGTATTGGAGATATACAAATCGAGTCGAAGCCAGCGGTGAAGTACCTGGGGCTAATGATCGACTCGAAGATGAGTTTCTCTGAGCAAATCAGGGCAACGGCTGAGAAGGCTTATTCGGGAATATCGGCCCTGAGTAGACTTATGGCAAACGCAGGGGGACCCAGCCCATCAAGAAGACGCCTCTTGATGAGTGCTGTAGGGTCAGTGCTACGGTACGGAGCAGAGGTATGGGGTGACGCTCTCAGCAAGGAGGTATACCGAAAACGATTGGCACGGGTACAGAGAAGAGGAGCACTGAGAATTGCATCTTCGTATCCAACAGTCTCCGACTCGGCGGTGAGAGTGATTGCAGGCGTGATACCTGTCGCCCTCCTTGCTAGAGAGCGCCGCGCTATTTACCTGCACTGAAACGAGGATGCGAGGGAGATTGTTGTCCGCGAGGAGAGACAACGCTCGCTCAACGATTGGCAGCAGTCTTGGGGGAATCGCACGAATGGAAGGTGGACTGCGCGCCTCATCCCGGATGTGAGACCGTGGCTAAATCGAAAGCATGGTGAGATTGACTTCTATCTGACCCAGCTTTTGAGTGGACACGGATGTTTACAGTCTTACCTGCACAAGATCGGTAAGTCACGGTCTCCCGATTGTCGGTTTTGCCCAGGAGAGGAGGACAATGCCTGTCACACATTTTTTGTGTCAGGCTGCGAAGGGAACTCTACAGGGAGACGCGAGAGCTCACCCCGGATAATATAGTTGTGGTGATGCTCGAATCGGTTGACAAATGGAACCAGGTGGCACATTATGCTCGGGCAGTCCTAAAATATAAAAGGGACTCACAGCAGCCGGAGGCGCTGGGGCTGGGGGATCGCTCTTCTGGCATTTCCTCTTCCCCTCTCCCCTCCCGCTAGGAAAGGGACTCCCCAGCTTGAAGGCGCCCCACGGCGTAACAAAACGAAACCTGGCCCGAAGTAATGTGTCAAACGGTTCCAGGCTAGGTTCTCAGATTGACAGGGGAGGTGTTTAGTGGGTAGCCCAAGGGTATCCTCCATGGGAGTCCCACACTGCCAGACTCGGCGGGCGTAAATGCCTTCACCTCCCTACCACAACAAAAAAAAAACACAAAGGCGATGGGTATCGAATAAAAGTGAACGTGTGATACCGTTTAGAAGGATCTTTTTAATTAAATTTCTTGAGATTGATTCCGGAGAAAACTTTATGTTTACATATATACTCGTATAAATACATATATATACATATATATACATATATATATATATATATATATATATATATATATCTATATATATACATGGGAATGAATAAACATAAGCTCATATCATACAACTTCGCAATACTAACTTGTTGCGTATTAATTTGTTGCAATTACTTTCCGAGTCTTGCTTGTATTGAAACTAACCGTAATGTACATCGTATCAATTGGATGCAGTCACTCAAGATCGCCCTCTTGCCTATTGGCCGTGGACGTGGACGCATCAATTCGACTACAACTAAACATATTAGCACTGTTTTATTTACCTCAAATTCCACATCCCACATAATTTGGGGGCTCAGTCGGGATGTGAAGTCAACCGGGATCTGAAATAAGCCAGGATTCAAGTCGTCCGGGATGTGAAGTCGACCGAATTGGAATCAATAAGCATTTGGAATCATCCCAGATTGGAATCATTTACAATTAGACCGGCAACTGTGATTTCTAAATAATAAAAAGTGACTGGAAACTGAAAATTGCATTGGGGTGATTAGTGAGTGACTCCAAATTACATATCAATAAAAAGTGTATAAAACGCGCAACAAGACATAACCTGTGATAGTGAAAATTAACGGTATTGTCCAGTAAACTCCAACAGTTCATTTCATGCTCCAAAACAGCACCAACATATAAACAGAAAATTAGCAAAGTTGATATATCAACACAGATACGGTGCGTTGCAGGTATAACGCTTATTTAAAGTATGTATATTTCTTGATTAGAAATGAGCGGAAGAAGCAATAAAAATCGACAGAACAGCCAATCGTTGGTAGATTTTGACTCTGGTGTGGATGGAACTCCGACACGAATGACTCATATACAAAGAGATATGTCTTTAAAATTCAGTTATACCGACTTCGAAAACATCCTACGTAAATTTTCCGGCGACAAAACAATAAGTGTTAAGAAATGGATCTTTGAGTTCGAGCAATATGCGAATACCTTCGGTTGGGGCGCAATACAAAAGTTTATATTTTGTAAACGATCATTGACGGGAGCAGCCAAGATTTTTGCGGATTGCGATGCCAAGCCACTCACATACCCGGAGCTAAAAAGTGCCTTGACTCAAGAATTCCAACCCAAAATATCGAGCGCAAACGTCCACAGCAAGCTCAAGGAAAGAAATAAGAAAACTGATGAAATGCGTCGCAAGCTGATATAGAGGAGATTTCCATAATTGAATATGTCATACACGGAATAAAAGATTACGCGAGTAACAAAAGTGTTCTCTATGGCGCAAAAAGAATTAAAGAATTTAAGGAAAACCTGAAATTTACGAAAAAATTAGAAACGAAAATAGTAAATACGTGAATACTAAAAGTAACGAAGGAGAAAGACAGTCTAAAAAAGAACCAACAAAGAGAAATGAAAAAACAAAACCGAACCGATATTGCTTTAACTGTGGATCGGTGTATCACGAGTTCCATTCTTGCCCAAACAAGGAAAAAGACGCTAAGTGCTTCGGCTGTAGTCAGTTCGGACATAAAAGACCCAACTGTCCTACGGTAGCAACAAAGGGAAAATCTACGCATCTCGCTGTCACAAATACAAGATATGTATCATGTAAAATTAATGGTTGTTTGCTACAAGATTTACTAGACACGGGAAGTGATATCTGCATAGTAAAGGAAAGCCATTTAAAGTCGATTAATCCTAAATATTACCAAGAAGTTACTCAACTGACTATTGCTGGATTGGGAGCAAATATCATGACGAGAGGTTCTTGTATGCTAGACATCGAAATCAATGGAGATATTTTTGAAGATATTGAAGTACACGTTGTTAAAAATTCCCATATGATACCAAATTTGATAATCGGAATGAATCTGTTGCAGTAAGCAGTTATTTTAATTGAAGAAGGGGAAGTGAATATAAGTAAAAAGAAAGTGTCGAGCAACGTTGATAATAAATTGCAACCCGAAGATTACAGTCAGACACGCTTCTTAGCAGAAATTGAAGGAGATACGGTGGATAAAACTTCCAAGTTTCCTGACCTATCCCATTTAAAAGGCGAAGATATTAGGAAGAAGGTGCTTGTATCAATAGAAAATTATGTTCCCGAAGTTCCTCCAGAAATACCTAACCAAATGAAAATCGTAACGACTGATGACCTACCGATACACAGACCGCCAAGGAGATTTCCACCGATAGACAAAACATAATACAAAATCAAATCAAGTAGTGGTTAGAAAAGGGCATTATCCAAGAAAGTAGTTCTGATTATGCAAGTCAGGTAGTCCTAGTAAAGAAAAAAGACGGAACACACCGATTATGTGTTGATTACCGGAGTATCAATAAAAAAATCCACAAGGATCAATATCCTTTACCTGTCATGGAAGATCAGGTGGACAAGTTACAGAATTCTAAGTTTTTCACCACCCTCAACTTAGGAAATATACTGCATTTGTGACCAGTAGTGGACAATATGAATTTATTTGAGTTCCATTCGGTCTCTGCGATTCACCTTCAGTGTTTCCGAAGTACACAAGTTACGTGTTGAGAAATCTAGTTAAAGAAGGCATTGTAATTATATATTTGGATTACATCGTGATACCATCAGCTACAATCGAGGAAGGAGTAGAAAGACTGCAGCAGGTGCTGAAAGTGGCTGCCAGAAACGGATTGAAGATTAAATGGTCAAAATGTCAGATATTGCAGAATGAAATCGAGTACTTAGGGTACCGAGTCAGAAGTGGTCACATATCTCCATCAGCGAGGAAGGCGAAGGCTATAATAAATTTCCCGATCCCCATGACGATGAAACAGATGCAGGGCTTCTTAGGACTGGCATGAAAATTTACATTAAACTTCGCAATCAAAGCTAAGCTTCTTAGTGATTTATTAAAGAAAGGGATTGATTACAACCAAGAATGAAAACACCTCGAAGCAATGAGAGAATTGAAAGAAGCGCTCGTCAGCAAACTAGTATTGAAAATTTTTGAATACGGAATGGAAACAGAATTACACACAGATGCTTCCAGAGAAGGGTACGGAGTGGTTCTTTTACAAAGAAGCAACGACGACGATGCCCTACACCCAGTTTATTTTATGAGTAAGAAGACCACGGATGCGGAAAAGCGATATTGCAGCTAAGAACTGGAAGTATTAGCGGTGGTTGAAGCAGTTAAAAAGGTCAGAGTATATCTCCTTGGACAGCGATTCAAACTAGTGACCGACTGTAAGGCATTCGAATGTACATTGAAACAGAGAGATCTAGCGGCACGAGTCACTCGGTGGGCCCTTCTCCTAGAAGAATTTGATTATAACGTGGAGCACAGAAGTGCAAATCAAATGAAACATGTAGATGCTCTCAGCCGCAGCCCCATTAGCATGTGCATAAGCAGTAAAAATGATGGTCTTTTGAAGAAACTAAGAAAAGCCCAAGAAAATGACGACAGACTGCGTGCGATTATCAAGATCTTGAAAGATAAACCCAATCGAGACTACGTTTTTCAAAATAATATACTTTGTAAAAACGTAAATAATAAACTTTTGTTTGTGTTTCCAGATACAATGATTACAGATATCATCAGGAAGTCGCACGAACAGGGCCACTTTCATGCAAGAAAGATGCGAGATATTCTGGACAAGGAGTACTTTATACGAAACGTCTCTAAGAGGATAGAGAACCAAAGGAAAGGAAAGGAAAAGGGGAAAAGCGGAGGGTTACCTCCAACCAATTCCGAAAGGTGACCAGCCATTGTAGACATTCCACATCGTCCACCTTGGCTCGATGCAAAACACAAAAAAGAATTATCAGTATATCTTCACTATAATAGACGGGTTCACGAAATATTCCAGGTTGTTTACCACTAAAACGGTAAATACAGAAGAGGTGATCCAGAAAATCGAAAACATTACAGAAACTTTTGGGTACCCAACGAGAATAGTAGCAGACTACGGAGGCGCATTTAACTCAACAACTAAAGAACACGACATTCAACTAATCCATACTACAGTAGGTGTCCTGAGGAGTAACGGTCAGGTCGAGCGACTCCATTCCACAGAAATTGCAGCATTTACGAAATTGTCGATGGATCAGCCCGAGAAGTGGTACAAGTTTTTGAAGCCTCTACAGCAAACTCTGAATTCGACCTTTCATAGAGCGATACAAACAAAACCATTTCGCCTATTAACTGGAATCGAGATGAAAACCAATAAAGAAACCAGACTTATGGAGATCATAGAAGAGGAGTGGAGGGAGCAGTTTGAAGACCACAGAGAGGATATTAGACAACAAGCGATGAGCGATATTCATGCGATGCAGAGGGAAAACCAAAAATACTACGATAAGCGAAGAAACAAAGCATGTAGTTGAGATAGAAAGGGTGCAGTTCGACTCGGGGTTGAAAATTCGTCCTAAATTTCTAGGTCCATACAGGATTACAGTAGTGAAGGCGTTTGACAGATACAAACTGGCAAAAGAAGGCAATCACGAGGGTCCGAACCTTACAAAATCTAGCGTAGACAAAATGAAATGTTGGCCAAGAAATGAAGCGGACCCGGTAGACGATGCTTAAGATGTGGAAGCTGACGTGAGACGAGACGAGCGAAATTTAACAGATGACGTAGAGGATGTGACGGACAACGATGAAGATACAGTTTGTGGCAGAAATCCTTCATCAGAGACTGATGAATGATTAAGAGAGGCCGAGTGTGGGAATGAATAAACATAAGCTAATCATAGCCATCTCCAGCTGTGTTCCTTAATCTACACTCATATCATACAACTTTGCAATACTAACTGTTGCGTTTTACTATGTTACAATTACTTTCCGAGTCTTGCTTGTATTGAAACTAACCGTAATGTACATCGTGTCAATTGGATGCAGTCACTCAAGATTGCCCTCCTGCCTTTTGACTGTGGACGTGGACACATCAATTCGACTACGAGTAAACATATTAGCACTGTTTTATTTACCTCAAATTCCACATCCCTCATATATATATATATATATATATATATATGTATTGTATATATATAAATATATATATATATATATATATATATATATATATATATATATGTATTGTGTATATATATATATATATATATATATATATATATATATATATATATATATATGAGTGTGTGTGTGTTTGTGGTTGGTTGTCTGTAGATAGGATGTAAAAAATTTTTGCCTGGAGGTCGCAAATTTGCTTGAATTTTCGACAAATCTTCAGAAATATTTCTGTTCTGACCATAGTATAGCTCCGGATTGTACCAAAACTGGTACAAGAGTTTATTCAATTGTGTGATAAAGCTCACAATAAAAAATCCAAAGTGGAACAATTTGAAACAAAATGGCGGCCACTCAAAGATTGAAAAAAGTTGAACGATAAAAAAGCACTTCAGACTCTGGTCAGAATCTAAAAATGGTGGCTAGGCAAAGTTCAAAATTCGAAAATTTCTCAAAGCTACAATACATATTTACATTTTTTTTATGAAATCTAAAATCAAGGTAGACGTTGATGAGATCATGTATGAAATATACCAGAATTAAATTCGATTACTATAAACGCTGCAGATTTAAGCCTTAGTGGTTTTTGCATTGCACTAAAAAATTACATTTTAATATACGAGTACATGATACAATGTATTCAAGAAACTGAGTTTTAAAAGGTTTGAAATAAAAAAAATTACCACTAAATAGGGTAAAATAAAAAACTTTTAGAAAAAAAGAAAACCGACTTCGAAATGCCCTAAAAAGGATGAAATAAATTTTATGGAAGCGGTGCCAAATCAATTTCCCCACATAAATACTTCCAACATCTGCACCATCACAAAAGAATGGGGGAAAATATGATATGGCACCGCTTCCATAAAATTTATTTCATCCTTTTTAGGGCATTTCGAAGTCGGTTTTCTTTTTTTTTCTAAAAGGTTTAATCTCACTATTTGTCTGCTTTCAAACTGATCAGAATCAAACAACGATTAAATTCAATAATAAAAAAAATCAATACAATCTGCCCACGATCATCAAAAAAGTGTGAGAAAACTTTGAAACATTACCAAATGCATCCATGTAAAAATTAAAAGCGCAACAATTATCAAAAAATTATAAACACGCTCGAGACTACATTGAAACTTAACGGCATCAACAAAATGTAAACATTTAAAGCAGAAAGATATTTACTATTTGTTAGACACAGTTCACCTGGTCTGTAAGATTGACGTGTAATGATTTTATGTCTACGTGCGAACGAGGAACCAACTTCTCATCGGTTCTAGACGTTAAGTCTGAGTAGTGCCAACGGATGGTACCCACCGGTCAACCAATCCGTGCACCGTAATCCATTCACGCGGTGGCTGCTTGTCGGCCAGCTAGATCGGAGAGGATTTCGGTCGCGGGTCTCCGAATGGATTACGCTCATTTACAATCTTCAGCCACCAATACATGCCCGTTTTCAAACGCGTCACCCAAAACAAAACCATACGGAGAGGAAACCTATTTTACGTTACTCCGTATTTCTTCATCATCCAGTCAAGAACAAAAATCTAATTTTTACTTCACGTTCCCGCATTTCTGACACGGTACCGAAAAGTATACTACGTTAACTCAATCCGACGAAAGCTACGTTAATAAAAAGGCAAAACAACAAAGGTACCGCGTACCGTGCGCGACGCGAAACCGACCTCAGCGGATTTTCTCAAACCCTACCCTCGCGACGGCATACCTACCCTGCACCTCATTTCCCGCTGAAAAGAAGAACCACTGGAAAGGAAAGTCGTTATTAGACTTTAGCAATTCATAGTTTTATTCATTTTCTTTTCATATTTACTTTATATCAAATTAATCAAGCTAATTATTATTGAGTTATCTATTGTGTAGTTAATATAATGCTGCTTAAACAAGGCTTGTCACCTTTTAACCATACTGATATACTTCATGCTAGATGATACTGCAATATTAAGCACATTTTTCTTCAGTACAATATTTGCTTTTATAAAAGTAATGCTTACCCTCTTTTTACAATTCAATATCAATGTAAAATATATATAAAAAAACTTTCATAGATGACATAGTCTACACCGCAGTGTCTTGTATTAAATGTGAATAATTTCAAGGAAACTACTACAAGAAATTAACAACAACATAACTAAAATGATAATTTTAGAAATCATATGAATATATGCATTAAATAAAATTTATCTTAAACAATAGATAATAAACACTCAGCATTAAATTTCTATTTTACGATTAAATTTGTATGTTTATCGATAAAAATTCAAATTTTCAAAAAAATATTTTCATTTACGTAATAATTGGTGATGATACGACAAAATAATTTCTGAAAAATGGCTTAATCATTTTCTTCGTTACACTTCCCTCTCTCTTTGTCATTTTTATAGTAGAATCATTTAAACAAAGCTTAGAAAATCGAACAATTCAATTAAATGAAGAAAAGGATTAGATGTAAAATCTAATTGGTAATATTTTATTTTTAAAGATTTTTGTTTGTTTTTTTTTTTTATATAGATATATTCTAAATAGAATTTCTCCAAAAATACAAACTAGTAAGCGACAAAAGAGTTGAAACCGTATTCACTCTGATATTAACTCGTCTTCATCAATAAGGCTAACCTAATACTGTAATCAACGCCGAAATATATATGTAGATTAACTAAGGGAGAGAGATTATTAAGTTTCTGTTTGCTTACTGATACTTTCACATAAAACAATTTCGTGATAAAAACTGATATCTGAATTTATCATGCTTTGTTTGTTATAAATTTAAATATAACATTTATGCGCGTTTTACCTGCTAATATTTTTTTTCTTTAGAAAACTTATTTGGTACCGTAGACTACGACTTCTAATGTTTGCAAATTTTGAATTAATTTATGATATATATATATATATATATATATATATATATATATATATATATATATATATATATATATATATATATATATATATATATATATATATATATATATATATATATATATATATATATAATTTCGTATTTCATCTAAATATTTCTCACGTATCTTGTAAAAATTGTATTTGTGTTTAAATGGCGTTCATTTACATATTATACAATAATAGTATATATTTGTATGTATGTATAAAAAAAAATGAAATGAGAACATACTTATGTAACAAAATAGGAAGAGGAAATATTTTTGTTCTTGCATCTTAAACGCATTGTTTGGACAACGTACGCGCGGCTTGTACGTGAAGCGGAAAATTGTTCAGAACTTTATGCTTTCACCAATTTTCTCTATTTTCTTCTCACTTCATTTCTCAGGTATGAATATCCACATTAGAACTTTGATAAATTGCTACGCAATTAGCCATTCCCGGCTTATTGAGCGTCATGAAGTATATCTAACACGATGAAGCACCTTTGGCACTGCTGGAGAACACTTCGTCGTTCCGCACGCACAAGAACTTTAAACGTTGCGCTTTCTTATGCATAAATACGCCATCTAAATGTCCTGTCTCAACGGAACGAATCTCGATTGCCTTGTTGCCCCAGCCATTATTTGACCATTTCCAATTATATGCCACTGACGTTGGCATTTCGCCCCACTGCAGCACAATATTTGTGGATACACGACCACTAGTTGTAACATAAACACTCTCACTATCATAACAAATAGCAGTTACATGTCACTTGAGTTGGGAAGAGTCACTTTACAATGTGGTACTATCGAACCCTGAGTATGCTTAGGAAGATATATGTTATACACCGCGGCTGAATCTATATCGACAGCGTGGAAATCTTCAGCGAAACCGTAAATTACTTTTAGTCTTGATTGGTCTTCAATTGTGAGATCTACTAACAACGGGACTCAATTCACCGAAATTCTTAAATGCCATGAAATTATGTTCAGGTTTTTTTTTTTTTTTTGTGGTAGGGAGGTGAAGGCATTTACGCCCGTCGAGTCTGGCAGTGTGGGACTCCCATGGAGGATACCCTTGGACTACCCACTAAACACCTCCCCTGTCAATCTGAGAACCTAGCCTGGAACCGTTTGACACATTACTTCGGGCCAGGTCTCGTTTTGTTACGCCGTGGGGCGCCTTCAAGCTGGGGAGTCCCTTTCCGAGCGGAAGGGGAGAGGGGAAGAGGAAATGCCAGAAGAGCGATCCCCCAGCCTCAGCGCCTCCGGCTGCTGTGAGTCCCTTTTATATTTCAGGACTGCCCGAGCATAATGTGCCACCTGGTTCCATTTGTCAACCGATCCGAGCATCACCGCAACTATATTATCCGGGGTGAGCTCTCCCGTCTCCCTGTAGAGTTCCCTTCGCAGCCTGACCCATTTTCTACACGCAAAAAATGTGTGACAGGCATTGTTCTCCTCTCCTGGGCAAAACCGACAATCGGGAGACCGTGACTTACCGATCTTGTGCAGGTAAGACTGAAAACACCCGTGCCCACTCAAAAGCTGTGTCAGATAGAAGTCAGTCTCACCATGCCTTCGATTACGCCACGGTCTCACATCCGGGATGAGGCGCGCAGTCCACCTTCCCTTCGTGCAATTCCCCCAAGACTGCTGCCAATCGTTGAGCGATCAATTTTGTCGTGGGATGCCAACAGAATTTGACAGCCACATGGAAGTGAAGTGTTTTAGTAGTGGTCACCAGTGGCGCCGCATGATTCATTACAGACATTTGGAAGTTGAAGCTGTCAACACCCGTGTGAATTGGTCAATATCGAAATTATAAAAAAATCGCTTCGAAAACGAAAATTTATAAGTATATTTCATCATACAAGATCATATACATAAAGTTTAAAAGTTGAAGACCGGAAGAAAACAGAAACTTCATCCTGGGGTAGCGCCTATAAAATACACCGAGGCCAGTATTACAAAGGCGGCAAAATGGACAAGTTATTGTCAGCAAGCAAACACGATGGCGGAGCAAGCAAACACGATAGTGGAGCGAGCAAACACGATGGCAGAGCAACCAAAGACCAAAGCCGCCCGCAAGGAAATGCCTTCGGACATGATGGATGGGGACGATACAACAGCAAACAATTCAAGCTTTAACCAAGACGTTAACCTCATTAACTGTAAGGTAAAAGAATTTATAGTAGCAAAGGGTAAATAAGTTGCCAAACGTAAAACCCTGGTTCCTATGCCGATCCCACCCACACCTAGCACTAACCCTTACAGCGCACTGGTGAACGATAGCCAAAATAATAGCTCAAACGTGACTAAACGAGCAAAGAAGGTATGTTTCCCACCAATATTTATTGAAAATTTAAAAGCAATGGTGCTTAAAGGTACCATGGATAGATACACCCTTACAGATGGTACCCGTCTAGAGTACCGAATCACAAAATTGTCAAACTCCCGACTTAAAGTCGCAGTGGACAGGCTCGAGGTACACGACTATATCATGAACCTGCTTAAAAACACGGAAGCAGTTGTAATGAATCGGCCCTACGCTACTGCCGACTAACACACATGCCCATCGCTACCATATGGCTTTCTAGCTAACGTCAGCTTTGGATGACATTCCCATCCTACGTCAGTTTAAGTCGGAGAATACCAAACGGGCCAGACGGCAGGACGGCCCTGGTGTCTGACAAGAGGATTTCTTCGCAGTAATATCGTCTAGATATTGAATACCACTCTTATCAACAACAGCCACTTGGAATTTGGGTAAGTTTACAATCAATCTCTTCTGAATTTCGACAACACATTTCTTTCATAATGATAACTGTCAAAAATACTTGCGCAGAACAATGCTCCCTAGCCTTGCCCCGCATGGTTCAATGACCTTCTTTCTCATCGAATCCGCCAGTAACTGGAAGCTGTTATTCCGTTTTCAAGAGGCCTGCCAGTCAAAACGTGATTTCCAAAAGTGATACGAACTACAAAAATTTTTTTTAGGTTACCCGCCAGGTAAACTCAGTGGACTTTCGACGAAGACAGTGATCGGTATATCACGAAATAGCTAGTGGCAGTTGGTAAGAAGCCAAAATCCTAAGTGATTTTTTTTGGCGAAACCATTGTTACATCTGCATTGATAAGGAAAAACATATGGTTTAGGAACACTTTCCTCACTCGTGTGTAAATGGCATTAACCCCGTGCTGTCGGGGAAGTGTGTGCGCGGATACGAAGTATGATGTTCAGTTCAATCCAAGTCATAATCAAATCTGAATAAATGAAGCCAACCCAGTCACTATCGCCGCAAGCTGCATACATTCCATCCCAATCACCTCCTAAGGCATCCAATCATCACTAAATCGGTAAGAACACAAAGGTCAACCTTTGTCCCTGTGTTCTAATACAATTTTGCAAGCTAGTTGCAGACGAATATGGACCACTTTCGCCGGATTGTTGGCCGCTTTCGTCAGTGCTGCAGGACTACTAGTTACTAAATTCGTCTATGGAGAAGTAGTGTTCGGGCATTTTGACATACTTCTTGTTGCGTGCTTCTTCAATCTTCTGGGAGGTGTTTTCTTCTTCATCCATGATTTTGGTTGTTAGTAGTTGTTCGTGGCCCTGTAATACGTGTAATATCTGATTACACACAAGTAACCAGAGAAAAAGCTGATATGGGAAAATTCAAAGAACTTGCAACAAGTGAGTATACCATAGCATATAATCGGCCCTCAGAAGTAGCTATTAATCAATTACAACAAAACGAAAAGTAGGCATGTGGTAGTCGGAATAAGAGTCATAAATCGATAACAAGTTCTCATATTTAAAAAAAAAAAACATGGGCTACAAATTCAGGGTTGAATTTAGTCATACGTTGAATAATAAAATTAAGTTTAACAATGCATAAAATAATTTGCGTGAACTTCAAGGCTCACCGGATGTTACCAATATGACAACCAAAAATTTCGCTTAAGTTAATATCGTACCATTAATTTATCGAATACATCCGTACACACAAATCTGTTGGGAAGATATGCTAAAATATGTTGACTATAAGAAATCGAAATAAGCTTAAATATTTACTTCTATTATTAAGAATCATGTAAATCAATTGAATTTGTCTCCAAAATCTCGTATCGTCAATTTTAAATATTACAATAGTGAAAGTTGGTCTTCATTGATCTCTGGTCTCAAGCAATATTTACAATTCGAATAAAACGCTGTTTGATATTTATGATATATTCATTCAAAGATATGCAGATTACAATTTCCCACAGAATAACAATTTTTAAAGAAAACTTGTGACCTTGAATAAGCTTTATCCCTACCTAAACTTCACCTTTATACAGTGGACTCTCGTTATAACGCTGCTCGCTATAACGCGCCCTCGGTTAGAGCGCGGGTGATCTTCACCGCCCACCCAAAAACTAATTGTCCACGATAAGTTCCAACATTTTTATGCAGGTCTCTGTTGCATTAGTGAGTATAGCATTTTATTGTTCAGAGCATATACGAGTATACTAACAAGCAACTACACCAGCTGTTTTTCCGATTAGAAAGGGACGTAAAATAACATAAGAGACATTATTTTGCATTTCTTTCTTTCCTTTCTAACAATTTGAGAGGAAAATAAATTTTACTCAATACATACACAAATCGATTTCTAATTTTACGCAATACATACACAAATCGGTTTTTACGTTAACTACCGTTAGATGCGAAATTTGTTCTATGTGAAATTGCTTGTTAGTAGATATGCTCTGATTGTTACTGTCCGGCGAACTGATTGTTTACATTAAGTTCAAACGTTTTTATACAAATCCGTGTGCATTTCATTGGCATCGCGTATTGTATAATTGTGTATGTATTGAGTTTGCGCAATTGTGTATGTTCAAATAGTGTTTAATTATTATAGGCAGGTTTAAAAAAAAAGCCTACAGCGTCAAAGAAAAGCTTGACATCATCGCCAAAGTCAAGAGCGGAGTTTCTAAAGCAAATATTAGAAGAGAATACGGGATACCTGAGGGAACTGTAAGGGGTTGGACAGCAGAGGAGAAAAAACCAAATTTATTTGTTGATAAGCTTGACCAAGATACTGGTCTTACTCGAAAGAAGACAAGGCTTGGACCAAATCAAAATGTGGACGATTGCCTCTATGAATGGTTTGTGCAAAAAAGAAGTGAAGGTATTCCCGTTTCTGGAACTGCTTTGAAGTTGCAAGCTGAAAAATTTCATGCAAGCTTAAAAGCAGAAGGAGATTTTAAGGCTTCTGACGGTTGGTTGTGGCGTTGGCAAAAACGACATGGCATCTATCATATTTCTATTTCTGGAGAAGCAAAGTCTAGTGATATTGAAGGCGCGGCAGAATTCTCCAAGCAGTTTGTAATTTCTACTAAGGAAGAAGGGTATTCTGATGTACAAGTTTATAACTGTGATGAGACTGCGTTATACTACAGAATGTTGCCAAATAAAACATTAGATCTTAAAAGTAACCCACAAAAAGAAGGATTAAAACTAAGCAAGGAAAGGATAACAGTTTTATTTTGTGTAAATAAAGCTGGTAGTCATAAGTTAATGCCACTCATGATAGGTAAAAGTCAACATCCACGATGTTTTAAGTCAATCAACATGAAATCTCTGCCGGTTGTTCATAAGAACAGCACAAAGGCTTGGATGACTTCGAATATATTTCATGACTGGTTTCATAGCTCCTTTGTTCCTTCTGTCCAAAAATTTCTAAGAGAATTGAGACTAGACCCAAAAGCTTTGCTTCTCTTAGATAATTTCCCAGCTCATCCACTTGCTGATAATCTTGTGTCTGACGATGGAAAGATAAAAGTAATGTTTCTTCCAAAAAATACAACAGCTCTTATACACAACCCTTTTTTTTTTTGTGGTAGGGAGGTGAAGGCATTTACGCCCGCCGAGTCTGGCAGTGTGGGACTTCCATGGAGGATACCCTTGGACTACCCACTAAACACCTCCCCTGTCAATCTGAGAACCTAGCCTGGAAGCGTTTGACACATTACTTCGGGCCAGGTCTCGTTTTGTTACGCCGTGGGGCGCCTTCTAGCTGGGGAGTCCCTTTCCTAGCGGGAGGGGAGAGGGGAAGAGGAAATGCCAGAAGAGCGATCCCCCAGCCCCAGCGCCCCCAGCTGCTGTGAGTCCCTTTTATATTTTAGGACTGCCCGAGCATAATGTGCCACCTGGTTCCATTTGTCAACCGATTCGAGCATCACCGCAACTATATTTTCCGGTGTGAGCTCTCCCGTCTCCCTGTAGAGTTCCCTTCGCAGCCTGACCCATTTTGTACACGCAAAAAATGTGTGACAGGCATTGTCCTCCTCTCCTGGGCAAAACCGACAATCGGGAGACCGTGACTTACCGATCTTGTGCAGGTAAGACTGAAAACACCCGTGCCCGCTCAAAAGCTGGGTCAGATAGAAGTCAGTCTCACCATGCCTTTGTTTGAGTCACGGTCTCACATCCGGGATGAGGCGCGCAGTCCACCTTCCCTTCGTGCAATTCCCCCAAGACTGCTGCCAATCGTTGAGCGAGCGTTGTCCCTCCTCGCGGACAACCATCTCCCTCGCATCCTCGTTTCGGCGCAGGTAAATAGCGTGGCGCTCTCTAGCAAGGAGGGCGACAGGTATCACGCCTGCAATCACTCTCACCGCCGAGTCGGAGACTGTTGGATACGAAGATGCAATTCTCAGTGCTCCTCTTCTCTGTACCTGTGCCAATCGTTTTCGGTATACCTCCTTGCTGAGAGCGTCACCCCATACCTCTGCTCCGTAGAGCAGCATCGACCCCACAGCACTCATCAAGAGGCGTCTTCTTGATGGGCTGGGTCCCCCTACGTTGGCCATAAGTCGACTAAGGGCCAATATTCCCGAAGCAGCCTTCTCAGCCGTTGCCCTGATTTGCTCAGAGAAACTCATCTTCGAGTCGATCAGTAGCCCCAGGTAGTCCCCGCACTATCGCGTCCATCTTTTCCGCGTCATGTATCCCTGAGCACCGAACCCACACGAAACCATCCCCCCATCCACAACTCTCCGCTTGAAAGTCACTGTTCCGAACCCAGATAGCGGCAGTACCAGTTTCATCAGAGTACCATAATGCAGGACTTTTATTATGGTGTTGCTCACTCAGCAGCAAGAAGTCGGCTTTCCTGTCCCTCGCAAACTGCTCAAGCAGATTTTGGGCGGTTGAACTGCGGTGTAGGTTTAGCTGCAGGATGCGGGTCATCGAAGCTCTGATTTGGCCTTGGCTAGGGCTTCCTGGCACACCCGGCATTTTCCTGATCCCAAGACGTGTCCAAAATCAAGTTTTGGATCAGCATCCTTGCAAAGGATACAGTGTGCCTCCTTCGTACACTCTTTTCTTTTATGACCAGTTTCACCGCATTTGTAACATAGGGAGCTCCTATCGGGTCCTTTGCATACTTGTGTGGTGTGACCATAACCAAGGCATTTGAAACATTGAAGAGGCGTTGCTCTTCGCCGCATCCTACAGACAACCCACCCAATTCGTACTTTGCCCTTGTTCAGGAATTGTTCGGCGTCCTTTTCGGTCAAGTCAACTATGGCCATGCGTTGTCCCTTGTTGTTTTCTGGTGTCAGTCTCGCTTTGATCCTTCCCACGCTAGGGAACTCCTTTTTGATGGCCTCTTCTACCTCGGCCAGATCCGTCACGCAGTCTATGTCTCGTATTTTGATCGTTGCCATCGGCTCGAGCGGGGCTATAGTTGCGCTTTTGCCAAGGACTTTCTTTACTGCGTCACAGAATGCATCTTTATTGCCGGCCTCTACTCCGAATTCGACCAGTATGTGGCCCGACCGCGTTGGTCGTACTACTTTAATGGTAGTATTGGTGTCTTCGGGCCTTACGTTTCCCCTGATGTCCCGCAGTACTGCCGCGTAGGATCGGCCATCTTGGGGCTTTACAAGCAGTACCTGCTGCCGGGGTCTTCGTCGGGGCTTCTGCTTCTCCTGCTTTGCATCAGGTTCTTTTTGTAATTGGGCGTCCATACGAACTTTACTTTCTGGCTTTTTTTGAAGCACTGTCTGGAACCCCTAATCTTGTGCTCCGCGCCCTTCGAGTGCGTCGTCCTTCCTTCTTTTATCCCGATCTCCTTCGATTGGGCTAGACGCCATTCTTTTATTGACGTTTAATGTATACAACCCTTAGATCATGGCATTATTAGTGCCTTCAAAACAATTTACAGGAGAGAAATGATGAAGTCTTTATTAGCGTCAGACATTGAAGTCGCCACATTTAAAAAAAAAAAAATGGATTTTAAAGACGTGTCGTACAGTATTGGATTAGCCTGGCAGGCAATCACATCGGAGACAATTCGAAATTGTTGGAAAAAATTAAATGAATCTAATAATGAAGCTGATCTTAATCAGCCCATAACACATTCAGATTCAGCTTGAGATCATATCTTCACTGAGGCTGAAATTTACCGTATCCGGGAAATATTGAATGAGCCGGAAATTACTCATGATTCTTAGACTGATTGGTTAGATGTGGACGCTAAAGAAATTTGTCAGAATATGACTGATGAAATGATCATCGATCCCATTTGTGGTGATGAAGCTTGTCAAGAAGGAATAGGTGAAGAAGAAATCGTTAGTGGGATAGCTGATTTACCACCAACAACCAAAGAAGCAATAAATGCCATGGAAACTGTAATAAGATGGGCTGAATTACAAGAAAATGTTAGCAGTGCCAGACTGTTGCAATTAGCATCTTTCAAAAAAGAGATGCTGCAGAACTTATCAACGAAAATTACTCAATTTTTTAAGTGATGAATTCAAATAATGTCGGTAAAATTGTCTCGAATATGTTTGTATTTTCAAGCGTTCCTTATGTATATAAATAAACTGATACATGCATATGTATATGTGCTTATTAAGATGTATCATTATGTTATATGAATTACAATAAGACAATAAATACGCAAATGGTTCTGTTATTAAAATGTGAAGCTTATGAGATGTTTCATTATGCAGCTATGCAAATCGTTCCGAGTAATTTTTTTTTGGTACTACCGTGCCGCTCGTTATAACGCGGTTCTCCTTATAACGCGGGTGTTGTGTGCCGCCCGATATGCGCGTTATAACGAGGGTCCACTGTTTATGGTTATCCTATAAAATTTCTAACTCTTGTTTAGTGTGTTAACTTCAAATGCTGATCATTTTGTAACTCCAAGTTCGTTCAGTAGAGGAAAGATGAAAATGCCAGTCAAGCAAGCTTATTTTAATCAACACGGAATTGGAAATTGAAATGAATAAACTTCCCATTGATGAGTTACTTTACCCAACATTAACTATAACTTTTGAATAAATTTGATTCAATGAGAAAATAAGAAAGAAACAATTCATTTCTGCGGGGAAAATTTTAGTTACTTGTTAAATTTATTTATTTTCCTATTTAAACAGTTAATATCCAAACCTAGAACTTACTAATCGCATTGAAAACGCGCAAATGACTCTTGTGTTTTTTTTTTGTCAAGTTTTTGTGATTTCTGATTCGGGAGTATCTGAAGGTTGTAACAATCATAAATTTTGTTTAAAGTACTTAAATTTTTCTTAGAACGATAGGTTTAATGAATATGGGAAAATTAAAAGCAATCGATTAAGAAGAAAATAAAACATAACAAAGAACACTTACACAAATAGAGGTCTCATATTTTTGAAAAACAAAAAGAGGTTACCAATAAAATGAATTGCTAATATAAACACGACTTTCTTTTCCAGCGGTCCTTCTTTTTCAGAGGCAATGGGAGTGCATGGTAAATATGCCGTGAAGAGGATAGGGTTTTGAAAAATCCGCGGATGACCAGTTTCACGTCGCGTGCGGTACGCGGTACCTTTGTTTGCCTTATTTTTTCATTAGCATCGATTTCTTCGGGATTGTAATAACGTAGTGTATTTTTTGGTACCGCGTCGGTAAAATTCGGGAACGTGAAATTGAATTTTGGTTTTTTTGATTGAGTGAATTTATGAAGAAATACGGGATAAAGTAAAGTAGATTTCTTTTCCGTATGTTTGTGTTTTCGACGCGTTTGAAACGGGCATTTAATGGTGGCTGAAACACGTAATTGAGCGTAACCCATTTAAAGACCTGCGACCGAAATTCCTCCGATCTAGCTGGCCCACAAGTAGCCACCGCGAAATGGATTACGGGTGCACGAGCTCGTTGACCGATTGGTACCGTTCTTTGGGACGACTCAGACTGCACGTCTAGAACCGATGAGAGGTCAGTTCCGACTTCGTTCGTACGATTTTAGACTGAAAAGCATTGCACAGTGGGATACTCATTCACCCCCAAAGAAAAGAAAAAATTTTTCGTGATCCTAAAGGGTATTAGTTCAGAATTGGGAGCTGAGGCTGTTCGAGAGGACATAGCCAGACAAATCCCGGATTTAGGCCTCAAGACTGTCAGTCCACTTACCACTGCATGGTCGAGAGCAAATGAAATTTACCTGGATTTATCTAGGATTACAGTGGGATCGCAAGCTGATTAAAATTAAATAATTAAGATGCGCTACATTTTGAACCAAAGAGCCGTATCGGAACGCCCCGAAAGGAGTGATCTGGTTCAATGCTACCAATGTCAAAGATTCGGGCACGTATTCAACGATTGTGGATTCAACATGAGATGTGTAGCATATGGGGAGAAGCGAAATTCCGAAAGCTGCCCCAGAAAAAATATGGACAAGCCGGAAATCGCTCCATTCTGCACCATGTGCAAGACCCATGGGCATCCAACCAAAGATTGTTAGACAGGGCAATCGAAAATAAAGCCAAACGAACGGCGCCTCATAACATATTCACACCGCTCCCCAGCTATCCTAATACTTCACCAACCCCTACAACCCTACAACACTTTGCCCCTCCCTCCAATCAGACCTCATATACAGAGGTTTTAAGAAGTGGAACTCCGAACCATAATTTTATTTCACCGACTACTAATCCCGTCAAATGCCAACAACAAATAACTGTGGAGTAGCTGTGAGTCTCTCCTAGTGAGCTCCTATCCAAGGTCAGGGCTTTCCTTCCATACTTTGACAGCACTCCTGACCAAGAGAAGCCAATGGCACTCCCCAATTTCTATTTGAACCTTTATGGTTGCAAATAGACTGACCATTCTATCCCTAAATATAAACTCCCAAATCTCACATGATAAGAGGCTCTACATTGCTGATTTGGTCAAATCCTCCCATCCCGACATCCTCCTTCTGAACGAGACAGTTCTTAACCATCACCACAAAGTCCGTTTGGAGACTACCATGTGCTTCGGAATGACAGTAGCAGAGGTACTGCGATACTGTTTCGAGATGATCTAGATATCCATCAAATCCCGTTCGAACAAAATAATTCCTCATGTACGTTAACAGCTCTCAACACCAAGCGACCCAATGGAAACCCAGCTGAAATTCTTATTGGCTCCCTATACCTCCCGTGCAATCTAGGTCCCCAGATCCCATTTACGCTTAACCAAATCCTCGCAACAGCCTCATTCCACGACTCATTTATACTAGGAGGAGACCGTAATGCCGGACACGAACACTGGGGGAACTCCACAAGAAATACCAACGGGAACTATCTATCCGTATGGCTCCATGCGGACGCTCTCCTCTAAGCATCCATAGCAAATGCTGGGGTCCCAACATTTCCCAGAGGGAATTCATTTTTCGATAACATCATAATATTCTCTGACCTCAACGATCCCACGATTCCCTTTACTTGCTCCACATTTACCTCCTTATCGGACCATCATGGTCTCCATTTCAATATAACCCTTCGATCACACATACCAGTTCCTACTTGCCCGCCTCACTATAGACCGTTTAATTCCATAGACTGACCAAACTTCAGAAAAGACCTCCTTCCGAATCTCCCACCGGAAAATATCATTCTCCCTAACGCAGAAATAGACTCTCATATACTAACATCTGCCATTATAGAGGGTCTAGACCAGCATGCCCCTTCCAGAAACCACGCAGCCCGCTTTGTAGATGTCTAACTCAGGAGACTTTTCAATTGATAAAAACTCGGAAGCATATGCTCCAACGGCTTAAGTGTATTTACCACCGAAGCTTTAACCGGTTCAATGAGGAGTATTTGGAACTTAAAACGCAAATAACGAGCACAGACTGATTTTATTGCTGCGCTTGTGGCAAACCTGCATCTTTGAAATTCCCTTCCCCTTCCCCGGCATCCTTCCCCCCTCCATTGATATATTTACCATCGCTATAGCTTGTTTAGTTCGCCTGCTGTGTCATGTTGAGTAGACGTGCGTTGGTGGTGCTCGTCACGAAAATGGAGAAACGAAATCAAGAGCAACGCGTCGCGATAAAATTTTGCACCAGATTGGGCGAAACAGCTTGGGAAACGTACGCTGAAATTGTAAAAGTGCATGGTGATATTGCTCTTAGTCATGCCCAGGTGTTTCGATGGCATAATGAGTTTAAAGAAGAGCGTGGAAGGCGAGGCGCGGAGCGTGGGAATAGTCGATGTGCGGACTGACGCGAATGCGAAGCGTGTGCGTGTGCCTCGGAACTGGGTATGAACCGTGAAACAGAAAAATTTTAATCGACGATTTTGGGATGAAAAAGCTGTGAGCGAAGATGGTTCCAAAGAACTTTACTGAGGAGCAAAAGAAGACTGTTTGGAACAAGTGGAAACCGATCCCACGCTGCTTGATCGAGTTATTACAGGCGACGAGAGCTGGTTTTTCCAATACAACCCGGAAACCAAACGCCAAAACTTCGATTACGGACATCCAGGCGGCTGTGACGAGGGTACTCGCGGACATCCCAGTCAAAGCGTTCCAGAAATGTTACGAAAATGGAAAACACGCTTAAATCGTTGTATAGCTGTCCAAGGGGACTGCTTTGAAGGAGATGGCAGAGTTGTAGAGTAATTTTTAAACATACAGTTTTCATGGAATCAGTCTCATTAATCAATTGTGACACCTCGCATGAGCACAACAACAACAAATACCTCAGAAGTCAAAATTCGCTCCACATTGTTAATAATAGTATGGTCTTCGAATTTCACATTTTTCACAATCAAATCGTATAGGTACCCTTAAGCTCAACGAAATTCGATATTGAAGTAGTCTTGGAAAAGGTCCTTATACTCAGCAAGTTTGATGACAATCCAATGATATACACGGAAGTTGTAGCCATTTGAAACTTCTTCAATTACAATAATAATAACACATGATTTCGGTATTTTATGGACTTTCCATCGAGTTTTGATTTGATCTTCTTGAAATTTTCAAGTAAGGTCAATAACATAAATATTTTTGGGAACTCATGATTTGAGTGATTTTTGTTGGTTTGCAACAAAAGTGAAAATAGAAAAACTATCGATCGGCAGATTTTTTGAATTACAAAAGGAGCCGTTGCCGGACTCTATAAGACGCGTAGAAAAGGCATTAAAAGAATGCAAAGACGTTGTTAAAACACCAAGTAATCTGAGGATTGCGAATCCAGTTCTACCAAGAATCAGAGGACAACCAAAAATCCATGAAGGAGGCAACGAGATGAGAGAAGTTATAGCAGACATCAGTTCCCCAACACACAAAATTGCAAAATGGCTAGTACAGGAATGCAACAGCATAAAAAGCATATACAGCGCAAGATCAATCAAAAATTTACAAGAACTCATCATGAAATTACAAAGCAGCGGTCCAATCAGCACGAACGAAACCATAGTATCATTTGATGTAAAAGCGCTGTTCTCCAGTATACCAATCAAGGCAGCACTATATGAATTCGAAAAATGGTTATTAGAAGAAAATGAAACAACGGAATGGAGGAAAAAAGTCTCACAATACACAAAACTGGCTACGGTATGTATGTCCGAAAATTATTTTACTTTCAGAAGGAAATTCTACAAAACGGTACGAGGAACAGCTATGGGAAATCCATTTTCACCAGTAATAGCGGAAGTATTTATGACAGCGTTTGAGAAGCAAATCGAGGAGCTAAGAATTATGCCAAGAGTCTGGTACAGATATGTCAACGATATCATCGGAATCGTGAATAAGGATGACATTGAAGAAACTCTGTGCGGAATCAATAGTATCAACAAAAACATACAATTCAGTATGGAAACGGAAGTGAACGGAAGAATCCCGTTTTTAGATGTCATGATAATCAGGCAAGGCAACGAACTCGAATTTGACATATATAGGAAACCAACGGCAACACAAAGGACGATACCAGAATCATCAAACCACGCGATACAACAAAAGCATGCAGCATATTACCAAATGGTCAATAAGCTAATAACGGAAGAACGCTACAACAAGGAACTCAAATACATCGAATCGACAGCAGAAATAAACGGATATCGAAAAGATATCATTACAAAAATGATAAACAAGCTGAAAAACAAGGAGAGCAGAGCGAATATGTCAAAATTAGTGCCAATAGGCAGCGAGACAAAAACAACTAGAACGGCAGTCACCTATTCAACAGCGTTCAACAAGCTGAAATGCACAATGAAGAAACAAGGTGTCGAAATCGTAGCTACGAGCAGAATGATGCAAACAAAAAACATCTTAGGAGGCCCGAAAGACCCAAAAACCAAGTGGGAAAAGAATGGCATTTACAAAATAGAATGTCCCGAATGCGACGAAGTTTACATAGGGCAAACGAAACGGCTGGTAGGAGTAAGATGGCAGGAACACATCAGAGAAGCTGACAGCGTGAAACAAGGAAAAAAGAAGAGCACAGATGTTAAGTCCCCGGTAGCGCGGCATATCATTGAAAATCGACACGAAATAACAGCGGACAACATAAGAGTGGTAAAAGAGGTAGGTAATCAATGGAAATTAGACCCTTACGAAAGTTTATTCATAAGTAGAGTAGAAGTAGAAAAAAGAATGAATGTCGACTTAGGTAATAACTATTCACCATTGTTTAGTATAATTAAAGAACAGCAATTAAAAAAAGGACGATGTACTACGTAGAATAAGCAATTAGACTTAAGTAATAAAAGGTAGGAAAAAAGCTGTAGATATAAATAACTTGTATATGTAGAATAGGCTACAAAACGATGTTGTACACTGAGGAAGATAGTAAGTAGCTATCGAAACGCACGTCTGACAAAATAAAAAATAAATTCACCCAAAAAACGGAAATCATTGGTTTTAAGTATTAAAAAAGAGGTGAAAACGATCCGGAAAATCGAATGAAAGAGATTGGTCATACTGATTGTCTCAAACAAAACGGACCGCATGTAATCCTGGTAAAGACAAACCTCCAAGTGAGCATATTAGTTCTGAGCATTACTGAAGTTCCTTTGCATATCTAATCGCAATGCGTTCATATTTGCGTCTAAAAATTGTTCGATAAGACAGTCGAATCGCAATGTGGCCGAACCCTAATGGATGGATCAGACTACGACTATATAGTCGCACTACTGTCGCAAGTTACACATGGTTAAATGGAAGCGCGCACACTGCGATTTTCGACAATTTTGTCCAGGTCGGCAACCGCAGGAATTTGCGATTTTTCCTAAAACCAGTTTGGTAGGTAGTTTTTGTGATACTCGCGCAGGCGCGCATCATTTGGACATTTGACGCTGATGTGCATGGAAGTTTCTTGCATAGAGCAGAAATGAGTTAGCGAATGTGTTCCTGGCAAAGACATACGTTCAAATGAGCATATTCGTTCTGCGCATGCGTGAAGTTCCTTTGCAAATCTTGTCGCAGAGTGTTCATATTTGCGCCTAAAAATCGCTGATTACGACAGCAAAATCGCAATGTGACCGAACCCTAAACTGGGACAGATGATTAGATAGTTTGGAACTTAAGATTTCTCAAATGTACAATACATATGGTAAAGCAGATGTCATACAGGGAATGATTATAAAATGCCATGAAATGAGATTCGACTGTACTGAATTTTTCTGCCGGCTAAGAATGGCCGAAGATATTTAAACATATTGAGTTTGATCTAAACAAAAATTGTATCAACTGATCTTAAATGTTCCAAAATTTTTGCCCTATGTTATCACACGTACCGAATTTTGTACGAAAACAAGATGGATTTATGAAGTACTATACCCTAAATCATTCATCGATACACGAAAATCGTAATGCAGCCGCATTTAAAATTTGCATATGCAACTTTAGAAGAACGTAAACATATCTAACACATTTATTAGGTTTATACCATTATATTCGGTCTTAATACTTTACCTCGATCAATTGCTTCTTAATAATAATCGATCATTTGCAATTATGAATGAAGATGAGCATATTGCACTGTGCAATAGCTACCCTATCAAAAGCTGCACGAATTGAATACAAATTATTTTCAAAACTGTAAATTATTTGGTCATCGTTCATATTCATGAAGATAATTTTACCATTGTTATGTAATTCATAAAGCGGTACAATGGGCAAAGAAGGCTTCACTGGCGTGAATAAAATTCGTAAATTGTAAATCGATCTTGAATACTACCTGATTGCTTAATCGATGGCCAACGCCCCCTAATACATATGTCACATTTTTAAGTTGAATTTATTATGGACGTTTGACTTGGATATACTTTAATTCGAATATCACAAAGCGGTTCGTAGATCTTTAATATGTATATTAAAAATGAACTTGAACATTAATTTTACTTACAATTCGCATGCGTTTTAACGGTACTTAATAACTGAATTTATTACTCTAATTAGTCAGCTGTTTGGATTCACCTTCACTTATGAACAATGTTTGAATAAATAATTCGAAGATATAGAGAATTAATGTGCGATATAAAAGTCAATCTGTTTGCGATCAACAATCAGTATATATTTTTTTCTTAAGCTTAGTGTTTCATCAATATAGCATTATGCAAGGAGTCCATTACTTTTTGGTAGTTATTATCGCAATAACTGCAGTGAAAAGTGAACCTCCAAAGTTCGCAAGGCAAAAATTCAGACCAAACTATCCTGGAGTAGAGCCGCCACGTCTTCCAGCAAGGAGGTTTCGTTTGAGTAATCCATTTTCTGCTCGCCAAGAGATAGCAATAGCAACAGCAGTGGGTGGTGAACAATTCCCCGAAAAAAATCCTCAAAGTGGAACCGAATCAAGCAGTATGCCACCTAACACTGACAGTATTGGAAAAGCACCTTATCCGCCATCAGGTTTAAGGCCATCCAAAGAATTCCCTTTGCCGGCGAAACAGATTAATGCCCCTGTTCCTGCAACAAATTACGGCCCTCCATCACCAACTTATTTGCCTCCTCCTTCGAATTATGGGACACCGAGTACTACAACAAGTAAAGTGCCTGCCCAAGATGAAATTGCTACGCCCGAATTTCCTGAAGCTGACGCCGAAGACGCTTCTGAAGCATCCGATTTGGCAAAGCTGCGTGTTGGGAAGCTTAAAGAAGAAAAAACTGAAGATCAGCCGCCTTTTCTTTTTCTAAGTATTCCAACAGGTGGAATTTTACAAAAGTTCTCTCTCCTACCTGCGCCAGTATTCAACCAAGCATTGGTGACTCCTCAATCGATACCCAGCGGCTTTTCATACGTATCAGAATATTCTACGGCTTGGTAAATTACCTAGTTTTGTTCTTTAGTTGAATTAGTGAAACTGTAGAGTAATCAAGTGTTACAATGGTATACAAAAACAGTATACAAGATAGTAACTTCTTTTTTAAGAAAAGTATTGAAATAAACTTAGTTTATATGAACTTGAAAATCGGTAATTTTTACGATTTTGTGATTAAATTTTGAGTTATTATAAATGGGCTTTTTCAGACGCAGCGTTAAAAGTGAGCGTTAAACAGGTTATATGGGCAAGAAGAGTGAGAGGCATTGAGGGGACCTGATGGTAAAAACAAGCCAACATTTTGTAGGGTGAACGAGCGCTACGCACATACACAAACGCATTTTGTTGATCATTTGGTGGGGGAAATTTATACAAACGCCGGTAATCATTCCGAATTGAACATTGGGTGAAGAAGGTAGTCGTCATGAAACGATTGCCTTTCTTTAATTTGCGTGCAAAAATGGATGCGTGGAAGCGAGAAGCTACGCGTTATTCAATGAATTTATAAAAGCGGAGGCCATGTTCAATTTCAGGAAACAACACGACGAATATCTCGATTTCAATAAAGTCAAATTGCCTATTGTAAATCCATAGAAAATTAACAGTACGCATAATCTTTATAGAATCGCATTATAATATGCCAGCTGACAACACAACAAGAAAAATATGCGACTTAAAAGGATATTCAAATTTGGAATATATTTTTCAGAAAGCGGAAAAACACGGAGGGTCTAATAAATCCAATAGAAGTTTGAATCGACAAACTTTAACAATCATAAAGTGCATTTTTCATTCTAGTTTTTGTTACCTCGTGCACAATTCAAGGCTAAAACATCAATTCTCAATCGCTTATCTCTCTGTCTTCGCTTTCATGTTGTCCGCACGACGTTTAACGATCAAATGATCCTTTTGACACATACACTCGCAAGGCGTGTATCGTATACAAAAATAGGTTGGCTGAACTATGCAACGTGTAAACATAAGGGCGTAAGCGCGAAACTTGTTTGGATATAGGTTTTTACCATTCCCGTGTGAAAGAGCCCAATATATGTGGAGCTGAAACCTTTTAAGAAAGAACTGTTTTCTGTTTGTGGTGTGTGTGTGTTATTCATGGCTTGAGTGCGCAAGGCTCCTGGACTACCAACTATACAAATCTTTTGTCAACCTGAGAGCCCAGCCCGGAGCTACGATATGTTATACAGGTATAGCGAAAACGTTGAATGAAATTGTTTTATTTGAGCTTAAAATTAGTAATTTTTACCGAACTTTGTAATAAAATTTTCAATTATTGTAAATACTTGCAGAGTTCAATTTTTCATTGAAGAATTGTTTTTTTTTAAAAGATGGTGAAAGCTATTTACATCCTGAGTATGTGACTTCCTGATGTGCAAAGCTTCTAAACTACTCGCAAAAGTGTTCCCTGTAAACTTACAAACACCATTTAACACATTGCTTCCAACCACGCCTTGTTTTGTTGAGCCTTAATATCCCATTGGGTTACAGGGGTCCCTTTGCCAGCGGGAAGAGAGGAAGGATGACTGATTGCTAGAAAAACACCCCTCCATCTCCCGATGTCTTTAGGCTTTCAAATATGGCATTTGTAACTTTGAGGATTTGCCGAGCCTATTAAGCCATATAACACGATTTGTCAACCAATCTAAGCATTTCTTCGATTAGTTTTTCCACAGAGAGCTTTCCCGTTTCCTTGAAGAGCACGAATTATAGTTTCATTTTTTTAATTGAAACAAAACTTTTAAACACGTACTAAATTTCCACTTTATTGCACACTCTTTCGAGGTTCAAAACCAAACTCAACAAGCGTTACAATAGTTCATATACAACAAAAATGCTGATCTGAAGAATCTAACATAGTCAACAAAAGTTTAATGACGAACAATTCGATATTCATGCAACAATGTTAGTTTTGAGTATCAGCACATATCAAAAGTTAGCAGAAGTTTAAAGACTTATGCTGACGCAAGAAGTCAACGTGAATCAAAAAAAGTCCCCGTTGGCAGCACCAGCCGGAAAGGTAAATTTCTTGTATGTAGCGTAAGGTTTCGAAAAAGAAATTGGCTTATCTACTACTGGACTTCTTATTGAAATTTTTGTAGCACTACATGGGTATTTATTAACAGAAAGGATCTGCCGCCGTTCGTATTTGGAGACCCTTCATAGAGGCGCAAATATTTTGCTAATTAAATTGAGTTGCACACGTATAGATCACATATTGAAAATCGGCGGGCAATAAATTGTTATAAACATATTTATACTGGTTTCGCCCTTCTCACATTTGCTGTTTATACATTTGACAGTGGTTATCAAACAAAGGTGATAACTTGTCGGCTTAAATAGCTCAAATAGTTAATTTCGAAAGATTTCCATAAAAGTTTAATCAGCACTTGCATTGCCATTAATATATACATTTCAGATTCTTTTCTGAACCATCAGGGGCCGTCATTTTAATTTTTATTGAAAACGGCTGCTAAAATTATTAAGCTGTAAATTTTCGAATTTTTTATTTGTCATTCGATTTGCATAATTAAATTAAATTAACTTGCCTTAATAACTTATAATTACAAGTTTTATCGGAATCTGTTGAGAAACTTGGCCGCTAGAGGGCTACAGAAATAAAAAAAATGTTTATGTCACCCCCCTGTATGGGGAGACCCCCTTAAACACTTTAAAATATGTTCTTACACTGCAAATTTCAAGAGGCACCACTTTTGGCCTACGTAGAAAATTTCCTCATTCTAGCCCATGTGGTTTGCGAGAAAACTTGTGACGCACGAACAAACGGACGGACAGACAGACAAGTCGCGTTTTGATAATTTTTTAGGGCATTGTTAAAAATATTTTACAATATTTAAAAAATATTCTGATTTATAAATACGTTCAAGATGTCATTTAAAACGTTTCCATGCAAAAAATTCATTATTTCAGTTGCTACTAAAATAGCGAATTGCGCTTGTTCCTGACCTTTGGGGGCCGCCATTTTGAATGCATGCATTTGATTTTGGACAATTTCAAATCTCTGTGGGCTAGGACCTCATCAATCAATGTGCCAAATCTCGTTCAAATCGAAGTTTCACACTAGACAGGGCAAAATAATTCAATTTTTAGTGAAAATGACAGGGGTTTTAAATTTTCGACTTCTTTATTTTTCATTTAATTTTAATAATTTTCGGCGTAATACAAGAACATTGTACAGAGATCCATAATCTCAGGTTTCATCAAAATCCGCTGGAAAATGTGACCGCTAGAGGGCCACAAAAACCTGAAAAAAATGCATATTTAAAACGCCGCCATTTAGAAATTTGCTCATGCATGATCACCAAAATATCAATGACTGTAGATCTATGTAATGACTATTTCGAAATCAAGTTTCATATATGTCGGATCAAAATTGCGACTTTTAGCAGCCTTTGAAGTTTTGAATTTCAACTGGCCGCCATTTTATTTTTTTGTGGCCTAACCTCCGAATTTTTCACGCAATACTTTAGATACTCATAATTTCTATCGAAATGCCGAGTTTCATGAAAATCTGTTGAAAGCTTTGACCACTATTACAACGACAAAATTTTGCACGTTTTCCGGCATTTGAGCGGCCGCCATTTTGTTTCTGCCGTACCGACTTTGGATTTTTTATTGTGAGATTCATCACATACATCAGTGGACCTTTGTACTAAATTTCACCCAAATCGGAGCTACACTTTGGTCAGAATAGAAATCCCGATTTTTAGTCTAAAATGGCTGCCATTTTGTTTTGGTCCGGCCGATATAGCTGGTTCACGAACTTACCGAGATATTAACCTAATACACCTTTTTTGAAAATTTGGTGAAAATCGGAGCAAAATTGCTACCTCTAGCGTGTTCACAAATTTCGTTATATCGCATATATATATATATATATATATATATATATATATATATATATATATATATATATATATATATATATATATATATATATATATATATACCCAAGCAGCAAATTGTAACTGTGGTTGCGAATAAACCGATAGTTTATTTGAAACCTGATATAAACTAGCTATTATGCAACTTTTCTTCCCGTATTGGAGGAAAATCAGTTGTTTTTTTACATGTCTTGCCTGATCCGTTTTACCAAATTTATTTTTAACCTATTTTTACCTAACTGGCTGTTGCAAATTCAATGAAACAAAAATATTCGTTCCAGAAAAGCTGAAATGTAACCGATTTTTAGCGAACGGTAACCAAAAAGTTCACAGGGAACTTGTGTCAATAATGAGATATTTGTAACCGTTTATAAACCGGTTATTATGTAACATTTTTTGTCGTTCAGAAGAAAAAAAAAGTTCCTATTTGACTTATTTTAACTCAAAAGTTTTATTACAGTTGTTAATAGTAGACTTCAATTTCATCGAAAAAATTAATGGTTTCCCATAAGTTTACATGCAACTTATTTTACACGAATTGTGTGTAATAGGCTTGAATGCAACTTATTTTTCACGAATGGTATCCAAAAAGTTTTTAAATAACTACTTTGGTATTGAAGTAACTGTACTTTATTTGTCTCTTGTGTTAAAACGTGTAGGTGTAGATCATTCAGTTGAAGACGCTTGTGCATATAAGTGGTGAAAATTTTGTGTAGAAAATTGGGAAAATTAAAATTAAAATTGGAATAATAGTGATAGTGACAGTGATATTAGTTTCCTATTAGTTTCCTTTGTGAAAGTGACAGTGATATTAGTTTCCTATTAGTTTCCTTTGTGACTAGTTTCCTATAAGTTTCCTTTGTGACAGTGACAGTGATATTAGTTTCCTATTAGTTTCCTTTGTGAACGTTTCAGTTTTTAAGTGAAGGTGAAGCCGATCCGATCAATACTAGTACAACGTCCGGAGTGAAATTTTTCAACAGGTAACAAATTTAACAGGTAAATGAAACGTATTTTTGCGAAAAGAAAAATTTTAAGTCGGCAATCATTCGCCCGGTGAACTTCTAATGTAATTCAGTCTATTAGAAGAAACTTACAATCTAATCCTATATCTAGTGCTCTTAATTCCTTGGAAACTATAAATTGTGATCATCAAGTAATTAATTCAAATGAAACGGTCGAGCAAAATGTAGTTTTAAGGCCAGATGATTCTTTTTGCAGTGAACCTGTAACCGGCATGGAAAATGATTTGCGCGATTGGGCTCTGAACCATAATATAACACACTCTGCACTTAACGACCTATTAAAAATTTTTAAGAAAAACAGTATAAATGGATGTCCAAAAGATGCGCGAACGCTTTTAGGTACCCCATATGAGAACGTAATAAGTATTTTAGTAAATCCAGGAAAGTATTGCCGCTTTGGAATCAAGAGCATTTTGAATTCAGCTTTTAAGAACGTGATAACAATGCCGAGAACAGCCATCTTAGACTTCAATATATATAGTTTACCAATAAGTAAAAGCTCGAAGGGGCAATTTCGGCCAATATTATGTCAAATAAGAGAACATGACTTTCATCCTCATTTAATTGGGCTCTATTTTGGACATTCAAAACCATCTTCTGCTGTAGATTTTCTAAAAACATTTTTTGAAGAATTGAAACTTTGCCTGTTAAATGGGATCGTCATAGATAATATAAAAGTTAAAATAATTGTAGGTAATTTTATATGTGACACGCCAGCTAGAGCATTTATAAAGGGCATAAAAGGGCATAATGGCTATTTCGCTTGCGAACGCTGCAATGTAGAAGGGGTTTATTTTCATCAAACACACACAATTAGTTTTTATGAATCTTCAACCGTGAAAAGATTTGACGACACTTTCAGGAGAAGAGTACATGAAGAACATCACTTGAAAGCTTCATTACTTGAAGAACTACCTATAAACATGATCGAAAATTTTCCTCTAGATTATATGCACCTTATTTGTCTAGGAGTTGTAAAGAAAATATTGCTTTACTGGATACGAGGAAATGCATCAAAACAAGTGAAACTGTGCCTCAAAAATCAAGAAAAACTTTCCAAAAGAATAATCGAATGTGCGAAAACTATTCCAATTGAATTTAACAGATCTTTACGAGGTTTGGATGTTGTGCACTTTTGGAAAGCCAAAGAATTTAGAACTTTTCTTCTGTATGTTGCTCCAGTTGCTCTTAAAGACCTTGTCCAACCATCTGTTTGCAATCATTTTCTCTTATTGTCTTGCGCGGTTAGGATTTGCTGCTGTAAAGGCTTTTTAAAATATCCCCCCGTTGCTAAACATCTGTTTGAATTATTTGTCAAAGACTTTACCAAAATATACGGCAAAGAAATGGCAAGCTATAATGTACATAATTTAGTTCATGTAATAAATGATGTAGAAAAACACGGCATACTAGACAATTTCAATGCATTTCCTTATGAAAACGAATTACACAGATTGAAGCAGATGATTCGGACCGGAAATAAGCCCCTTGAGCAATTATCAAAGCGAAAAGCTGAAAATATTAAGGGCTTAAATGAACTGAAGGAAAAATGCTTTCCCTACCTGAAAAAGCTACATAGTGATCAAAATCACGTGATAACAAACTGTCAAGGCGTTTATAATCAAATTACATTTGAACATTTTTCCATATCATCTTCAAATAAAAACAAATGGTTTCTGGCAAAATGCAAATCAATTGTTTGCATGCATAATGCCACTTTTCAAAACGGCAAACCTGTAATATACGGTTCCAGCTTATGTTCTTCAGTTGATTATTTTGATTTTCCTTGTAAGTCCTCGTACCTTAATATTTTTCATCAAAAAACCTACAATGAGAACACACCCAAAATTTGGTTAGCAGAAGAAGTTGATTATAAACTATATCAAATTAACGTTAGCCCAAACGAAAGTGTGTTTGTTTCTTTGCTGCATTAGTTTAGATAAATAGCTTAAATTTTCATTATCATACTTCTCATATCATCTATATGTAAATAATTTTAGTGATAAGTTAATTTAACGCATAAGGTTTTAAAATTACGAAATTGGTTAAGTCATATAACATTGTAAAATGTACTCCGTTGTGGAAACTGTTGAGGAACATCAAAAATTTTGCTCTGCTGTACCGTCCTGTTGGGTGAAAGGGAACACATTATTTTGGCCTAAACAACGATCGGAGCTAATAAAAGGGCGAAGGCTTTGTTCGCAACCAGGAGAAGACTGGTATCAATATCCCTGTCGGGTTTTACATCAAAATATTGGTAACATTTTAGCATTTGAATCGAAGAAGTGTTGTAAAAGAATGATAATAATTATAGTGGATCTTAATGAGGCTCTTAAATTGGAGCAAGCTGCCGAAATCTGCTCAACTTCAGAAAACGAAGATATCAATCACGAAGCGCGGAATACTGCGTCAAACTCAGTTTTCCTATATAACGTGAACAATATGATGGAAAATATCAACGTTGATAGTAAGTAAAGTTTTATGTTAAATTTAAATTTCATGATGTCGGTTAACAGTTGATGAATCAAATTTGGTGTACACGATGCCCATACAGACAGGCTCAAATTCGACAGACCAAATAACAAACGCAAATTACGCAGAACCACAAGCGGAAATGAGTTCGTCACTTTCGAGTGCTTCATATGATAAAACCTTGGATTTAGGTATTTTACGACCAATCTTTAATGAAATTTTGTTTTAAATATGGCTTGTTTTAGCTTTTGTAGAAATGGCATCACTTAGAGCAGGATTGAGTGAACTAAAATCCCAAATTAACTTCATGTATGAGGAAAATATCAAATTTCAGGCAGAAATCAAAGTATCTCTGGATGCGATATTTGAAAAACTTTGCCATGCAGAAAATAGGGATGTTCCTGTTGGTGATATCGTTGCTGAAAGTTTTCCATTAAATAACATGGAAGCTTTAGAAGATTTCAACAATAGGCTCAGAACTGATGAGATCTACAAATTCAAACTTGTATGTTTCTTGATTAATATGAACGATATAAAGATTAACTTAATTTCGATTTACAGCAAAAGAAGCTTACAACCTACGGTGGATCAAGTCCGAACAAAATGCTCCGCACGATTTGCGTTATTTTGTTTGACGACAATTTGCTGCAAAATATTTCCTGGACAGGAACGACTGAAAAGAAAAGTTTCTGCCATTTCAGCGAAATCGTAAAGATTTTATTTTCAGCCGTTAAGAAAGTCCACTCAAAATTCACTGATTGTGAAGGAGCGAATTTTTTTAAAGAACATTTGAAGCAAGCGAAATTCCGCTTAGAAAGAAGAAAGTAAAAAATTCCATTGTATTGAGAAATAATATGCTTATTTTTCTATATTACAGCAACTCGAAATCAACCAAAAATAAAGAGAATATCGATTAAAATTAAAACTAAGTCATGTGAAATTATCATATTTTACTTTACTACTGTACTATATTCATTATTACTGTACAATATTCATTATTATTACTGTACTATATTCATTCATTCATTCTAATCATGTACTTCTTTTACTTTTACTGCAAAACTATTTTACAAAACTAACTTTGTACATAATAATATTCTTCTGTAAAAGTTATCTTATAATTTCTAAATAATAATAGTTACTAACATAACAATAACTGTTTTTATTTTATTATACATTTTCTGCGAATATATTTATGAGTTGGATATCTTTTAAAAGCAGAATATCTTTTTGAAAATAGAAAATCAAATGAAACACGAGAGACAACTATCAAAGCAAACATATAGTAATCTTAAAAATCCGTTAAAAGAAACGTCTGCGACGAATTTTCGTTTGTAATAAGTGTATTAAAAAAATCTATTTTGATAAATTCCCCAATTCGTAGTCACTGACCGGTAAAATGATCATTGAAATAATGGATGAGTTATTGACTTTGGTAAGGTATTACCGAAGATATGTGGCGTACCGACAAAAAAAAAACACCTTTGTGAAATAAGATACATTATGATGGATGAAAAACGGTTTTTCAGACCAAAGTTTAATGAGAATTGTGTTGTTTCGCAGGTTTCGGAACGTTAAAAATCAACGTCACAGTATGTCTTTTCAAGAGTATTTGAAAACAGTTATTTGATTCCCCTTTTGAAACCAAGGTTTTAAACTAATGTTCTGGTAACGCGAAAAATGAACGTTCTGGTAACGTGAAATAGAAACGTCATGGCAACGTAAAAAATCAGCGTTCTAGTAACGAAAACAATAAATGTGGTGGTAACGTTACACATCAACGTTTTGGCAACGCAAAAAGTCAACGTTTTGGAAACGTTGCAGAAAAGTGGTTAGGAACTGTTATTTTATTCCTCTTTTGAAACGAAGGTTGCATGGAAACTGTCCATATTAGGTTGTATACACGTTTCAACAACGCTGAATAAACGTTTTTCTCCTGAATTTAACACGTCACGTTGCTAACACCAAGGCTTAAAAACTGTTTTTTCACGGTTTTTACACTTAATTTTGCTGCTTGGGTATATATCTACAGTCTTCCACAAAAGTCAAGGTACAGTGATAAATATCATGAAAATTGTTTGATATTTTTATTTAAAAAACCTATAGTGATAAAATTTTTTTTTGTATTACTTCAACTATAATCATTACACTTTAAATTCATGTAAAACAAAACGAAAATTCTGTCGTATTAATATACTATATATATACTAAACTAAGTGCAAAGGACAAGAGAAAAATTTCGCGAATGGTAAAACAAGATCCATTTCTAAGCTGTAGAAAAATCTGCGATGCTCTTGGAATTAATGATAAGAAGGAGGTTAGCGCAGAAACTGTGCGTAGAGCTGTCGTAGAAGCTGGATTTTCATCTCGTACGCCTAGAAGAAAACCTCTTGTAAGTTCCATAAACCAACAAAAAAGAATAACATTTGCAAAAGCATAACCAATAACGTTTTGGGATAATGTTTTATTTTCGGATGAGTCTAAATTTTGTATATTTGGTGTAAATGGGCATAAGAGGGTCTGGCGAAAAGTAGGAGAAGCATTTAATCCCAAGAACACTATTTAACCAGTAAAACATGGAGGCGGTGGTGTTATGGTTTGGGGTTGCATGGCTGCTGCTGGAGTTGGAAATCTGACATTCATCGAAAATACTATGGATCAGAACTCTTACTTAGAGATTCTACGAAACAACATGAAACAAAGTGCAGCCAAATTAGGTATGCGAGAAGATTTCTTGTTTCAACAGGACAATGACCCTAAGCACACTGCGCATAAAGTTCGAATGTGGCTATTGTACAATACTCGCATGCTTGCTACACCGCCTCAAAGCCCTGATTTGAACCCTATAGAGCATCTTTGGAATGAGCTTAAGGCAAAAATCTGAAAAAGAGTGATATCAAGCAAGGCGCAGCTTAAGGATGTTATATTGGAGGAGTGGGCCAGAATCAGCAGCGAATTTACTAAAAATTTGGTATATTCTATGCCTAAAAGACTGAAGTCAGTAATTCAGATGAAAGGATATCCGACAAAATATTAAGAAAAGTATAATTCAAATAACTATGCAAGACTATAATTACAATTTGTATCATTTTTCTTTAGGTGTACCATGACTTTTGTGGACTTCATTCATTGACTTTCCAACACATCATATGTAATAATATATTAATACGACAGAATTTTCGTTTTGTTTTACATGAATTTAAAGTGTTATGATATAGGTTTTTTAAATAAAAATATCAAACAATTTTCATGATATTTATCACTGTACCTTGACTTTTGTGGAAGACTGTATATATGATGCTCTCCGCAATAGGTAAATTTCAGCAAATGCATGGACTACTGTGTTGCCATAACTCCTCCAACCCTAGTTGGTATCGACGGCCAGATAGTCCTTATTTTTGGAGGTTCATTGGCAGGAGCTATGATTGCCTGATCGTTCCGATAAAGGTGCTTTCTTCGAATACTTCGGTATATCAATGATACTCCAATCAAGGTGAGGATTAACGTGATTGTTCCCGTATGTGCATTGCCGGTCCTTGTAAAAATGTTCTCGAATTGTGAGGTTGCTTCCAAAGGATTTTGAATTCTGGTGAACTGGTAAGGTTGTAGATTTTTCAGCTCGATTTGCACATCATTGGTTTCCGTGATATTGATGCTGTTGAAGATTGCCGGATATATGTACATATGTCAATTTCGTCCCAATGCACCGAACTGGTTCCGAAGTATTTTATCCCATTAATGAAGATGTCGCAATTTTCGAAGTGTATGAGCATTGTCCCTTCAATCCTCAGTTTGCTTGGTCCACAAGATGAATGGATGATAGTTTCGGGGACGTTGATTAACAGGATATGGTTTGGTTTTGGCTTGTATGTTTCCATGGAGTTTTCAAGCTCGTGCAGTTGGCAATGTCCCGTTTGATTTTTCAGGAGGCTTCCCACGCACTGGGATTCGGTCGTATAACATGATGTTTTTTGTTGGCAGTAATAGGTTCCTCCGACAATGCGGCATTTATCGTCGATTGCTTGGATGTAGTTTTGATTCATCAACAGGTAAGGTTTAACTAGGATTGTTTTTGTCTTATTAACGGGTAAGGGAATAATGTGGTAAAAGTGGTAATGATCTTCGAAAACTTGGGATTTGGATATTAAATATGATATTCGACTCATTAGAATAGGCTTGTAGCTCCAGCAGCTCATAAATCTGTTCTTTTGAATTTACTTCTACTGATTGTTTTGAAAATAGGAAGTATATTTCCTCTAGCTCATTTGGTGTAAGGATCAATTTAGATATGATTCGAAATCTCGCAAGCATGATTGATACTAAAATACCGGATAAGTGCTCGTTTAGCAAATCAATATTGAAATTAATTTGTGATAGGAATTGCAAGTGCTTCAAATTTATAAAATCGGTTTTAATTTGGTTTTGTAGAGTTCCTAGTGAATGATTTAAAAAGGTGGTTATTCTACTTTGTTGATCGTTGATGTGATTTGTTACATTTTCGAATCGCTCTATCATTTGTCTGTTAATTACAGACTGTTTACTAACTTCGGTTTTCAATTTATCCTCTCTGTGCAAAAGCCTATCGATATCGTTATTAATTTGTATGGCATCGTTAATGTTCAAGTTTCCAGTGATTGTCTTGATAATAGTTCCAAGTTCGTTTACAAGTCCTCGTCTATGTCGTTTAGGTGGTGACAGTGTTAAAAGTTTGTTTTCAGCCTGTTGTAATTTTTTCCTACTTATCTCCAGAGAGCCGTCTATGTCGGTATATTGTCCTAGGGTAGTCAAGGTTTCGTTGATCTTGTCGATGTTTTGCCAGTATTTGTCAAGTTGGATAATATATAGTAAGTTGCTATATAATACTCTCAGCCTTGCGTTACCAAGCCTCATTGGTAGCAATCCATTCCTAGTTAGGTCCTGTACGTCCATCTTCTGTGCGAGGATCGTCGGGAGGAGAAACCTGAAATTTTCGTTTTCGTTTAATTTTGGATTCATGCAGTTTCTGATTATTGGTTGTTATTACTGTTACAAGGTTATTTTTCTTAATTTTGTGGTTTTTAAATCTACGGGCCATTTTATTTCTTCGACACGCCCTCCTAAAAACTATGGAACCCTCGTTAACGCTTTCAGGAACCTCTCTAGCTTCATTCAACTTCTCAGTTTTTTTAAGAACTTGGATTTCTAGTTGTTTCCTAATTTCAGGGAATAGAAGGGATTGGAATTCCCTTAATTTTTCGAGATATTCATGTGTATTGGATTCCCGTAGGCTGTCGTTAAATCTGTAAGTTATACCAAAGAAGATTTCGTATGGAGTATATTTTGTGGAAGAATATATTTCATTGTTATATGTAATAATTGTTTCGTTTAGTGTATCGTCATGGTCTTGCCTTGATGTTTGTTATGTTTGATTCTGTATATTTCCGTAAGAGTCGAATGTAATCGTTCAACTGGAGCGTTGCTACTTGTATGTTGATAAGATGTAATGTAGTGAAGTAAACTCAGTTCCCTGGTCAGTGGTCAATGCCACCAAAATCTCAGGCATGCCATACAGGCTAATAAAATGTCTCAACGATTAAATTATGCAAAGGCTATTTCTGTTATTCAGAGTATAGGCTGCAGCGTATTTGGAGAACTTGTCTATTATAGTGAGCATATATCTCTTATTGATAGTATATATATCTGCATATAGCATTTCTAAAGGCTTCACCGGAGTTCGAGTGGCCTGAAAGTGAGGGCTTGTGGGTTTCGGTCATACTTCAATGTTTGATATATCTCGCAATTATTAATCACCTTGGTGACTTTATTTTTGAAAAAGTGGAAGTAAACAGTTCTTTTGAGGTGAGAATGAGTTTCATTAATTCCACGATGATTGCTTTTAGTATGATAGTCTCTGATGTTTGCATCTTGTTGATTAGATTTATTAATGTCTTTCAACACCTCCATACAGCGAATCACTTTGTACAATCCAGGCTGTGAGAAATGGATGAAATAAACATTTTGTATTTTTCTAAAGGTATCGTCATTGGCACATATTTCTGATAATTTATTGGAGGAAATATATTTCTTGAAAATACCTTTTATATCTGGTTCTGAAAATTCTCGTTTCCTAAAGCTGCGTCGTTGTTTATTTCTAAATGGCAGCTCTAAAACGGTTTCTGGCCTCCTATTTGAATTTTCGAAGAAAATCTGGAGTGAAAATTCACTAAGCAGTTTTTCTGAAATATGTATGCCTGGATTGAGATTCTCTTCTGCTGAATGTATTGTGATACCTACAGTGCCCTGGTTCGAAGTACTTGGGATCGGTTCCTCACCCTCATTTGCATGAACCTCAATATAAATTCCATCCGGAATCTTTACTCTGCTCAATGCGTCTGCGTTATTATTTTGTGTTCCCTTCTTATAGACTATATCATTGTCGTACTCTTCCAATCTCAACCTCCATCGAACAAGCCTGGAATTCGGGTCCTTCAGGCTCGTCATCCATGTCAGCGGTTTGTGATCCGTGACTATTTTAAACTTCCTACCAAACAGGTATGGCCTGAAATATTTTGTCGCCAATACAATGGCCAAACGCTCTTTTTCAATAGTGGAGTAGTTGACTTCTGATTCCGTCAATGTTCTGCTTGCGTAGCATATCAGTTTATCACTTCCAACAGGACCCTTTGATAAAATAGCTCCAATTGCGAAATTGCTCGCATCAGTCGTTAAGACAAAAGACCTGGTGAAGTCAGGATATTGAAGAATGGGGTCATTCATAAGCATTTCTTTACATTCGTTAAAGCATTTGACGTAAGAGACATTTGAATCGATTGTTTTGCCTTTTTTCAAGCATTGAGTCATGGGCTTAGTAAGCTTTGCAAAATCTTTTATAAATTTGTGGTAGTAGCCAAGAAGGGCGCGGAAGGATTTAATTTCCTTCTGTGTTCTCAGAATAGGGAAAGATCTAATAGCTTCAACTTTGTCGGGGTTGGGCTTGACACCTTCAGTGGTGACCAGGTGGCCGAAAAGCGATATTTCCTTACGCATGAATTCAGACTTGTCAATCTGCACCTTAAGACTCGCCTCCCCCAATCTTTGAAAAACCCTTCTGAGATTCTTGACATGCTCCGGAAGGGATGTAGAAAAAACGATTTTATTGTCAAGATACACCAAGCAAATGGTTCCCTGAAGTTCCTTGAGTACATTGTCCATAACTCTCTGGAAAGTGGACGGAGCATTTTTTAATCCAAGTGGCATGCGGACGTACTCCTAATGTCCGTTTTCAACCGTGAAGGTAGTTTTGCTGACATCCTCGGGGTTCATTTTGATTTGATGAAAACCACTAGCCAAGTCCAAGCTGGAATAATACATAGATTTGCAAAGTTTGTCGAGAATGTCAATTATATTCGGCAATGGGTATCAATCCGTAATTGTCTTTTCGTTCAGCATTCGGTAGTCGATGACCAATCTCCATTTCTGTCTATCGCTAACGTCAGCCTTTTTTGGCACTATCCATTTAGGAGAGCTCCATGGAGAGTAGCTGGGTCGAATAATACCCTGGCTGAGCAGATCGCTTGTTTGTTTTCGTAGCTCCTCTTTATGTACGAAAGGATACTTGTACGATTTGGTATAAATGGGCACATTATCGTAAGCCAAGTGTTTTACCCTCCCTGAAGAAAATGTCATCGAAAGCTGTTTTTGCTTTTCACCGTTTAGGTGTGATAGTCGAAGCAATTCGGATATATTACTTGACGAAGCGTTCACTGGAGACGGAGTACCCTCATCACAGCTGACATCGAAGTTTTTGACCTGCCGAAAAAAGGTAAGACACTCCACTCTCAAAGGCTGCTCAATGAGCAAAACCTCATCAGAATCTGACCCGTTTATCACCTCAGCAAGTGCAAACCAGTCCCTTGAAACGTAAATGCCCTCGGGGAGTACCACGCTAGGTGTAATCTGCGTCTGTCTAATGTAGACCTCACCGTTCTCGACGTCCACAGGCAACTTGACTACTGCCTTGCTTTTCCCTGAAATTACCTTTTTCCCTGAAGAAAAATTAGCCTTGAATTGGAGCCTTAATACCGAATAGTTAGTCACGAGCGATTTGTTAGCTATATCAACCTAGGCACCAAGATCACTCAATGCACCTATTCCCAAAAAACCGTAAAAATAACTATGAAATTTAAATCCAAGAAACTGTGTTTCATCCGGTTGATTGAATTCAACGAAATAAGGGAGTATTACTTTTTCGTCGACTTTGTGTTTAGCCAGAACAGTTGTAATAAAAGTTGGGTAAGTCCTGGTAATGAATGGAGGGGGTATAAACTCTGGGTGAATGAAGGATGATGAAGCACCGGTGTCGATTAAAATTTTGAGTGATCGTCCAAAAGGGAATGAAATTTCAATATAAGGTTAAACCTGGCCATGTGCATTCAAGTCTATGTACCCGATGGGTTTGTCGAGGCATCTGATTGAAAATTTGTGTCATCCAGAACTTATCTTTCATTTCGTTTAAAGATTTCCTGAATAGGTTGTAGACCGTCATCAAAGTCCTGCGAAGCCTGACCCGGATCGTAAAACGAATCACTATCAAAGTCAGGCTCAAAAGAATAAAAATAAGATGTTGAGTACTCCGGTGGACAACTCTCATCAAACGGATACGGAGACATGTGTGCTTCGCTTGTACCAAATGCACTCTCAATATTGTGGAAACCTCTATTGTTCTGAAATCCTCATGCAGGCAAAAATGATTGGTGATTTCTTTTAGTGAAATTGCTTCCCTATTCCATGGGTTCTGGTTTTGGCAAATTTGAGAAGTTGGGGCTTTGGGAAATTGAGTTGGTAAATATGGCCGCTGAAATTGAAGGTTATATTGTAAATTATTTGGCCTAAAGAATTGTGGTTTATTATTCGTGTAAGTTTGTGGAATTCGATTCGAAGTATTCATCAGAAAACGCTGAGGAAAAAAAAGTGCATGTCGTTGCATAAGGGGTTGATAATGAAAATTTGGTGGCTTAAAATTAAAATTTGGTGGTTTTGACTCAGCACGCCCAACGGTTTTCGTGGAAGGTCAAATGGATTAGCTGGCCGTGTCAGCTTTGGTTGTTCAAACTTTCGCGCACCATCAGCTCGTGTATAAAATATGTTTTGTTCTTGAACACAATAGGCAACGGCATTCGCGAGATCATGAGGTTTCATTGCTCGAATAATTGGGCCAAGAGGCTCCTTCAGTCTCGAAAGAAAAGTGTTGACACATTTCCGAGAACAACTTTCGCTTTGCCGATATGACGCTTTGATCTTTCTCATGAATATCAACGTGGTTATTCATACTAGAAAGGATTCCAATAAACTAACTATAAAAATCCTGAACTGAATCACTTTTTTGTTTTTGACCGTGTAGGTCTTTGATAAGGGATGTAATATTTCTCTTATCTGAATAGTGTAATATTAGTTTTTTTCTAATACTTTTCCACTCGAGGGATGTCCCATACATATTGAGGACTTCGTTTGCAGAACCAACAACCTTATTTCTGATTGCTCGTAAAAGCAATTGCCCGTAAGGAGTGCCATTTATAGGTTGAATCAGGGCTAAAATTTCATCGACGTAAACGAGAAAATTGAAAAGGAGTCGAGGATTGCCGTCAAATAATGGCAAATCCTTTATGGCATCCGGCACTCTAAGTGCGGTAAAAACGTCGACTTGAATTTGATTATTCGCGTCAGTCATTGTCTCGAAGTCCTGTCTAAAATCCCTATCTACGATATCGAAATCTACTTGGTTTTCTGGCACTACTGGCACTTCACTGCTAAATTTTTTAAGAATTCTCGTAAGCCCGGAAAAGCTAAAAGAGCGATTCGATACACTCGCGGCCTGCAATGATGGAGCAGTTTCACTTCCCACACTTTGCAAATTTGTAAAATTCCTTAAATTAAAATTTTCTATTTCCAAAAATGATCTGAAGTCGTTTTGCTTCCTATTGGGAGTGGTATAGGGTTTCTTTGAGGAGGATTTAAGAGGTCTGATAGGAGACATCAAGCAATCTAATATAAATTCAACCGACTTACATGAATGCTAACTTCTCGTCCTGATAGCTGATAATCCTTCGCTATCAAAAGTTCCGCACCACAATCAATATTCACTCGATTTTGTTAATACACACACGGGAACTTTATTTTGCGAAATATTTTAAACGAAAATGACGACATTCTTTCGCTTATCGATATTTCGTCGAATTCCCGTTCAAACTTTCGCACTATCGCCAACCAATTATCCTCCCGCCTTAGACTGCCAATTATAGTTTCCTTTTATAATTGAAACAAAACTTTTAAACATGTACTAAATTTCCACTTTATTACACACTCTTTCGAGGTTCAAAATCAAACTCAAACTCAACTAGCGTTACAATAGTTCATATACTACTGTGACCAAAAAATAAGGTCACATTTGAATTTAAACTGCGCGCGTCGAAGAATTTGGAGATTTTTTTTAGGTTGGCAGTACTGTCGGTGACATCTATGTCAAATTTACATGTCAAAATATTCATAAGTGTTTGAGATACGCGTCGTTTCCGGGATGGCCGTCAGTTCCGTCTTCGCTGCGGCTTGAATCTCCTCTATCGTATCAAAACGGTGTCCCCGGAGCGGTCTTTTGAGCTTGCTGCACAGCCAGAAGTCGCACGGCGCCATATCAGCCAAATACAGTCATTGTGGAAGGATATGGGTTGAGTTTTTGGCAAAATGATCACGAATTACGACTGCAGTATGGGATGGTGCATTATCATGGTGTAAAAACCAAGAATTGTCTTTCCATAATTCCGGCCTTTTTAGGCAGATATCGTTACGCAAACGACGCATAACGTTCAAATAATATTCCTTGTTGACTGTTTGGCCCGGCGGGAGGAATTCATTATGCACAACACTACGATAATCGAAGAAGAGAAGAGGTTGATGGTCGCCCAGGACGCTCTTTGTCTTCGACACGTTCACGGCCGGCGTGGAACTCACTATACCACTTGTAAACATTTTTTTAGACATAACCTCATCACTAAAGGCTTTCTGCACCCTCCTCAATGTATCCGCAGCTTTTGAGGAACTACCTAAAAGACCGAAGCCTGCTCTACGACACGACACAGGGCCAACGAAGGATGGACATTACATCGGGTGTTGCCCAGGGATCTATCCTTGGTCCGGACCTGTGGAACGTGTCTTACGACGGGCTACTGAGACTTGAGATGCCAGATGAGTCGCGCTTGGTCGGCTATGCGGATGATGTTGCGGCTCTGGTCGCTGGACGCACCATTGAACAAGCGCAACTTAGGCTAGGTATGCTAATGCGCCGAGTGAGGGACTGGATGACTGCTCGCGGGCTCAGTTTAGCACTGGAGAAAACCGAAGTGGTCATCTTGACAAAAAAGAGAATCCCTAGAGTAAGGATGATCAGTATTGGAGATATACAGATCGAATCGAAGCCAGCGGTGAAGTACCTGGGGCTACTGATCGACTCGAAGATGAGTTTCTCTGAGCAAATCAGGGCAACGGCTGAGAAGGCTGCTTCGGGAATATCGGCCATGAGTCGATTTATGACCAACGTAGGGGGGCCCAGTCCATCAAGAAGACGCCTCTTGATGAGTGCTGTAGGGTCAGTCCTACTGTACGGAGCAGAGGTATGGGGCGACGCTCTCAGCAAGGAGGTATATCGAAAACGATTGGCACAGGTACAGAGAAGAGGAGCACTGAGAATTGCATCTTCGTATCCAACAGTCTCCGACTCGGCGGTGAGAGTGATTGCAGGCGTGATACCTGTTGCCCTCCTTGCTAGAGAGCGCCACGCTATTTACCCGCGGCGAAACGAGGATGCGAGGGAGATGGTTGTCCGCGAGGAGAGACAACGCTCGCTCAACGATTGGCAGCAGTCTTGGAGGAATTGCACGAAGGGAAGGTGGCCTGCGCGCCTCATCCCGGATGTGAGACCGTGGCTGAATCGAAGGCATGGTGAGACTGACTTCTATCTGACCCAGCTTTCGAGCGGGCATGGATGTTTTCAGTCTTACCTGCACAAAATCGGTAAGTCACGGTCTCCCGATTGTCGGTTTTGCCCAGGAGAGGAGGACAGTGCCTGTCACACATTTTTTGCGTGTACCAAATGGGCCAGGCTGCGAAGGGAACTCTACAGGGAGACGGGAGAGCTCACCCCGGATAATAAAGTTGCGGTGATGCTCGAATCGGTTGACAAATGGAACCAGGTGGCACATTATGCTCGGGCAGTCCTAAAATATAAAAGGGACTCGCAGCAGCCGGAGGTGCTGGGGCTGGGAGATCGCTCTTCTGGCAATTCCTCTTCCCCTCTCCCCTCCCGCTAGGAAAGGGACTCCCCAGCTTGAAGGCGCCCCACGGCGTAACAAAACGAGACCTGGCCCGAAGTAATGTGTCAAACGGTTCCAGGCTAGGTTCTCAGATTGACAGGGGAGGTGTTTAGTGGGTAGTCCAAGGGTATCTTCCATGGGAGTCCCACACTGCCAGACTCGGCGGGCGTAAATGCCTTCACCTCCCTACCACAAAAAAAAATGTATCCGCAGCAGAAGATTGATTCTGCAAACAAAATTTAATGCAAATTCAACAAATTTCGACATGGCAAAAAACGAAAAACTCACTTTTAGCAGCTCACAAAACGACGCGTATCTCAAATACTAATGAATATTTTGACACGTACATTTGACATAGATGTCACTGACAGTACTACCAACCTAAAAAAAATAATTCTCCAAATCTTTCGACGCGCAGTTTAAATTCAAATGTCACCTTGAAAAGCACGAATTATAGTTTCCTTTTTTTAATTGAAACAAAACTTTTAAACACGTACTAAATTTCCACTTTATTGCACACTCTTTCGAGGTTCAAAGCCAAACTCAAACTCAACAAGCGTTACAATAGTTCATATACAACAAAAATGCTGATCTGAAGAATATTACATAGTCAACAAAAGTTTAATGACGAACAATTCAATATTCATGCAACAATGTTAGAATTGAATATCAGCACATATCAAAAGTTAGCAGAAGTCAACGTGAATCAAAAATAAGATGTGAGCAAATGCATGAACTACTGAGTTGCCATAAGTCACGCTACACTGCGTGTTCCATTTCCTGCTTGCAAATATTATACGACAGATGTTATAACTGCCTCCTTCACAAAACCTGCTGTCAGTAGATCGTGACATACCAACATTATGCAAGTAAGACTGAAAGCATTCACGCCTTCTTAAGAGGTGGGTCAGGTCGAATGCTGGCTAATCATACCTTCAAGTGAGCCACGACTTCAGATTGTTAATCACCGCAAGGGTCCTTTTTCCTTCCGAGTCGGTCATACAGGACTATTGCCATTCACTTAGTGAGCGTTTCTCTTCTAATGAGCTTAACCTCTCTATCATCTTAGTCATTAAGTAGATAGATTTTATTTTGTGCTCTAGCAAGTAGGGCGATGGGTACCAACCCTGTAATGACCAAGTGCTACCCACATAGGGATTTTCCGATTTGTAGATGCGTATTCTCAGCGCTTCTTAACTCTACAGCTGTGTCAAGTTATTTTTCTTGAGAAACGGTTGGGCCTTGCTTCATTGAGTGAGCAGATGTGTTTTGACTCCTTCGCGTCATCTTCAGTATTTTAACGATGTGTGGAAGGAAATAGCTTTACATAGGTGTAGGACGGGTTCAGCTGGTACGTTCCAGGTTAGACCATGTAGAGGGATACTAGGTTTTTGTTTTCTGAGTTGTTGGATGCCCGTCTATTCCAGTTCGTCTCGCTTCCATTTTCGTTCTAGGATGTGCTCTAGTGCTGAGAGGAGCGTGTTGAAATGTGAAATAAGTTATTCGTGGATAATGCTACTATCTGTCTTTCTATGTTTTTCTACTTCAAATCTTTCTAGGATGTCAAGTGTCAGTCTTTTGCTTTGCTTGCGCATTAATCTCACAGAGTTTGTCTTAGCGTCAGGCTTGTGTGCGTGGTTTTATAGGAGCGTCGCAAAATTAGAGTCAGCCTTGTTATGTAAGAAATATCGTAAGTGCTCTATGTACCTTGTTGCTAGTTTCCTTGCTGCCCTTCCTATGTATACTATGTCGCAGTCCTTGAATTTCAGTTTGTATATGCCGATGTTTTTGCATACTGACGTGTCATTCGGTTTTGGTTACAGATTGTTTTCAATGTTGTTGTTAGATTTGAATGCAGTTTGTGTGGATGGAAAATTGTATTCCACTACCAGATAAAATTTCTATATCGGAAAAACAAACTCAATATTCGACTTTAGTGTTTTGAACTGTTTTATTAACTCAAATATACGATGAAAATCATTTAACTTCTCAGTTTAAGTAAATAAAGTATAATTATTGAAATTAGTAAAAATTTTAACAGTAATTATGAACGCTCTATTTGCAATAGTTTTATGAACTACAAAATATTTTAGTTTTTCTTACTTGACAATTCATCTACGCCTACTATTTCTTTTTGTGTGGGTTTTATGAAAATGTGGAATTTAATTTATAAGTAATGTAGGATACGCTACAATACTCCCTTCCCAGCGTTAGCGTTGTAAAAGAAAAATAATCATATATTTAATCGTTATCATTTATTAAATTATTATTAACTCTGAGCTCTGGTTTAATTATTTCAATAGGAATGGTTTTGGTCTATTTGTGTTTTATTCTATTTATGTATTTTGTTCTTTTGACAAGCGTCACATGCTTGTGTCCAATTGATTATGTCTTTATTCATTTTAGGCCAAAAGTAATCTTTTGTGATAGTTTTTCTGGTGGAACTAATTTTTTTTTTTTTTTTTTTTTGTGGTAGGGAGGTGAAGGCATTTATGCCCGCCGAGTCTGGCAGTGTGGGACTCCCATGGAGGATACCTTTGGACTACCCACTAAACACCTCCCCTGTCAATCTGAGAACCTAGCCTGGAACCGTTTGACACATTACTTCGGGCCAGGTCTCGTTTTGTTACGCCGTGGGGCGCCTTCAAGCTGGGGAGTCCCTTTCCTAGCGGGAGGGGAGGGGGGAAGAGGAATTGCCAGAAGAGCGATCCCCCAGCCCCAGCGCCTCCGGCTGCTGTGAGTCCCTTTTATATTTTAGGACTGCCCGAGCATAATGTGCCACCTGGTTCCATTTGTCAACCGATTCGAGCATCACCGCAACTATATTATCCGGGGTGAGCTCTCCCGTCTCCCTGTAGAGTTCCCTTCGCAGCCTGGCCCATTTCGTACACGCAAAAAATGTGTGACAGGCATTGTCCTCCTCTCCTGGGCAAAACCGACAATCGGGAGACCGTGACTTGCCGATCTTGTGCAGGTAAGACTGAAAACACCCGTGCCCGCTCAAAAGCTGGGTCAGATAGAAGTCAGTCTCACCATGCCTTCGATTCAGCCACGGTCTCACATCCGGGATGAGGCGCGCAGTCCACCTTCCCTTCGTGCAATTCCTCCAAGACTGCTGCCAATCGTTGAGCGAGCGTTGTCTCTCCTCGCGGACAACCATCTCCCTTGCATCCTCGTTTCGGCGCAGGTAAATAGCGCGGCGCTCTCTAGCAAGGAGGGCGACAGGTATCACGCCTGCAATCACTCTCACCGCCGAGTCGGAGACTGTTGGATACGAAGATGCAATTCTCAGTGCTCCTCTTCTCTGTACCTGTGCCAATCGTTTTCGGTATACCTCCTTGCTGAGAGCGTCGCCCCATACCTCTGCTCCGTACATTAGCACTGACCCTACAGCACTCATCAAGAGGCGTCTTCTTGATGGGCTGGGTCCCCCTACGTTGGCCATAAGTCGACTCAGGGCCGATATTCCCGAAGCAGCCTTCTCAGCCGTTGCCCTGATTTGCTCAGAGAAACTCATCTTTGAGTCGATCAGTAGCCCCAGGTACTTCACCGCTGGCTTCGATTCGATCTGTATATCTCCAATACTGATCATCCTTACTCTAGGGATTCTCTTTTTTGTCAAGATGACCACTTCGGTTTTCTCCAGTGCTAGACTGAGCCCGCGAGTAGTCATCCAGTCCCTCACTCGGCGCATTAGCATACCTAGCCTAAGTTGCGCTTGTTCAACGGTGCGTCCGGCGACCAGAGCCGCAACATCATCCGCATAGCCGACCAAGCGCGACTCATCTGGCATCTCAAGTCTCAGTAGCCCGTCGTAAGACACGTTCCACAGGTCCGGACCAAGGATAGATCCCTGGTGGAACTAATACCAGGATGTGAAAGGTTATGATATGAGTTGAATATATTACGTCGTAAATTAATAGGAACAGAAGGTCTAAACATGCCCAAATTCTATTACACCATAGACTTGAGGTCTTATCAGAACTTTTAATTTGAACTAATTTAGTTTTAGAATTAAATTTAGAAGGATCTTCTAGGAAGATTTTAAGTTCTGGATCCTTTTGTTGCTCCTCTGCTAAAAATTTTAAGTCGATTTCTTTTAAATTAATAACGTCTGTGTCCAAACGAGATAAAGTATCTGGTACTGTATTAGCTGATCCTTTGATGTATCAAATATCCGTCGTAAAAAGAGGAATATAATCAATGTATCTCTCCTGAAGGGGATTCTTTTCAGATTTTGATGTAAAAATACTAATCAAAGATTTATGGTCGGTTAAAATTGTAAAATTTCTACCTTCTACAAAGTAGCTAAAATGTTTTATAGCTAAATATATAGCTAATAATTCACGATCAAAAGTAGAGTATTTCTTTTGTGCTGGATTTAATTTTTTGCAAAAGGAGGCTCAATGTTACCAATTCCCATTTAAGAACTGTTGTAGAACTGCTCCAACACTATTATTTGAAGCATCAGTTCCGATTTAAATGGGTAAATTATTATTCGGATAAGTTAATAAGGTGGCATTAGCTAGACAATCTTTTGCTTTGTCAAATGCTACTTGGCAAATAGTAGACCAATGAAAATTCTTATTTGATTTACCTTGTTTCTGTAGCAATCGTAAATTGGAGTAACAATATTAGCTAAATTCGAAATGAAACGGTGATAATAATTTATCATTTCCAAAAATCTTTGAGTTGATTTAATTTAACATGGTGTTGGAAACTTAATAATTGTTTCTACTTTTGTATTTGAAGATTTGATACCTTCTGACGAATTATTATGACCCAAAAATGTTAATTTGGGAACACCGAAAATGCACCGAAAGTTTAATTTTTAAGTCAAATTTTGTTAAACGTCCAAATACTTTTCTAATATAGTGCTTATGCTCTTCATTTGTTTTACTAAAAACAATGATGTCATCGAGATAAACATAGACCACTTAAAACTTCATGCATCATTCGTTGAAAAGTTTGAGCCGCATTTCTCAAGCCGAAAGGCGTGCGGGTAAATTCAAATAAACCAAACGGAGTAGTAATGGCTGCTTTAAAAATATCCTCAGGAGCGACAGGGATTTGGTGATAAGCACGAACTAAATCAATTTTTGAAAATATGCTACAACCACTCAAATTTATTGAAAAATCCTGGATATGAGGAATTGGATCTTGTTTTGGAACCATATTTAGAGATGATGAATAAGAAGATGCAGAAGGTCGACATATACCGATTTTCATCATGTATTCAAATTCAGTTCGAGCTATTTTTAATTTAGAATTGTTAAGTGGTCTTGCTTTAGAAATAGGTAATTGTCCTTTTGTCATTATTTTGTGTGCTACAAAATGTTTAACTGGTTGATTAAAATCGGGCTCCTCAAGCAATTCTGGGAATTCTTTAACAATACCTCCAAACTCAGATTCAATTATATAAAATTTTAAAGAAGAAACATTTCCTATTGAAATATTTCTTTGAAAAGCGATATCAGTCTTTGGATCAATAATTTGTTTTCCTTTTATATCTATTTTTAAGTTGAATTTCTCAAGAAAATCAGCTCCAATGATTGGTTTGGAGACTGATGCTATCATAAAATCATGAAGACCTAAACTGAGTTCTAATACTTTGGAACCATAAACGTTAAAGTTATATCCATTTGCAGCTTTTATAAATAAGCTGTTAAATTTAATTTTTGTTAATCCGTTATCTGCCGCTTGGATGACTGTGGCAATCAAGCAGTCACACAAGCAAACTGCTCGAAAACATTCCTACCCTTTAACCGAAATTTTAATTGCATTCATGATTGTTTTTTTTTGTCTCTTATTATTACTAAACGTACTTTTTATATCAATTTTCTTTATCTCAAATTTAAACGGTTCCCTTTAATTGAATTCGTCATGGAATGTAAGTTTTATTACTATTTGAAATCTTTTTCATTTCTCTTTTTATTTCAGTTAATTTTTTCGAGCAGTTATAATATCAAACTGCTCGAAAACCCTCCTATCTCCTATCAAAGTTTTCATTAATGGCAACCCATAAATGAGCAACTATAACAGTTGGGCGAGCTGTGTGGAGGAGAGGTTGAGACGACAGTCATTGTTGGACGTGAAGTGTTTTCGGCAGCTAGCGACATAAAATTTTTTTTTGTATTTGCGCAAACGATGCTTAATCTTGTGTTGTAGAAGTTTGTGCTGTGTATCGTTGCCCACTGCTGACTTAGATTTGCTTTCTTGTGATTGATATTTAATCGATCAGGAAGGAAACCAATTCTCGACATTGGAGTACCACCCTTTATATGGGTGAGGCACCATGTTTGGAAAACAGGTGAAGGAAGGTTCCTGTTAGTGTACAAGGCGAACGGTTGTGAGCTGCAAAATTTTAATATGGGTGAGTGTGTGTCAATTGCTCACAACCTGTACCTTCAATGTACCGGTTTTTTTCTTTGTAAGTTCTGGGTTTTTCATTCATGCATCGGAAGAATTAAAACGGATTCCTGCAAAATGATAGACCTGTTCATCCGGCTGTAGTGAATCGACAAGCTGAACTAGATTACTTACGCGCGGTGCCGAAATGTTTAATTTTTGCGAGTTTTTCACAATGAGAAATTCGATAGTAAAATATTTTTTTTGTTTGGGGAGAGAGTTGCTAGCGTGTTGGATTCTTTAGGACCCAAATTTAATAAATCTAATTATAGTCACGGCAACGAATAAAGGTAGTACATAAAAAATTGGCAAAGGCTCAGAGGTACGTGTAGAATTCACGACGAAAAGAAAATTAAAAGCGATTCATATTTATCCGATGCAAATCAACTATTTTATTTTATGCAAATCAAGAAATGTATAAAAATTGTACAGGCGCATGCTAATGGAAAATTATGAGTATCAAAGAAACAAAAACAAAATGAATATTGGGAACGGAAAGGTCAGCTTTAAAAATAAATTGGCAATGAAATCATATCAATGAGACAGAATCTGATTTGAACAAAAATTGATGATTAATAAATTGTTGATTATGCGTTTGGGAGAAAAGGCAGAAAACAGACAAGATTTTTTTTAAGTAATAGAAAAAGAAAAAAAAAAAGAAATAAAACAAATCAAATACAGAAGGATTACAACTGAATGGAAATGATTTTTGATAACAAGATATAAAGCAAGAGACGACTTGGTTTATTGGACATTCAGTTGTGATGAGATAGAAGCTCCGGTTAGCTAACAGCTAATCGAGCCATTAGGTGGATACTTAAACACTAACAGAACGAGCTCCTGTCCATCGTGTAATTTGGGAAGTGCAGGAAAATTTTGGGTAAACACCTTATTTGTGCGACAAAGAACGAGCTAAGGTGACAGAAACGGATTCATTCTTTTGAAAAGATACAAAAAGTATTTGAGAATATTATAAGATTCGCCGTACGACAGAGATATCAGTGAGTGCAAGCCTTTGATTTCGAAGAAAGTGTTGTACCTGAAGACTACGTTTATATAATTCTCAGGAAATAACCGACAAGGAATTCACACATTCGCAATATATGCTTGCTATCTACCAGCCAATCTAAAACTACAGGTGGAATTGAGCAAACGAATTATGGGACCATATATCCAAAACGATTACAACATAGGCAACATAGCATAGGCAACTGAGGCATGGGATAATTAAATGTGACTAGAAGAAGTTGCACCCATAAATGCTTTTGTCGACTTTGTATTATAAAATCACAAAGATATACATATATTTGGTCGATATTAACAAAAAGTAACATTCTTTCTCAGAAGAATTCTAAAATGTGTAATGATTACTCTAGATGTTCGGGCACAGTTTGCACTCTACATTATCATAACGATTAATTCCGAGTATTAGCCTTCGTAAAAGATAACTAATTTGATTGAGTTTATGAGTCGATTTTCTAATAAATCAAGCTTCCTGATGAATGAGAAATAATAAGTAAAATTACATTTCCGACATATTGTGTAATCGTGGGACTTTAGATTTGGATAGTTATTCGGTTTGTAAATAACTATCTTTATAGTCAATAGCTTTGTTTATTTGATATCCGCAGGCCAATCCTCTTTTATCTTTAAAAGCCGTCGGGCCTTGCTTAGTTGTGTGAGCAGACGTGTTTCGACTACTTTGAGTCATCTTCAGTGTCTAAAGGATGTGTTGAAGGGAGCGACTTTATATAGTCGTAGGATGGGTAATTAGCGAATAGGTAATTAGCGGATGGGTAATTAGCGGATGGGTAATTAGTGGATGGGTAATGAGGTCAGGAAGTAAATTACTCAATTATACCAGGTAGGGGGATATTATGTTTTTGTTTTTTTGCTTGTTGGCTGTCCGTTTGTTCTGTTTCATCTCGTTTCCGTTTTCGTCTAAGAGTGTGGTCTAGGACTGAGAAAATTGCGTCGGAATTGGTAACAAGTTGTTCGTTGATAATGTCACCGTCTGTCTTTCTATGTTTATAAATTTCAAGCCTTTCTAGGATGTCAAGTCTCGGTCCTTTGTTTTGTTTGTGTAGCAATTTCATAGAGTTTGTCATAGCATCAAGCTCATGTGCGTGGTTTTGTAGGTGCGCCGCATAATTGGAGTCTGCCTTGTTGTATAAGAAAGATCGTAGGTGCTCTTTGTATCTTGTCGTTAGTTTTCGTGTTGTCTTTCCTATATATACCATGTCGCAGTCCTTGCATGTCAGTTTGTATATGCCGCTGCCTTCGTGTATCGATGTGTCATTCAGTTTTGGCTTCAGTTTGTTTCCAATGTTGTTGTTCGTTTTGAATGCAGTTTGCAATTTGTATTTCCTAAGGAAGTTTGATAGTTTGTATGTCTCTTTGCCTACGTATGTTAACGATACCCACTGTTGGTCGTTCTTATGAGTTTCCGTCGGTTGGCGTTCCTGTTTTTGTTTGTACTGTGTGACTAGTTTGTCAATGTCGCATTGTTTGTATCCGTTATTATTAGCTATTCTGTAAATGTTGTTTAGTTCTTTGGAGTAGGTAGTAGGAGTCATGGGGATGGAGTGAAGCCTCTGCACCATTGATCTGTACGCTGCTAGCCTATGTTGTGCGGGGTGGTTAGATGTTTCATGTATGGTATGATCAGTTGTGGTTGGTTTTCTGTATATTTTGTAGTCCAATCGTGTTTGTTCACGTGTCACAGTTAGGTCCATATAGTTGAGTTGTCCGTTTGTTTCTTTTTCCATAGTGAACTTTATATTCGGGTGAATTTCATTCATATAGGCAAGTAGTTCGTCTTGTTTATTTTCTTGTGAGTCAATAACAATGAAACAGTCATCCACATATCGTCTGTAAAATATTACATTGAATCTTTCGACAACTTTGGGTATAAAGACTTCTTCCAAAGATTGTAAGAATATTTCTGACATTATTGAGGACAATGGTGCAGAGGCTTCAGCGAATATTACTTCTTATTATACATAAAACACTAATTTTAAAATTTTTGTACAAACAATTTTTAACATGCCTATCCGCTCCGTATTGAACGTTTTATCGTTTTATTTAATTATAAGCTTAAATTTGAATTTTTTCAATTCAATCATCTGATATAAATTCCTTACTATTAGTCATCAAATTACGTTACGGGAAAAGTGCCAGTGCCAACTATGAACATGCAATTAAATAATCAATTCTGTACTCATCGACATCCACACTGGGCGCCCGCTGTTGATGTGGTGAGATCGCTGTACATTGTTTTAATATTCCTAAAATATTTGAATGCATTTATCACTATTGCAAACATAAAGATAGTTTTTTTTTTCTTTAAAAGCCGTCGGGCCTTGCTTAGTTGTGTGAGCAGACGCGTTTCGACTACTTTGAGTCATCTTCAGTGTCTAAAGGATGTGTTGAAGGGAGCGACTTTATATAGTCGTAGGATGGGTAATTAGCGAATAGGTAATTAGCGGATGGGTAATTAGCGGATGAGTAATTAGCGGATGGGTAATTAGTGGATGGGTAATGAGGTCAGGAAGTAAATTACTCAATTATACCAGGTAGGGGGGTGTTATGTTTTTGTTTTTTTGCTTGTTGGCTGTCCGTTTGTTCTGTTTCATCTCGTTTCCGTTTTCGTCTAAGAGTGTGGTCTAGGACTGAGAAAATTGCGTCGGAATTGGTAACAAGTTGTTCGTTGATAATGTCACCGTTGTCTTTCTATGTTTATAAATTTCAAGCCTTTCTAGGATGTCAAGTCTCGGTCCTTTGTTTTGTTTGTGTAGCAATTTCATAGAGTTTGTCATAGCATCAGGCTCATATGCGTGGTTTTGTAGGTGCGTCGCATAATTGGAGTCTGCCTTGTTGTATAAGAAAGATCGTAGGTGCTCTTTGTATCTTGTCGTTAGTTTTCGTGTTGTCTTTCCTATATATACCATGTCGCAGTCCTTGCATGTCAGTTTGTATATGCTGCTGCCTTCGTATATCGATGTGTCATTCAGTTTTGGCTTCAGTTTGTTTCCAATGTTGTTGTTCGTTTTGAATGCAGTTTGCAATTTGTATTTCCTAAGGAAGTTTGATAGTTTGTATGTCTCTTTGCCTACGTATGTTAACGATACCCACTGTTGGTCGTTCTTATGAGTTTCCGTCGGTTGGCGTTCCTGTTTTTGTTTGTACTGTGTGACTAGTTTGTCAATGTCGCATTGTTTGTATCCGTTATTATTAGCTATTTTGTAAATGTTGTTTAGTTCGTTGGAATAGTTAGTAGGAGTCATGGGGATGGAGTGAAGCCTCTGCACCATTGTCCTCAATAATGTCAGAAATATTCTTACAATCTTTGGAAGAAGTCTTTATACCCAAAGTTGTCGAAAGATTCTATGTAATATTTTACAGACGATATGTGGATGACTGTTTCATTGTTATTGACTCACAAGAAAATAAACAAGACGAACTACTTGCCTATATGAATGAAATTCACCCGAATATAAAGTTCACTATGGAAAAAGAAACAAACGGACAACTCAACTATATGGAACTAACTGTGACACGTGAACAAACACGATTGGACTACAAAATATACAGAAAACCAACCACAACTGATCATACCATACATGAAACATCTAACCACCCCGCACAACATAAGCTAGCAGCGTACAGATCAATGGTGCAGAGGCTTCACTCCATCCCCATGACTCCTACTACCTACTCCAACGAACTAAACAACATTTACAGAATAGCTAATAATAACGGATACAAACAATGCGACATTGACAAACTAGTCACACAGTACAAACAAAAACAGGAACGCCAACCGACGGAAACTCATAAGAACGACCAACAGTGGGTATCGTTAACATACGTAGGCAAAGAGACATACAAACTATCAAACTTCCTTAGGAAATACAAATTGCAAACTGCATTCAAAACGAACAACAACATTGGAAACAAACTGAAGCCAAAACTGAATGACACATCGATACACGAAGGCAGCGGCATATACAAACTGACATGCAAGGACTGCGACATGGTATATATAGGAAAGACAACACGAAAACTAACGACAAGATACAAAGAGCACCTACGATCTTTCTTATACAACAAGGCAGACTCCAATTATGCGGCGCACCTACAAAACCACGCACATGAGCTTGATGCTATGACAAACTCTATGAAATTGCTACACAAACAAAACGAAGGACCGAGACTTGACATCCTAGAAAGGCTTGAAATTTATAAACATAGAAAGACAACGGTGACATTATCAACGAACAACTTGTTACCAATCCCGACGCAATTTTCTCAGTCCTAGACCACACTCTTAGACGAAAACGGAAACGAGATGAAACAGAACAAACGGACAGCCAACAAGCAAAAAAACAAAAACATAATATCCCCCTACCTGGTATAATTGAGTAATTTACTTCCTGACCTCATTACCCATCTACTAATTACCCATCCGCTAATTACCCATCCGCTAATTACCCATCCGCTAATTACCAATTCGCTAATTACCCATCCTACGACTATATAAAGTCGCTCCCTTCAACACATCCTTTAGACACTGAAGATGACTCAAAGTAGTCGAAACGCGTCTGCTCACACAACTAAGCAAGGCCCGACGGCTTTTAAAGAAAAAAAAAACTATCTTTATGTTTGCAATAGTGATAAATGCATTCAAATATTTTAGGAATATTAAAACAATGTACAGCGATCTCACCACATCAACAGCGGGCGCCCGGTGTGGATGTCGATGAGCACAGAATTGATTATTTAATTGCATGTTCATAGTTGACACTGGCACTTTTCCCGTAACGTAATTTGATGACTTATAGTAAGGAATTTATATCAGATGATTGAATTGAAAAAATTCAAATTTAAGCTTATAATTAAATAAAACGATAAAACGTTCAATACGGAGCGGATAGGCATGTTAAAAATTGTTTGTACAAAAATTTTAAAATTAGTGTTTTATGTATAATAAGAAGTAATATTCGCTAAACGCGTTTGGATAAGATGCGAACGAAAAAGATTATTCTACTTAAGAAAAAAATACATAATTTTTTTTCATTTCGAATTCAAATTTATTATTAAAATGGATGAATGTATATGAATATTTCCTTTAGTAGTTTTTTGAAAGAATTAAAAATAGTATTTTTATGATCCGTACATGTTTAATTATTTTTTTAGGTAAACAGATGGAAATGCCTCATTAAAGGTATAACCACCGGTTTTTCCCTTTTTTTTCTATTGACCGGGTACAGGACCCGGTACGGTGGAAGGCTTTTCTCACAAAAGAATGAGCTAGCCATCGGGCACGCTCCAACTGTCTTTTAGTTTCCGGACTCTTGCGGGCTTGGGTGGCCTCCAGTTAAAGTGCCCTTTTTATAGCATAGGGTTATGTGATTTGATCACATAACTCTGTGACATAAATTGGTCACTTTCATATTTCTTTTTTGATGGGAAGGCTCATACAAAGTATGTTTGTATGAGTTTTTCACTTAGAAGGGAAATATATGACCACTGCAACATTTTTGGATCTTAATCCGGTTGGGTGGGTGGGAGGGGCACCACAACCACCCGGTTGCCCCACTCTTATTTGTGGGTCATGAGAGTCATTGGGTAACGATGAAGTTCCCCTAAGTCCGTCAGTTTTGGCTTGTTTCGACTTGTTCTTTGATCCGTCCTTTGGTAGTTACCTACATTTTTCGACTCCGGTTGATCTGTTTACCAGACCCAAGAATTCGTGAATGCAAAATTCTTTTGTAGTGGGTCCTTGTGCTGGGAGAACGAATCCGCCCCACGACACTGCAACACTAGCCTGCCAGCGCATTCACGCGTCCCCAGACAAGGCCATTCTCGGCGGAGCTTAACATCTTCTTCCGCCGAGGCAGCAGACCATCGCTGCAGTCCTTCACGGACATCTCATACGAGTACCTATTATTCACTACATAACGGATGGTTTTAGTTTAACTGATTTGACCCATATTTATATGGTGATATGCATTTGCTAGCTTTGTCACCAAATTTATAATGATACCAACAAAATGCATGTTTAATTTTATCACTTATATTGTCATTGTAGCTACGATTTCTACTTCTACTCTTGCTTCTATTGTTAAAACGATTACTATTTTTATAATTATAAGATTTCTGTAAATTTAAACTTAGATCTTTGATCATATTTTTAATTCAGCGATTTCGTTTTTCATTTGCTGATTTTCTGTTGTTATCCTAGCCATTGTGAAATCGATTGGATTAGATGAACTAGGAGAGATTGAATTAATTGAAGAATTTTGAAAACGATGTATTTCTAAGATATCAGCGGCCAATTTCGTTAAAACTTCTGAGTTTGTATTCGGTTGTGATTTAAGAATTGCCTGAATTAATGTAGGCAATTTTCTCAACCAAAGTTTTAAAATTAATTCATCAGACACGATCCCGGATTCTCCTGCTAATTTTTTCAATTTCTCATAAAATTCTGATGGCTTTAAATCCCCAATCTCAGTTCCAGAAAGTAGTTTTTCAAGTCGTTCATTTTCTGAAAGAGAATGCCTATTAATCAACGCTTTTTTAATTGGGGCATTCGGGGAAGTAGAACTAGTAGACGCGTTTTGAATAATATCGTATACAGAATCTATCGTTTCAGGAGGAAGAGATGAAATTATATATTAAAATTTAGTCATCTCCTGAGTTATATTGTAATGAATCATGCGACGCCGCTGGCTACCACTACTAACACACTTTGCTGCCAGGTGGCTTGTCATTGCGACGAGCGCACAGCCCACGTCAATTTTGTCGTGGGATGTCAAGAAGATTTGACAGCCACATGGGAGGAAAGTGTGGAAGTAGTGGCCGTCACACAGGAAGAAGAACTCTCCCACAAATAGGTCATCACTGATATCCATCGACTATTCCAAAAGTAGTAAAGATATCAGAAATTGGAATTGGTAAGTCGGTGAATGCAAAGTTTGTTTCTCCGCTTCGAGTAAAATAACGTTCTGTGATGTTTAGGTTAACCGCGGACATCATCAATCAATCCATGCAGAGATGCGCAAATGCGATGGATGCCCGTATTCGCCTAGATTAAAGTGCCGCATTAAACAACAACCGGACAATACGAATGGGCGATTGCCTGCCGGAATGTATCCCCAATTTGGAGTCAGTAGTTCTTACTGGGAACTATATTCAAGAGTCGGGCGGTTTGGAACCACACACGCACCTCAAAAAGCTAGTAACATCGTGCTTGCTTGTAAACCCCGTATCTACAAAGCATATTACAGTGAGTATGTTGCATATAAGTTAAATCCGATCCAATCTAAAGGACTTATGAAGTAAACTTGCCACTAATGATGCTTCGAATACGGACACACCGCGTATGGCTGTAGGGGGCCCGACAGGAAATCTCTGTGCTACAGATGTGGTGAAACGGGGCACAAAAGGAAGGAGTGCACGAACGAGGCAAAATGCATTCTTTGCAAGGATGCTAAGCTAGCACCCGGCGACCTCAAACATGAGCCGGGGACAGGGAGATGCTGGGTTTTCAAGGAGGCCCTAACTAAAGCCAAATCGATACTCAAATGATCCGTATCCTGCAAGTCAATTTGCACCGAAGCACAAACGCCCAGGACCTACTTGAGCAGTTTGCGAGGGATAAGAAAGCTGACCTCCTGTTGCTGAGCGAGCAACATCATAACAAGGACTCGCAAGCGTGGTACCCTGACAAATCTGGTACCTCGGCCATCTGGGTTCAAGACAGCGCCCGCCTTCAGGTGCAGGGCCATGGACGCGGGGATGGTTTTGTGTGGGTGCGGTGTTCAGGGATAACATATTTCAGTGTTTATCTGACGCCTAATGAGGCAATGCGATCTTTTCGAACCAAACTCGATGCCCTGGAGGACGCTGTCTCGAACACAGAGGGCCACATGCTGGTCGGGGGAGACTTCAACGCTAGAGCCATTGAATGGGGTATGCCACAATCCGACTCAAGGGGAAAGCAAATCTTGGACATGGCGGCCAGAACAGCGCTTTTTGTCCTAAATACTCGTAACACCCCTACTTTCCGCCACTGGGGTTACGTAGGAACCATACCCGATGTGACACTCGCTTCGAGTCCCTGGTACCCAGAGTACACAACTGGCGAGTACTAGAGGACTACTCGGCTAGTGATCACCAGTATATAGCTGTTGAGATTCACGACAGTGCCACTCTGCGTGCATATGCCCAAACTTCAATCCCCGGATGGAGGACTGGGAGGATGGACGTTGAGAGGTTTGCTGACGCGCTTACGGCAGGCGCACCGTTGCTGGGAGCTCCGCCAGGGAGTGGAGGGCCTACAGCCAAGGACTTGGTGAACTCAACTATGAGTACCATCATAGCTGCTTGCGAGTCTTCCATGCCCCGTCGGAGACCCCGACATGGTAAGCCTCCAGTATACTGGTGGTCAAACGAGATCGCCGAACAAAGAAGCGAGTGTCACAAACTTCGGCGAGAGGCCCAGCGGGCGCGAACACGGGAGGAGGCAGACACTAGGCTAGCAGCATACAGGTCCGGCAGGAAATATCTTCGCAGGCTTATTAACAAGAGCAAGGCCCGATGCTGGCAAAACCTCGTGGACGATGTAAATAGGGATCCGTGGGGCCTTGGCTACAAGCTGGTCATGGGGAAACTTGGTGCCCTACGGAAGCCTTGTATACATGACGCGGAAAAGATGGACGCGATAGTGCGGGGACTCTTCCCCGCCCATCCCGTCCGTGTTGACGCTGTCCATGGTGAAACAGCAGTCGAGTGCCCACTCTTCACACAGCTGGAACTGGAGGAGGTAGTCCTCTCCCTGAAAGCGAGGAAGGCTCCAGGTCCAGATGGTGTTCCAGCTGAGGTTTTGCAGCTCGTCTATCACCATTGTCCTGACTTGCTGCTCAGCATATTCAACGATGGAAGGTGGCGAGGCTCGTGCTGGTCAGCAAGGGGAAGGGAAATCCCGAATCGCCGTCTGCATACCGCCCGTTATGCATGCTAGACACGGCTGGGAAAGTGCTAGACAAACTCATCAAGGGAAGACTCACTGACGCGATTCGTGCTGCTGGGGACCTATCTCCTCGGCAGTACGGCTTTAGAGCAGGACGTTCTACCATTGATGCGATTGCAGAGGTGGTGAACGCGGTCCAAAAGGCAAGGGCATGTAGTCGCACCATGCGACGGATCGTCCTGTTGGTGACACTCGACGTCAGGAATGCCTTCAACTCCGCTAGATGGGTGGATATTCTGGACACGCTGGAAAACTCTTTTCAAGTTCCCGAATATCTAATGCGGCTTTTGAGGAACTACCTAAAGGACCGAAGCCTGCTCTACGACACGACACAGGGCCAACGAAGGATGGAAATTACATCGGGTGTTGCCCAGGGATCTATCCTTGGTCCGGACCTGTGGAACGTGTCTTACGACGGGCTACTGAGACTTGAGATGCCAGATGAGTCGGGCTTGGTCGGTTATGCGGATGATGTTGCGGCTCTGGTCGCCGGACGCACCGTTGAACAAGCGCAACTTAGGCTAGGTATGCTAATGCGCCGAGTGAGGGACTGGATGACTGCTCGCGGGCTCAGTTTAGCACTGGAGAAAACCGAAGTGGTCATGTTGACAAAAAAGAGAATCCCGAGAGTAAGGATGATCAGTATTGGAGATATACAGATCGAATCGAAGCCAGCGGTGAAGTACCTGGGGCTACTGATCGACTCGAAGATGAGTTTCTCTGAGCAAATCAGGGCAACGGCTGAGAAGGCTGCTTCGGGAATATCGGCCCTGAGTCGACTTATGGCCAACGTAGGGGGACCCAGCCCATCAAGAAGACGCCTCTTGATGAGTGCTGTAGGGTCAGTGCTAATGTACGGAGCAGAGGTATGGGGCGACGCTCTCAGCAAGGAGGTATACTGAAAACGATTGGCACAGGTACAGAGAAGAGGAGCACTGAGAATTGCATCTTCATATCCAACAGTCTCCGACTCGGCGGTGAGAGTGATTGCAGGCGTGATACCTGTCGCCCTCCTTGCTAGAGAGCGCCACGCTATTTACCTGCGCCAAAACGAGGATGCGAGGGAGATGGTTGTCCGCGAGGAGAGACAACGCTCGCTCAACGATTGGCAGCAGTCTTGGAGGAATTGCACGAAGGGAAGGTGGACTACGCGCCTCATCCCGGATGTGAGACCGTGGCTGAATCGAAGGCATGGTGAGACTGACTTCTATCTGACCCAGCTTTTGAGCGGGCACGGGTGTTTTCAGTCTTACCTGCACAAGATCGGCAAGTCACGGTCTCCCGATTGTCGGTTTTGCCCAGGAGAGGAGGACAATGCCTGTCACACATTTTTAGCGTGTACCAAATGGGCCAGGCTGCGAAGGGAACTCTACAGGTGGACGGGAGAGCTCACCCCGGATAATATAGTTGCGGTGATGCTCGAATCGGTTGACAAATGGAACCAGGTGGCACATTATGCTCGGGCAGTCCTAAAATATAAAAGGGACTCACAGCAGCCGGAGGCACTGGGGCTGGGGGATCGCTCTTCTGGCAATTCCTCTTCCCCTCTCCCCTCCCGCTAGGGAAGGGACTCCCCAGCATGAAGGCGCCCCACGGCGTAACAAAACGAGACCTGGCCCGAAGTAATTTGTCAAACGGTTCCAGGCTAGGTTCTCAGATTGACAGGGGAGGTGTTTAGTGGGTAGTCCAAAGGTATCCTCCATGGGAGTCCCACACTGCCAGACTCGGCGGGCATAAATGCCTTCACCTCCCTACCACAAAAAAAAAAATGTAAAGAACGATAACATGTCGGAAGTCCCGCGGAAGAGTTCTTTAGTTGATATCGGGAAAAAACATGAATTTATTGTTGCGTTTTCAACGAAATTCGAGCGTTTCCGTAATCCTAGGTATATACATGTCATGTATGAAAATATGATCCACATAACCGGTGCAAGTGAAATATCTTGATCGAAAGAAAAACGTTTACGATGATATCCATAGTGTGTGTAGAAGTGATATATTCCGTGGAACGTACAAACGGGGTAAAGAAACAATGAGAACAGTTTCAATTTAGTAATCAAGGACACCCGGTTTATATTTATTAGTACCGCAATTTTTAAATTAAACTTTTATAACCGTCAAATTATATTTAATATCATGTAATTACTATTCAATAAAACAAAAGCAAATTACAATAATGAGAAAAATGGTGGTGCGAGTGATGACCAAAAAAAAAAGAACAAGGTACTTAAATTCCCGGTCCAACGATATTCAGTAAGGACTATTCCATTTTTTTTTATATGTATGAAATATTGGATGATCTTGCCTACTTGCTTTTAAGATCTGAATCAGCACGATAATTTTACCCAATGCAATATTATTTATACTTACGATGAAAGAAAGAAAATATCTTTGTATTTGTAAATTTTTCCAATTAGGAGGCGAAATTGAATTTAATTAAATTCTAAGATATAGCTAGGGAAATCAATTAAATTTGAATCAATTTGGAAGCTTTTCGAGATTGAAAACGATGCGCATAAATTAATATTACCTTTTTATTAATATACTAAAAAAAAGGAATGAAGAGAAAGACAAAACACCCCAATAAAATAATTATATAAAGCTGTATTAGATTTACACTATGGAAATACTGGCATTAATATATAATCATCCATTGATATGTGAATTAATAACTGGTAAATTTTTAGAAATTTTAATGAAATTAAGAATTTATGACTGTCATATTTGTAATGTTGAAGCTTAATAATAAATAACTCATAATACAAATAATAATGCAAAATAATTTGAACACTATAATATCTAACAAATAATACTGAGAAATCATACGAACAATGATAATAAATAACCAATAATAATAAGACCTAATACTAAGCATGTTAATGAATACCAAATAATACAAACAATAATAAGGCATAATAGATATCATAATAATAGATAGCAACCAATGATACAAATAACAATACTTGAGATATTGATGAAAGTCAAATTCAGTATTTTTGCGAGTCTTTTTTCTTCTCTTCATACTACAAAATAAAGTGCAATAGTGTGTAAACAAACTACCGAGGAAAATTTGTAACCTTTAAAATTGAGAATTTAAACAAAACTATTGAAAATAATTTTTTTGCCGCCACTTAGGTGCAAGAAAGTTAACACTTGTTAACTTTGATTCTTCCAGCTTTTTCTAATTGAAAACTTCCAGTCAATGGCCCATTAAATTTTCTAAATTCGGTCACCTTTGTATAAATTTCAAAAGGAAAGTGTCCTTACGCGAAAATTATCTTCAAAGTAATTTTTAAAAGAGAAATTGAAGGTTTATATCGGAGGTATATGAACGTACATGAATTGATTTCCTACATTACTTGCAGTGAACGAGGCGGTTCAATGAACGTAGTTGCTAAATAGTACAATCTTTTTAAGAATTAACAAAAAGTTTTATATTATTTCCCTAAAACATTGATAATTATACCCTATTAATGTTTACATAAGGTGGTAAAAAATTTTTGTCAGAAACCAGTAAGGAATTTGTTCGATTAACTATAAATTGAACAGGTCACGAATTAAGTATTGACATGCAAGAAATAAACATAACAAAATGAATTGTTAAACCAAAATAACGACTTTCCTTTCCAGTGGTTCTTCTTTTCAGCGGGAAATGGGGTGCAGGGTAGGTATGCCGACACGAGGGTAGGGTTTGAGAAAATCCGCTGAGGTCGGTTTCGCGTCGCGCGCGGTACGCGGTACCTTTGTTGTTTTGCCTTTTTATGAGAGTAGCTTTCGTCGGGTTGAGTTAACGTAGTATACTTTTCGGTACCGCGTTGGAAATTCGGGAACGCGAAGTAAAAATTAGATTTTGTTCTTTGACTGATTGATGAAGAAATACGGAGTGACGTAAAATAGGTTTCCTCTCCGTATGGTTTTGTTTTGGTGACGCGTTTGAAAACGGGCATGTATTGGTGGCTGAATATTGTAAATGAGCGTAACCCATTCGGAGACCCGCGACCGAAATCCTCTCCGATCTAGCTGGCCGACAAGCAGCCACCGCGTGAATGGGTTACGGTGCACGCATTGGTTGACCGGTTGGTACCATCCGTTGGCACTACTCAGACTTAACGTCTAGAACCGATGAGAGGTTGGTTCCGCGTTCGCACGTAGACGTAAAATCATTACAATATTTCTAATTGAAAAATGTGATTTAACATATGTGAACCATTGGGCCGGCAATTGACGCCAAAATGGTGGTAATTTCAAGGAAACCGCACTAATATAATTTGGTATTAGATGGTTTGAAAGGGAGAAATCACCATTATCAAGTTCAGAGTTAAAGACAGAAGCTAGTTCATTCGCCATCTTAAATAAAATTATTATTATAAATATATTAAATATATTATTATTGTTGTAAATTAATAAAATTATTAATAATTTCCAAAGGGGAAAAGACTTGTGCGCGAAGGTTTTAAATAGCAAATATAATATTAAAAATTGAATTAATTTATTTGAACCATATATCATTGATTCAAATTTTCATTTTTTTATTGTTTTTTGCTGGTAAGGAGTTTTATTTTTAATTTTATATATTTAATCGTAGATAAAAATAAATGATAATTATTTGAGGGAAACCACAATTTAATATTTTTAATAATTACTAACTATATAATTGTTGATAGTGGTGTTATTGCTTACTTGTTTCTGGATTTGATGGAATTCAGATGACAAATTACGTATTGGTCAAATGCAAACGTTATTTTTAGCAATATTTTCCACACGCTTGACATAAGACGTCAACAAAACACTCGGAGCGCTGAACCTGCTTTACAATGGTCGAGCTGCAGAAATTTGCGCAAGCAACTTTACTATTATTTATTTAAGATAGGAAAAATTTCTTGGTGTCTTCTTCTTCGCTACTTGACTCTGACTCTTCTTTTTTTGCAGCAACTGATTGCTGATGATTCAGTAAAAATCGACTTTGAAAGGTTTCTTTTTTGTTGTCGGTGGGATGCAACTGCAGGCTTTGCCTCAGTTGTGGTCAAGGTTCGGGTAGAAGTTGCAGATGGTGCAGCAGCCGCTGAAGAACTGGAAATTTCCGTATTCAAATCGGGGTCACCATAATGTGAAGAAGATAGTAAATCGGAAATTTTTCTTCTTTATTCAATTCACACGTTCACACAAATATCAATATTTATCACAACATATATATCAACTCGTATTTCTACGAATAAACTCAAATATCAATACTTATCACAACACATACATCAATTCAACTTTCTAAGAATCAATTCAAATACCAACTTTGTTATTTGATATCGTTTTATTAACTGAAAAATATTTTTATTTTTTCTTACTTGACAAATTATCGACAGCTACTACTTCTTTTTATGTGGGTTTTATGAAAATGTGGAATTTAGTTTATAAGTAATGTAGAATACGCTACACTCGCTTGCATTTTCATTCCAGGATGAGCTCTAGTACTGAGAGGATCGTGTTGAAATGTGTAATAAGTTGTTCGTTGATAATGCTACTATCTGTGATTCTATGTTTATCCACTTCAAATCTTTCTTGAATGTCAAGTCTCAGTCCTTTGCTGCACAATCTCATGGAGTTTGTCATAGCGTCAGGCTTCTGTGCTTGCTTTAGTGCAGGGTTTTCCAATAAGAGGTGTTATTTGGATATTAAAAGACAAATACCATTTTTCAATACGAATGATTAAATGTTTATTTCATTAAAAATCAAAAGGTATGCCGTTAACAGTAAAAAATAGGGTCAGGCAAATGATCACCATAACCACGCTTATAGGACCATATCCTTTTCATAAAATTTTCCATAACCACATTGCAAAGTGGCTGCCCTATATCCTTGATAGCCTCACGAACTCCATCTTAGAGGTCTTGAATCGACACTGAGCTGTTAGCGTAGACCTTTTCTTTCACGTGGACTCAAAGGAAGAAGTCACAAGGTGTTAAATCACAAGATCTCAGTGGCCAATTGTGATCACCTCTTCGAGAGATAACACGGTCCGGAAACTTTTCCCGTAAAAGATCGATGGTTTCGATGCTTGTGTGGCACGTAGCGCCATCTTATTGAAAGTAAGCGTTATCCAGATCAATACCATCCAATTTTGGCCATTAAAAAATCATTAATCTTCTCTCGATAGCGCTATACATTCACCGTAACTGTTGCTCCAGCCTCATTTTCGAAAAAGTAAGGTCCAATTACTCCGCCGAACCATAAGCCGCACCAAACAGTCACACGTTGGGGGTAAAGAGGCTTTTCAATAATAACCCTTGGGTTTTCCGAGCCCCAGATGTGACAACTTTGCTTGTTGACGAAGGCACCGAGGTGGAAATGGGCCTAATCACTCAAGATAATTTTTCGATGGAATTCCGGATCATTTTCATGAATTTCAAGGACCCAATCAGCAAAGACACGACGTTGTTGATGATAGACCGGCTTGAGTTATTGTGTCAACTGAACTTTATAAGCCTTAAGACCCAAATTTTTATGCATAAGACGGTGTAATGACGTTTGTGGAATGCCTGATTCCAATGAACAACGAGGAATGGACAAACCTGGGTTTTCTTCAACACTTTCGGCTACAGCAGCATGGATTTTATTCTTCACACCACTAAGTTGTACCAACAATACGAATTTTTCCACCAATTTCTGTATTGTGGTCCGATAAGGTGCTTCACGACGGCCGAAATATCTTGAAGTTTTACAAACCGTCTCTGCCAAATTTTCACCACTTTTATAGTTAATTTTAATAATTTCAATGCATTAATGAAGCATGTATCGTTCTGTTTTTATTAATGGTGTAGTTTCTACTTGTTAAATGTTAAAAACTGACAGCTTCAAAAGTGACATCTACCGAAATAGCGGGCTATTCAAAATAATATACCTCTTATTGGAAAACCCTTTAGATGGGTCGCATAATTGGAGTCTGCCTTGTTGTCTAAGAAAGATTGTAAGTGCTCTTTGTATCTTTTTAGTTTCTGTGCTGCCCTTCATATGTATACCACGTCGCAGTCCTTGCATGTCAGTTTGTATAAACCGCGTTTCTCGCATATTGACGTGTGATTCAGTTTTGGTTTCAGTTTTTTTCCAATGTTGTTGTTAGATTTGAATGTGGTTTGTATTTCTTACACAAACAAAGCAAAGAACCAAGATTTGACATCACAGAAAGACTCGAAATATATAAACATAGAATGACGGAGGGTGAAATTATCAACGAACAATTTATTGCAAATTTTTACGCAATTTGCTCAGTACTAGACACCACCCTACAGCGAAAACGGAAGCGAGATGAAACAGAACAAACGGACATGCAACAACCCAAAAAACAAAAACCTTATATCCCTCTACATGGCCTAACTTAGAACTTGCCTGCTTAACTCATCCTACACTTATATAAAGTCATTTCCTTCCACACGTCCTTCAGACAGTGAAGATAACTCAAAATATATATGTGTATATTTATATATATATATATATATATATATATATATATATATATATATATATATATATATGTATATATATGTATATATATATATATATATATATATATATATATATATATATATATATATATATAAATATATATATATATATGTATATATATATATATATATATATATATATATATATATATATATATATATATATATATGTATATATGAATACATATATTTACATATATATGTAATGAAGTTATTACTTCCTTAAACCATTTTGAATTCTCCTGCATTATCGTACTTGTTGGTAAGATAGACTTTTAAAATGCGAAATAAGATTCACTCACATGTAAATAGAATTTGAGAGTTGACAGCCAGAATTTATAAAACAGAACCAAGTGATACTTCTAAAACTAAGATAAAATTGTAAATACAGTGGAGCCCACTTACGAGTAAGTGCAACACGCATAAACGTAAATTCTGTTTAGATGCACGCATTTTCTAAGCCGCTTGCCTTTTACTTAGAATTTGTTCTAAAATCTGGCTGATAACTGCAACACGTTTAAATGCAAAATTCTTATAAGTGCAGCAGAAATTTCAGGAGATTTAAGGGCACATCGTGTGTTTAGATACGGTTAAATGCAAACCCATGTTAGTTTTTTACACATGCGTATATTGTCATTTGTTTACTGAATTTTTGGTTGCTTGTTTTTGAATTCTGCTTATTCTTTTTGGTGATAAGTTTGCGACACATTATCATATTCAAATCTATAACTTGTTGGTGAACGGTTATATTAATGTGTTTGGTGTTTTCAAAGATGTCTTTACAGCAATAAGTTTGTTCGCCTAGTGAATTCTTTCAGGTTTTTTCTCGTATATACATATATGTACATCCGTACATTATTTACAAGTGCATCAAAGAGCTATAATGGGTAAAAACTACTATTTAATTCAATTTGATTTGAATTAAATCAATTCTTTCAAAAAATTTCAGATCGTCAACAAATTAAAAAAAATAATCTGACTTGAATGAAAAAAACAGAAATTTTTTGAAATTTGAGTGAAGGCAAATCAAGGAAGGTGCTATGCTCGATGTATGATTGTCACCCATCGACTATATCAAGAATAGTTAAAGAAAAAGAACACTATCAGCAGCTTGAAATCGAGAATGGCAACCTCCAAAGGAAACGCCTTCGAAAAGGTACGCATGATCAAGTGGACAAAGCATTGAGCAAGTGGTTTCAACAAATGAATGCCAACAACGCAATCATTACTGGCCCGATGTTAAGAGAAAATGCCATTAAATTTGCCCAAATGCTTAACGTTGATAGTTTCGAGGCCACCTCTGGATGGCTTCATAGATGGATGGTACGTGAAAATGTTTCCTTTCATAAAACGAGCGGTGAAGTAGCTGAAGCTGACCGTCAAGCCGGTAGTAATTGGTTGGAGAATGTTTGGCCCTTCTTAAACTCCGAATATGAAAGCGGCTGCATCTATAACGCTGATGAATCAGTTTTATACTATAAAGAAGAAGAAGAAGAAGCCTATAGAAACGACAATGTTCCTGGAATAAAAGTCCAGAAGCAGAGGCTAACATTACTTTTTATGTGTAATGCCGATGGATCTGATAAACATATCTTTACAATCGGAAATGCAAAACAACCTCACTCCTTTAGAGGTAAGACAGTCCCATTACCTTATTATAATTCGAAGAAAGCTTGGATGAATCAAACTATTTGGAATCAAATTTTATTAGACCTGAATGAAGATTTTAAACAAAAAAATAAAAAAGTTTTGCTCATCGTGGACAACGCTAGCTGCCACAAGTTAAACGCACCACTAAGTAATATAAGAATAGTTTTTTTGCCTCCGAAAACAACCAGCTTGATTCAGCCACTCGATCAAGGAATAATAAAGTGTTTTAAAACACATTACCGTACACATCTAGTACGAAAGCAGCTTTTAGCTTTAGAAAACGGACTTTCGCTACAAGATTTTTCAAAAACAATTTCTGTCTTGGAAGCACTAAAACTCACTAAAAGATGCTGGTGGTTGGTTGCTCCCACCACAATACAAAACTGTTTTAAAAAGGCAGGGTTCATCAATCTGAATAATGGAAGCCTTTCAGAACTCGATATGGCCTTTGTCGAAGAAGTAATTGATTTACCAATATCAGAAGATGAATTCAGAGAATACCTCTTGTGCGATACAGATGTTGAGTGCTCTGGAGAAATGACACATGAAGAAATACGGGCAGAAGTGACGGAATGCAACACCGTAGCAGAAAGCGATAATGAAGATGCTGAATCTGCCGAAATTGAAAATATGAGTACTATTCCTTCGTATGGTGACGCACTATCTGCATTTTCTGTACTCCAAAAGTATTTTCATGATAATGAAAATATTCATCTTGAGTTGATTGAGGAAGCCATTTTGAAGAAATCAACTAAAATATGCTTCAAACAAACAAAGATCACAGAATTTCTTAAATGATATAATTTTTCGTTTATATTTGTTTTGCTTGTATGATACTTTATACCGTTACTTTTTAAAATAACGGCTGAAATTTATATGCTGTTCTTTCTTTAATAAAAGAAATTGATTAATTCTTAAAAGAGTTTATTTTTCGAACCCAGGTCGTAACGGATAAATGCAATAATTGTGCAATTCCGAGTTCCGGTTAAATGCACAGCTCCGTTAAACGCAAAAGATTTCCAAGCCACAATTGATTGCATTTAAGCGGGCTCCACTGTAGCGAAATTAGTGAATAAGTAACATTGAATGTTGTTTCTTTGATTACAGAGAAACTATTCAACTTATTTATTTGCATCTGCGTAGAGAGGATAGAAGCCAAGCATTATAAAACAACATTATAAAACAACATTCTCGTTAAAATATTCCTTGAAATGGATAAACTGAGGTTTGAATTTACAATTAGATCATCTTCAGATGGAAAATCGAACATACTATTGATAACCTCAATCGAGACACAAGACAACCGCATCTTCAACTTGCCAATACAGTTTCAACCAGCGCATTTACACAAAGAACATGCGTCTCTTCCAGCTTTTAATAAAGTGAAAAGTTCATTAACAAAACGACATCAAGTAAGACGAATCTGGATAACTTTGTCTAGTGAAGTAGCTAAAGGGTATGTAAATGTTGATGGAAACATACAATTCAACGAGTATTATTTAGAAGAAAGAACAGGGATAGAGAATCTAGCTCCACCTTATGACAGCACTTCGGACGAACATCTGGCTAAAATATTAGAAAAACTGGTAGAATTACAACAAAACAAGAACAGTAAGAGTTTACTTAAAGAGGCGGAGTAATTCATGATTGATAAATTTACAAGCAAAAATTCAAATGCTTACCAGTGGATGATTGAGTTTGAGAAAGAGTGTGATCGATTAGAGATAACGCAAGACGATAAAAAAATCATGATTTTAAAACTATTGCTAGATAAACCGTGCTCAGACTGGTATCAAAGCAAGACGATAAAATACTCAGTCGAAGCTGAGTGGAATAAATGGAAAAAAAATTCATCGAAACTTTTGCAAATAAAGTTTGGAGTCCAATTAGATACGCATTGTCGTTTAACTACCAAACAGGAACTTTGATGTATTATGCAACAAAGAAAGAAAGATTACTTTTAGAAGTTAGGAAACAAATTGATGCAGGTACGCTGATTAACCTAATCGCTGCTGGATTACCAAATTTTGTCGCAGATCGCTCGAGAAATTTTATGGGAGACTGAAGATCTTTATAATGAGATTGGTAAGCTGGAACACTTAGTATATAAAAAAACATTAGATGGTAAGAAAAGCAAAAATATTAGTACTAGGGGAAAAATTGAAAAAAAAACATTGTTCTATATGCGAAAAGAAAAGTAAGGGTATAAGATTCCATCCTGAAGCTACCTGTTGGTACGAACTTGATGATAATAAAATAAAAAACGTAAATAACGCTATATATATATATATATATATATATATATATATATATATATATATATATATATATATATATATATATATATATATATACGAGTATATATATATATATATATATATATATATATATATATATACGAGTATATATATATATATATATATATATATATATATATATATATATATATTTTTTTTTTTTTTTTTTTTTTTTGTGGTAGGGAGGTGAAGGCATTTACGCCCGCCGTGTCTGGCAGTGTGGGACTCCCATGGAGGATACCCTTGGACTACCCACTAAACACCTCCCCTGTTAATCTGAGAACCTAGCCTGGAACTGTTTGACACATTACTTCGGGCCAGGTCTCGTTTTGTTACGCCGTGGGGCGCCTTCAAGCTGGGGAGTCCCTTTCCTAGCGGGAGGGGAGAGGAGAAGAGGAAATGCCAGAAGAGCGATCCCCCAGCCCTAGCACCTCCGGCTGCTGCGAGTCCCTTTTATCTTTTAGGACTGCCGGAGCATAGTGTGCCACCTGGTTCCATTTGTCAACCGATTCGAGCATCACTGCAACTATATTATCCGGGGTGAGCTCTCCTGACTCCCTGTAGAGTTCCCTTCGCAGCCTGGCCCATTTAGTACACGCAAAAAATGTGTGACAGGCATTGCCCTCCTCTCCTGGGCAAAACCGACAATCGGGAGACCGTAACTTGCCGATCTTGTGCAGGTAAGACTGAAAACACCCGTGCCCGCTCAAAAGCTGGGTCAGATAGAAGTCAGTCTCACCATGCTTTCGATTTAGCCACGGTCTCACATCCGGGATGAGGCGCGCAGTCCACCTTCCCTTCGTGCAATTCCTCCAAGACTGCTGCCAATCGTTGAGCGAGCGTTGTCTCTCCTCGCGGACAACCATCTCCCTCGCATCCTCGTTTCGGCGCAGGTAAATAGCGCGGCGCTCTCTAGCAAGGAGGGCGACAGGTATCACGCCTGCAATCACTCTCACCGCCGAGTCGGAGACTGTTGGATACGAAGATGCGATTCTCAGTGCTCCTCTTCTCTGTACCTGTGCCAATCGTTTTCGGTATACCTCCTTGCTGAGAGCGTCGCCCCATACCTCTGCTACGTACAGTAGCACTGACCCTACAGCACTCATCAAGAGGCGTCTTCTTGATGGGCTGGGTCCCCCTACGTTGGCCATAAGTCGACTCAGGGCCGATATTCCCGGAGCAGCCTTCTCGGTCGTTGCCCTGATTTGCTCAGAGTAACTCATCTTCGAGTCGATCAGTAGCCCCAGGTACTTCACCGCTGGCTTCGATTCGACCTGTATATCTCCAATACTGATCATCCTTACCCTAGGGATTCTCTTTTGTGTCAACATGACCACTTCGGTTTTCTCCAGTGCTAAACTGAGCCCGCGAGCAGTCATCCAGTCCCTCACTCGGCGCATTAGCATACCTAGCCTAAGTTGCGCTTGTTCAACGGTGCGTCCGGCGACCAGAGCCATAACATCATCCGCATAGCCGACCAAGCGCGACTCATCTGGCATCTCAAGTCTCAGTAGCCCGTCGTAAGACACGTTCCACAGGTCCGGACCAAGGATAGATCCCTGGACAACACCCGATGTAATTTCCATCCTTTGTTGGCCCTGTGTCGTGTCGTAGAGCAGGCTTCGGTCCTTTAGGTAGTTCCTCAAAAGCCGCATTAGATATTCTGGAACTTGAAAAGAGTTTTCCAGCGTGTCCAAAATATCCAGAATATCCACCCATCTAGCGGAGTTGAAGGCATTCCTGACGTCGAGTGTCACCAACAGGACGATCCGTCGCATGGTGCGACTACATGCCCTTGCCTTTTGGACCGCGTTCACCACCTCTGCAATCGCATCAATGGTAGAACGTCCTGCTCTAAAGCCGTACTGCCGAGGAGATAGGTCCCCAACAGCACGAATCGCGTCAGTGAGTCTTCCCTTGATGAGTTTCTCTAGCACTTTCCCAGCCTTGTCTAGCATGCATAACGGGCGGTATGCAGACGGCGATTCGGGATTTACCTTCCCCTTGCTGACCAGCACGAGCCTCGCCACCTTCCATCGTACCGAGAAAACCCCGTCCCATAGGCAAGCGTTGAATGTGCTGAGCAGCAAGTCAGGACAATGGTGATAGACGAGCTGCAACACCTCAGCTGGAACACCATCTGGACCTGGAGCCTTCCTCGCTTTCAGGGAGAGGACTGCCCCCTCCAGTTCCAGCTGTGTGAAGAGTGGGCACTCGACCGCTGTTTCACCACGGACAACGTCAACACGGACGGGATGGGCGGGGAAGAGTCCCCGCACTATCGCGTCCATCTTGTCCGCGTCATGTATACAAGGCTTCCGTAGGGCACCAAGTTTCCCCATGACCAGCTTGTAGCCAAGGCCCCACGGATCCCTATTTACATCGTCCACGAGGTCTTGCCAGCATCGGGCCTTGCTCTTGTTAATAAGGCTGCGAAGATATTTCCTGCCGGACCTGTATGCTGCTAGCCTAGTGTCTGCCTCCTCCCGTGTTCGCGCCCGCTGGACCTCTCGCGTAAGTTTGTGACACTCGCTTCTTTGTTCGGCGATCTCGTTTGACCACCAGTATACTGGAGGCTTACCGTGTCGGGGTCTCCGACGGGGCATGGAAGACTCGCAAGCAGCTATGATGGTACTCATAGTTGAGTTCACCAAGTCCTTGGCTGTAGGCCCTCGACTCCCTGGCGGAGCTCCCAGCAACGGTGCGCCTGCCGTAAGCGCGTCAGCGAACCACTCAACGTCCATCCTCCCAGTCCTCCATCCGAGGATTGAAGTTTGGGCATATGCACGCAGAGTGGCACTGTCGTGAATCTCAACCGCTATATACTGGTGATCACTAGCCGAGTAGTCCTCTAGTACTCGCCAGTTGTGTACTCTAGGTACCAGGGACTCCGAAGCAAGTGTCACATCGGGTATGGTTTCTACGCAACCCCAGTGGCGGAAAGTAAGGGTGTTACGAGTATTTAGGACAAAAAGCGCTGTTCTAGCCGCCATGTCCAAGATTTGCTTTCCCCTTGGGTCAGATTGTGGCATACCCCATTCAATGGCTCTAGCGTTGAAGTCTCCCCCGACCAGCATGTGGCCCTCTGTGCTCGAGACAGCGTCCTCCAGGGCATCGAGTTTGGTTCGAAAAGATCGCATTGCCTCGTTAGGCGTCAGATAAACACTGAAATATGTTATCCCTGAACACCGCACCCACACAAAACCATCCCCGCGTCCGTGGCCCTGCACCTGAAGGCGGGCGCTGTCTCGAACGCAGATGGCCGAGTTACTAGATATGTCAGGGTACCACGCTTGCGAGTCCTTGTTATGCTGTTGCTCGCTCAGCAACAGGAGGTCAGCTTTCTTATCCCTCGCATACTGCTCAAGTAGGTCCTGGGCGTTTGTGCTTCGGTGCAAATTGACCTGCAGGATACGGATCATTTGAGTATCGATTTGGCTTTAGTAAGGGCCTCCTTGAAAACCCAGCATCTCCCTGTCCCCGGCTCATGTTTGAGGTCGCCGGTTGCTAGCTTAGCATCCTTGCAAAGAATGCATTTTGCCTCGTTCGTGCACTCCTTCCTTTTGTGCCCCGTTTCACCACATTTGTAGCACAGAGATCTCCTGTCGGGTCCCCTACAGCCATACGCGGTGTGTCCGTATTCGAAGCATCTGAAGCAGCGGATAGGGATCGCTCTTCTCCGTATCCTGCAGATCACCCAACCTATCTTAATTTTGCCCTTCGCCAGGATTTGCTGGGGGTCTTTATCAGCTAGTTCGACAATAGCCATGCGTTGCCCCCTTGTGTTTTCACGTGTCAATCTTGCCTTGACTTCACTTAAGCTGGGGAACTCCCTCCTAATGGCATCCTCTACTTCAGCTTTGTCCGTGACGCAGTCGAGGTCCCTGATTTCCAGGGTGGCCATTGGTTCGAGCGAGGCAACCGTTGCCGCATCTCCAAGAACATTTCGAACCGCGTCGCGGAATGCATCTTTGTTTGTGGCCTCTGGCCCGAGTTCCACCAGCAGGCCATCGGTCCGGTTTTGGTGTCGTCTGGCTTGACCGCTCCTTTAATTTCACGGAGGACATCTGCGTAGGTTCAGCCCTTAGTGGGTTTAATATGCAGTGCCTCTCGCAAGCGTTTGCGCCGCGGTTTGCTTTTTGTTTTCTGCGGTATATCGGGGGGTTCTTTGTTCTTTTCGTGGTTGAGCTCTTTGTCTGTTTTTTCTAGGAGTAGCTTTTTGGCCGCTTTTTTCGCTGCCTTGTTTCGCACCACATGAAACTCCTCGCCTGGAGTGTCAACTTCGTTTATGGTCTCGTCATTCCTCTTTTTCTCACGGTCGCCTTCAATTGGGCTACCAGCCATTCTTTTGCTGCTGCTAGGACCCACTGATGCCTCGAGGGAGAGCGTGTCTTTTTGGTGCTTTTCGGTTGCAAGCCACCTCCGCCTGTAGTGCGTTATGCGGCCAAAAAGCTCCTCCAGTTCAAGAATGCCATTCTTGACACTCTTGCCTATATTTTTCTGCACTTCGCAGGCAGCCCTCAGTTGTTTGACGATAGTCCCCGCTTTCCGAGTAAGCCGCTCCTCTTCGGCGCGGTCAAGGGCGATTGCGTTATGTGGCGCCACCTCTTGGGAGAGGCCCCCGTTTCCTAGCCCTTTTGCTTCTATCGCTTGGGTCGCGTTTGAAGTGGCATCGGCCAACGGCAAAACTTCTCCCTCCCCCAGTCTTACACTGGCCTCTGTTGGTGTCGCAGCTTGATCCGGATTGTGTACGTCTTGCACTGGGCGCTCCGGGGTGCGCATAGTCCTTCTACTGCGCCCAAAGGCCGCAATGATGCCAGGTTGCACAACGCACTCTGCCTTCTTTCGTTCGTTAGTCCGTCTGTGGTCTGTCTCCGATGATTTAACCTGTGATGTTGACTTTGACAGTGTTTCTCGGGTTTGCCGCCTCCCCCCGCAATCGGTGACTTGTTTTATCAGTGTTCCTGCCAACAGCGGTTTTTGCCTGAAAGGGTTCTCCGTGCTAGCGTCATGTTTGCTTGTAGTTATATCTGTTACAGAAGGCAAGTTCACCACTTCTATAACATTGCAGTCGCTGGATGACGACGGCCAGGAGCCTGCTTGCTCACTACCCTCTGCCGCCAGTACTGGGGATCCGACCCCCTGCACCGTAATTTGGTTCCCCTTGTGGACCTGCATGATTTGGTTATTCTGTCTGGGTTTCCGTTCCCATAGCATTTTACCTACTGCCAGGATATATGGATAATTTATGACGCCATATATTTCGTCATGTCACAGTGAAGATCATTGACACTCAGGTATTTGTCCTGAGACTCTCCCTTCACTGCCGACCATTGTCCGCGGCTGCTTATTGGTTATTCGCAGCGAACCTTTCGAGAAAGGTCTTCCCGTATCCGCAACCCTGGGGACGCGTTTGGTTCCCCGGTCTGAGGGCACTATCGATAAATTGATAACCAAAAAATAACGCTATATTAGAATTGGAATTAAGCTCCCAAGATCCAAAAATACTAATCATCCCGCCATTAATCAAACTCAAAGTATTATTAAATGAAACGTTGGAAGTAAATGGCATTTATGACTCAGGTTCGAATGTCTCATTGATAAATACGAAAATCTTCCAATTAAAATTTAAAGATGACAACAATAATAATACAAATAAAGTTAATTTGAGAACGATTAATGGTGTTAATAAAACAGATGGAATGATCACGATAAAAGCAAAAATTATGAACATTGAAGAAAATATTGATGCATTTGTCATTGATAATGAAAATTTTAAATATGATTTTTTGATAGGCTTAAATTGTATAAAAAAATTTAAATTGATTCAAAATGAAAATTTGAAAATAGAACAAAAGGTCCCTCAATTGGCAGGTAAATATAGTAAAATAGAATGTGTGGAAGATAGTAAAGATTCTTCTGTTTCGCTAAAGGAAAAATTAAAAATGTGTTTGCAAGATAATGAGAAATGTCGGATAAATTTTAATGAAAATGTGAATCCGGATGATTTTGAAATCGTTATAAATCATTTAGAAGATTATGAGAAATTAGAGATAGAAAACCTTGTCAATAAATACAAAAGTATATTTGCCAAAGATAAATACGACATTGGAACCGTGAAAGACTATGAAGCAAAACTTGATTTAATTATTGATAAATACTGCAGCAAAGGACCATATAGATGGACGATACAAGATAAAAAAGAAATAGAATTACAAATTTCAGAATTGCTAAATAGAAATTTAATTGAAGAATCGTACAGTCCCTTTGCTGCTCCAGTAACTCTGGCCTTTAAATAAGATGAAAACAAAAAATCAAGACTCTGTATAGACTTCAGGAAATTAAGCAAGATTATTGTCCGACAATCACAACCGTTTCCACTAATCGACGATAAAGTAGCGAAAACTAGGAATTGTAAATATTTTTCGACCCTCGATATTAACTCAGCATTTTGGTCAATTCCATTACAAATTAAAGACAGATACAGAACTGGGTTTGTGACTCAGGAAGAGCATTTTCAGTGGACATGTCTTCCTTTTGGATTGAAAACGTCACCGGCAATATTTCAAAGAATATTATCAAATATTATAAGAAAAAACAATCTCTCTGACTTCACAGTCAATTATATTGACGATATTTTAATATTTTCAAAGTCGTTTGAAGAACACATTGAGCATTTAAAAAGATTATTGGATGCAATATTAAAGGAAGGATTTATATTGAAATTGTCGAAATGTAAATTTGCTTCAGATGCGGTTAAATATTTAGGCCACATAATAAGTTATCATTCAATTTCACCAATAAAGGATAACTTAACCTCTATCAGAAATTTTCGAATACCGAAAACACAGAAAAACATCAGGCCATTCTTGGGTAAAATGAATTCTTATAACGAATATGTACCGAGAATTTCAATCATTTTAGAACCACTTCATAATTTATTGAGGAAAAATCAAAAATTTATCTGGACAGAAGAATGCCAAGAAGCATTCGATTATTTAAAACATTTTTTATGCACCCAACCAGTACATATGTATTTATTCTGACGCAAGTTTGCAAGGTGTCGGAGCAATTTTGAAACAACCCCAAAGGAACGTAGAAAATGAAGAAATTGAAAAACCAGTGGCTTCTTTTTCAAGAAAATTGAAGGAATCTCAAAAGAAAAAAAAGCTATTTACTGAGAATGTTTGGCTATAAAAGAAGCCGTGAAATACTGGCAGCACTGGCTTTTGGGCAGATCATTCACAATTTACACAGATCATAAGCCGTTAGAAAAACTGAACATAAAAGCAAGGACAGATGAAAAGTTAGGTGATTTAACCCACTATTTATCGCAGTATGATTTTGACATAAAATATTACCCAGGAAAGAGAAATTTAGAAGCAGACTGTTTGAGTAGGAATCCTGCATTAGACTCAAATGATGAGGACGATGATAACTTAAGGGTTGTAAATATCATATATTTAAACGATATTATAGAAGATCAAAGAAAAAAACGAAGAAATAATTCTTAGAACGAATCAACTAATAGTTAAAAATAACTTGTTTTACAAAAAATCAAAAAAGGAAGAAAGAAAAAATTATATTATCGGAAGACCTAAGCAAAACGATTATAAAAAAAATACACAAAACATTTTGTCACATAGGGATAAAACAGATTCAACATAAAATTAATTCATTTTACACAGCGAAAAATTTGACGAAGAATATTATAAAAGTATGCAAAAACTGCGAAGTTTGCATAAAAAATAAATCAAGAGGTCAAGATAAATATGGCTTGATGTCTCAGTTAGGTCCAGTGGAAAAGCCGTTTGAAATTATTTCAATGGACGCAATTGGAGGTTTCGGTGGCTTGAAATCAACAAAAAAATGTTTACATCTTTTAGTGGATCATTTTACCCGATTTGCATACATTTTGACAATGCGTACCAGATAACAACGACACTGTTATGATTTTAGCTGATCAATATCCTGGTATAAACTCCAAGGAATTCAAAAAATTCCTAGATGAAAAAAACATACCACTCGTGTTTTCTGCGAAAATTTCACCGTTTTCCAATGGTCTTAACGAACGACTAAATCAAAAGCTTGTAAATAAAATTAGTTGCAAATCAGCATGGACCACTGCAGCACATGAATGTGTAAAACACAAAGACATATAAACAATGGACGAGCAACGAGAATCTGTGTACTCGTCCATGTGAGAAGCAAATTTGCCACATAAATAAGTTATAAATAACTTACGCTCTCGAAACTATATGATTCCCTCTGCTTCTCCTTCCCCTTTTTTTCCTGACAGGTTTTTCTTTTCTCTCTTTAGAAGAATCGCTTCCCCCACTGACACCCGCGCACACCAACGAAATCTCATTTCAGTTTGAGTATAAACAACAAACAACTCTCACGGAAAACTCGAACGTCAAAGCAAAAGAAAATCGAAAAGAGCGCGAACCACGCGGGAAAACTCATGTGTCAAAGCGGATAGAAATTTCGTAAATTTTTAATTAAAACAGTGAATTAAAGTTCCAATTAAGTACGCGCGATCTTTAAAATCAAAAACTTTTTAAATGTGAACGTATTTCGCCGTGAATAGAGTGCTAAATTAAAAGCATATCGCCTCAAACCTCAACTTCACACAACTTTAGCGCAGGTTGCCAATTGCTTCGGCTCTCACGACCGGTTGCGGATCCAGTACTCTCTATATCTATGGTAAAACAGTACAACGAGACAGTTCACACCATAGAGGTAGATACAGGTGACGGCGAAAGATCAAATCCATGAAGCCACGAGCTTTTGCCTTTGCTATTATGATAACTCGCATAGGCTCGAAGTTAATTTCGAAATCGGGGTCAAAATTTTGTTCATCATTTGATGAGGTTTATAATATTCTTGGTGATAAGCTTTATGAGAATGCAGCGCTTGCAAATTAATTGTTTAGAAAAGAAAGATAGCCAAAAAATTGCCATATGTGCTGATATTATTATTCTGGTGGAATTTTTTTGAAAACGTTTGAGAGGGCACTACTCTTGACCTACGTAGATAATTTCATAACTCTAGCTTGTGTGGTTTGCGATTAAACTTGCTGTGACGCACGGACGGACGGACAGAAAGACGAAAAGACAGATCAAGATTTTAATAGGGTAGTTTAAAAATATTTTATATTCCCCTGAAATGGTCTTTTGGATATATACTTACAAGTTAAGCCATTGAAAACGTTTCCATGAAAAATATTCATTACTTCAGTTTCTACTTAGATAGCAAATTGCACTAACCTTCTGATTTTTGGGGGCCATCATTTTAAATGCATGCATTTTTTGAATTTTTATCTTAGATTCTCATCAGTCGATCTGCCAAATCTCATTCAAATCGTATTTTCCCTCTACATAGGGCAATAGCATAAAATTTTTAGGAATATGGCAACTAAAAATATTAGGTTTTAAATTTTTTTGTTTAGTACAAGAACTCAGTACAAGTATCCATAATTTTAAGTTTCATCAAAATCCATTGGAAAATGTAGCCACTAAAGGGCCATACAAATCTGAGAAAATCGCATATTTGACTCACCGCCATTTTGAAACTTGCGCGTCTATGCGCACCAAAATAGCAAAGCATTTAGATCTAATTGCTTTTTATCGTGAAAATAAATTTCATTTAAATCAATCAATATTGGGTCTTTGAGATGTGTTTGAAATTTCCAGCTTCAACAAACCGCCATTTTGTTTTTAGAGACCTGATCTCTAGTTTTTTTATACAGTTCTTTAGACACTTATAGTTTTTATGAAAATACCAAATTTCATTAACATCGATTGAAAAGTTTGGTCACAACTACACCATCCAATGTTTACACGTTTTTCGACGTTAGAGCGGCCGCCATTTTGTTTCAAACTGTTCGACTTTGGATTTTTTATTGTGAAATTCATCGCACGCCTCAATGAACTTCTGTACTAAGTTTCATACAAATAAGAGCTATGGTTTCGTCAGAACAGGAATCACAACTTTTCGTCTAAAATGGCCGCCATTATGTTTTCCCCCGACCGATTGAGCTGGTTAAACAACTTGACTGACATATTCATCCAATACGCCTTTCCTAAAAGTTTTGTGAAAATTGGAGCGAAATTGTAATCTCTAGCATAGTCTCGATTTTCGTTATATCCTATATATTATATATATGTATGTATATATATATATATATATATATATATATATACACATAAAATATATATATATATATATATATATATATATATATATATATATATATATATGTATATTTATATCTGTATAAGTATATATATATATATATATATATATATATATATATATATATATATATATATATATATATATATACATATATAAATATATATATATACATAAAAATAACTCTACGTAATAGGTAAATTTCTCTTAAGAAATTCACCCAAAATTTAAAAAAAAAAACCGACTCCAAAGTAAAAGATGAATTAAATTTTATGAAAGCGGTGCTACATTAGTGATTTTACATGGTAATTTAGTACCACTTCTATAAAATTCATTTCATTCTTTGTAGGGCACTTTGAAGTCGGCTTTCTTCTTTTTCCGGTAAATAAACAAATATTTTCAAATTAAACCTCCATGCTTCCAAAATAAGTTTTAGTGGCCCCGAGATCACGTCGCACTGTGTTGACATAAAAACACTTCGTACTGCAGTATTCTTTAATATTCTAAATGAAATTTTATCGTGTACACTTATCTGACTCCTTTTATCACTTCAAAACAACCCGATATTCAATATTCATGGACGTTATTTAACGTTTTCGTTGGACTTGACACGTAATAGTCAAAAAATTCCGCGATGACACTCGCTGCAAACGTTTCAAATCAAAATGTTTACAAAAATAAACACACTCTGGACAAAACACAAACACGAAACCATAAAACGAATTGATTTAAAGTTAATTTGATTGAAAAATCCATGAATTAAGTCCTCGATTAAAAAATTTTCACCAATTTATTCGACATATGTCAATGTTCAAGGAGCGGACACGGAACGTATTTCACTCGCGCAAATCATCAAACCAATCGGCATAACCACTTTTTTAACACGACGCAAGTCCAAAATACAGTAAAGTTTCACTTTTCTGTAATAAAATATCGCGTGGTTATGGACTAATGTAAAAAATCCACTTAAATTGGTGGCGCTTCTCATGATTTTATGTTTGGTTACATTTTACTCACCTGAGCCCGGAAAAATACAGCACGTCCGTTCCTTTTTCCAGCAAATAATGAAAAACTACACACTTCACTTTGTAATTCACTCGCGTTTACTTTCGTATATTAAGTTTTTCATTGAAAAATTTTAAAGTTTACGATGCGAAATTCATATTTTACGAAGGATATGGAAACTGACAGATCCACGCCAGCTGATACTTCCGCTTCGAAAACAGGGGTGTCCACGCAGTTCTTATGGATCAAATACTTTTGAAAATATGGTGCGAAGTATGATTTTGTTGACATTTGTCGAAAAGGGTGGAGGTTTGCGAACAGATAACGAGACCTTGTGTATGAAATAAGAAGTAATAACTTATGATGTCATTTGAACGTTCTAATAAATGACTTGAATTCGCATTTCGAAATTAATTTCGACAATTGAAAAATTTTACGCATCCCTTGAAATAGCATCAGCTGAAAATTGCAAAAGCTTTCGAAAATGAACGCGTACGTACATGGAAGGTTTGATTGTGTTAAGCGACTTCAACGCTTTCCATAGGAATTAAAAGCTCGCCATCTCCTGTATGTACCTCTATGGTTCACCTGGTCACAAAGTTTACTCCCAATTATTTATTATCAGGTATAGATGATTCAATTTTGCCAGAAGAACTAAAAAAAGAAAAAGGTACCGAAGACTTATACAGAGACAGACAAGTTGCACTTCAAAATAGTATAAAATATAACTACCATAAATTAAAATTTGATGAAAAAGAAAAAATCATGAATTTCAAATAGGAGACCTTGTGTATGTTGAAAATGGGAATCGACTCAACAGGCAAAAAATGGATGAACTCAAGATTGGACCATTTAAAATTTTGGAAAAATTTCAAACTCAATTTATCCCAATTGCAAATAACACAATTTTTAAGAAGAAACAGAAACCTGAGCTATAAATTAGGACCAAGTTTCTATTTTCTCCTTTAAAGGGGGGAGATGTAATGAAGCTATTACTTCCTTAAACCATTTTGAATTCTCCTGCATTATCGTACTTGTTGGTAAGGTAGACTTTAACAATGCGAAATAAGATTCACTCACATGTAAATAGAATTTGAGAGTTGACAGCCAGAATTTATAAAACAGAACTAAGCGATACTTCTAAAACTAAGATAAAATTGTAAATAGTGAAATTAGTGAATAAGTAACACTGAATGTTGTTTTTTTGATTACAGAGAAACTATTCAACTTATTTATTTGCATCTGCGTAGAGGGGTTAGAAGCCAAGCATTAAAAACAACATTATATATATAGATGTAGATATATATATATATATATATATATATATATATATATATATATATATATATATGTATATATATATATATATATATATACATATATATACATATATATATATATATATATATATATATATATATATATATATATATATATATATATATATATATATATATATATATATATATATATATATATGTGTATATATATATATATATATATATAAATATATATATATATATATTTATATATACTATATATATGCAAGTAGAATGGTGTACAATCCACGGTGTAACCAATTACAATACTTACTTGAATGTATTGAATTATTTATATATTCGTCGACAATTGATAAATTCAACGATATAAATTCGCCGATATTAGAAACACTAGCGAACAGATCTTTTCAATTAAGTTTCCTCAAAGCAGACTTTCTAATTGGGACGACTCTACTCTAACGATTTGCGTGTTCGTAACAACTTACCAAAGAGTCCTGGAACAGGTAGCGGCCTTTTCACGTCCTAGTCTTTGCTTATGCTTATGCATTCTAGATGTGTGGTTAATTTCTCACGGTGTTGCGCTTTACCAATGATAGTTTAATGGGATCTCAATTACTGGACTATAATCACACTGACGGCAATAAAATTGTATTTTCGTGACCACAAACATTAGATCAAAAAGAAATTAAAGTGCAAGTTTTTTGTTCCCACCAATTAATCTATGATATTCATAATTTTCTTCATACATATTTTGGACGAATTATTTGGGTGGTTAAGAAAGGTTTTGAGTTAAGTCTTTCACATAATTGACAATTTTGTGGAGTGATATGAATCGAATTCACTCTAGCCCGAAAAATTCAAAGCATTGGGAAACTACGCGTTCTTTAATAAATGTGTGCGCTCTCAAGGTCCTCTAGTAGATTGCAAGAGAATATTGAAATGCATTGCTAGCTACTAACGGAAAAATTTGGATTAACTGAGTTTTTCTATACTCTACTTTGAGCTAAATTTTGGTTGGTTGTGCTTAATCAAGATTGTGTACTTAAATACTTTCTATAATATGTATTTTATAGTTAAGGAATGCTTTATGCGAGATTTCTCGCTGTTTAACGCTAGTGCCACCAACCGGTCAAAATAACAGGTTGCATCGCTTGTTCACATTAGTTTTTTTGTTTAAATTTGTTTAAAAATTTTTATAACTGCATTATAAACCTTCCAAAATTTATATAATTAATAATATGGTAAATATACGCAGTGGCGGGGTAAGCCGATCAAAACATCGAGCAATCTATTGATGTTTAACCATACTAGTATATTCTATTCATACACATAAATACTAAATAAATCAAACTACATAGTTTATTCCAGATTCTCAAATTAAATTTAGGGAAAATTTCAAATATAAATGTTTGTTAACAAATTTATGTACTGGTATGGGATTTATCACTGTTTGGTGGTTTGAAAATAAAAAATAAATAAAAAAAGAGGGATACTAGGTAAACTTAATTTGAGGATAAATTATTGTTAGATAGTATAATGGCATCTCATTTCAAATTCGTTATTCTGGCCAGCATCATAAAATTTAACGTCAAGTAATGGCCAACTAACCGTTTTTCTAAATCATGAGAGACTTGAATGTATTATATGGTGGACAAAACTTTTTAATAAGTAAAGCAAAATAATGACGAGAGCCAAGCTGATTTGCCCACAACGGTTATCAAAGATCAAATCAAAATCTTTGATGAAGGTTTCAGCAGTGTTGCGGGCAAAAGCTTGGTAGTCTCTAATTCTTAATATTTTAAATTTGCTCAATGAAAGTTTTTGATTCGAATAAAAATTGTTTATGTAACGTACCCTATGAAATAAATCAAACACTTAAAATAACAACTGAGCGTGAAATTCTTCATACATCGAACACTGCACCTAGTAAACTTTATTTGAAGTTCAAATCAATTCTACGATTTTTCTCTTCAAATTTACTAAGAACTTCATCATAAAAAGATGGTCTTGCTTTTATTTTTATCAAAAGTCTCTTCTCAACAGAAAGCAAGGCTAAATCAGAAAGCCGCTCTTCATTTTGCTGATTCCTCAAATACGTCTGAATTCTTTTCAATGCGGAAAAAGATCTTTCTGCGGATGAAACTGATATTGGTAGGGTCAATATAAGGTTACACAGAATAGTTATTTGTGGGAAAGTATCATTCAAAATCGAACTGCTAAGTTGAAAATATAGTTCCTTGATTTCAAATTGGTTGAACGAAGGAGTCGTGTACAAAACTTTCAATTCATTTTTTAATGCTGTGTGGTTGAAGATTCCCGGAAAATTCCTTTGAAGCTCAGTAAGTTGATTTTCCGGAAAAGATTTTTAATAGGATTCAAATTTTGCTCTATTGAGAAGATCTAAAAATAACAGCTTATCAAAAGATGCATATCGATTCTTTATTTGAATTTTGATATGATCTATGATTTCAATGAATAGTCTTTTATAAGATGTTTTGAGATCTAGGCTGAAATCTAATCGAGGTCGCTTTTGCGGCAGCTCACAAAGATCAGTTATTTGACTAAAAATACTATCAAATTCTTTGTCAAATTTATTTGAAATCCACTCTTCGAATAGCTGTATTTCCCTTAAAGCCACTTCGATACAAATATTTTTATTTTGCAATGCATTGAAGAGGACATCCGTTCGTGTGAAAATTTCTGAAACTGTGAAAAGTAAAAAGCAGAAATGCATATCTTTCATTTTACTCAAAAAACTCTCGGACATTGCAAGTGATTCACTATCCCATTCTTTGGGATTTCCTAAAATAATCTCAAACGTTTTAATCACATCTATTCTATAGTTATAGATAACATTGATAATTCTAGAATGATAGTGCCAGCGTGTCTCTGAAACACCTGGCATACGTCGATTAGTCACTTCTTTAAGGAGATTTGTCAGTTTTGTGGATTTATTAAAGAATCGAGCTAAGCTGTTAATATGAGCGAAAAATATTTTTAATTCTGAAATATTTCCCAAAGATCTGCTTAAAACAAGATTGAGGACATGTGCGTAACATGGAACGAAAATTGCTTTTGGATGCGATTCGCGAATTTTCGCTTGGACTCCTCCATATTCCCCAGAAATCACAGCTGCACCATCATAAGATTGTCCTACCAGCTTTTCCTGACAAGAAAACTGCTTTACTATATCTCGAACAAAATCAGCCAAAGTATTTGCTGAACGAGATAAAGTCACATCGAAAAAACCTAGGAATCGTTCCTCAATTCCTGTTTCAGATACGTATCGAAATACTACGCTTAACTGCTCTCTGTGGCTGATGTCTGGTGTTTCATCAATCATAATTGAAATGAATCTCGCTTTCGTTATTTCTGATTTAATTTCTCGCTTTAAGACACTTGCCACACAACTAATTAAATCATTCTGAATGTCACTCGACAACCCAGAAAACATGGTATTTCGAGATGAAGAGCATTGGTCTAAATGAGATTCCATAACAGGGTCATAAGTAATAAAAGAGCCTCAATATAATTTCCCCTATTATCAGAACCCTCATTTTCAAAATGGCCTCGAAAAATAAGTTCTTGTTTTCCTAAAAGACGACGGTATCAATAAAGCGTTTCATAAGGTTTCGGTTCTTTTCAACCTTCCGATTATGCACTTCATAACTATTGCCCAAAGATTTGTCAATTCTAGACTTGCCAAAGTCATTCAAAGCTAAAAAACTCCTGATATGCTTCTCTGTTTGAGAGTGCTTCTTTGAAGAATTGACAATATTATTAATGTCTGTAAATCCAGTTTTGCTCCAAGCGCTGTCAGCTTGAGAGAAAAGAAGGCATGGAAAACAGAGCATTTTGTTAGTTTTACAGCTTCCGGTCAGCCAAGAATACTTTTCATATAAAGAGGTATGAAAATGTTTTGAAAATCCATCTTTCCGCTTATAACAGATATCCAAATGAGGTTTCGCTCGTCCCATATGAATAACGCTTAATTTTTGTTGGAAAGAAAGATTCGAAAACATAGTCTCCTCAGTCAATAAAAAGTCTATGAGACAACAATCTATGTTCACAGACATATTAATGATAAATAAATATCAAAAATAAACCAGCAAAAACAGAAACTAAAACAATTTAAGCTGTATCCTAAGTGAAGAAGGAAGTGGTTTTTAAAAATCACTTATCAGACAAGCTACAATTATCAAATACAAATAATGAAATGTATTTAAAAATTTATAAAAAGTAGAGAAAAAAATTTTGATACTTAAATTTTGACAAATAAAAATCCCTTTGTTTCACTTTCACTCTAAATTGCACAATTCAAAAAACTACGAAATCACCCCGAAAAAAGTCTCTCCACTTTTAAACAGTCTTGGACTAAATTCACTTTCATATGTTATTATGAAATTCGCTTAAGCAAAATGAGAAAATCTACTCTATCGGCCTCATTTTCAAGAGAGTTTATGTACGCTTATTTCACGAAATAAGTGTACTTTTAATTTCCTAATGCCTATATTCAATACCCACGACGGTTTCCCCAATAAATTGAAGAGCATATAGAAAAGCAGATCGTGCTCCCGGCTTCCACAGTGCTTTCCATTAGCGATGCTAGACAAGAAAATCGCCGCTAGCTACATATCCAAACTCCTGTGCTGCTGACAGAGAAAATGCAAAGTTTATGGTAAAGAAGACAAGCCGATAGAAGTGTCGGCTTATAAGCAAGTGCTATGCTTGGATATCTTGTGGGCGCATGTCGGTGAAATCAGCAAGCGAAAGTGAGATCAAAGGAAGAACGAAAAATAGTGCTGTTGATCCATGGATTATTAGAAGAAATTGTACCAAATTTGTGCTTTTTGGTACAATTTCTTCTGGAACAAAGAAGCACGGGTGTTATGTCAGAAACTAAGCCCAGAACTGATGACTCAGGTATAAAGAAAGATAAGAAACAGATTGGATTTCGTTTGCAATAGAAGAATTCATAGTTGTGTTTATATTGAGAACAATTTTAAAGAATATTGAATTTCAAATATTATAGTTATGTTTATATTGAATAATCAAATAATTCATAGTTGTGTTTATATTGAGAACAATTTTAAAGAATATTGAATTTCCAAATGTGCCAAGAAATATTTTTTGATCCATCTAATCAGCAAGATGAATTTACTTTCATATCAATTACAGAAAACAATAAGTCAGCATAAATATGTTATAAAAGAATCTGAACGAGAGAAAAGAGAGTTAGTTAGAGTTTGATCGGTTGCGAGCGAGAATAAAAATTAATAACATTAGTGCTGGAAAATAAAAACAGTTAGAAAAAGAATAAAACCCTGTGTTTGAATTAAACAGAGCGCGGAAGCTCTAATAATTTATTTTTTTGTAAACTGTGAATATTAAAAACATAAGTCGGGATCAAATGAAAAGTGATGAAAATATTCACGTATGTATATGAGGAACGCATATTAAAGTGATGAATGAAAGTAATCCGATACTTCTTAGCCCAGTCATATTAGGTAAAAAAAGGGGTCAACCTCGGAATGAAAGATAATAAGCTGCAAATTGGTATGAACCTTTGTTTTGTCATTTTAAATGTTGTCTCAAAAGTCACAATCGTTATCGTGTTCGCGTCTCAAGATATTCAAGGTCAAAGGTCACAAAAATCGGTTTTTCGCGAATATCTGGCTTCCTATCGGTTAAATGAGATTTGCATTTATTATAAAAGTTGTAGGCTATAAAATTCCCTACAACTTTTGTTTAAACTTTTTTTTCATACGACCAACCGTTTTGAAGGTAGAGCGCGAAGAGTGCACATCGTACAGTCATATACGGCCTAATGCAAGGTCAAGCGTGAGTTATGGTTATCAGTACGTTATAAAGTCAATTATTTACTTGGAAATTATAATTATTAAACAATGCCTATTATTTATGTACTAACTATTAATTATTTATAATTAATTAAAGTAAGTAACTTGATTATTTATATATAATTATTCATATTTAACTATTTAAGAATATCGGGATCATATGTATTTTCTTCATCGGGATTACTTGGATACAGTGAAGCGTTGAGGCAAGCTTGTCCGTTGCACTGGCCGCAAGCTAAAGAACATTGTAGCCCTGATTTTCTGCATCCACAGCGGGAACCACAACCATTTTTGCAATTGCAAAATATTACGTTTAGTAGTTCGGCTGGTGCTGGAGGTAATAACGTTCGTATGGGCTCCAGGATTTCATTTTCAAGCATCCAGCCCCATTCTTTAGGTTCTAAGTCCTTCCCTAACCACGTTTGAATCTGGTAGTAGACACGTTTTATGTGTTGATGAGCTGCTACACTTGTTGGTGGAAGTGTTGACGTAATATTTTGCAATTGCAAAAATGGTTGTGGTTCCCGCTGTGGATGCAGAAAATCAGGGCTACAATGTTCTTTAGCTAGCGGCCAGTGCAACGGACAAGCTTGCCTCAACGCTTCACTGTATCCAAGTAATCCCGATGAAGAAAATACATATGATCCCGATATTCTTAAATAGTTAAATATGAATAATTATATATAAATAATCAAGTTACTTACTTTAATTAAATATAAATAATTAATAGTTAGTACATAAATAATAGGCATTGTTTAATAATTATAATTTCCAAGTAAATAATTGACTTTATAACGTACTGATAACCATAACTCACGCTTGACCTTGCATTAGGCCGTATATGACTGTACGATGTGCACTCTTTGCGCTCTACCTTCAAAACGGTTGGTCGTATGAAAAAAAAGTTTAAACAAAAGTTGTAGGGAATTTTATAGCCTACAACTTTTATAATAAATGCAAATCTCATATAACCGATAGGAAGCCAGATATTCGCGAAAAACCGATTTTTGTGACCTTTGACCTTGAATATCTTGAGACGCGAACACGATAACGATTGTGACTTTTGAGACAACATTTAGAATGACAAAACAAAGGTTCATACCAATTTGCAGCTTATTATCTTTCATTCCGAGGTGAAAGCCCTAATATGACTGGGCTATCTTTCATTTAATAGAAGGGAAGCCGGTGTGAGTCGGCTTATATGGACGCCTCGCCACTGAATACTGTCCCCCTCTCACATTTCTTTGAGATGCATACTATATGTGGTATACGATTTGTGGTATATGACTGTTTAATATATTGACTGTTGTTACTTGAAAATTTCTCCGAATTTCCTAGTTTCTAAAGCAGTTGTACAATTTTCATTATTTTACGGTTTTTTTGCGATGCATTTACATCTGATTATTTTCAATTTTCATTTACAGCTGAAACAGTTGGATTATTAGCGGTCGAGCTGAAATTTTTTTTTTTGCAATTTAACTTGTATATGTGTATGTAAAAACATAGCAAGTATATTGTGAATAAATATTTTTGAAATCATAAGGGAAATAATTTAAACTTTTCAAATACGAGTGTGCTTCTAATGTTGCTATCGAATTTTAATAGTTCCTAAACTTTTAGAAGAAACTATAAACACTGTTATATGTCTGCATAAACTTGCATTATAATTACAGCATCAACGAAATAAAATAATTCATGGGGACCAACGAACTGCCATTGGAAGGATCAAGCAAATAGTTGAATGATTGGCAATTGAAAGCACTGATAACGTCATAGCAACAACAAGTATGGAATTTATAATTGAATATTGTGTTGGCATCATCAGCACTTATGTCGTCACAACAAGTTAAGGCCGGTAAGTTAAAACCTTGAAAATGTCATCTCAACAATGGCAATTACGGATATACAGAAAAGTGACCGAATGTTCGAGATATATAGATCACCTTTTGTAATGATTTTCTACCTTCAACTCGAACGCGGAACCGACCTCTCATCGGTTCTAGACGTTAAGTCTGAGTAGTGCCAACGGATGGTACCGACAGGTCAACCGATCCGTGCACCGTAATCCATTCACGCGGTGACTGCTTGTCGGCCAGCTAGTTCGGAGAGGATTTCGGTCGCGGGTCTCCGAATGGATTACGCTCAATTACAATATTTCAGTCACCTGAAATTGCCCGTTTTCTAAACGCGTCAACAATTACTCATCCAGAACGAGAAACCTACATTACGTTAGTTCTGGATGGGATCTATCCACAGATCTCAAATCAAAAGCTACAAAAATCCACAGGCGCGTTACCGATTCACCGACGCGGTACCGAAAAATATACTACTCGAACTTAACCCGAAGAAAACTACTCTAAAGAAGTGACGAAACAAACAAAGGTACCGCGTACCGCGCGCGACGCGAAACCGACCTCAGCGGATTTGCAGAAACCCTACCCTCGCGACGGCATACTTACCCTACACTCTCTGTTCCCCCTGAAATAGAACGAGTTACTGAAAAGGAAAGTCGTGGTTTAACTTAGCAATTCATTATATTATTAAATTCAATCAAATTAGGATTTCGATTATAAATATTAGTATCCTCCATTTACACACGAGAAAATTCTCTAACCTACAAATCTGTAACAAAAAAAAAATCGTGCAAATATTTATCCTAGGTACTTCTCCTTATCTGACATGATTTTAGTATTCTACTTTTTCTTATTTTAAGCTTACTTCGAGAAAACACAAACTATCTTTTATCTATGTTTTGGATTTTAACTTTTGCTTTTAAAAAAAAATATCACTAAGGATTTTCGTATATTCTAAACATTAAACAAATTTGCTGGTTGCTTGTTTGTTGTAAATTTAGTCATATCGAGCTTATTTCTCAAGGGGAAAGGATTCGAGGGCTAGAAATGGTTTGGAATTTCTAAAACGTTCACATGTATCGTGTTCAAGAAATAAGAGCGATTTATCACTAAAGAAGAGTTAAACTGATTAAGTTTCAAAAACTAACATTTGCACAATTTAGACCTTTCAAAGGAAGTATAGGCTGCTTTTCCGTTTTTTTTTCTTAAATCTTTCAATTGCATGCTTACTTAAATCGAATTAATTTAAATTTATGACACATACATTGAATATTTTTCCACGGTAATCATCTCTATGCATTTTGAAATTAATTAAGATTTTTTTTTTTTCTTTTTTTTTACTTCATTCGCTTCAAATAAACTTTATCTAAGTTCAAATTGGATATAAATTTTATGTATTGGATTGGTTTGTAGCGTCGATGATAATCTCATGGTAGGGACCCGACTCAGGTATAGAGTTTATCGTTTCCCTTTCTTGTATAATTTATTTAAATATTTACTGTTTGCTGAACCGACAGCATACGATTAAATTTCATTATTTTTTCTTGTATACTTCTTGGTACCGATGTAAAATAATTGTTTGTAAGGGGCTCTCAACCAAAAGTTGATCTCAAATTTCTCAGAAAAAAAAACAAGAAAAAGAATCTTCTCCGCCGAATTCCAATTGGCCGAATTGTACGTATTCAGACTTTCAAACTGAGCCGTTGATTAGTTGCTTTCAAACTCATGATAATTTAAAATTATTTCCATAGGAAAACGAAGAGTACTATAAATTCGATCTGTAAAGAACGCCCCAACTATTTTATATCGGAATCAAACAAAACTAGGAACGTTAATTCGCGTAAGCTTGCAAACTTAAGCAAATATACACGACGTTAAACAGGCAAGCAAGCACAAACAATTACCATTTGCATAAAAAAAGGAATAGGCTTGGCTATCCAAAGAATTTTCCATTTTAAAAAAAATCTATAAATATTTACGTTAGAATGTAAATTTTTCTTTAAAATAGGGCAAGTAGACACAGACAATTACCATTTGTAAAAATTAATTTCCTATTTAAATCACCTTTCCTAGATATTCCATTGTCTTCATATCAACTAGTGAACTGCCAAGAACATATGGATGTTGTACTTTTACAGCCACTGTTTCACCCGATTTTAGGCTCGCCTTATGCACTTGAGCCAATGAAGCAGTACCAAACGATTCTGGGTCACAGCTATCGAATAACTCGTCTGCGCTTTTCTTTAAATCTTGCTTTACCACTTTAGATAAATCTTCGACTGGAATACTTGGAGCATCACTGTGAAGTACTTTCATTGTTTTAACGAATTCTGGAGGTAGAAGATAGTCCAAAGCACCCATATGTTGTCCTCATCCCATTGACGATAGAATAGTTGATTTTGATGTTAGTCCAATATTCCATACGGTGATTGCTGCTTTTCCCAAACGAACAACTCCCAATGAATCTACATATATCGTAATCGTTGGCATGTAAACTTAATCTTGTTCCAGCTGCTGTAGCAGTTAAAGCTCAATACTTTATCACTCTACGAATCATGGCAACTTAATAGTACGGCACGTCATCTTTAATGCACTCAAACATTACACTTTTCAAGTTAAGTTTATCGAATTTCCTTGTTCACATGCAAAAGTATGAAACCAAAATTGAAAATAAATTTGTTGTTTGTTGTGATGACCTTCTAACGTTGAACCCCGTTCTGAACAATTTTGGAACCGATCGCTTCGAGTTGCATTAGTCGCTCGATTAAAATTAGACCGGTTTAATGCTATGAGCTGAGTACCAGTTAGTGTTATGATAGTGCCGTATTCTGCAAAAGCACCAACTGTTCATGGCCAAGTACAACAGCAGCAAATCTCGTTGGATGTATTCATTTTACCCCGTAGTTGATTTGCATGAGCCACAGATTTTATGAAAAGGATATTGTGTTGCTGCGCTCTGATGTGATATGAACTTTTCAATCACATTGGCTCCGAGCTTGTAGTGAGAAGTTGAAATTCTGAAATCCAGTTTTCTTTTATGTTCACTAACTGGTTATTTGCTATTACATAGCATCCTGTTTCATGTTATGCTCGTCGAGTATTGGCGTAGTTTGCTCTCTTCTGAGGCAACATTGGTATGGTTTATTTACTTCAGTTTTTTCACCGCTGATTTAGTACCGGCATACATCATTTGAAGACTCATATGACTGTCTCTTGGTGTATAAAAATGAAGCACATCGGGTATGAAACTCGACCATCGTCATGAACCATACGATACGTGTAAACAATATAACGTGGCTGATGACCCGGTAAAAGTTCTTGGAGCTCAGCTATCGAGATGTTCTCAATGCATTCATCCCAAACAATCAGTTGTTTGTCGCGATCAACTTTCAATATTAGCGCCGCATTTTTGATAACGTGAGAAGCATACCCGCGAACAAGGTTGATCCCTTTTAATTACCTATGTTTATACCGTACAATGTACGTTGCTGAATCGAAGGCTGCAGTCTGTACTGCGGATTGCAAGCGATACGCCAATTGATCAATCTGAACAAGGTAGCAAGCGTTACTTCGAATTTCCGCATGAAGAAGTGTCAAATCATTTTGGTGTTGAATTATTCTCCTACTGGATTCATTAAGAGAAATTGTTTTATCGAAGGTATATTCCCACTTAGTCCGCAGTTCACACTGCCTTCCGCTGCAGACTAGACAAAATATTGCTAAATTTTCTAATTAGTTATTAACTAAACTAACCTCTTTCCCAATGTGTCTGCTCCGGTGAATGTCACTGCCTCACGAATAAAGTTTTCCAAAAACTCTTTAAGCACACCACGCGTTTCTTCACAGATTAAACAGGGAATACGTTTCACTCCACCACGTCGCGCCAAACGACGTATAGCTGGTTTTGTAATACCTTGGATATTATCACGAAGAACTTTGCGATGACGTTTAGCGCCTCCATGTGCTGTCAAAAGTCCCGGTTGTCACCTCGGACAAAACATATGTGCGTGGAATGGCACTTCATATGGCGGAAATGTGCTTCTTCAGATGTCGCCAGTGGCATAGTTTTCTCGATGGCCACGGTGGAGGGGCATTTCCAGATGGCTATGTCTCGAAATGTGCCGGGGTTGGATTAATTCTATATTTCGAATATTTATATCCACGGATCTAAATAATTGGACAGAAAAAAAAATATTTTCTGCACAACGATATCCGCACAACAGATGAAGTCCGCTGGCACTTCGAGGACATATCCATCTGGCAGGTTACAAGGGTTCGGGATCGGAATCACTTCGATTCCTGGGCGCAGGCGTCACATTACACATTCCCCCCCCAAAATCGAAGTAATTACGATCCCGTCTCCTTGGTAACAGGTCTTGGTTAGGGACGTGGCGGGTCGAAGATCCGTTTCGAAGGATAGGCTACAACCCTGTTCGTGAAGACTCGGCAGTGACTATATAGTAGGAAGTCAGGTGTTATTCGGAGGCCTTCGTCTAGGCAGAGATTTGGGATAAGCCAAGGTTTCTCGTGGGAATTAGTTGCACTTCATCGTCTAAGGTCTTTTGCGTGGTAAATTCCCAGGGTCTTACCAGTCATGTCCGCGATGAGGTATCGGGTGGGGCTTATGACTTGTATGACTCGACACTTCACGAATTTCTTGTCTAGTTTGGCATTGTAATGGCGGGTGGCATCGCTCTGTCGGAAGTTTCGACGATATATTTCGTCGCCGGCCTTAAAGCCAGAAGGATGAGATCGCAAGTTGTACCGCTCCTCTCCCATCCGTCTACTTTCTTCAATCTTCTCCCGCAGTTGATCTCGCAGAAGTTGGAGCTTTTCGTGCGGTTCTAGAACCACGATTGGGTCCTCTAGCGATTTCAGCTGCCGCAATAGCCGGTAAGCGCTCCCATGACAGATCATATACTGGCCGAACACTGCAAAATACGGCGAAATGCCGGTCGTGGCGTGGTACGACGAGCGCAGTGCACTAGTGATGGCGGACAATTTGCGATCCCAGTCCCTCTGATTCGGGTGGACATAGGCGCGAATGGCCGCTATGAGCGTACGATTCAGTCGTTCGGATGCGTTGGCTTGTGGTGAATAGACGGCAGTTCGTTGGTGGATGATGCCGTATTTGGACATTAGGTCTCGGAACTTGCTGGAGGTGAACTGGACCCCATTGTCGGAGACAAGTTTCTCCGGAACTCCAAACATGTGAAAGACTCGGTTCTCCAAAAAGCTGATTATTGGTCCAGTGTGCATGTTACGTAGTGGTTCTATGATAGGGAATTTGGAGAGCTGGTCCAGGACCACGACAGCTCCCGTGTGACCAGAAGCAGATCGAGGGTAAGGACCGATAAGATCAATGTACAAGCGCTGGAACACGCGTTCGGGGACCTCAACCTTACCCATGGGTGGTCGAAGAATGGTGTTGGGCGCTTTAGTGCACTTGCATAGCTCACAGGAGGCTACGTACGCTTTTATCTGTTGTGCCATCTTAGGCCAAAAGAAACAGGTTTTCAACCGCCTAAGTGTACGACCGTATCCGCCGTGCGCACTTGATGGGTGGTCATGAGCCCGTCTGATAAGATCAGTGGTTAATTCTTCGGGCACCCACAACTTCCACTGTTCTTCTTCTTGTATGGGGTCTCCGGATGCGTGTCCCATCCGCTTATAAATAAATCCATCCGTCAACCGCAGTTCAGGAAGCTGGGACAGTTGATTCTGGATAGTGTGAATCAGTTGGGTGTAGCTGGCTGACTTGAAGGCAGGATGGTCCAAATCGATCAATTGGGGGCTGTCGTCCTCTTGGACCAACTCGGCTCCTTCAGGGGCGAACATTCTGGATAGGGTGTCGGGGACTACATGCTGGCTTCCTTTTCGGTGGCGAATTGTGAAGTCAAATGCCTGGAGTTTCAGTGCCCACCTGGCCAATCTGCCGTTGAGATCAGTCTGGCTCATTAGCCATTTCAGAGAAGCGTGATCCGTAACGATTTCAAAGGTGTGTCCCTCCACATAGGCTCGGAAGCGTTTCACTGCCAACACCGCGGCTAAACATTCTTGCTCGGAGACCGTGTAATTTCGCTGGGCTGGGTTCAGCTTGTGAGACATGAAGGCTATAGGTCTCTCCTCGCCGTCTTGTGCAACCTGGACTAAGACTGCTCCCACCCCATGTTGACTCGCGTCACAATGGATTGAGAACGGTTTGTCAAAGTCCGGGCTGTGCAGTACGGGGGCCGTAGTCAGACTCTTCTTTAGCTCTTCAAAGGCTCGCAAGCTGGGCTCTTCCCAGACGAATTTACGTCCCTTACGCAGCATGTCGGTCAAAGGAGTGGTAATGGTGGCATAGTCACGTACAAAACGCTGGTACCATCCGCATAAGCCTAAGAATCGGCGTAACTGTTTGGTGGTCTTGGGTAATGGAAAAACGTCAATCGCTTGAGTCTTTTCCGGATCGGTCTTGATATGCCCATGCCCAATGATGTGACCTAAATACTTCACCTCCGTCATCACGAACTGGCTCTTCCTTATGTTGATGGTTAATCTTGCCCTCCGGATGTGTAGAGCCACCTCCTGAAGCAGGTCGATGTGTTCGTCAAAGGTCTCGGTTATAAGCAGCAGATCGTCCAAGTAAACGAAAACTTGGTGCCGCAAATGAGGTGGTATCACCTTATCCATAAGGCGCGTCATTGTTTGGGGGGCATTACACAATCCGAATGGCATGGTCACGAATTGATATAAGGGCCGGCCTGGGACTGTGAAGGCTGTTTTCTCCTTTGAACCGGGGTCTAAAGGAATTTGCCAGAAGGCGTCCTTGAGGTCTAAGCTCGTGATGAAATGGGCTTTAGGCAATCGACTCAAAATGCCTTCTATCAACGGTAGAGGATATGCGTCCTTGACTGTGACGGCGTTCAAGCGTCTGGCATCTAAGCATAACCGGACCTTGTTCGGCTTGACAACTAAGGTGACTGGGGAAGCCCACGCGCTCTGTGATTCTTCGATTACGCCTAATGATAGCATTCGATCCACTTCGGCATATAACGATTTTTCCTTCGCCGGAGATATGGCGAAATGTCTCTGTTTTATGGGTTTAGCATCCCCCACATCTATAGTGTGGAACACCAGGGCAGTCCGCCCGAGACCTTCCTTCTCGTGCGAGGGAAAAGCCGATATAGCCGAGTCGAGACGCAGTTGCTGAGTTACATCCAGTGTATGCCGTAATAAGTTAGTGGGTTGAGATTGGTCAGGAACGGTGGTGACGGACTCCAGGGTCGAACTGGAAAATAGTGCCGGGGCCAAGTTAAATTTTCGAACGAAATCCACTCCTAAATAAAGATTCTGGGTTAACTGAGGTATGATGAAAAATTCCATAGGTTTAGTTACCCCTTTAAAGGTGACATCCGTCATAATTTTTCCCACTACAGAGTGACGAGTTCCGTCCGCCGTGCTTAACCAGGAGGTGAAATGACGGATTTGGTCCGCGTGCTTTGCCAGTACCTCCCCTGCAAACTCGGCAGATATGCAATTCACACTGGCTCCCGTATCGACTAAGCCTGATACTCGTTTTTGCAGGAGGTGTACTGACGCATATGGCCGAACATCATCCCTCAATAATTCGTCTAAGTATATGTCCTTCAACACTTTCCTCGACTGCCTGACTTTTCTCCAGAAGCTCCGCATCCGACGCGTGGCTCGCTTGCTTCGCGGTGGGACAGTTGTGGCCAATTCCTCATGGAAGATGCGCTGTCGAGTAGCCAAATAATTCCGCAACCTGACATGAAAAGGTTTTACATGCCAAGGAGCCTTCGTCTCGCTATCATTTCCCTGCGCATTGGCCTCGGCGAAGGACGGCGTCGGTTGTGGAACTTCGGGAGAATTGTGTTTAGCGGTGCGAGTCAGCAGAGTTGGAGTCATGATGGGAGCTGGGTCATAGCTGGTGATGGGGTCTGGATTTGTTCGTCCGGGGTCTAGGAGTGCCGACGGGTGGTCACGGCACTCGGTGGCAAGTTTTTTCGCCCTTTGCAATTTGCACAGTCAGGTGCGTATGTGTCGGCCTTCCCGCATCGGTAGCAGAAAAGCGTTGGCTCCGCTGGACATGCGTAGAACCGATGTCCCGGTTGTCGGCAGTTCCAACATACCGTCGGGCTTGTAATTGCTTCAAGGGAGGGTCGATCAATCAATGCTGGGTCCTCAAGCTCCGGTGGTGCTCCGCTCCTCGGTACTGGTACTGGATCAGCAAGCAGGTGGTCTGCTGCCATCAACTCCGCGGTGTGATGATTTCGGGGATTCGGTCCCGTTATGCGAGGTTGTGGGCGGAAGGTACCTCGTCGCTCATCCAAGTGTTCTTGTCTACGCGCATGGAGGCGCAATCCCTGTATGGTGTTGATGGGAAAATGTAGCAGGCTGTTCTGGAGATCCCAGCGCATGTTCTCTCTGATAATTTCTACTAATTCGTCCTCGGGCATGGTATTTCGCAGGCGAGTGCTCAATCTCACAATACTGGTGTAGTACTGGTCGAACGGTTCGTGAGCGCCTTGTTTCCGTTTCTTTATTTGCTCTCTTAGCTCTCTCTCAGTGAAGCCATCCTCAAATCGATTGCGGAAGGCTGCACTGAAAGAGTGCCAAGTGGGACGTGGCGTTGACTCTTTAAAGCTCCAGTACCAGTCGGCAGCGTCGCCGCTGAACAAAAGATGTGCATGCCGGAGGAAGGCCGAGGAATCCCCTCCCAGGGTGCTGGATATCAACGCCTGAATCCGGAAAAGGAACCGGTCCGCCGATATCATATCGTTGAACCCTGTAAAGTTCAGGCGCCAACTCTCCATGATACGAGGCGTCGGGTCTCGGAAAAGTGTCAATGCGTTCCCGGGGGGAATCACATCCTCTACTGACCTGTTGTACTGAACTGCCTCGGGGGCTGGAGGTACCAACGGAGGTCCGGTACTGTGTCGCGGTCTGTATTCGGGAGCTCTGGGATCCATTCCCGAGTTCCTTGGAGGTGGGACCCATTGCTCGGATTGTCGGGAGTGGGGCATCGCCACACTGGGATTTGGCTCCCAGCCAAGCGGAGTTCTCACGCGGCTGGGTGGTTGGCTCAACGGGAGATTCTGGATCTTTCCCTCCAGGTTGCCAATCCTCTCCGACATATCCCTCATCAACGCCACGAGGGTGTCAATGGAGTGGGCGGAAGGCATGGTTGTCACCTCGGACACGACACTTGCAGCCGGAACTTCACCGCCTACTGCTCCTTGCAGGTCTAAGAGTGGGTGTGACGGTTCGGCTTCTGGAGCTCCTTTCGCCACTGCTCCACGCGTTGGTAGGGGCGTTCCGAGGGGGACGTCTAGGGCAGACCGATCTATGGATCGCCGGCATAAGGGACACAGTTCTGACGTGAGGAGGAGCTGTTGTACACAGGCACGATGGAATAAATGTCCACAATCCAATCGCACGCTGTGTACGCCCTCCACTACGTCCTCGAAACAGATTCCACAGTTCGCGGGTTGGACCGTTTTGGACCGTGTCCATCGCTTTTCTGGGGTCCGCTTCGTTGCCATTATCGTGTGGTTGCTAATATTGAGAAGAAAAATAAATATAAAATACACTTATTTCTACTATAAACCTAATAAACCTAATATATATATAGAAAACCTAAAAATACGTTAGTAGCCGATAGTGGCGAGCTAATGATAAGTGGAGAAAAAAAAATATTTGACAGTCACTTTCCTTTCCAGTAGTCGACTCCTTCAATGGGAAAAGAGAGTGCGTGGTAATCTGCCGAAGAAAGGGTGCTTCGGTCGATTTACGAAATTTAACCCCACACCCAAATACATTACAAAAAACCGTCTCTAAACTACGTTAAAGTGACTCGACGAGACAAGTGGTAGAGCTACCGTAACGACTTTGTACGCGGTCAAAACTCCCGACGCGTAGAAGCATTCCGGGCTTCGCGACTCCAGCATACGCCACCGAACGTTGAACCGATACCACTCGTCTAACACGCATAAGAAATAGTTAGAATCCTTCCGCGACATAAAGGCAAGGTAGCCTTCTATTTTCTTGAGAGTCCATGCTGATAGGTAAACCCATCAGACTGGCAGTTCCATCAAGAAAATAGAAGGTCCTTACAGGGGTTACCCTGGGACAACACATCGGAAGGATTCTGTCGCGAAAGCAAAATCAAACAAAGGAGAGCGGAAGCTACAACTCACGTGAAGCGACCTCTAATGTGTATCACACAATTCCACTGCTCCTGATAGTGGGACTCGAGTACCAAAGTACCTTACATCCTCCGTAAAGGACCAACTCGTCAGAAGACGCGAAGTTCTTTCCCCCTTAGGATGTTTTTGGCCCCACGTTGGGCGCCATTTGTAATGATTTTCTACCTTCAACTCGAACGCGGAACCGACCTCTCATCGGTTCTAGACGTTAAGTCTGAGTAGTGCCAACGGATGGTACCGACAGGTCAACCGATCCGTGCACCGTAATCCATTCACGCGGTGACTGCTTGTCGGCCAGCTAGTTCGGAGAGGATTTCGGTCGCGGGTCTCCGAATGGATTACGCTCAATTACAATATTTCAGTCACCTGAAATTGCCCGTTTTCTAAACGCGTCAACAATTACTCATCCAGAACGAGAAACCTACATTACGTTAGTTCTGGATGGGATCTATCCACAGATCTCAAATCAAAAGCTACAAAAATCCACAGGCGCGTTACCGATTCACCGACGCGGTACCGAAAAATATACTACTCGAACTTAACCCGAAGAAAACTACTCTAAAGAAGTGACGAAACAAACAAAGGTACCGCGTACCGCGCGCGACGCGAAACCGACCTCAGCGGATTTGCAGAAACCCTACCCTCGCGACGGCATACTTACCCTACACTCTCTGTTCCCCCTGAAATAGAACGAGTTACTGAAAAGGAAAGTCGTGGTTTAACTTAGCAATTCATTATATTATTAAATTCAATCAAATTAGGATTTCGATTATAAATATTAGTATCCTCCATTTACACACGAGAAAATTCTCTAACCTACAAATCTGTAACAAAAAAAAAATCGTGCAAATATTTATCCTAGGTACTTCTCCTTATCTGACATGATTTTAGTATTCTACTTTTTCTTATTTTAAGCTTACTTCGAGAAAACACAAACTATCTTTTATCTATGTTTTGGATTTTAACTTTTGCTTTTAAAAAAAAATATCACTAAGGATTTTCGTATATTCTAAACATTAAACAAATTTGCTGGTTGCTTGTTTGTTGTAAATTTAGTCATATCGAGCTTATTTCTCAAGGGGAAAGGATTCGAGGGCTAGAAATGGTTTGGAATTTCTAAAACGTTCACATGTATCGTGTTCAAGAAATAAGAGCGATTTATCACTAAAGAAGAGTTAAACTGATTAAGTTTCAAAAACTAACATTTGCACAATTTAGACCTTTCAAAGGAAGTATAGGCTGCTTTTCCGTTTTTTTTTCTTAAATCTTTCAATTGCATGCTTACTTAAATCGAATTAATTTAAATTTATGACACATACATTGAATATTTTTCCACGGTAATCATCTCTATGCATTTTGAAATTAATTAAGATTTTTTTTTTTTCTTTTTTTTTACTTCATTCGCTTCAAATAAACTTTATCTAAGTTCAAATTGGATATAAATTTTATGTATTGGATTGGTTTGTAGCGTCGATGATAATCTCATGGTAGGGACCCGACTCAGGTATAGAGTTTATCGTTTCCCTTTCTTGTATAATTTATTTAAATATTTACTGTTTGCTGAACCGACAGCATACGATTAAATTTCATTATTTTTTCTTGTATACTTCTTGGTACCGATGTAAAATAATTGTTTGTAAGGGGCTCTCAACCAAAAGTTGATCTCAAATTTCTCAGAAAAAAAAACAAGAAAAAGAATCTTCTCCGCCGAATTCCAATTGGCCGAATTGTACGTATTCAGACTTTCAAACTGAGCCGTTGATTAGTTGCTTTCAAACTCATGATAATTTAAAATTATTTCCATAGGAAAACGAAGAGTACTATAAATTCGATCTGTAAAGAACGCCCCAACTATTTTATATCGGAATCAAACAAAACTAGGAACGTTAATTCGCGTAAGCTTGCAAACTTAAGCAAATATACACGACGTTAAACAGGCAAGCAAGCACAAACAATTACCATTTGCATAAAAAAAGGAATAGGCTTGGCTATCCAAAGAATTTTCCATTTTAAAAAAAATCTATAAATATTTACGTTAGAATGTAAATTTTTCTTTAAAATAGGGCAAGTAGACACAGACAATTACCATTTGTAAAAATTAATTTCCTATTTAAATCACCTTTCCTAGATATTCCATTGTCTTCATATCAACTAGTGAACTGCCAAGAACATATGGATGTTGTACTTTTACAGCCACTGTTTCACCCGATTTTAGGCTCGCCTTATGCACTTGAGCCAATGAAGCAGTACCAAACGATTCTGGGTCACAGCTATCGAATAACTCGTCTGCGCTTTTCTTTAAATCTTGCTTTACCACTTTAGATAAATCTTCGACTGGAATACTTGGAGCATCACTGTGAAGTACTTTCATTGTTTTAACGAATTCTGGAGGTAGAAGATAGTCCAAAGCACCCATATGTTGTCCTCATCCCATTGACGATAGAATAGTTGATTTTGATGTTAGTCCAATATTCCATACGGTGATTGCTGCTTTTCCCAAACGAACAACTCCCAATGAATCTACATATATCGTAATCGTTGGCATGTAAACTTAATCTTGTTCCAGCTGCTGTAGCAGTTAAAGCTCAATACTTTATCACTCTACGAATCATGGCAACTTAATAGTACGGCACGTCATCTTTAATGCACTCAAACATTACACTTTTCAAGTTAAGTTTATCGAATTTCCTTGTTCACATGCAAAAGTATGAAACCAAAATTGAAAATAAATTTGTTGTTTGTTGTGATGACCTTCTAACGTTGAACCCCGTTCTGAACAATTTTGGAACCGATCGCTTCGAGTTGCATTAGTCGCTCGATTAAAATTAGACCGGTTTAATGCTATGAGCTGAGTACCAGTTAGTGTTATGATAGTGCCGTATTCTGCAAAAGCACCAACTGTTCATGGCCAAGTACAACAGCAGCAAATCTCGTTGGATGTATTCATTTTACCCCGTAGTTGATTTGCATGAGCCACAGATTTTATGAAAAGGATATTGTGTTGCTGCGCTCTGATGTGATATGAACTTTTCAATCACATTGGCTCCGAGCTTGTAGTGAGAAGTTGAAATTCTGAAATCCAGTTTTCTTTTATGTTCACTAACTGGTTATTTGCTATTACATAGCATCCTGTTTCATGTTATGCTCGTCGAGTATTGGCGTAGTTTGCTCTCTTCTGAGGCAACATTGGTATGGTTTATTTACTTCAGTTTTTTCACCGCTGATTTAGTACCGGCATACATCATTTGAAGACTCATATGACTGTCTCTTGGTGTATAAAAATGAAGCACATCGGGTATGAAACTCGACCATCGTCATGAACCATACGATACGTGTAAACAATATAACGTGGCTGATGACCCGGTAAAAGTTCTTGGAGCTCAGCTATCGAGATGTTCTCAATGCATTCATCCCAAACAATCAGTTGTTTGTCGCGATCAACTTTCAATATTAGCGCCGCATTTTTGATAACGTGAGAAGCATACCCGCGAACAAGGTTGATCCCTTTTAATTACCTATGTTTATACCGTACAATGTACGTTGCTGAATCGAAGGCTGCAGTCTGTACTGCGGATTGCAAGCGATACGCCAATTGATCAATCTGAACAAGGTAGCAAGCGTTACTTCGAATTTCCGCATGAAGAAGTGTCAAATCATTTTGGTGTTGAATTATTCTCCTACTGGATTCATTAAGAGAAATTGTTTTATCGAAGGTATATTCCCACTTAGTCCGCAGTTCACACTGCCTTCCGCTGCAGACTAGACAAAATATTGCTAAATTTTCTAATTAGTTATTAACTAAACTAACCTCTTTCCCAATGTGTCTGCTCCGGTGAATGTCACTGCCTCACGAATAAAGTTTTCCAAAAACTCTTTAAGCACACCACGCGTTTCTTCACAGATTAAACAGGGAATACGTTTCACTCCACCACGTCGCGCCAAACGACGTATAGCTGGTTTTGTAATACCTTGGATATTATCACGAAGAACTTTGCGATGACGTTTAGCGCCTCCATGTGCTGTCAAAAGTCCCGGTTGTCACCTCGGACAAAACATATGTGCGTGGAATGGCACTTCATATGGCGGAAATGTGCTTCTTCAGATGTCGCCAGTGGCATAGTTTTCTCGATGGCCACGGTGGAGGGGCATTTCCAGATGGCTATGTCTCGAAATGTGCCGGGGTTGGATTAATTCTATATTTCGAATATTTATATCCACGGATCTAAATAATTGGACAGAAAAAAAAATATTTTCTGCACAACGATATCCGCACAACAGATGAAGTCCGCTGGCACTTCGAGGACATATCCATCTGGCAGGTTACAAGGGTTCGGGATCGGAATCACTTCGATTCCTGGGCGCAGGCGTCACATTACACTTTCGTAAAGAGGCACGGCACAAACATTAAAACAGTAGTAGGCTCATCACGTAAGCGGCGACTCCATTACTGATGATCAAATCACTGATGATGTCATAACAATAACAAGTATGGAATTCACGATTAAACACCCTGTAATGAATTGGACCTACGCCCTTGACAACGATCTGCAGTTCGTATTGACGTTGGTGGTTCCGAACGACTTTTTAATCACTTGCTGTCACCGAGCCGCGTTTTGACAGCTGAGGCGGAAGCTAAAAGTTATGGTGGACTTAGAAGAAGGAAGACTCCGCAGAAGATGGCCGCAAATCCGAGTGTCGTGTGAGACGTGGGTAGCTGTTTGGTCGTTGGCAGAAGTTTAGTATATTATTCGAGCCTAGTTGTTAATCGGGATTTATTTTACTAGTGAAGGTGAGCTAGATAGGTGCAAATTTATTGTATTTGTACCAAAGTCAAGTGCTACCTACGGAAGTCCTACGAGTGAAAGGCCAGTTGAGACGATATCGCGAATCCCCAACGCCACTACGCAAATAGGGTGCGCTCGCAATTATAAGGTAAAGGTTCTCAAGAAGAAAATTTTCTTTTCTTGTATATTTCTCCTTCACGGTAGATTTTTGGTGCGGAGTCAAATTCGTGGCTTGCAATTGGAGGGAACGCCACATATCCTTTGTGCGGCTCTCGGAATCGACCTGCAGTCCTTCCCGGCGAGCACGGTAAACAAAGAAACGGGAAATCGTCAACTTCTTATGCCGAAGAGTAGTTGTCAGATAAGGTTTGTCAAGTTCGTGCATCATTTGAACAATAAACTGTAAGTTTTTCTTAATTTTTTGGATGCCCAGAATTGAGTGCTAATTGCACAACCAAAGGAAGAGGCCCGTGTCAATCGGCAACTGGCCAGACATAAGATCCTATTAGTTTTGGATGATCGTGGGCGAATATCCTGCCACAAAGTAAACCTTTGCTTCCTCTATTTCGATCCAGCACAATTTATTGCATATTTGAATACGTTCCTTGAGCGCAGTGAGCAGAATGGAACAACAATTGATGCCGGCTGGGAATCTCGATTACATTTGGATGTGACAGATATTGTGATACAAGGAAGTAATCCCACCAGACTTTCACAAAAACAGGCTCTAGCACAAGAAATCCTGTTAAGCTATCTATAACGTTAGGGCAAAGATTTCCTAAGACGTCATCTCGATTGGAGCGTGAACGAGGATGGTACCCATGAAATGCCACTTAATGTCATCCATTTGTCCTTGCCAATATGTTGAAGAAATTTTAAACAATAAAATCAAAGCACAATTGAAACAAGATTGTTGTGGCCATATCACTTTTTGAAAAGATTTATGCTAAAAGAAGAAGAAAAAAGACATAATCGTGGCAACTAAACGACAATATTTTTAGATAAATGTGTAAATTAAAAGGCAAAGATCATGTTTCTAAATATTATCTATTTTGAAAAGTAAATAGTCACTGAAAAGTCCTATCATAAGTTCATAAAAGATTCTGAGCACCTTGTTAAAATGACTGTTTTATTGCAAAAAACATTCAACGCTGATCTATTATCATGCCATTACCGCTGATTATACCAAACTATTTAATACCAAAACGATACTCGCTATCGTGTCAGTTATTTAAGAAAGAAAGGCATCGGATGGCTTATTTTTCATAAGATCAATTAGCCTAGATATTAGATAAACAGAATATTATTAATCAGTCATAGATATAAATCAATCGATGTCTTTTTTACATAATTAATTATCACATTTATTTACTAAACTAGAAATCGAAATCAAATCAATCTTATAACTAATTTTATTGTGATTAACACATTGTAGTCCGCGTGGCTTTGTGGTTGGACCACTAGGCTCGTAAGCTGAAGGTGTCTGGTTCAAGTCTCGTTGGCGTCAACGAGATTTAGTTGGAGTGGTTCTTCGGACGGACTATAAGCCTGATCAGTTATGATACGTGCTGGTTTAAAATCACAAAGTATCGCAGCTGGGTGGACGGACACACGGCCAAAGCGTGATAATGATCATATCACCGTGTGGAGTGCCGTTACATTCGATCATGGCAATGAGATACCCTAACTTTCTCTAAGCGAAGGCCCGAAAGGGGCTGTAGGGCTACAAAGAAGAAGAAGAACACATTGTTTCTAAACTAATACTAATTGGAAAAAGTTAGATGTCAGTTTACATATAATTATCTCACTTAACTAGTAGCAGTTACTTCATACCTGTTAATTAACATTTGTTGTAATAACATTCCTAAAATCTTGATAACCCATTGGATTCGGAATATCCCAATTGGAACGTTAAAATATTTTTCGTTAGCTAAAATTTTCGTCAGAGCTCGAAAATTTACTTATGAGGTCGTATTAATGAATTTTTTCAATTCAGATCTTCATTTTCACCTCATTTGATTATCATTTGATATGGATTTATGCTGAATCTTTCATTTAGTGTTTCCCCTCATAATGGCACGGGAAGAATTAGTCTTGATACTCGTTTGCGGGAAATAAGGCATTTATCTCACAAAAAAATCTTATACATACACATCACCAAGCCATAACCAACTCTTCAGTTCCAAATTGCAATTCCATTGATGATCGGAGAACTGGTACGCTGTTTTTTTCTCGATTCTGTCGCCTTTTCGTTATTTCGTGGCTACTTGACGTTGTGATATTACAAGTATATAATTGATTGAGAGCCATTACCTTAGACCATTTTATTTTGAATCATATTTCTTTGTTATATTTGTTTGTAATCTTTTTGAAAGAAAAAAAAACATCAACGAAAACATAAAAAGGAGTTTTTTATACCATTGCAAGGATGTCTTTTAAAGTTGTAGATTTCAAGTATTAAAGTAATCTAACGCGTGCTAAACGCCAACTGCAAACGGGCCTCCTGAAATATGATTCAAATTTGAAGTTACAACAAGTTGAGTAAGCAGGAGAGTGCTCCTGCCAGAAGGTCTTTGTAACCATCATAGGGTTAAAACAAGTTTTCTAATAGCATGAATCAATAACTTGAATTATTCATCCAATATTTGGATATGAAATCCTTCAAGTTTAAGCAAAAGATGCGCAGTTTCTCTCATGAGCACAGTGCAGCCGCCATTTTGACAGGGGCGGATCAAGAATTTTTTTCCGGAGGGGGTCACAGGATAGAACAATATAAAAAATAAAAAAAATTGCAAAATATTATATATAACAAAAAATAACAAATTTATTAGCTTCAATACATTACACTTACACCAACTCCATACAAAATACTAGAAATAATAAACGACAAAAAACTGAAAGAAACTTGTGGAAAATTTGTAGAAACCTGTTTCAGAAATAAAGAGAATGGATAAATAAGAATAAACAAATTTACGTTTCATTCAACTATTTCAATCAAATATTTGTAAACAAATCCAAGGGAATCTTTTTTTCATACAAACATCCCAAACGCACTTGTTCTTCGTAGGTAACCAACCATTAAATTTCATAATTCTCATTCACTCCTTGCAAAGAATAAAAACAAAACACGATCGCAAAGAATGAAAACAAAACATTTCGAAAACAAAAATCAACCAGCTGATCAATCCAACGTAAACTCATAATTGCGAAATTCACGTTCGTGCCTACGCCGTTACGTTCTCGCAATTGTGCATCTATTTAAAGAAAATGGCACACCTAACTTAAGTTTTCATGGCATGTATTTTCGGTGTCTTGAAAATTTTTTACCGTCATCATTTTGTGATTATCATCGGGATTTCGTATAGATCAGTTTTCCCGAATGTTCGTGAAAATTGATGCTACAACGAGTATTTACGCGTGAACGTTACAGTTTTCTGCTAATTTTGTCGTGGAATTTCAGTAAATAATCCGCGAAATAAGTGAAATAAACGCAATTGAGGCAACGCATTGAATCGACTTCTTTTGTTTTTGCTGTATACTATATGTATGTATGTATCTCATTGTTTTGTTAAGGATGGCATGGATAGTTTAATACGAAGATACTTGGTGATATCGCAGTGAAATTTTAATTAGTAGTACGGATAAATGACATTGATTTGTCCGGAAAAGTGTTATAGTGAAATAAAAAAGCTTATATTTTAAGTGGGATCCAGGCAAAAGCTTAAAACGCAAAAATAACAATACAAACCGAATTTTCCGAATTTGTTTATAGAAATTCTCGTAAATATTTATCACTTTTTTTTGTTTCCAGTTTTTCAACACTTTTTATTGATTCCTTCCAGTTGGCTGGTTTTATATTCTGGTTCTTAATCCAGTAACGAAGAAAATTAAAAGTTTCAGTTTGGCGAATGCATTGTGGTAAATATCAATACAATTGTATATGAAACAATATATTGAGATTGAGATATTGTTTCTAAAAAAGGCGACGAAACGACCAGCTTCTACAAGAACGATTGACTCTTTCTTTTCTAAAAGTCAGAAACCGGGGTCTCAATCTAGTTCTGATGCATCATTGTCGGCGAAAGAGTTCATACCATCAGCTAGTATTTCGAACATCACTGATAGGCTTGAAAATGTTCCGTCCACTTCCCATTCAGCGAATACTACGCATACATACGAACTATGCTGCAAGCCTCATTTCGCGTCCGATATAGGGTCTTACGCAAACCAACGCAACATCGACGATTTTACTAAGGCGGATTTACTGAAAAATCACTGGGAACCTCCTCCCGATTATATTTTTCCTCATAATGTCGTGATGAAGAATGGGAAACAAAAGAAGAAGTACGCTCAAAAATCCCATCTAGAGAAATTCCCTTGGCTGGTTTTGTCTCATAAAGATCAAGGTCTTTATTGTTAGCATTGCGTACTATTCGCGTTGAGCTCAGGAGGAGGTTACCAAACAAACACTTATCTGAAGCGTCTAGTTCAAGAACCGCTGAAAAAGTTTGACGACTTACTTGGTGAAAATGGAGCGCTTTCTGTTCACCAACGAAACCAATATCACCAGAAGGCGGTAGAAGCTGGCAAATATTTTCTCCAGACTTTTCACAATCCAGCATCAGAAGTGGTCAACCAGGCCTATGTACAACGATATGCGCAGGTTAAAGAAAATCGAGAACGATTAATGCCTATTATCAAAACGATCATTTTTTGTGGTCGGCAAAATATTTCTTTATGTGGACAAGGGATGATGGATCGCTCTTGGATAGGACCGACGGAGGAGACAGTCTGGTGGCAAATGATGGGAACTTTAGAGCTCTCCTTCGCTTCAGAATTGATTCTGGTGACTCTTCTCTCCAGCAACATTTATAAACCGCAGGTGCAAACGCAACGTACATTAGCAAAACCACCCAAAATCAACTGATAGAAGCCTGCAAAAAAAAAATTCAGCAAGTTATCCTGAATAGAGTAAGAGCGGCAAATTTTTTCTCTGTTATATTTGACTAGACGACCGACATCTCACACACCGAACAGCACAGCTTGTCACTTCGCTAACTCCGGAATAGAGTTGCCAGAGAAGATTTTGTTACATTTTGCAACGCGTACTCTGCGATTCATTCTGAAGATGTGGAAGGTAACGAGCGTCGTTTACCTGGAGATGCAGTGGCACATATTGTCATAGATTTGTGTAACAAATTCGACTTGGATCTGCAATACTTGGTTGGAATCGGTACAGACTATTGCTCAGTGATGGCGTCTGACTTGAAAGGGGCATGTCACGAGTTGATGAAAGTAGCAATTCAAGCACGACGTTGTCCTTGCAATAACCATGTGTTGAACAATTCTTTATTGAAATTATCGGATGACACAAACTGCCGAAACGCTTCAGGGACAATGAAAACCATTGTAGCTTTTTCAAATGCTTCTTCAAAAAGACACGTTGTTTTCGAAAACAAGCTTGGTAAAAAATCTCTACAAAGTCTTTGCGAGACACGATGGGTTGAAAATCACGTAGGACACCTGCAGTTTTAAGGTGAAAGGTTATTAAAAATTTGTGAAGCACTTGAAGAGATTTCAGCGTGGCGGGATGAGAAAAGTGCATCTTCTGCTACTAAACTTCTTCATACTCTTCTTAATCCAACGTTCCTGATTTCTACTGCTTGCTTGAATGATGTTCTTGGTATGTATATAACATATACTTTTTTCATTTTTTCAGTTGAACGATTTGAAAAAATTACGCAGACATATTGTGCTCTGTTGAGGAACGACTTGATTCAAATTTACTTTTCAAGAAATTACTCAATTTAATTAATAAAACAAAAATAATCATAAACCAAAGAAGAAAATTAGTTTACAATAATTTTGTTGGTTTTTGTATTCTTCAGGAGTAACTTTACCATTAAGCCGAATACTCCAAAAACCATCATAAGATCTGAAGAAAGCAACCGATTTGATAGCAGATCTTTGATTGTTCTTGAGAAGAAAAGAAGCGAGGTTGATTCCGTTTTTCAACAGCTGTATACTGAAACTGAAAATCTCGATAAACAGTTGGATGTGGAGATGAAAGCACCTCGTGTTGTTTCTCGCCAAAAACATCGAGATAATCACCAACCAAATCAAACCCGGAGGAGTATTTCAGGAGAAGGATTTTCATTCCTCTATTGGACAACGTTGTAACAGACCTCAACGAAAGACTCTCCACAGACGTGATGAACCTTTTTCGGTTGAGAGTGTTTCTGCCTTGGACTTCACACACAGTGGAGGACATTGAAGACGTTTGCCATGCAGCGGAAACTTACCAGAAGCTTCTGCAAACTCCTATCTCAGGAGTCATTGAAGAATTCAAATTGTGGGTAGCCAAATGGAATCGGATTGTTGAAAACGGCGGTGAACTCATCGATTCGCTTCCTCTAGTTTGTGCTGCCTATGTTTTAGTACATTTTTCCTTCCCCTGGACCCCCAATTCCAAATTCTAAAAGTTCTAATTAAGACCTTTCGTTTGATACCCCACTCGACTACCTTTGATAAAAAAAAATTTTTAAGGGCTAATTCGTTATTTGGGGGGACCCCCTTAAAATTTTTTACATTTTTGGTAAGACCTTAACTTTCGAGAGACCGTCACTTCTGACCTTTTCACAAAGAATGAGCATTCCAGCTTCTATAGTTTTGGAGGAAATTAGCTGTGACGCACGGACAGATGGACAGACGGACGGACGGATGGACAGACGGACGGACAGACGGACGGATGAACAGACGGACGGACACACAGGCCGCGAAACTAGTAGGTCTTTGTAAAAAATTTTTTACAAAGACCTAAAAAGGGAACAACCTTGGATGAAAGTAGTAACAAATAGTTTCTAACACTAACAAAATCACCTAATAACCAGTTCAGCACCATTGTAAAATACGTGTACAACCAGTTTCTTCATTCCTTAGATTTAAAATTTGCAAAATTTTGTAAAATTAATTTGCAATATTTTGGAGATAGTGAGATTATTATTTACATTTGATATGCATATATATCGTATCCTAATTATTTTTTTTCTTTAAAAGCCGTCGGACCTTGCTTTGTTGTGTGAGCAGACGCATTTCGACTACTTCGTGTCATCTTCAGTCCACAACAAAGCAAGACCCCACAGCTTTTATAGAATAAAGAGAATTGGCCTGCGGATATCCAATAAACAAAATTCTTGACTATCCTAATTATTATTAAGTTCAGAGTTTACCGAATGAAATTAGAACTAGTGTAAATATAAAAACAAATAGTCAAGTAATCAATGTAGTGCTTTTTGAAGAAAATAATATGAATTCCAAAAGAATCACACGACTTTCCTTTCCAGCCTGTCCTTCTTTTTTCAGCGGGAGTGAGAACGAACGGTAAGTACGCCGTGAAGAGGGTAGGGTTCTAGAAATCCGCGGATGGCCGGTTTCGCGTCGCGTGCGGTATGCGGTACCACCGGCTGCCTTGCGTTTTCATTAGAGTAGGGTTCGTCGGAGTTAAATTAACGTAGTATATTTTTCGGTACCGTGTCGGTCAAACTCGGGAACGCGAAATATAACCTAGTTTTTTTGTATTGTTGACTGAATGAAAGAAAGAGAATACGGAATAAAGTAAAGTAGGTTTCGTTTCCGTATGGTTGAAATTTTGATGCGTTTGAAACGGGCACTTAATGGTGGCTAAAACACGTAATCGAGCGTAATCCATTTAAAGACCAGTAACCGAAATCCTCCCCGAACTAGCTGGCCGACAAGTAACCACCGCGAAATGGATTACGGGTGCACGGACTCGTTGGCCGGTTAGTACCATTCGTTGGCACGACTCGGACTTCACGTCTAGAACAAATGAGAGGTTGGTTTCGATTTCGTTCTAGCGGACGTAAAAGAAAAACATCACTACCCTGATGATGTTATCGATGATTATGTCGTCACAAAAGGTATACGATTGGTCATTTAAAAACACTAATGGCACCATTACGACAATAACAAGTGTAGAAATACTGGAAAGGGTCCGTATGCTTGAGACTTATTGATCACCAACCATGAAGAACCACGGTAAGAACATTAAAATATAGTAGACTAGTTGCAGTAGTCAGTTGTAATGTTTTAAAATTTTAGGAGGTCTGCAAAGGACAGCAGCGATGAAATGCTGCCTCAGGGCGCTATAGCAATCAAGCTTGCTGAAAATTAGCATACTGGATGTTTTATTGATCTGGTTTGGATCATAGATTTAATTCATTATAAACACATTCCTCGTAATGTTTTGGAAACTTTACAAAAATTAAAATATCATTTGTCAATAAAAAATGTAGTCAGACATGATGATGGCCATCATTTGCATGCTAACATACATTTGTATTAAGGGTGCATATATATATATATATATATATATATATATATATATATATATATATATATATATATATATATATATATATATATATATTGTCGCGTGTTATTGGTTCGCGGCCTATAATTTTAACGTTCCGGGAAAGTGAAAACGCAATGTCTTTTAATTTAAGTTAAAAGAGTTTATTCAATTAAATAAAATGCACAATAATCAGTTAACACTTTTCACTAATTTTAATTGTCACTATTAAAATTATCTAACACTTGTCCATAAATTTATTATCGCAATTGTCTTCTAAATTACTTCACTATTACGAAACACACTTTTCTACTACTCGATCAATTCTCACTCCACACTTTCGCATTTGTTTGTTATCGCGGTTCTAATGACTGATCCCCCCATTCATTCAGCTCGCTTTTATATAGGGTCTCTACCTATTCACCCATTTCTCGTACGTTGGTGAATGTTCTACCGAGAGGTACCTGGTAGATTCGAGCAAATTTAATGAATGGAGTGACGTCACTTGCAGATGTTGATCATGCTTGTTGGGTTCACGTGGTTTCGAGTGAATTCGTGTTCTTCATTGTTGTGAAAACAATTGCGACAGTAGCTCGCAGAATTATTTGTACATGTAATTATTTGTACATGTAACACTGCCCCCACCTCAGTTCTTTTCGCCCCGAAAAGATGTGTCGCTATTTGTAGTCAATTCTCCCTGGGTGTAATATGGGGCAAGACGGTCCAGATGCACGATTTTCATTTTATCTCTCGGCTTACGATGTTCCTGTATTCGGTATACGACGTCGTTGATTCGCTTTGTAACTCGGTATGGTCCCTCCCAATTATGTTGCAACTTTGGAGACCTACCCTTTCGCCGTTGCGGGTTATAAAGCCACACCAAGTCATCTTGCTGGAAGCCAGTAGAATTAGCCTTTAGATCATACCTGGTCTTCATGCGGTCAGTAGCCGATTCGAGGTGTTTTCGCACTGTCCGATGTATCTGGTTCAACCGTTGTCTTAGATCACTTGCGTACTCCGAGACCGTTTGGGGTTTCTCAGGGGGTGTTCCGAACTTTATATCGGCTGGCAGACGAATAGTCTTTCCAAAAATGACTTTGGCTGGGGCTTGGCCCGTCGATGCATGTTCGGCAGCTCTGTACGCCATCAAAATTAGTGGGATATGTCGGTCCCAGTCCCTTTGGTTCTCGTCAACCATCTTGGCAAGGTGTTTATTGAGCGTGCCGTTGAAACGTTCGACCATTCCATCGGATTGGGGATGCAGCGGTGTTGTCCTCGTTTTCCGTATTCCGAGCAGCTCGCACATTTCGCCAAAAACTAGTGACTCAAAGTTTCGGCCTTGATCCGAATGTAATTCGCAAGGTACGCCGTACCTACTGACCCAATTTAACACTAGCTGTTCAGCTACGGTAGTTGCTTCCTGGTTGGGAATGGGGTAGACCTCGGGCCACTTGCTGAAATAATCGGCTACAACCAGCGTATATCGATTTCCCCAATCGGTTTCAGGAAAGGGTCCTGCGATGTCAACAGCAATCCTTTCGAGTGGCACGCCTACGTTATAGGCTTGCATTTGTCCTCTCAGTCGTCGCTTTGGGCCTTTGACGGAAGCGCAAATTGTGCATCTGTGACACCAATCCTCTACGTCTTCTCGAGCGTGGAGCCAGTAGAACCGTTCCCGCAATTTCGCTAAGGTCTTGTTAACACCAAGGTGGCCTCCCGAGGATCCTTCATGCATTTCCTTAACCACATCGTGGATTCGGCTTTTGGGAAGTATAGTTTGCATCCTATAGGAGCTACAATCCGCCGTTTCCCATTTCCGCTTGAGTACGCCACCCTCCACCTGAAGGGAGCTCCATTGTGCCCAATAGCTTTTCAGGGTTGCGCCATGCATTGAAACGTCTTTCCACTCAGGTCGCCCAGTCGTCTCCTTCCATACGAGCAATGGTCCGATGTCTTCATCAGCTAACTGGGCATTTCGAATCTCCTCCGATGACCAACCTTCATCGAATTCGGCCGTTATCACTCGCAGATTAACGGGCAGCTCCTTTTCCTCAATCCGTTGGCAATGTTTGCAGTTAGCTGGACATGGATGACGAGATAGGGCGTCAGCGATTCCATGAACTCTGCCCTTGTGAAGCAGTTGGGGCCTCACTAGGTCTGGTCGGATCGTCGATCGGGTTGCACCAGTGTCGTTTGTTAGGGTGCATTGTTCTTCATCAACTTGACCAGGAAGGCATCTGTCTGCTTCTCCACGATGTTGCCTTGCCACGGTGCTGGGGATGTCGATACTCCTAGCCAACGTTCGCCCCACGAAGTTGGCCCTTGCAGTTTGATGGGCCTCCATTCTAGGCTCCTGACACGGTCTGGATCTCCACCACCCTGGACAATAGCTCGGTCTTCTTCCCTTCTTGCAGTCTCTTTGCAGGTGACCTTTTTCCCCGCAATTCCAGCATCTAGGCGCACCATTCACCTGCAGCTCTCGCTCAATTCCCACGCGCTCACACCTGCAATTATTTGCCACTACCTCGCGAACCCGGGCAGTGGTACGGGTCACATTTTTGGCTGCCTCAAAATTTAAACTATAAGCCAATGCATCCTTGACTGTTTGCTTTTGAGCTAACCGCACGGCTTGTTGCAATTCCTTGTCCTTTAAGGCGCTGATGAATGCCTCTGCTGCTACGTCATCTCGATGTTCTGGGTCGTACGCTGGGTAAGCCAAGAGTGCCAGTCGCTCAATGTCTTGTGCTAGCTGCTGCAAAGTTTCGCCAGACTTCTGCATCCGATGCCGTAGCTGTGCCCGGTAAATCTGCTTCAGATGATCGTCTCCATAACGCATGTCCAGCGCATTCATTATAGCAGCCGGGTTTGAATGCAGCTCAACGGGGATAGTCTGCAAAAGCTCGGCAGCTGGGCCTCTTAGAGCAAGAATTAACGCAGTTGCTCGTTCCTGCTCATTCCAGTGATTTATCCTAGCGGCTGCTTCAAACTGGATTTTGTAAATACTCCAGACCGTTTGCCCATCGAATATTGGTGCTTGCACATTTCTAGATGAGCTTTGCGCTGCGGTTATAATTGGGGCTGGTGAGGTGGTTACTACTGCCTTTGTTGCTTCGAATTCCTTTTTCATATTTTCCATCTCATTGTTGATTCTCTCCTCGACCTGGCTGACCTTTTCCTCGACCTGGTAAACCTTTTCCTCGACCTGGTCAACCTTTTCCTCGACGCCTTTAATTTGTTTGTTGAGACTACCGAGCTCCGCTTTTATTTCGGTTGACTGTTTCTCCAGCTTCTGTGTGATGTCTGCCTTAATGTCTGCTTTGATTTCGATTGCTTGTTGGTCCAGTTTCGCTGATTGTTCGTTTAGCTTCGTTGATTGTTCATTTAACTTCGCAGTCAGACTCGATGACATCAGCATTAACATTTGCATTAGCGCATTTTCTGGCTCCTTCGATTTTGGTGTTTCTACTTCTCCACCTTCTGCGCCTTTTTCCGCATCTGAGAACTCACTCGAATCCAGATTCACGCCTTCCGACTCGATCGCGTCGCGCAAGCGTGCAATCAGTGTGGCCTTTGTACCTTGCGTAGCCAGATTTCGCTGTTCTAACTCTTCCTTGAGCTCCGACATGGTCAATTCATTGATTCTTAGATGCAAGTTTCGTGGCATTTTTAATGTTTCTTTAAATTTTACTATTGTGCACTATAAAAATGTTCAAATTTTCACTTTCAAAATTTTTCTATCCCACTTCTGACACCATTGTCGCGTGTTATTGGTTCGCGGCCTATAATTTTAACGTTCCGGGAAAGTGAAAACGCAATGTCTTTTAATTTAAGTTAAAAGAGTTTATTCAATTAAATAAAATGCACAATAATCAGTTAACACTTTTCACTAATTTTAATTGTCACTATTAAAATTATCTAGCACTTGTCCATAAATTTATTATCGCAATTGTCTTCTAAATTACTTCACTATTACGAAACACACTTTTCTACTACTCGATCAATTCTCACTCCACACTTTCGCATTTGTTTGTTATCGCGGTTCTAATGACTGATCCCCCCATTCATTCAGCTCGCCTTTATATGGGGTCTCTACCTATTCACCCATTTCTCGTACGTTGGTGAATGTTCTACCAAGAGGTACCTGGTAGATTCGAGCAAATTTAATGAATGGAGTGACGTCACTTGCAGATGTTGATCATGCTTGTTGGGTTCACGTGGTTTCGAGTGAATTCGTGTTCTTCATTGTTGTGAAAACAATTGCGACAGTAGCTCGCAGAATTATTTGTACATGTAATTATTTGTACATGTAACAATATATATATATATATATATATATATATATATATATATATATATATATATATATATATGCACCCTTAATACAAATGTATGTTAGCATGCAAATGATGGCCATCATCATGTCTGACTACATTTTTTATTGACAAATGATATTTTAATTTTTGTAAAGTTTCCAAAACATTACGAGGAATGTGTTTATAATGAATTAAATCTATGATCCAAACCAGATCAATAAAACATCCAGTATGCTAATTTTCAGCAAGCTTGATTGCTATAGCGCCCTGAGGCAGCATTTCATCGCTGCTGTCCTTTGCAGACCTCCTAAAATTTTAAAACATTACAACTGACTACTGCAACTAGTCTACTATATTTTAATGTTCTTACCGTGGTTCTTCATGGTTGGTGATCAATAAGCCTCAAGCATACGGACCCTTTCCAGTATTTCTACACTTGTTATTGTCGTAATGGTGCCATTAGTGTTTTTAAATGACCAATCGTATACCTTTTGTGACGACATAATCATCGATAACATCATCAGGGTAGTGATGTTTTTCTTTTACGTCCGCTAGAACGAAATCGAAACCAACCTCTCATTGGTTCTAGACGTGAAGTCCGAGTCGTGCCAACGAATGGTGCTAACCGGCCAACGAGGCCGTGCACCCGTAATCCATTTCGCGGTGGTTACTTGTCGGCCAGCTAGTTCGGGGAGGATTTGGGTTACTGGTCTTTAAATGGATTACGCTCGATTACGTGTTTTAGCCACCATTAAGTGCCCGTTTCAAACGCATCAAAATTTCAACCATACGGAAACGAAACCTACTTTACTTTATTCCGTATTCTCTTTCTTTCATTCAGTCAACAATACAAAAAAACTAGGTTATATTTCGCGTTCCCGAGTTTGACCGACACGGTACCGAAAAATATACTACGTTAATTTAACTCCGACGAACCCTACTCTAATGAAAACGCAAGGCAGCCGGTGGTACCGCATACCGCACGCGACGCGAAACCGGCCATCCGCGGATTTCTAGAACCCTACCCTCTTCACGGCGTACTTACCGTTCGTTCTCACTCCCGCTGAAAAAAGAAGGACAGGCTGGAAAGGAAAGTCGTGTGATTCTTTTGGAATTCATATTATTTTCTTCAAGAAGCACTACATTGATTACTTGACTATTTGTTTTTATATTTACACTAGTTCTGATTTCATTCGGTAAACTCTGAACTTAATAATAATTAGGATAGTCAAGAATTTTGTTTATTGGATATCCGCAGGCCAATTCTCTTTATTCTATAAAAGCTGTGGGGTCTTGCTTTGTTGTGGACTGAAGATGACACGAAGTAGTCGAAATGCGTCTGCTCACACAACAAAGCAAGGTCCGACGGCTTTTAAAGAAAAAAAATAATTAGGATACGATATATATGCATATCAAATGTAAATAATAATCTCACTATCTCCAAAATATTGCAAATTAATTTTACAAAATTTTGCAAATTTTAAATCTAAGGAATGAAGAAACTGGTTGTACACGTATTTTACAATGGTGCTGAACTGGTTATTAGGTGATTTTGTTAGTGTTAGAAACTATTTGTTACTACTTTCATCCAAGGTTGTTCCCTTTTTAGGTCTTTGTAAAAAATTTTTTACAAAGACCTACTAGTTTCGCGGCCTGTGTGTCCGTCCGTCTGTTCATCCGTCCGTCTGTCCGTCCGTCTGTCCATCCGTCCGTCCGTCTGTCCATCTGTCCGTGCGTCACAGCTAATTTCCTCCAAAACTATAGAAGCTGGAATGCTCATTCTTTGTGAAAAGGTCAGAAGTGACGGTCTCTCGAAAGTTAAGGTCTTACCAAAAATGTAAAAAATTTTAAGGGGGTCCCCCCAAATAACGAATTAGCCCTTAAAAATTTTTTTTTATCAAAGGTAGTCGAGTGGGGTATCAAACGAAAGGTCTTAATTAGAACTTTTAGAATTTGGAATTGGGGGTCCAGGGGAAGGAAAAATGTACTAAAACATAGGCAGCACAAACTAGAGGAAGCGAATCGATGAGTTCACCGCCGTTTTCAACAATCCGATTCCATTTGGCTACCCACAATTTGAATTCTTCAATGACTCCTGAGATAGGAGTTTGCAGAAGCTTCTGGTAAGTTTCCGCTGCATGGCAAACGTCTTCAATGTCCTCCACTGTGTGTGAAGTCCAAGGCAGAAACACTCTCAACCGAAAAAGGTTCATCACGTCTGTGGAGAGTCTTTCGTTGAGGTCTGTTACAACGTTGTCCAATAGAGGAATGAAAATCCTTCTCCTGAAATACTCCTCCGGGGTTTGATTTGGTTGGTGATTATCTCGATGTTTTTGGCGAGAAACAACACGAGGTGCTTTCATCTCCACATCCAACTGTTTATCGAGATTTTCAGTTTCAGTATACAGCTGTTGAAAATCGGAATCAACCTCGCTTCTTTTCTTCTCTAGAACAATCAAAGATCTGCTATCAAATCGGTTGCTTTCTTCAGATCTTATGATGGTTTTTGGAGTATTCGGCTTAATGGTAAAGTTACTCCTGAAGAATACAAAAACCAACAAAATTATTGTAAACTAATTTTCTTCTTTGGTTTATGATTATTTTTGTTTTATTAATTAAATTGAGTAATTTCTTGAAAAGTAAATTTGAATCAAGTCGTTCCTCAACAGAGCAAAATATGTCTGCGTAATTTTTTCAAATCGTTCAACTGAAAAAATGAAAAAAGTATACGTTATATACATACCAAGAACATCATTCAAGCAAGCAGTAGAAATCAGGAACGTTGGATTAAGAAGAGTATGAAGAAGTTTAGTAGCAGAAGATGCACTTTTCTCATCCCGCCACGCTGAAATCTCTTCAAGTGCTTCACAAATTTTTAATAACCTTTCACCTTAAAACTGCAGGTGTCCTACGTGATTTTCAACCCATCGTGTCTCGCAAAGACTTTGTAGAGATTTTTTACCAAGCTTGTTTTCGAAAACAACGTGTCTTTTTGAAGAAGCATTTGAAAAAGCTACAATGGTTTTCATTGTCCCTGAAGCATTTCGGCAGTTTGTGTCATCCGATAATTTCAATAAAGAATTGTTCAACACATGGTTATTGCAAGGACAACGTCGTGCTTGAATTGCTACTTTCATCAACTCGTGACATGCCCCTTTCAAGTCAGACGCCATCACTGAGCAACTGTCTGTACCGATTCCAACCAAGTATTGCAGATCCAAGTCAAATTTGTCACACAAATCTATGACAATATGTGCCACTGCATCTCCAGGTAAACGACGCTCGTTACCTTCCACATCTTCAGAACGAATCGCAGAGTACGCGTCGCAAAATGTAACAAAATCTTCTCTGGCAACTCTATTCTAGACGTAGCGAAGTGACAAGCTGAGTTGTTCAGTGTGTGAGTTGTCGGTTGTCTCGTCAAATATAACAGAGAAAAATGTTGCTGCTCTTACTCTATTCAAGATAACTTGCTGAATTTCCTCTTTGCAGGCTTCTATCAGTTGATTTTGGTTGGTTTTGCTAATGTACGTTGCGTTTGCACCTGCGGTTTCTAAATGTTGCTGGAGAGAAGAGTCACCAGAATCAATTCTGAAGCGAAGGAGAGCTCTAAAGTTCCCATCATTTGCCACCAGACTGTCTCCTCCGTCGGTCCTATCCAAGAGCGATCCATCATCCCTATGTCCACATAAAGAAATATTTTGCCGACCACAAAAAATGATCGTTTTGATAATAGGCATTAATCGTTCTCGATTTTCTTTAACCTGCGAATATCGCTGTACATAGACCTGGCTGACCACTTCTGATGCTGGATTGTGAAAAGTCTGGTGAAAATATTTGCCAGCTTCTACCGCCTTCTGGTGATATTGGTTTCGTTGGTGAACAGAAAGCGCTCCATTTTCACCAAGTAAGTCGTCAAACTTTTTCAGCGGTTCTTGAACTAGACGCTTCAGATAAGTGTTTGTTTGGTAACCTCCTCCTGAGCTCGACGCGAATAGTACGCAATACTTACAATAAAGACCTTGATCTTCATGAGACAAAACCAGCCAAGGGAATTTCTCTAGATATGATTTTTGAGCGTACTTCTTCCTTTCTTTCCCATTCTTCATCACGACATTATGAGGAAAAATATAATCGGGAGGAGGTTCCCAGTAATGTTTCAGTAAATCCGCCTTAGTAAAATCGTCAATGTTGCGTTGGTTTGCGTAAGACCCTATATCGGACGCGAAATGAGGCTTGCAGCATAGTTCGTTTGTATGCGTAGTATTCGCTGAATGGGAAGTGGACGGAACATTTTCAAGCCTATCAGTGATGTTCGAAATACTAGCTGATGGTATGAACTCTTTCGCCGACGATGATGCATCAGAACTAGATTGAGACTCCGGTTTCTGACTTTTAGAAAAGAAAGAGTCAATTGTTCTTGTGGAAGCTGGTCGTTGTTTCATATACAATTGTATTGATAATTTACCATAATGCATTCGCCAAATTGAAACTTTTAATTTTCTTTGTTACTGGATTAAGAACCAGAATATAAAACCAGCCAACTGGAAGGAATCAATAAAAAGTGTTGAAAAACTGGAAACAAAAAAAGTGATAAATATTTACGAGAATTTCTATAAACGAATTCAGAAAATTCGGTTTGTATTGTTATTTTTGCATTTTAAGCTTTTGCCTGGATCCCACTTAAAATATAAGCTTTTTTATTTCACTATAACACTTTCCCGGACAAATCAATGTCATTTATCCGTACTACTAATTAAAATTTCACTGCGATATCACCGAGTATTGTCGTATTAAACTATCCATGCCATCCTTAACAAAACAATGAGATACATACATACATATAGTATATGGCAAAAACAAAAGAAGTCGATTCAATGCGTTGCCTCAATTGCGTTTATTTCACTTATTTCGCGGATTATTTACTGAAATTCCACGACAAAATTAGCAGAAAACTGTAACGTTCACGCGTAAATACTCGTTGTAGCATCAATTTTCACGAACTTTCGGGAAAACTGATCTATACGAAATCCCGATGATAATCATAGAGACGAGGCGAAATGACGGTAAAAAATTTTCAAGACACCGAAAATACATGCATATACATTAGGAGGTCTGCAAAGGACAGCAGCGATGAAATGCTGGCTCAGGGCGCTATAGCAATCAAGCTTGCTGAAAATTAGCATACTGGATGTTTTATTGATCTGGTTTGGATCATAGATTTAATTCATTATAAACACATTCCTCGTAATGTTTTGGAAACTTTACAAAAATTAAAATATCATTTGTCAATAAAAAATGTAGTCAGACATGATGATGGCCATCATTTGCATGCTAACATACATTTGTATTAAGGGTGCATATATATATATATATATATATATATATATATATATATATATATATATATATATATATATATATATATATATATACTGTGCTCAAAGGTACCTAATATTGAAACAATTCATTAATGTGTCTATGAGTTTTGTTGAATCGGATAAAATCTTGTTTATGTGCGTAAAAAACTCAATGTGTCTAGATATATTGTGGCTTGTAGTGATTACAAAAATTTTATAATTCGTTAAGGACAGCAGTAATGGAATGCTGCCTTATATAGCTCAAGATCAGTGCTTAGCTGGAAATGACATAGTCTAGGGCCACGTACATATCCTGGAAGCCTTGTTTTTTGTAGTGTCACTGTGTCTTTCCCTTCCCACTAAGCCCACTACAAAACTTTTCACATCTACAAACTGATGATGGAGCTAATTGCAAAATGGCAGAGGCCAGAACTACCTATCTTCCTTCTGCCTAATTTTGGCCGCATCGGCTCAGGGGAAGTCACCATATTTGACAAAGGATGCTATGGCCTGCGACAAGAGGATGCTATGGCCTGCGACAAGAGGTAGCTATACCTAAGCTCCAGATGGTATGAGTCCACATGTAAGCCATTCCATTCCAATTTCAAAATCTGAGCAACGATGAATTGTCTTCGTTGACCGAATCAAACTAGCATTTCCTCGGCTTCTCTACTGGCCTCTGCTCTTAAGTTTTCCCAACGAATACCTTTTTGCGTATTCTTTGTTCATTCATACTATTCATGTACGCATCTCTCTGCAGCTTCAGCAGTCTTACAATCATTGAGACCTCCATCTCGTTAAAAATTTCATACAGGTCCTGATTGTATCGAATTCGCCATTGTTTCCGGTCTAGTTTCGCTCCAATTATCCACTTCAGGACCCGTATTTCGAAAGCGTTCAATATGTAGTAGTGTAAAGTAGTGATATGCCTCTATAGCTTCCACACTGTAGCTTGACATGTTTTCTGTGGGCAGGGAATATAATTGATTGGCTCCACTCGTCCACTCTTGTTGTCAAATGTGCTGGATAACTTAATGAATGGCTTCCTGAAGACCGCTGCTACCATAATTAATTAGCTCAATGAGCTTTGATGGTGGAACAAGCTTCATACAGAGTTTGCGGAGCCAATGGAAACTCTTCGGGAATATCTATAGGCTCTGATGTTCTAGAGCTATGCGGAGGATGAAGGAGGTCCTTGAAATATTATGCCCATCTTTCCTTAATCCTGTTTTCATCTGCGATGAAATCTAATAATACATTCTCTAAAATTGAATTAGTGGAAATTTTACTAATTTTCAGTGAAATTTTGATTACGGCCACAAATTCAAAGCTTTTGAATTCGACTTTTTCAATATTTTGGAAACAATAGGGTCTTCTAACCAATATCCCGGTGCCACCTCCCCCACCACCGTTTACCCTATCGTTTCTTACGAATACAAAATCTTTGAATTTCATGGAGTGCCATGGATTGAGGTGGGTTTCAGTGAGAAGCATGATGTCAGACTTTCGCTTAGCAATAAATTCAAGGAGATAATCACGTCGATGTATAGCAACAATAGAGTTGACGTTGATCGATATGAGGCGAAGCAAAGCCATGGGAATATGACTGGAGGACAACTTATTATGAGGCATTGGAAAGACCTAAACGCTGAAAAGCAAAGTCAGTTTTTGAATCTTGTTTGCGATTCTCTCCGATAAAGCATTAAGTTGCTAGTAAATTTTGAGCAGCAGCTCATTATTGCCTCTTACAATATTTACATTATTTCCAGCATTTTTTGCTGGTCCTCTGGCGGCGAGTGCAAATGATACTTCGGGCTTGACGAAGTTGGAAGGTATGATATTATTGTGTACTTCATACTTAAACACGTGTGTGCACTTGTGTTTGTTTTGAAGCAAATTTAACTTTTGTATCTTGATATCGGGAGCATCTTCGATATGATGCTGGGTGACCAAAAACACAGCAGTTAACGCAGTATAATTTTTCTTTAGGCTCCGTCTGAGCCAACTTGCACTCATCGGGAGCATCAACGTCTTTGCATTTGACGCACCAATAGTGCATGGCACAATTGGCAACCGAATGTCCAAATCGTTGACACCGACAACACTGGTGGACTTCTCTTTTCTGGCGGCGTTCCCACCTCACCACTCTGAAGTTCAAGTACCTTATTTGTTGAAGGGCACGTGGACTGCTCTTATTTGCAATTTGTACCAGGTAAAGTGGTAAATTCTTCCTTTCTACGGTCGACCTTCTTGTCGCAAAGGCTTTGACTGAAACAAAATCAATATCTGGTACAGCTTCTTTGAGCACCTGAAGAAGATCAACCGTATCCTCTCCGCTGTCCAAACCCTTCAACAAGAATATCTTATTCTTCTCACTTTTCTGGGTATAGGTGAAGTGTGGAACCTCCCCAGAATTCGGTGCATCTATGGCTGACTTGAAATTGACCAGTGATTTCAACCTCATAGTTAATTTTTCGGCGCTGACTCTTTTGATCTCGAAATTGGATAGCTTATTTTCGGCTTCCAATAGTCGAACCATATCCATTCCGCTTTGTCCGAACACGTTGTTTGGCGGAACTTTTTAGTTCTTGTTGGAAGCTTTTTCAGAGGAGCCAGCAGAACTGCGAGCTGGTTTCTTCTTCTGATTTTTATTTTTTAATTACTGAATAAAATTTAAGTCATTATCTTGATTAGAATTACCTTCGATGTTTTCTTCAATTTCCATTTCTTCGGTTAATCCCTCCAGCTCTGCAAAATAGTTTTGATTCTCGTTGGTGCCACCAGCACTTTGAACTTCTTCTGGATTTGTTTGTTTTGCACTTTTCTTCGCCTTTGTCACCTGTTGCCATTGATTTTGCGGCTGCGGTTTTTGAGGCTTCATCCCTTTCTCGAATAGATCCTTGAGGGACTGTATCTCTAGCGTTAGATTATCATTTTCTTTTTGAAATTCGGCCATTTGTTGATTGTCCGCTATTATTTGCAGCTTGCACCCTCCATATGCGGAGTTTTCTTCGTTATGTTTTCTTTTGGTGATTATCGCCAGTTTCGTATTCGTCGTTTCCCCAGGTTGGCCCAACGGTGTGAAGCCGTTGGGCTCCTTCATACCAGGGACCCTGAAGTTTTCTTTGGTTCTTTGCTTTTCTTTACCAATCGAAGTAAAAAAAATCGATAGAAATTTCCTGAGTCGATTATTTCGACAATGTAATTTTTTTTCGATATAAATTAACTTCGGACTTTGAAAACTTTTGACAGGAGCGATTTAAAAGACATCTATACGCAAAGACCGCTACGATCCATCATTGAAGTTGTTCGTCTATTCGAGCCGTCTGAGAGCTTAAGTGCCCAAGTTTATTTAGGTTGCTTACCAAATTTGTTCGAAGAAATGCCACTGAAAAATTACCTTAACATATGGTATCCTGAGCATTATGCCCGTACAATACGAGAAAAATATGCACTGTACGAGAGTAGTTGTACCTGAAAAAAATTGTTTTCTCCTCAACTATGCAGTTATCTTACGAGTGTCATTCTAGCTTTGAATCCAGACTAAATGCGTCATCTTTTAAAGTTAGTTAGCAAAACGGTGAAGTATATTTTTTAAGCAGTGCAGTCGGTCAAAGTTGGAGGATATAATTATTTTGAATTCAATGTTGGGCAAAAATGAATGAATCACGATTCTAAGTTATCAAAAGTGCTGTGTTTTGATTGGATACCTTTTAATGAGGTAACTGACTAGATTCTATGATCTGCCATACTGTTTCAGATACCATTTTGGATGAGGAGATTTTTTTCTTCGGCACTGTGTTCTACATGCGAAGCCGTTTGATTTGATAGCCATAATCAAGGGGTTGGGAAAAAATTTGTAATCCACCATTTTGTGGTGGCGGCCGTCTTGGATTCGTAATGATGCTGAATATATATAATTGTATCCCCCTGATACATACGATTACTTTTGTAGTGAAGGTAGGTATAAAATGTCCGTGAAGGACTGCAGCGATGGTCTGCTGCCTCGGCGGAAGAAGATGGTAGGATTCGCCGAGATTGGCGTTGTCTGGGGACGCGTGGATGCGCTGGCAGGCTAGCGTTGCGATGTCGTGGGGCGGGGTTTTCCCCCAGCACAAGGACCCACTACAAAAAAACTTCGCATTCACGAATTCTCGGGTCTAAAAAAATGCTCGACCGAAGTCGAAAAATGTAGGTAACTGACTGAAATGGAAAATTGCTTGCTCGGAGAACAAGTCGAAACGAGCCAAAACAGACGGACTTATGGAGACTTCGCCATTACCCGACGATTCTTATGGCCCACAAATAAGAATGGGGCAACCGGATGGATCAAGATCCAAATGTTGACGTGGCCATATATTTCCCTTCTGAGTGGAAAACTCTTACAAACATACTTTGCATGAGCCTTCCCATTAATGGAGAAATATACACGTGACTGATTTATGTCAAAGAATTATGTGATCGGATCACATAACCCTATACCATAAAAGTGCACGCGAGCGGAAGGTCACTCGACCCGGAAAGAGCCCCTGTAAACTACGAACAGGGGGAGCGCGCCCGATGGCTAGCCCATTTCAGCGAAAAAGCGTTCCATCGTGCCGGATCCCATAACCCGTTCTGATCGAGCAAATGGAAAGACCGATTTTATAATTTATCTAAACATTTTTATTATTATTTAAGTAAAAATGAACGTTTTACTTGTTTGAATACCCGTCGTTCAAGGAAATTATATTGCAGAAAAATGTATTACAGTTTAACTTTTATTTTGTTTTTTTTTTATGAAATCTATATGTACATATATATAAATATATATATATATATATATATATATATATATATATATATATATATATATATATATATATTATATATATATATATATATATATATATATATATATATATATATATATATATATATATAAATATCAATATGTGTATATATAAATATAAATGCATGTAAAAAACTTAGAAGAAATCAAACGGGTACTTACTCATCCTCCTCGACGAGCGCTCGTAGATGGGGTGGGCACATCTGTAACGTTTAATATTGGTTTTTTCTTTGTTTTAAATTTAAAAAATAAATTTCTCACATTTCAGCTAAGGATATGTAAATCATGGATTTGTAAACAATCATTGAAAAAGGTTAAATACGAAATTTGAATCTTGAATTTGCTGTTTTTTCTGACACAAAAGTACACAAAACGATAACTGTTCAGATTTACAGTAAGCAGCAGATGAAAGATCTGTTTGAAACCGGCTTTAAATTTTCACAGAAATGATGCTATCCTTAGGTTGTGTCCCTGCATTAGGTTTTCCATTGCACGAAAGGTAACTTTTATGTATAGAAAATAAGTCTTTTATGTATAGAAAATAAGTCTGTTATGGAAAGTATACTCGTATGCAGTGAAATGAAATCGGTGTCTTTGTGAATAGGGCAGACGTAAAGACGCGATGATAGAAGGCAATATTCACGCAGGCACCACTGTTTAGCACCGCAACAGAATTACACTTTTCAAAAGCTGATTACCATTAATTTCTTCCCCTTGAAAGAATTTATATGCCAGTAATATTTGCGCATACACTCAAGTCGATTAGTTTGGAAAGGTAGAACACAAGCGCAAACGCACGGTGACGTTTCGATTATTCAGATCTTTTCGACTTAAATGCACAAAAATAACTCCCCCGAATTAATATGTTGGTATTTAGATAAAAATCTCAGTAATCCGTGTGATATTCACAAAACACACCGCACCGCGTCCAATCGTTGGCAATGCGCAACCTCGACTTCCCTCTGTTTTTCCGTTGTCCAAGTTACTCCAGTTATAATCGCAACCTCTATAAGCCTTAGTGAAAATTTATATCCCCTTTGCAACCAATCAATTTCCAGTGCAGTGGGCATCAGAGGCCTCGTAGCGGACGTGCTCAGAACTCCATAAATATTTAATAGTGTCTGTGAAATCACTGGAGCAATTGTCGCAATTTATGTTCATCCCAAATGCGGCGATAGAAATTGACAATCTGATGGCTGTGACGGAAACTTTGCGCCAAAATAAATTCACACTGTCCGGCTCATAGACGCAGCGTTATACGAGGTGTGTTCAAAAAGTATCACGAATTTTGAATTTTCGCGGGTTACGTATTTTCGAATTTCGATTTATTTGTGGCGTTGTGTTGGTACTCATGTCTGTCACTTATGCCGACAAGCTCAGCCATTTTGAATGTTCACTTGATTGGTGATAGCTGCTTTACTTGCACGTGTTTTCAATCGTCTTCGATTTTTACTTATTCAAAAAAATGGATCAAAGAACGTGTATCAAATTTTGTGTGAAAAACGAAATTAAGTGCGCGGATGCATTCCGAATGTTGACTGTGGCATACGGAGAAGCTACCTTGGACCGAAGCAACGTTTATCGGTGGTACAAAATGTTTTTAGAAGGCCGAGAAGATGTGAACGACGAAGAGCGTGCCGGACGCCCGAGCACTTCAACAACAGACGAAACAATTAATGAAGTGGAGAAAATGGTATTGGCCAATCGTCGAATCACCGTTGGAGAAGTTGCTGAGGACCTAAACATATCGATTGGCTCGTGCCATTCGATTTTTATCAACGATTTGGGCACGAGACGGGTCGCCGCGAAATTCGTACCAAAATTGCTCAATTGCGACCAAAAACAGCAACGCATGAACATTGCTAATGAGATGTTAAACTCTGTCCGCGACGAACCAAATTTGCTCCAGAGGGTCATAACTGGTGACGAATCGTGGGTTTATGGTTATGACGTGGAAACCAAAGCTCAATCATCTCAATGGAAGCTGCCGCATGAACCAAGACCGAAAAAAGCGCGCCAAGCTCGGTCGAATGTGAAAGTTTTGCTGACGGTTTTCTTCGATTGCAGGGACGTGGTGCATCATGAGTTCTTGCCACAGGGAAGAACGGTCAATAAGGAATATAACCTGTAAGTTATGCGCAATTTGCGCGAAGCAATCCGCCAGAAACGTCCGGATTTGTGGGAGAACAAAAATTGGCTTTTGCACCACGATAACGCCCCTGCTCACACATCGTTGCTTGTGCGCGACTTTTTGGCCAAAAACAACACACTAATGATGCCGCAGCCACCGTATTCCCCAGATCTGGCCCCCTGTGACTTTTTCTTGTTTCCTAAACTGAAGAGGCCCATGAAAGGACGACGTTACGCTACGCTTGACGAGATAAAGACGGCATCGAAGGAGGAGCTGAACAAGATTTAAAAAAATGATTTTTTGAAGTGCTTCGAAGATTGGAAAAACCGTTGGCACAAGTGTATAATATCTCATGGGGATAACTTTGAAGGGGACAAAATAGATATTCATGAATAAATAAATAATTTTTGAAAAAAAACAAAATTCGCGATAGTTTTTGAACACACCTCGTATCAGAACGTTCTTTCAAATTCTTTACAAAAGCTTCTTTTGGTTATATGTTTCAATTACTGTTGATTCCAGCTAGAAAACAATTCTTACCACGCAACAATCCAACAAGCCATTTTCACATTACCTCTTTCAATCAATTTCTAAGTAATAGAAGGACGACACTTTCTTTACTGTTCATATTTGCAACGTCGTTTCTTCTTGCACCAGTTTCCGTGACTTTTCGGTCTTCCATCGCTTCATAGAATCCCATAGCACCAAATTCCAGTCATCCTCTTGTACTTTTCTGTATTTGCTCTATAACCGCTGACGACATTGGTGCATCTCTTTTTCGGCCGAATTTACTGTCCTTGTAAATCACCGTTATCTTGACAAAAAAGAGGATCTCTAGAGTAAGGATGATCAGTATTGGAGATATACAGATCGAATCGAAGCCAGCGGTGAAGTACCTGGGGCTACTGATCGACTCGAAGATGAGTTTCTCTGAGCAAATCAGGACAACGGCTGAGAAGGCTTCTTCGGGAATATCGGCTCTGATTCGACTTATGGTCAACGTAGGGGAACGCAGCCCGTCAAGAAGACACCTCTTGATGGGTTCTGTAGGGTCAGTGCTACTGTACGGAGCAGAGGTACGGGGCGACGCTCTCAGCAAGGAAGTATACCGAAAACGTTTGGCACAGGTACAGAGAAGAGGAGCACTGAGAATTGCATCTTCGTATCCAACAGTCTCGGACTCGGCGGTGAGAGTGATTGCAGGCGTGATACCTGCCACACTCCTTGCTAGAGAGCACCGCGCTATTTACCTGCGTCGAAACGAGGATGCGAGGGAGATGGTTGTCCGCGAGGAGAGACAGCGCTCGCTCAACGATTGGCAGCAGTCTTGGAGGAATTGCACGAAGGGAAGGTGGACTGCGCGCCTCATCCTGGATGTAAGACCGTGGCTAAATTGAAGGCATGGTGAGACTGACTTCTTTCTGACCCAGCTTTTGAGCGGGCACGGGTGTTTTCAGTCTTACCTGCACAAGATCGGTAAGTCACGGTCTCCCAATTATCGGTTTTACCAAGGAGAGGAGGACAATGCCTGTCACACATTTTTTGCGTGTACAAAATGGGTCAGGCTGCGAAGGGAACTTTACAGGGAACTTTGCAGGGAGCTCAGCCCGGATAATATAGTTGCGGTGATGCTCGAATCGGTTGACAAATGGAACCAGGTGGCACATTGTGCTCGGGCAGTCCTAAAAGATAAAAGGGCTCACAGCAGCCGGGGGCGCTGGGGCTGGGGGATCGCTCTTCTGGCAGTTCCTCTTCCCCTCTCCCCTCCTGCTAGGAAAGGGACTCCCCAGCTTGAAGGCGCTCCACGGCGTAACAAAACGAGACCTGGCCCGAAGTAATCCGTCAAACGGTTCCAGGGTAGGTTCTCAGGTTGACAGGGGAGGTGTTTAGTGGGTAGTCCAGTCGCGCATGGGAGTCCCACACTCTGTGCATAAATAGCATTCACCTCCCTACCACAAAAAAAATGTACATATATCACCGCATATAATTAGCGCGGCTTCCAATTCGAGCGGGATTGGCAGAAATTTTTATCGGGTCGTTTTCACTTGGCACTCCACTCACTCCACAACCTCGCGTACAAAACTCGAACATTCTCTTACGCGACAACGCTACAGATTTTCATATTCTGCGTTTTATTTTCATTAGTGAATTAATTGCAAGATTGAAATATTTAAACAGATGCGACGTCTCTGTCCACTTTGCTCTCGTCGTCGTCCACGCGGTCCCGCTATCTCCACCAGACTCCCGTCTTATTCCCGTCCCAGCTGAGTCTCCCCGTCAACACGGTGGTTTTTTCGTGCCCAAGCAAGTTTTTCTTCTTGCTTGTCCGCCGTCCACCGTAGTGTCACGCTGTTACGGTGGATGAAGACGAGCCCCTTGCTCAGCTGCTTTAAATTGCATTTATTGCTCAGCTGCTTTATATTGCATTTATTGCTCAGCTGCTGTAATTGTGATGCGGATGAAGTGGGCACATTCATGTTGCTATCATGTTGTAATCCTTGGATACAAATGTAATTCTGCCTTTTGGATTATGTGAACAGGATTTTTTCTTGGGTATGAGCATTCATTTTCAAAGTAATTTTTACGTTGATCTGGATTATGAAAATTCTGCATGGTTTTTATTGGTATTTAATGCGGTATTAGAGATCATTTTCCCTTGGTTAAGGATTAGGTGCTTGAGTCGGCGATGGTGATAGTGACTGGGCTGATTGAGGAGTTGGTTTGTTGTAAACTGGATTGTTTGGGTTGAATTGTGACGGGATATTAAGATTGGCCAGTAGATTCTTGTTTTGTAGCCGTATCGAGAGTTGTTGAATTTGCGTTTGTACGGTTTTCAATAGTTGCTGCTCTTGTGGCGTCAATTGAATGGTTTAACTCTAGGAACTGCGATAGCATTCACACTGATCAAGGGTGGCATCGTTTGAACAATCTCCGGTTGTGATTTCGGTGTAACAGTCACCGTAGGGAGATGAATTGCGTTTGGGTTGATTCCCGACAAATTCATTTGGTGATTCATACCAGATGTTAGTACTGATAGTTGATGGGAAGCAGCGCCAATGATATTTATCAGATTGGTGTTATTTGAACCTACGTTATTGTTGCTATTGCTTGTATTGCATTGAGCATTTTTCATTATATTTCGCTGCTGCTGGGAAATTCGCTGCATTGGTGCTGTCACGCCGACAAGCTTGTTTAGGCCCACTACAATTTTGGGTAGGAGATAGGAGGGTTTTCGAGCAGTTTACTTGTATGACTGCTCGATTACTACACTTTCTTGGCTCAGATTTTAAAAGTTCTAATCAAGAACTTTAATTTAATATCTCCCTAGAAATTTTTTTTTAAGGGCCACTGCCTGTTACGGGGTTGAAATCTTTGATAAGACCTAATCTTTTGAGAGACCACCACCACTCCTGACCTTTCAACAAAATTTGGACTTTGGAGGTGCTCTAGTTTCTGAGGAAATTTGCTGGGACGCACAGATAGACGGTCAAACAAACGCATAGACGGACAGATAGGACGTGAAACTAGTAGCTCTTTGTAAAGTTGGTTTAACGAAGCCCTAAAATCGAAAGTTTCTTGTACTAGGCAATTTTAGCGTTGAGTGCCGCAATTCTGTAACTTTGTATGAATGTAGCGTTCTTTTGAATAGAGGTCGGATAAAAGCCATGGTCTCATTTTGGGCATCGACAAACAAGTGGCTTTCAATTTTTACTTATTTTTATTTGAGCTGTCCTATTCACTACTACTAGTGTTTCGAAGGGAAATTGTAAAGAATGAGGGATGTAACGAAACGCAGCTCTGAATTTATCAAGAGCCCTTCAGAGTATCTCGTCGAAACCTCTTGATGCAGTATGTTCTCGCAACAACCCAAAATCGAAAATTTCAACCAAGTTTAATCGAACGTTCTATGGCAAAAGTTGACGTGCTAAACCCCAAACATGCAATTATCACCGGAGACAAATGAACATAGGGTGATTCTGCTTAGAGCATTTACACTCCAATGTAATTGTTTCTGTTTTCATATGCTAATTTGTTGGAAACCTTTCGAGGCAAACAATGCATGATACATCCACAGCATTCAAGTTCAGAGTCATGGTAACGATTTGGGATGTGAATCCTATTCAATTCTTCAAGAGGTGCTTCACATGCAGCTTTCGAGGGGTTGTCACTTGAATCTCTTGAATATGAAGTGGTGGAGGATACGGTGTCGAGGACCGTACGAACACATGAATGCTTCGTAAGTGTCTCAGTTTGCGGAGATGGCTCCATTCTCACATTTGTAGAAATAAATTTTAGCAAAATATAGAAGAAAAAGAAAACTATGTTCATAAAGTATGTATGTAAACGCGTGTGATAAATTTGCATCAATATATAATTTTCAAATTTATAAACGTCACCAATAACGTGCTGATTTTCAGACAATTTGTAAAATCAATATAAACAAATAAATATTATAGGGTATACTGCAAGAACAATCAGCTCCAATCAAAGGGGTGTGCGTGTAAAAGCGTGAATACTGAAAATGACATCTGCTATTGAGGTACATCTCAAATTTATCATTTGGAACATTTGAACCAAAAGTAAACAATTATATTCAAATTAGACACCACCAAGAGGATCCACCCGAATGGTACAATGTTGTTGCTGTGTTTACTTAACCAATTGATGAGAAATATTTACATAAGTTAATTATAGGAAACGCAAGGCAATTTGAACAATGCCAACAATATCAGCTACCTAGCGTCATGGGATTCATAAAGCAAACGGAGTTTGGGAGGCACTCAGTATTCACAACGTTTCAGATAATCCTCAATTGTTTGTTTTTTGGGGAGATGTCTATCCATGGTTTGCTATTACTTGGAAAAATGAGTCTAAATGTAATTAGATAACTATTCACCATGTCGGCACCATATGCATGGATTTCTGCAATGCAATGGAAAATAACGGATAAATGCTACATAGATGAATGAGGGTTTATTGATTGAAAGGGGTTAATTTATTGTATTTGGAAATTTATAGAGAAAAAATAAATTTTTGAGGTTTAATATTCTCAAACCCAAAAACAAAAGAAAATACTAAATAATTGCGTGATCTTAATCAATTTTACAAAGTTTTTTCTGGAATGAATTAAGAATGTAAGCTTGCATCAATTTTACATCATGATACAGTAGAGAGCAATTTTTCTTCTCCGAGGGCGCGAGTCTCAGCCGGGCCACTCAAGCCGCTCAGTGACAATATATTCACACTATCTTAATTTTTCATTTTCAAACATCGGCTGTTGTTTAAATCGTAAGACATTTTGAATGCTATATGGCATCAACATTTCGAACAAGTTACCTTCCACGAGTTCTTCCCACTAATTCAGGGCCACAAAAATACACAGGATATATTGGGTAAATCTGAAAAAAATCATAGAAGCAGGTCTTCATGAGTCTTGTACTCAACAAATGCCTCAGAAGTTGAAATTTGATCAATTTTGCTAATGAGCATACATTGTATTAAATTAAATAACATCAAATTTGCCAAAAATTCCTCTCGAAGTTTCTTTCAATAGGTGCACGTGTTATGAAAATTTCATAGAAATCGGGCCATAAACAATTAAGTGACAACCAAGGGTAACCATTTTTGGTTATCGATTTATCGATAGTGCCCTCAGACCGGGGAACCAAACGCGTCCCCAGGGTTGCGGATAGGGGAAGACCTTTCTCGAAAGGTTCGCTGCGAATAACCAATAAGCAGCCGCGGACAATGGTCGGCAGTCTCAGGACAAATACCTGAGTGTCAATGATCTTCACTGTGACATGACGAAATATATGGCGTCATAAATTATCCATATATCCTGGCAGTAGGTAAAATGCTATGGGAACGGAAACCCAGACAGAAAACCAAATCATGCAGGTCCACAAGGGGAACCAAATTACGGTGCAGGGGGTCGGATCCCCAGTACCGGCGGCAGAGGGTAGTGAGCGAGCAGGCTCCCGGCCGTCGTCATCCAGCGACTACAATGTTATAGAAGTGGTGAACTTGGCTTCTGTAACAGATATAACTACAAGCAAACAGGACGCTAGCACGGAGAACCCTTTCAGGCAAAAACCGCTGTTGGCAAGAACACCTATAAAACAAGTCACCGATTGCGGGGGGAGGCAGCAAACCCTAGAAACACTGTCAAAGTCAACATCACAGGTTAAATCATCGGAGACAGACGGACTAACGAACGAAAGAAGGCAGAGTGCGTTGTGCAACCTGACATCTTTGCGGCCTTTGGGCGCAGTAGAAGGACTATGCGCACCCCGGAGCGTCCAGTGCAAGACGTACACAATCCGGATCAAGCTGCGACACCAACAGAGGCCAGTGTAAGACTGGGGGAGGGAGAAGTTTTGCCGTTGGCTGATGCCACTTCAAACGCGACCCAAGCGATAGAAGCAAAAGGGCTAAGAAACGGGGGCCTCTCCCAAGACGTGGCGCCAAATAACACAATCGCCCTTGACCGCGCCGAAGAGGAGCGGCTTACTCGGAAAGCGGGGACTATCGTCAAACAACTGAGGGCTGCCTGCGAAGTGCAGAAAAACATAGGCAAGAGTGTCAAGAATGGCATTCTTGAACTGGAGGAGCTTTTCGGCCGCATAACGCACTATAGGCGGAGGTGGCTTGCAACCGAAAAACACCAAAAAGACACGCTCTCCCTCGAGGCATCAGTGGGTCCTAGCAGCAGCAAAGGAATGGCCGGTAGCCCAATTGAAGGCGACCGTGAGAAAAGGAGGAAGGACGAGACCATAAACGAAGTTGTCGCTCCAGGCGAGGAGTTTCATGTGGTGCGAATCAAGGCAGCGAAAAAAGCGGCCAAAAACCTACTCCTAGAAAAAACAGACAAAGAGCTCAACCACGAAAAGAACAAAGAACCCCCCGATATACCGCAGAAAACAAAAAGCAAACCGCGGCGCAAACCCTTGCGAGAGGCCCTGCTTATTAAACCCACTAAGAGCCGAACCTACGCAGATGTCCTCCGTGAAATTTAAGGAGCGGTCAAGCCAGACGACACCAAAACTGCCATCAAAGCAGTTCGACCAACCCGGACCGGTGGCCTGCTGGTGGAATTCGGGCCAGAGGCCACAAACAAAGATGCATTCCGTGACGCGGTTCAAAAGGTTCTTGGAGATGCGGCAACGGTTGCCTCGCTCGAACCAATGGCCACCCTGGAAATCAGGGACCTCGACTGCGTCACGGACAAAGCTGAAGTAGAGGATGCCATTAGGAGGGAGTTCCCCAGCTTAAGTGAAGTCAAGGCAAGATTGACACGTGAAAACACAAGGGGGCAACGCATGGCTATTGTCGAACTAGCTGATAAAGACGCCCAGCAAACCCTGGCGAAGGGCAAAATTAAGATAGGTTGGGTGATCTGCAGGATACGGAGAAGAGCGATCCCTATCCGCTGCTTCAGATGCTTCGAATACGGACACACCGCGTATGGCTGTAGGGGACCCGGCAGGAGATCTCTGTGCTACATATGTGGTGAAACGGGGCACAAAAGGAAGGAGTGCACGAACGAGGCAAAATGCATTCTTTGCAAGGATGCTAAGCTAGCACCCGGCGACCTCAAACATGAGCCGGGGACAGGGAGATGCTGGGTTTTCAAGGAGGCCATAACTAAAGCCAAATCGATACTCAAATGATCCGTATCCAGCAGGTCAATTTGCACCGAAGCACAAACGCCCAGGACCTACTTGAGCAGTTTGCGAGGGATAAGAAAGCTGACCTCCTGTTGCTGAGTGAGCAACATCATAACAAGGACTCGCAAGCGTGGTACCCTGACAAATCTAGTACCTCGGCCATCTGGGTTCGAGACAGCGCCCACCTTCAGGTGCAGGGCCATGGACGCGGGGATGGTTTTGTGTGGGTGCGGTGCTCAGGGATAACATATTTCAGTGTTTATCTGACGTCTAACGAGGCAATGCGATCTTTTCGAACCAAACTCGATGCCCTGGAGGACGCTGTCTCGAACACAGAGGGCCACATGCTGGTCGGGGGAGACTTCAACGCTAGAGCCATTGAATGGGGTATGCCACAATCCGACCCAAGGGGAAAGCAAATCTTGGACATGGCGGCCAGAACAGCGCTTTTTGTCCTAAATACTGGTAACACCCCTACTTTCCACCGCTGGGGTTGCGTAGGAACCATACCCGATGTGACACTCGCTTCGGAGTCCTTGGTACCTAGAGTGTGCAGCTGGCGAGTACTAGAGGACTACTCGGCTAGTGATCACTAGTATATAGCGGTTCAGATTCACGACAGTGCCACTTTGCGTGCGTATGCCCAAACTTCAATCCTCGGATGGAGGACTGGGAGGATGGACGTTGAGAGGTTCGCTGACGCGCTTACGGCAGGCGCACCGTTGCTGGGAGCTCCGCCAGGGAGTGGAGGGCCCACAGCCAAGGACTTGGTGAACTCAACTATGAGTACCATCATAGCTGCTTGCGAGTCTTCCATGCCCCGTCGGAGACCCCGACACGACAAGCCTCCAGTATACTGGTGGTCAAACGAGATCGCCGAACAAAGAAGCGAGTGTCACAAACTTCGGCGAGAGGCCCAGCGGGCGCGAACACGGGAGGAGGCAGACACTAGGCTAGCAGCAAACAGGTCCGGCAGGAAATATCTTCGCAGGCTTATTAACAAGAGCAAGGCTCGCTGCTGGCAAGACCTCGTGGACGATGTAAATAGGGGGCCTTGGCTACAAGCTGGTCATGGGGAAACTTGGTGCCCTACGGAAGCCTTGTATACATGACGCGGAAAAGATGGACGCGATAGTGCGGGGACTCTTCCGCGCCCATCCCGTCCGTGTTGACGCTGTCCATGGTGAAACAGCAGTCGAGTGCCCACTCTTCACACAGCTGGAACTGGAGGAGGCAGTCCTCTCCCTGAAAGCGAGGAAGGCTCCAGGTCCAGATGGTGTTCCAGCTGAGGTGTTGCGGCTCGTCTATCACCATTGTCCTGACTTGCTGCTCAGCACATTCAACGCTTGCCTACGGGACGGGGTTTTCCCGGTACGATGGAAGGTGGCGAGGCTCGTGCTGGTCAGCAAGGGGAAGGGAAATCCCGAATCGCCGTCTGCATACCGCCCGTTATGCATGCTAGACACGGCTGGGAAAGTGCTAGAGAAACTCATCAAGGGAAGACTCACTGACAAGATTCGTGCTGCTGGGGACCTATCTCCTCGGCAGTACGGCTTTAGAGCAGGATGTTCTACCATTGATGCGATTGCAGAGGTGGTGAACGCGGTCCAAAAGGCAGAGGCATATAGTCGCACCAAGTGACGGATCGTCCTGTTGGTGACACTCGACGTCAGGAATGCCCTCAACTTCGCTAGATGGGTGGATATTCTGGACACGCTGGAAAACTCTTTTCAGGTTCCAGAATATCTAATGCGGCTTTTGAGGAACTGATAAAGGACCGAAGCCTGCTCTACGACACGACACGGCGCCAACGAAGGATGGAAATTACATCGGGTGTTGCCCAGGGATCTATCCTTGGTCCGGACCTGTGGAACGTGTCTTACGACGGGCTACTGAGACTTGAGATGCCAGATGAGTCGCGCTTGGTCGGCTATGCGGATGATGTTGCGGCTCTGGTCGCCGGACGTACTGTTGAACAAGCGCAACTTAGGCTAGATATGCCAATGCGCCGAGTGAGGGACTGGATGACTGCTCGCGGGCTCAGTTTAGCACTGGAGAAAACCGAAGTGGTCATCTTGACAAAAAAGAGAATCCCTAGAGTAAGGATGATCAGTATTGGAGATATACAAATCGAATCGAAGCCAGCGGTGAAGTACCTGGGGCTACTGATCGACTCGAAGATGAGTTTCTCTGAGCAAATCAGGGCAACGGCTGAGAAGTCTGTTCCGGGAATTTCGGCCCTGAGTCGACTTATGGCCAACGTAGGGGAACCCAGCCCATCAAGAAGACGCCTCTTGATGAGTGCTGTAGGGTCAGTGCTACTGTGCGTAGCAGAGGTATGGGGCGACTCTCTCAGCAAGGAGGTATACCGAAAACGATTGGCACAGGTACAGAGAAGATGAGCACTGAGAATTGCATCTTCGTATCCAACAGTCTCGGACTCGGCGGTGAGAGTGATTGCAGGCGTGATACCTGTCGCCCTCCTTGCTAGAGAGCGCCACGCTATTTACCTGCGCCGAAACGAGGATGTGAGGGAGATGGTTGTCCGCGAGGAGAGACAACGCTCTCTCAACGATTGGCAGCAGTCTTGGAGGAATTGCACGAAGGGAAGGTGGACTGCGCGCCTCATCCCGGATATGAGACCGTGGCTAAATCGAAGGCATGGTGAGACTGACTTCTATCTGACCCAGCTTTTGAGCGGGCACGGGTGTTTTCAGTCTTACCTGCACAAGATCGGTAAGTCACGGTCCCCCGATTGTCGCCATTGCCCAGGAGAGGAGGACAATGCCTGCCACACATTTTTTGCGTGTACAAAATGGGCCAGGCTGCGAAGGGAACTCTACAGGGAGACGGGAGAGCTCACCCCGGATAATATAGTTGCGGTGATGCTCGAATCAGTTGACAAATGGAACCAGGTGGCACATTATGCTCGGGCAGTCCTAAAAGATAAAAGGGACTCGCAGCAGCCGGAGGTGCTGGGGCTGGGGGATCGCTCTTCTGGCATTTCCTCTTCTCCTCTCTCCTCCCGCTAGGAAAGGGACTCCCCAGCTTGAAGGCGCCCCACGGCGTAAGAAAACGAGACCTGGCCCGAAGTAATGTATCAAACGGTTCCAGGCCAGGTTCTCAGATTGACAGGGGAGGTGTTTAGTGGGTAGTCCAAGGGTATCCTCCATGGGAGTCCCACACTGCCAGACTCGGCTAGCGTAAATGCCTTCACCTCCCTACCACAAAAAAAAGGTAACCATTTGTGTCGAATGGACGTGTTTTGCTGTGCAGCGTACAATTAAATTATTCTATTAGTTTATGAACTGTTAATAAAAGCATTAGGACACTAATTAATAAATTTTCAATTATAAATTTAAATTGATCCTGAAATATGTGCCCCGTTAAACGCAACACATATACTACATTGGCTTATATGTCCCAGAATTTTTAATGTAAGCAAGCGTTTTTTTGGGCAGACTTTTATTTATTCCTCAACATAGCTTCCTTCGAGGGCCTTATACTTGGTATAGCTATTTTCTAGCATTTCGATGCCTTTTCTGTAGTATGAAACGTCCAAACTTTCGAAATTCGTGTCGATTTTCGCAACGAGTTCCTCATTCAATCTGAATCTCATTCCCGCTTGAGGTTTGGGAACAGAAAATAGTCACGGGGGCCAAGTCTAGAAAACACGGTGGATGACCAACCAATTTGAATCGTAATTGGTCCAATTTGGCCATCGCCATCGTATCTGTGTGACGGTGCGTTAACGTGATGATGCAGAAGTTTTTTCTTTGCCATATGGGGCAGTTTTTTTCTTTAATTCATCATTCAGTTTGTCCAATGACGCTGCATAATACTCTCTTGTGACTGTTCTCCTGTTCTGTAGGTAATCGATGAAGATTATTCCATACGTATCTCAAAAAATGGAAGCCATCACCTTTCAGGTTGGTGTTGGACTTTTGGCCACTTTGGTCGGTTTTCGTGGCTTTTTGGCCACTCTGTAGACTGCTTTTTGAACTCATGCGTACGGTAATGTATCCTTATTTCATTCATTGCCACAAAACGTTGAAAAAAGTCTGGTCAATTATGCTGTGGCCGTTAAATCATCAACTCACCGCTGCTTTCGGTCAAATGTCAGCAAACGTTGCACCTATCACTCCGAAAGCTATACCGCTCATTCCATTGAGATGCTCAAAACCTTAGCTAACTTGCTGCACTTCACCTTATGATCACACAAAACGATTCGATGCACTTACTTTTTGATTTCCGCATTCGTTGCCTCTTTTGGCCTTCGAGAGTGGGGTGCATCTTCGGTGCTTGTATGTCCTATTTAAATTCGCTAAACCACCAATAAGCTATTGTCATCAAAGGCACAGATGTAGGTTAACATTTATTCATACATCATAATGATTGTTCAGAAGGGTTTCCCATCAAAAGACAATGTTTGATCAAGATGTGATAATCCTGTTTTTCCATTTTTCTACGGAGGCAAAAGTAGCGTCACTTTAACAACTATAGCTTATAAATGAATAGACAAAATGCCATGATACTACATTCACAAACTAGTGATGGGTGAGTCTCTCGGAATAAATCATGTTCATTTCCAAGTATTGAAAAATCTCGGGAGTTATCAGCCCATTCAGTAAGTTCAAATGCTCTTCCGAAATATGACATAAATGTGCCTTATTTGGGGTTGGGAGGTGAATGCCATTTACGCACTGATGGTGAAGCTCCCATGATCATGACTGACTAGACTACTCACTAAACATCACCCCTGTCAACCTGAGAATCTAGCCTGGAACTGTCTGACACATTACCACGAGTCTGGTCTCGTTTTCTTACGCCGTGAGGTGCCTTCCAGCTGGGGGATCCCTCCTCCAGTGGGAGGGAAAGGAGGGAGAGGAATTGCTAGATAAGTAATTCCTTCGGCCCTGACGTCCCGAGCTGCTATGAGTTCTTTTTATCCTCCTTGAGAAATTTGCAGTGCTTATAACCTTGTACAAGTAAAACTGGAAACCACCATGCTTTTGGCTTAGCCATGATCTCAGATTCAGGATAATCCACGCAATCCAACTTCCCTTCATGAAATTCACCGAAACCTGCTGCCAATCATTTAGTGAGCGCTTTCTCCCCTCGCGGGCATTTGTCTTCCTCCTGTCCTCATTTCAACGCAGGTTAAATAGTGAGGCGGTTTCCAGCAAGAAGGGCATCAGATATCATGCCTGCAATGACTATTACTGCCGAACCAGAGGCTAAGAAATATGAAAATGCAATGGTCAATTCTCTTTCTCTCTATAACTGTAACAAGCTATTTCAGTACAGCTGCTTGCTGAGAGCATTGCGCAATAGTTCCGCTGCATACATTATCACTGACCCTACGGCACTCGTCGAGAGGTATCTTCTTGATGGGTTGAAGCAGCCATGTCAGCCGTTGCTCTGAATTGATCAGAGAAACTTTTCTTTGGCTGACTTCAATACGATTAGTATGTCTTTAAAACTGATCCTCTTTACCCTAGAAATTCTGGTTTTTGCCAAGTTGCGCATGTTTAATGGTGGGTTCAGTGACTAGAGCCGCAATATCATCTGCGTTGCTGATCAAGCGTGACTTATCTAGCATCTTCAGCCTCAGTAACCCGTTGTATTATACGTTTCACAGGTCTGGCCCCATCAGCGGAGTACCTGCCATGGGCACCTTGACGAGCCTTTTGATGTCCATCCTTCCAATGTTCCATCCAATTGTAGAAAGTCAGGAGACAACATTACGGATTTTAAAGAGAATTAACTGATAATCATTGGCTGAGTAATCCTCTGATACTCTCCAGTTCTGTGTCCTCCATACTAAGGGCTCCGAGGTAAATGTTACATCCAGTATGACTTTTTCACAGCCAATACGGCGGAAAGTCGGCGTTTTCCCGGTGCTTAGTATAACGAGCACCATCGTGGCCGCCATTTCTAGGATTCATTTTCCCCGCGGCTCTGTTAAAGGAACATGCCTCATTTGGTTGCTATATAGTTCAAGTCTCCCCAACGAGCATGTTGCCATCTGCATTCAAGACAGCCGCCTCCAAAGCATTAAGCTTGGCTTGGGAAAATGATATCGGTTCGTTGGGCGAGAAGTACACACTCAAGAAAGTGGTCCCTGAGCACCGAACCCATATGCAACCATCCCCCTATCCACATTTCTCTGCCAAAGGATCATTATTCCCAATACAGATGGCACGAGTGGTACTTTCATCAGGATAAAATGTTATAGAAACTTAACATGGTATTGCTTGTTCAGCAGCAAAGCGTCGGCTTTCATGTCCCTCACAAATTGCTCAAGCAGCTTTTGGGCATTCATACTGCAGCTTGCATTTACCCACAGGATGCGAGTCATTGAAGTGCTGATTTGGCCTAGGCTAGGGTTTCTTACCCAAGATCCGGTCTTGGATCAGCATCCTTGCAAAGAGTACAGTTTGCCTTCTTCGTACACTCTTTTCTGTTATTTGTTATTTCACCAAATTTGTAGCATAGGGAACTCCTATCCAGTTCTTTGCATACTTGTGTGGTGTGACCATGATCAAGGCATTCGAAGCATTGAAAAGGCACTGCTCTTCGTAGTATATTGAAGAAAACCTACACTCTGGTTGATTTTCTCTTATTCAGAAGTTTTTTCTGCGTCCTTCTCGGTCAAGTCAATGATGGTCATGCGTTGTCCCTATTGTCTTCTGGTGTCAACCTTACTTGATCCTGCCCACGCTAGAGAATTCCTTTTTGATAGTCTTTTCTACGTTGGCCAGGTCCGTAACGCAGTGAATGTTATTTCGACCGTTAACATCAACTCAAGTGAGGCTACAGTTGCGCTTTTGCCGAAGACTTTCTTTATTGCGTTGCAGAATGTTTCTTTATTGTCGCCCTCTGCTCTGAATTCGATAAGTACGTAGCCTGACCAGGTTGGTCGTATTGCTTCAATAGTAGGACCGGTATCCTTGAGCCTCCGGGCCCCTAATATTCCGCAACATCTCTGTGTATGGTCAGCCATTTTGGGATTTTACGAGCAATGCTGTCTGCCAGGGTCTTTGTCGTGGCTTTTTTCTCTCCTGTATAGCGTAAACTGTTTATTGTTGTTCTATTGTTATTTTCTGGCACCTTTTGAAAGAGTTTCTTTGCAGCTTTCTTCGCTCTTTTTTTCCTAATACTGTCTGAGATCCTTGGTTGAGCCTTCCACGCCCATCAAGTGTCTCCTCCTTTCTCTTTCTATCCCGATCTAATCCGATTGGACTAGATGGCATTCTTTTATCGATTTTTAATGGTGGACCTCTCTGCACGTGCTTTTTAGGCTTAGCCTTCAGCGCTTTTTCAGCGTCCTGCCCGTCGTCAGCCTTCAGGTCCTCTTTGGCCTATAACCAACTCCTCCGGTAATGCCCTATGTGGTCTAAGAGCTGCTCTAATTCAACGAACCAATTGTTTAAACCTTTGTTGGTTTTTGGCAAGCCGCATGCAGATTTTATTTTTTCCAGAGCGTCTTCCCCTTTTTAGATTAGCCTTTTTTCTGGGTGTCGTTCAATACTCTTCATATTTTTTTCTACCACACGAACATCTGGTGCGTCCCGCAACAGCTCCCGCTCTTCATTTCACGACCCTCTTGCATTTGCATTAATTTTTCTGCGCCGAAACAGCACAGGAATATCGAGTTGGACAAGGCTGACCGTAGTTTTTCGCCATTCGTTCGTATTTACTATCATTGTATTCGTCATCGTTTTGTCACCGTTAGTACCGTACTCAATGTGCTGTTAATATCGTGGTTATAATTGTTCGTTCTTCGTCGGTTTTGATATTTTTACATAATTTTTGAATTTATATTATCTATTTTTAAATTTTTTAGTTGAAGTTGCCTCATTTTGATTTTTCCTCCCTCAGAACTGCTATCCCGGTTCGTGTGTGTAATCAGCTTTCTGGTTCCATTGTTATCTTTGAAGGGCAGGGAGGCCATGCCGGTGTTTTTTTTCTTTTTTTGTGGTAGGGAGGTTAATGCCATTTATGCACAGAGTGTGGCCCTCCCATGCTCGAAAGAAGGCGGCTGGACTACCCACTAAACACCTCCCCTCTCAACCCAGCCTGGAACCGACACATTACTTCCGGCCAGGCCTCGTTTTGTTACACCGTGAGGCGCCTTCAAGCTGGGGGAACCCTTTCCTAGCGAGAGGGGAAGTGGAAGTGCCAGACAAGTGATCGCCCAGCCCCAACGCCCCTGGCTGCTGTGAGTCCCTTTTATATTTTAGGACTGCCCGAGCATAATGTGCCACCTGGTTCCATTTGTCAACCGATTTGAGCATCACCGCGACTATAGTATCCGGGGTGAGCTCTCCCGTCTCCCTGTAGGGTTCCCTTCGCAGCCTGACCCATTTTGTGCAGACGAAAAATGTATGGCAGGCATTGTCCTCCTCTCCTGGGCAATGCTGACAATCGGGGGGCCGTGACTTACCAATCTTGTACAGGTAAGACTGAAAACACCCGTGCCCGCTCAAAAGCTGGGTCAGATGGAAGTCAGTCCCACCATGCGTTCGATTTAGCCACGGTCTCACATCCGGGATGAGGCGCGCAGTCCACCTTCCCTTCGTGCAATTTATCCAAGACTGCTACCAATCGTTGAGTGAGCGCTGTCTCTGCTCGCGGACAACCGTCTCCCTTGCATCCTCCTTTGGGCACAGGTAAATAGCGCGGCCCTCTCTAGCAAGAAGGGTGACAGGTATCACGCCTGCAATCACTCTCACCGCTGAATCAGAGACTGTCGAATACGAAGATGCAATCCTCTGTGCTCCTCTTCTCTATACTGTGCCAAACGTTTTCGGTATAGCTCCATGCTGAGAGCGTCGCCCCATACTTATGCTCCGCACAGAGCACTGACCCTATAGCACTCATCAAGAGGCGTCTTTTTGATGGGGTGGGGCCCCCTGCGTTGGCCATAAGTCGACTCAGAGCTGATACTCCCGGAACAGACTTCTCAGCCGTTGCCCTGATTTGCTCAGAGGAACTTATCTTCGAGTCGATCAGTAGCCCCAGGTACTTCACCACTGGCTTCGATTCGATTTGCATGTCTCCATTACTGATCATCCTTACTCTAGGGATTCTCTTTTTTGTCAAGATGACCACTTCGGTTTTCTCCAGTGCTAAACTGAGTCCGCGAGCAGTCATCCAGTCCCTCATTCGGCGTATTAGCATATCTAGCCTAAGTTGCGCTTGTTCAACGGTGCATCCAGCGATCAGAGCCGCAATATCATCCGCATAGCCGACCAAGCGTGACTCATCTGGCATCTCAAGTCTCAGTAGCACGTCGTAAGACACGTTCCACAGGTCCGGACCAAGGATAGATCCCTGGGAAACACCCGATGTAATTTCCATCCTTCATTGGCCCTGTGTCGTGTCGCAGGGCAGACTTCGGTCCTACAGGTAGTTCCTCAAAAGCTGCATTAGATATTCTGGAATTTCCAGCGTATCCAGAATATCCATCCATCTAGCGGAGTTGAAGGCATTCCTGACATCGAGTGACACCAACAGGACGATCCGTCGCTTGGTGCGACTATATGCCTCTGCCTTTTGGACGGCGTTTACCACCTCTGCAACCGCATCAATGGTAGAACGTCCTGCTCTAAAGCCGTACTGCCGAGGGGATAGGTCCCCAGCAGCACGAATCTTGTCAGTGAGTCTTCCGTTGATGAGTTTCTCTAGCACTTTCCCAGTTGTGCCTAGCATGCATAACGGGCGGTATGCAGACGGCGATTCGGGATTTCCCTTCCCCTTGCTGATCGGCATGAGCCTCGACACCTTCCATCATAGCGGGGAAACCCCGTCCCAAAGGCAGGCGTTGAATGTGCTGAGCAGCAAATCAGGATAATGGTGATAGGCAAGCCACAACACCTCAGCTGGAACACCATCTGGACCTGGAACCTTCCTTGCTTTCAACGAAAGGACTGCCTCTTCCAGTTCCGGCTGTATGAAGAGTGGACACTCGACTGCTGTTTTGCCATGGACAGCGTCAACACGGACGCAATGGGTGTGGAAGTGTGCCGGCACTATTTCGTCCATCTTTTCCGCATCATGTATACAAGATCCGTAGGGCACTAAGCTTCCGCAAAACTAGCTTGAAGCCAAAGCGGATCCTTGTTCACATTGTTCACTAGATCTTGCCAGCAGCGAGCCTTGTTGTTGTTGATCAATTTGCGAGGGCATTTCCTGGCCGACTTATATGCTGCTGTGGCGGGGTTGGTACAAGCCCATAAAGGAATAAGTGCTCAGGTTAAGACCAGCGCTAATCGAGAGTCTATCTCAACCAAACGTACACCACCAACCGAGGCCTGCCAACGTTTTGCTCTAACGAAGATTGCATTGTTGTTAAATTGGAGCTGTTCACACACGAGTGTCACCTCAGTGCTATTGTGTAAAGCAACCAGGTCTAAACCATTATGACCGCTCTCCTAATGCACCGATTTCAGTTAATTGTCTAGAGTGTAGTCCAAATTCAGTCAAGGGCGTTACCTATCTTCCTACGAGGGACTTAACGGCGACCTACATACGCTGGAGTTGGGTGTGGGTCCCCCCGTAAGAATGCTGGCCTCCAAGAATATTCCTGTCAACCGTCATTTGATTTGATTGATTTGCTTTACAGATTGCATAAAGATGGAAAAGTGAAAAGTAACTGCAAAATAGTTAGAGCATTTTGTATTTGCAATTTTATAAATAGTGGCACCCAAATTGTCATAATCTACTTTTAAATACTCCAGTGAAATTGCAATCGTAATCAATGGATTGTGTATTAATATTTTTCTTTGAATTATGTTCGCATTGTTTTATCTCCCTTGACTGACCTTCCTTTTGTACATTTGTGCCATTGAGTGATCTTTTGGTGGAACGCTATTAACTTTAGAATGAGTTTTAAGTGTTGCCTTCCAAATTGCGTGGCTTTAAATTACACTTTTAAAATATCATTTACTGAGGGTTCTGGTCTCGGAAATTCTATAGTGCCTGTATGGAAGCACCAAAGGACTAGCATAATCTATATATTGAAGCCGGCTGCCAGAGCTATAAACACTCAAAAACTTAAAAATATGTATCGTTGCATAATTAGCCAAACAGAATCTCTGATTGACGAAAGAAGTCAATTAGTTGCCGGTAATACACAAAGTCGAAAGCAAATGAAAAGCTGAAATGGCTAGTTGCGTTGACGAACGTGTCTCATTATTTTAATGCAATAACAAAGCCATCAGCAAAGTGCTGGAGTTGGTGGATAATCGATGAAAGAGGGCATAGTTAACACTCACAAACTCAAAAACAGGGTAGGGTTTACTAAGGAATCCATCAAGAAAATGCTAGCAAAAGCCATCAACAGGCTTTCAGCTTAAGAAAACCAAAGGAATTTAATACAGCTTGCATCTTTTATGACAAAATTGGTTAGCATTTGTAATGATTTTCATCCTTCGATTCGTTTGAGATTGCCCCAAGGAAATCCAAACTGACGTCTCATTCGTTTAAGGCGTGAGTCTTGAGGCGCATCAATGAACTGTGCCTCTCAAGCTTACAGATTCGTATGCTAGTAATCTACACTGTGGTAGCTGCTTATCACCAGCTAGTCCGGAGAGGACTTTTGGTCGTGGGTATTGTCACGGGTAGACTACACTTGAATACAGTTTCTCAGCCACCAATTCATTTGCCCATTTGAAACGAGTTCCAAAATTTCTCCAAATTTAAAACGTCTACTCTACGTTACTGTCCATTTTCAGGAGTTCCAACAAATCAACAAGAATAAACATCGAAATCGCCTGCTCTCGATCTATATACTGACGCGGTGCCAGACATAAGCCACCTTGACTCGACCCGAAAAGTAATTTTTTCAAATTTGTTTTATCAATATTAAAATATTTGATTCAACTATTTGCTAATTCACTCTTTTGTTAGGTACTAAGGTTGTCTTCAAACCATTTTTAGTTCTAAGATTTCACTTTAACATATTTTTGCAGAATATCATAATTCTGGAATTTTTGGAAAATGTGTTGTAATTTCAAAGATTAACCTTTACTTGCATAACTTAAGATTGCTTGAATTCGAATAAGTTTTTAGTACTTTTTGGACGGAATAAATGCTGAAGTAACAGATTTCATATTCGGCGAAGACCAGCCCGCTACAAAAATTTGACATCGAAAGGCTCCAAATGCTGTCTGTGGTCGAAAATGTCACGGAAACCCCCGACAACCAGCTGCATCGCTGAAAACAAGCAACCCGCTCTGGATGGAAGTGAAAGCAGCGATTTAGACCGTGGCAGAACACACAATCGGACGCAGAGCCCGGCGCAAGAGAAATGGTTGGTTTGATGATGAGTGCCAGAATGCATTAGCCAAAGAGAATCAGGCGTACAAAGATTACATAGTTAGGAAAACCATGGAGAAGAGAGAACACTATGAAAATTTCAGAAGGGCAGTGAATGAGAGGATTAGGATTAAGGAAAGAAAATACTATCACGACTAATTGAGAAGTATAGATGTAAGCCTAGCGAGCAACAACACAAGATAAGCATACAAAGTAGTGAAAAGCCTAAAACGTGGTTATCAGCCCAAAACCACGCCCTGTCGTGATGACATCGGCAACATCATCGCTGATGAAACCAAGATTAAAGTGAGATGGGCATCATATTTCAAGAACCGCCTTAATCCTCCGCGAATTTCCAGAATATCGGGGCCTATAGATATTCCCAGAGCTTCCATTGGCCCCTCAGAATGAAGTTTGTTTCACCATCAAAGCCCGGAAGAATAATAAAGCGCCGGGCATCGATGAGATTCCAGTGGAGCTCATCAAATATGGTGGCAGTAGTGTTCATAAAGCTATTCACAAAGTCATGCGGCACATTTGGCAACAAGAATATATGGCGAACAATTGGAGCCAATTAATTATATTCCCTATCCACAATAAAGGTAACAAGCTGCAGTGCGAAGATTATAGAGGCATATCACTACTTTGTACGGCGTACAAAATATTTTCCAAAAACTTTAAAAATAAAGTCGGGTCATACACCAACAGTATTATTGGAGAGTTTCAAGGTGGTTTTAAAGCAGGTAAATTGACAACAGACCAATTGTTCATTGTCAAGCAGGTACTTGAAAAATGCTGGGAGTTCAACATAGACATGCACCGAATTTTCGTTGAGTTCAAGCAAGCATACGATAGTATTGATCGTAACATACTGTACCAAATAATGCTTTGCTTTGGCATCACAATCAAATTATTCTGTCCTACCAAAATGACAATGACGTCGTCGACCTCCCAAGTTTGCATCAATGATCAACTCATCGATGCTTTTGACACAGTGAGGGAGATGAGCTGACGCCATTGCTATTCAATTTGGCTATGGAGTACGTCATAAGAAAGCTACTTGTCAATACACGAGGTACATTACTATACAGGTCGAGCCAAGTCTCACGATCTTCATAACGTCTTTTGTGCAAAAACTCAATTATAATCGCTTGATAGCGTAATCTTTTAAATGTGATTTCGTATCTTCACCGCTGTAAAAATTGAAAAGCCACGAACGAAGGTAACCCCAAAGGCCGCCGGGATTGCGAATGCATATTGCAAGGGTGAGAACAGGCCGTGAAATCAATAATCCTCGCAAATAATTGATAACTTTACACTATTTGCAATTGACTAAACGACCTAGGCTAACACCTTTTTTGTAGAAAATCAAACTAGTACACGATGTCAGACAATTATTCCTTTCTTTCTATGAAAAATATTACAACTTCTCACTTTACTCTTTGGTATGAATTGTCATTTCTGGCATCTGCTCTGCTTTTTATGTGAGCTTTGTTTGCGCTTCATTGTGTTTATGGTAATTCCATGATGTTATTACTAAGTTTTCAAAATTTGTTCCTTCCAGCGGATCTGCGTAATTATTTTAGTACACACTGATAAAAAATTCTCAATCGTGAAGGCAGAACTTCAAGATAAAGATGCTCTTTATATACTTACCAACCGCTCTGAAAGTCCAATGAACGAAAACTGGGAGTCAGTTGATGAAAACAGCATACATCCTTGTTTGCCATCAGATCAAGTTCCATCAATCCCCACAAAGGTCTTTCACAAAGCCATATAAACAAATGGACGAGCAACGAGCATCTGTGTACTCGTCCATGTGAGAAGCAAATTTGCCACATAAATAAGTTATAAATAACTTACGCTCTCGAAACTATATGATTCCCTCTGCGTCTCCCTCCCCATTTTTTTCCAAACAGGTTTTTCTTTTCTCTCTTCAGAAGAATCACTTCCCCACTGACACCCGCGCACACCAACGAAATTTCATTTCACGTACACACGATCGCGCCTTCGTTATCATTCGGAAAACAGTTTGAGTACAAACAACAAATGACTCTCACGGAAAACTCGAACGTCAAAGCGAAAGAAAATCGAAAAGAGCGCGAAACACGCGGGAAAACTCATGTGTCAAAGCGGATGGAAATTTCGTAAATTTTTAACTAAAACAGTGAATTTAAGTTCCGATTACGTACGCGCGATCTTTAAAATTAAAAACTTTTTAAATGTGAACGTATTTCGCCGTGAATAGAGTGCTAAATTAAAAGCATATCACCTCAAACCTCAACTTCACACAACTTTAGCGAAGGTTGCCAATTGCTTCGGCTCTCACGACCGGTTGCGGATCCAGTACTCTCTATATCTATGGTCTTTCAGCTTGGACCCTTCTGGACGGAAGAAGATTGGAACAACAGAGTTTGTAAACTGGAGGTTGAAGACTCAAAAACGCTATGAGATCATCAATCAACACAATATCATGCGACATATTTTGTTTAAGGGAAATTCCCCAGAATCTGGATGCATGTCAAGTTTAGCTGAAATTGGAAATAAAATTCGTGATTAATGGATATAGAGTTGAGGATATACCACGTCACAATAAGCGAACCCTTTTCTTCAAAGTTTTTGTGCCCCATAGTTATGTCTGGCACTAATGTAAAAACCTTTAATGGAGTCTGCGTCCGGGATAACATAGTTTTTAATATGAGGCAAGAATCCAGAATATATAATATATTGAGCTTAAAAAATAAATCTCCTAAATTTAATGTTAAACCTGATTCTGGTAAAGTCCCTCAACTTTTAATTAATCCCACAGCCAGTGGTATCCTAGAAAATTCAACACCAAACACATATGTGAAAATTGCACCACCATCTTCAAATGATAAAAGTACAGCTAACGAGAAAATTTGCTCAAGCCAGGTTGAGAAAGGAGGAGGTTTTCCCAGTGTTTACCTAACCCACAACTCCCATAACTCCTCATTCTAAGCCCCACGAACAATTGGTAGCAAATGGTCTCGGAGTCGCACATTGGGAAACCAGTTTTACTGGTTCCCCAATGCTGGAAGATTACATCATAGTATACTCAATTAGTAACCACACTCCATCAATCCTCCGGAAAAATCCGAACACAAGCCGAACAGCGAGCCATAAATCTTCGGTAACAGGTAGCTGATAAACGCTGATGCGAGGAATGGCGCGAATATAAACATATGCTTCGATAAGAGATTTTAGGGCTACCAGAGCCAAAAAATCAATAACTTTGCAGAAAAACAAATTCTTTCCATGCAATCTATTAGTTTTTTATTAGGATGTGGCAGCACTCCTATGATCTGAAATGCGTAAAAGAACACGTGCGTCGGAAATAATATTTGCATTTTGCTTTGTTTCTAGAGCACTCCAAACATGGGATCAAATACACCTACAGCTCTGCTACAAAATTCTGATTACATCTCCTTTGTGGGGACGCAAAAGGGTGAAGGTGAGTCTTTCCCACCTGATAACGGAATTGAAAGTAATGACCACGACCAAACGGCTCATTGCCTACCGTTGACAAAAAAATAATTCTGGATGATTTTAACGCTAAGGTTGGCAACAAGGTATCTCATCGGAAAACAACTGGAGGGTAAAGCCTCCAAGATCAAACAAATGATAACTGATTGATTTCGCTTGTAGCAGAAAACTAGTCATACGTTCGACTTGCTTCCCACATTGACGTATATATGAAATGACCTGGGTATCACCGGATGGCAGCACAAAAAACCAGATCGATAATGTTCTGATCCAACAACGTTGGGCCTCGAGCATACTTGACGTCCGTATATACCGAGCGGCCAGTATTAACTCAGATTATTACTTGATCAGATTTACCTCTTTCATCATATGACAAAGGCTTATTCAGCGACGACCAGCCCGCTACGAAAATTCAACATCAAAAGACTTCAACCGATGTCTGCAGCAAAAGCTTTCATGGAGCCCCTCAACAACCAGCTGGCTCCCAACTTATCAGACTTATCGCTGAAAACAAGTAATGGTCTGTGAGTAGAAGTGGAAGTGGTGATTAAGACCGTGGCAGAACAGACGATCGGACATCAAGCCAGGTGCAAAAGATATGAATGGTTCTATGATGAGTGCTAGGATACGTTAGACAAAAAGAATCAGGTGTACAAGCAATATTTAGATAGGAAAACCAGGACAAAGAGAGAGCAACATGTAAATCTCAGAAGAGTAGTGGTTAAGAGAATTAGAGTTCACAAAAGATAACACTTTGGCGACTAATTGAGAATTATCGATGTAAATCTAGCGAGCGACAATACAAGATAAGCATATGTATTGGTAAAAGCTTTAAACAAGGCATCGGCCCAAGATCCCGCTCTGCCGTGATGACATCGGCAACATCATCGCTGATGAAAATGGTATTAAGAAAAGATGGGCATCATATTTCAAGAATTTCTTCAATCCTCTGCACAGTTCCAGAACATCGGAGCCTATAGATATTCCCAGAGAGCATCCATCGGCCCCAGCACCTCTAGATGAAGTTTGTTCCACCATCAAAGTCCAAAAAAATAATAAAGTGCAGGGCATCGATGAGATTCCAGTAAAACTTATAAAATATAGTGGCAGTAGTGTTCAGAAAGCCATCGAAAATTTCATCCAGCATATTTGGCAACCAAAACATATGCCGGACAAATGGAACCAATCAATTCCTCGTATATTCCCTATCCACAAAAAAAGATGAGAAGTTACAGTGCAAAAACTATAGAGGCATATTACTGCCTTGAACGGCGTGCAAAATATTTTCGAAAATCTTAGAAAATCAAATTCAGATCATATGCCAACAGTATTATTGAGGAGTATATAGTCCACGTGGCTTAGTGGTTAGAGCGCGTGACTTACTGGTAAACCCGTAATCCGAAAGTCTCTGGTTCAAGTTTCGTTGGCGTCAACGAGATTTAGTTCGAGTGGCTCTTCGGACGGACTATAAGCCTGTTCAGTTATGATACGTGCTTGTTTAAAATCAGAACGTATCGCAGCTTGGTGGACGGACACACGGCCAAAGTGTGATAATGATCATATCACCTGACCACTCTAACTATCTCTAAGCGAAGGCCCGAAAGGGACTGTAGTCCTACAAAAAGTATCAAGGTGGTTTTAGAGCAAATAGATCGGCAATAGACCCAATATTTTACAATCAAGCAGGTACTTGAAAAATGCTGGGAGGTAAACATAGACGTACATAAAATCTTCATCTACCAAATAATGCTGTGCTTTGGTACCCAGCACAAATAGTCCGTCTTCTAAAATGATAGTGTCGTCGACAACCTCGCAAGTCGGCATCAATAACCAACTCACCGACGCGTTTGACATAAATACCGAAACCAAAGCGGGCAGATGGGTTGGCCCCATTGCTATTCAATTTGGCTCTGGAAGACGTCATTTGAAAGCTACCTATCGATACAAGAGGCACGTTATTATACAAGCCCAAGTGGTTGTCTATCCTAATGATATCAACATTTTATCATGATCGCTAGCATCCACGAAAGAACTTTTCCTGAAACTCGAGAGTGAAGCAAAGCTAGTGGGGCTACGAATCAATGAAAATAAAACAGAACTTATGACGCAGTCGAGGAAAAATACCCCATATATACAAAATATCAGACTTGGCGAATACAATACCAAAAATGTGGGTGAACCTGTGTATTTGGGCGCCAAAATAACTAGAAACGCTTATGGAAGAGACGAAATAACATGTAGAATACAGCTCGCAAATAAAAGTTTTTATCAAGTTTTGACAATCGTAAAGACCAGCTGCAAACATAGAAAAGTAAAGCTCCAAATATACGAATCTGTGAGAAGATCTGTGCTATGCTATGGGTATGAAGCAAGGACTCTAACCTAGGCATCCACAAACATATTGAATGCCTTCGAAAGACGGGTCATGAGGTGGATAGTTAAAGTGAAACTAGATGAGGACCAATGGTGAACTCGATACAACTATGAACTGTATGAATTTTTTGACGAACTAGAGGTGGCAACGATTGCAAGACTGCGGAAGCTGCAATGGGCTGCCCATGTGAATTGTATGGACAAACAAAGGATATCCAAAAAGTTATTTGTTGGAAGAACTGTAGGGCGAAGACCAGTGGGGAGTCCAAGGAAATGCTGGGCTGACTCAATTGACGAAGACAGTGCATCGGAGCTCGGATTTCGAAATTGGAGGACGCAGTCAATGGACCAAAAAGTTGGAGGGTGAAGAGAAGGCACGAAGGCAGCTGTAGTGCTACGAGGGAGGAGAATGAGAAAATTTCCTTGAAACCTACAAACACTAACCCAAATGTTCTGCAGCCAACTACGCTTAAGAAATCCACGTATGTTCTTCTTCTTCTTAATCTAAATAACCGAAGGTAGGAACGCAATGTGCAAATATCCAAATTATGTTTTCATACTACTTCTTCCTTGCTTCAAACTGCTTTCTCTTCACCTTACATTCTACTATCGACCCCAACGATTCACTTCTCAAATACCGAAAGCACATTCTTAGAACCGCTTATACCACCTCAGGTGTGAATCTAGAAAGTAGACATACATATCTTATCATGGCTTATATTGTAGATCATGAAATCTATGAATACGCCATTCTTTTTCTAGCCTACTCGCATCAAGCTCCAGACATGATGCGCATCGAAGGCAAGATGAAGAATAATCTAAAACTTATGATGCAGCGTTAAGGCATACCAATAGAAATTGATGTCTTTCAGGGATTTTATTTAAGATTTTGTGGAAAATTTTGGGTATCTTCAGACCAAGCCTAAAATGTTTTGAATACCTACGTCTCACATATAAGCTTTAATTATATATCATCATTGCAAAGACAACGGAAGCAACGACAAAAATAATAAACTCTCACCGAATCGCCTATATATTGGTGTTTTTTGCATTTCATCCAAATCCAATAAAGCAACTTACGATGTCCGTAGTATTATTTGCTCTCCTGCTGAATCCACTGACGAAGAAGGGAAGATATTAATGGCACTTAACATTCATTATCGATCCTGATGATAGCTGTCTTTTTCCGGTCAACTGTAGGATATCAACCTTGTTAGTATATTCTATGCTTACGATGAAATCATTGTTAATCCAGCTAGAAATATGAGCAATTTATTTTCTTTTTTCTGAAAAAGCCATCGGATCTTGCATTTTTGGGTGAACAGACGCATTTCGACTCTTTTCAGCCGTTATCAGTGTTTATTTTCTAATAGTTTCCACTCTTCTGCTTTCTCAGTTGAATTGCCCATTGCTGATGAGACCTATCATTTTTTGTACAATAATTCAATTGAACATGATTTTCGTAATGCTAACAATAATGGCATTAATACTTATCTAAGAAATATTGACTAGAGTGGTACACTTACAATGGTAGGTATAAACGAGGCGGTATATCGTTTTTAAGAGATATCCACTGACACCGTTGAAAGGTACCCACCTAGGATCAAGAAAAAAGATGATTGTCTGAACTTTCGCTTGATAGGGATCTGCGTTATTTACGAAATCAAAGAAACAAACTCCATAAATTCATGGAAAACAGAAAAAGGTAAGCAATGATTTGAAATGTAAATATGACCAGCTGGTGAAGAAATTTCAATTTAAATAAAGAGAGGCTTATGAATCATATGTAAACAGCATTTAAGAGACCATTATTTAGAATACAAAAAAATTTTTTTTTAATACGTAAATCCGTCCGTGTAGTGTAGTTGTTAGGTCCCTGGTTTGAACCCTGTTGGTGACAACAAACTTTGTTTCGAATGATTTTTCGGACAGACTATTGGTCCGTTTAGTAGTTATATGTACTAGTCGAAAATCAGAATGTTTTGCGACTGAGTGGACGGGCCAACAGCCAAGCGTAATACTGACGATATTATCTTCTCCGGTGCCGATACATTCGATCAAGATAATGAGATTTCCAAACTATCTCTAAACGAAGGCCAGAAAGGGGCTGTAGAGCTAAAGCAAATGCAATCAAGAAAAAAAACGAATGACATCAAAAGCATGTACTGGAAAGCACAAGAATGGACCAAGTAGATCCATAATCAATAACTGTAAATAAACACTGCGTCACTGCGGGTATTCAGAATTTCTCGAATATCCCAGGTAGTTCTCGTCAAAACTTTCGCCAATATACGAGAAATAGATTGAGTGACTAGAGGCCCTATATAAAGCCGAGCTGAATGAATGGGGGACATCGAGTCGTGGTGAAAGCTGCCATAGTAAAACCGCGATAAGAGTAGAGCGCGAATCGAAGGCGATATGGATTGATAGTGAAATAAAAGATTTTCGTGATATACATATTTGAAGACAGTTGAAACATAAATATATAATACAAGTAAAAAGTAAATTAAAGTGCAATTTGTAAAATGTGGAAATTAATCATTGTGCATTCTTAGTCAATAAATTCTTTAGCTTAATTTAAAAGCCAGTGTGTTTCATCATTCCCGGAACATTAAACTTATCTGCCACGAACCGTAACACGCGACACTGGTGTCAGAAGTGAGAATGAAAGCGAAAAATTTCAAACATTTTTAAAGAGCACAATAGTATGACCAGTAGCCGAAATAATGAAAATTCCACGATGCTTACATTTAAAAATCAATTAATTCAGGGGTAAAAAAAAACACCACAATCAAAGGAATCAGAAAATGCGCTGATGCAGATGTTGATACTGATGCAGCAAAAGCTGCGACAATAGTCATCCAGTTTAACTGTAAAGCTAAATTAACAATCAGCGCAGTTAAATGAACAACCAGCAAAGCTGGACCAACAAGCATTCGAAATGAAGGCAGACTTCACACAGAAGCTGGAGGAGCAATCAACGAAGCTAGACCAACAAGCATTCGAAATCAAGGCAGATATCACACAGAAGCCGGAGGAGCAATCAATGAAGCTAGATCAACAGGCAATCGAGATCAAGGTAGATTTGCTAAACCAGTCAACTGATTTGAAGACAGATTAGCAAAAACAGTCAAGCTAAATAAGAGCGGAGCTTGGTAGTCTGAAAAACCAAATTAAATGCGTCGAGGAGAACGTCAGCCAGGTCGAGGAGAGATTGAACCATGAGATGGAAAAAATGAAAAAGGAATTGGATGCAGTGAAGGCAGTTGAACCACCTCGACAGCCCCGCTTATAACCGCAGCGCAAAGCACATCCAGATATGTGAAAGCACCAATATTTGACGGGCAAACGGTCTGGAGTATTTACAAAACCCAGTTTGAAGCCAGCGCTAGGACAAATCACTGGAATGAGCAGGAACAAGCAACTGAATTAATTCATGCTCTAAGAGGCCCAGCTGCCAAGCTTTAGCAGACTATTCCCGTTGAGTTGCAATGAATGCGCTTGATAAGCGTTATGGAGACGATCATCTGAAGTACATTTATCGGTCACAGCTACGGCATCGGATGCAGAAGTCTGACAAAACCCTACAGCAGCCAGCCCAAGATATTGAGCAACTGGCAGTTATCGAGCCTACGACCCGGCAGATCGAGATAACGCAGCAACAGAAGCATTCATCAGCGCACTAAAGGACCAGGAATTGCAACAAGCCATGCGTTTAGCTAAAAAACAAACGGTTAAGCATGCATTGGTTTATAATCTGAGCTTTGAGGCAGCGAAAAGAGTGACTTGTACCACCGCCCGGGTTCGTTAGGTAGTGACAGATGAGCGAGGTGTGAGCGCGTGGAAATTTAGCCCAGAATTGAAGCCCTTCAAACTGAGGCGTCGGGAAATATGTAAGAGCCAACTTCGTGGGGCAGAGGTTGGCTAGGAGGATCGACGTCTCCAGCACCACCATCACTGTGTCAAGACTACATCGTGGAGAAGCGCCTCCCGAGTCAATTTGATGGAGAATACTGCACCATAACAATCGACACTTGTGCGATTCGATCGATTATCCGACCAGACCTAGTGAGGCAACAGCTATTTCACAAGGGCAGAATTTTCTCACTACGGACAGCTACAGGAGAATCTGCACCTGTCTATGGAGAGGTCAACCTCCAGATACAGTTGGAAGACCTTGCATTCCGACATCACTTTCTGGTCGCGAACATTATGGATGACTGCATTGTCGGTATAGGTTTTCTACGACCACATGTAATCACGTTGGATTTGAGCAAATGGGTATTGAAATGGCGGAATGTCGACGTATTGATGGAGGATCCTAGCGTCCAAATTCCCAAGATGAATGTGGTACTATGTACCGACACGGATGTACCAAAATCTTCCGAGAGCATTGTGCGGGCCAAGCTTGATGGTGATTCTGGAGACCACCGATCTTATCTGACAGAGCCAACGAAGATATCCGCATTGCACAGTTTGATTGTAGGACGAATGGATACCTGCCGGTTAGAGTCCTTAACACCATAGACTTATCTACAAGTATCGAAGCGGGAGAAGTCATCGGCAGTTGCCAGCTTGTTTCCACCATCATTTCTTTGAAAGCAACTGACGACTATCATTAGATAAGGAGGCAAGACACAGAGAATGCCCGGGAATTTACGCCTGCTATTGGGTGTAGAACTTAAATTTGATGCTTAACTGTGGAAAAATCTTACAATATATTTTGTTCGAAGTATTGTTCATCAAAAGCCATAACATTTCCCCACCTTTCAGGCAATTTATGAATTCCATCCCAAAAAAATTGCCCCGGCTTGGCGGCCAAAAACGAATCTATCCAATTTCGGATGCCTTGCTCTGAAGTGAAGCGTATTTTGGGGAGAGCGTTTTGCATCGAGCGAAATAAATGAAAGTCAGACGGAGCAAGGTCCGGACTATAAGGTAGGTGGGCAAAAACTTCCTATCCACTATTTTCCAAATAGTTTTTTCACGGGTCTTGCAACATGCGGCCAAGCGTTGTCACAATGAAAAATTATAGCCTCGTGTCTGGCCGCATATTCCAGGCGTTTTCCGATGATGGCACGCTTCAAACGTATTAATTGTATTTGGTACAAGTTACCGGGAATTGTCTGGCCCGATTCCAATAACTCATAGTATAACGGCCCTTCTGATCCTACCAAATACACAGCATAACCTTGGCGCCGTGGATATTTGGCTTCGCCGTTGATTCGGCTGGATGGCCGGGCTTCACGTATGACTTTTTGCGCTTGGGATTATCATAATGGATCCATTTTTCATCCCTGGTCACGATCCGATGTAAAAACGATTTCTTTTTATGGCGCTCAAGCAGCAGTTCAGACATACAGAAGCGCCGTTCAATGTCTCTCGGCTTCAACTCATAGGGGACCGAATTGCCTTGCTTCTCTATGTATCCGGCGGCTTTCAAACATTTCGAAATGGCTTGCTGAGCCACTCCCAACGATTTAGCAAGTTCGCCATGCGTTTAACACGAATCCTCATCGAGTAGCGTCTCCAATTCGTCGTCTTCAAACTTTTTTGGCTGTCATGGGCGTTCTTTGTCTTTGATGTCAAAATCGGCACTTTTGAAGCGTTGAAACCATTCAAAACACTGTGTTTTCACTAAAACGTCGCCGCTATAAACTTCTACAAGCAAACGATGACTTCCCGCAGCAGTTTTCTTTGCGAAAATGACCCAACAGAACTTCCCGCAAATGCTGTCTTTTCTCCAATTTTCGAAATTATTCATCGTGAAAAATAATAATGATGCACACAAGATAAAATTGTTTTGTTGACTGATTTTGATAGCTGTCAAATGTACCTTCAAAATGACATATATATAAAGTTCGAGCTTTCACGATATTTGTTAGTACGGACATCTAGCGTCAAATTCCGGTTATTACGTTGTACACCCAATATTTTCAGTAATCCTTACGATAATATAATTGTTAATCCGACAGAAATATGGCCAATTTATTTACTTTTTTCTTAAAAAGCCATTGGACCTTGCTTCTTTGAGTGAACAGATGCGTTTTCACTCCTTTGAGTCATTATCAGTGTTTATTTTCTAATAGTTGCCACTATTCTGCGTTTTCCGTTGAATTGCCCATTGCAGATGAATCAATTGAACATGACTTTCGTAATGCCGACAATAATGGCATTAATACTTATCTAAGAAAAATTGACTAGAGTGGAACACTGACAACGATAGATATAAACGAGACGGTAGATCGTTTTTATGAGATATCCATTGACGCTGTTGACAGGTACGCACCTAAGATCAAGAAAAAAGATAAATTGTTGGTACTTTCGCTTGATAGGGGTCTGCGATATTTACGAAATCAAAGAAACCAATTCTGTAAATTCACGGAAAACAGATCTAAGGTAAGCAATGATTTGAAATGTAAATATGACCAGCTGATGAAGAAATTTCAATTTAAATTAAGAGAGGCTTATGAATGGTATCTAAACAGCATTTAAGAGACCATTATCTAGAATACAAAGAATTTTTTTTGAATACGTAAAACGTAGTTCGCCTAGTGAAGTGGTTAGCCCCTAGTCCGAGCCCCGCTGGTGACAACGAGCTTTGTTTCGAGTGAATCTTTGGATGGACAATCATCGCATTTATTAATTATACCTACTGGTCTTAAATCCGAATGTATTGCGACTAGCGGGACGGATCAACAGCCAAGGGTAGTACTGACCATATCACCTTCTCCAGTGCCGAAACATTCGGTCAAGATAATGAGATTTTTAAACTATCTCTAAGCGAAGGCCAGAAATGGGCTGTAGAGCAAAAGTAAATATATATATATATATATATATATATATATATATATATATATATATATATATATATATATATATATATATATATATACACATATGTATACTCAAGATGACTCATAGGAGTTGAAACGCGCCTGCTCACACAACAAAGCAAGGCTTGACGGCTTTTCAAGAATAAAGAGAATTGGCCTACACATACATAAACAAAATAATTGACTGTAATAAGTTATGTTTATAAATAATTATTGGGAAAAGCACAGAGTAAATTTAGGGCTTTAAGAAATAATAAATAATATTGAAACAAGGAGAAGAAAGGAATGAGCAATAATTAACTGAAAGGGTATTTGCAATAATTTTAAGTACTGTAGTAATCGAGCAGTCACACAAGCCAACTACCCGAAAACCGCATAACACTGTTTTGAAATTTCAACTGCAGATTGACCAATTTAGTTACCCAAATTTAACTTTTTGGTAAAGTATAAAATATTAATTTTATTATAAACATAAATTTATATTGTTTCTTATTTATTCCATTACAAGTAAATTTTTTTCTTTGCATTGATATTCATTATAATATTTATCCTTTTACTATGACTTAAATTTTCTATCTATTATTAATTTTATTAACTTAATCATACAAGTCTGCTAATTGAAATTTCGGAAATGGGAACACTGATTTAGTACATTACATCCATGTATTGCATTGGCAAATACAATCTAACTCAGCTGAGCTAGCAGCGGTCTTAGATTTACAGGTGGACAGCTAAATTGTGAGGAGATTGGGATGGGTCAAGGAGTCTGTTATCAATCTTCATGGGGACACGTCGCGACGCCCAAGAAAAGAACCGGTAATCGAGCCTGTCGCGCAATGAGTTGGGCAAACTGAGATTTCCCGTTATTTAATAATTAATAATTTCATCTCTTATTAGTGCGTGAAAATATTGGATAAAATTCCGGAGGCTCGTTGGAAAGTGTCTGCAGACTGCAGAGAGTACGTTACATTCGCGAAAATCGAAGTTTTCGGTGAGGGTTTCACATTCAAGAGCTTTCGTCGGGCGTTGCAAACTTGAAGTGGGAAATCAGTGAAGTGATTTTCGCGTGGGATTTCACTCATTCTCACATAATTGTACATTTTCGCAAATTGAATTGTCGCGTTTCTCATCTATTTGCAGGAATTTACGCAACCCAAAAGAGCTCATTTGTATCCACCGATAAGAAGGATGTTAGCTTGGTCATGTATGAGCTCACATAGGCAATATTTGAGTCATACCATCTTTCAACTTAATTTCTACAAGTCGCTCGCGTCAACATCTTGAATTCAGCAAAGCAAGAATAATCTGTTTTTAATCTTCAAAATCAGTTTCAGTAAGATCATCCACATCACCAGCGGGTGCCCGGTGAGGATGAGGGTAAGTATCCTTTCTTTTATTTGCTTATCCTCATGTATTAAATTATATACGTTTTGAGCTTGCTGGATTAAAGATTTAAAATTCATTGCATAGCTATTTAAAATTTCCGAAACGTTCGAATATTTTACCGATGTCAAAGATGAGGAACAAATCACATAAAATTAAATAATAAATAACCAGAAATCTATATAATGGAACTATTTTCTAGTTGTCAAATTCATATTAACAATTCTCAATAAATTAAGATGTTGGAAGTTAATGAAAATTGGCGTTGATTGTCGGTAAACAATGCCACTGCAATATTATTTTTAATATTTCTTTACTGAAAACCTTCCACAGGTTAATAAGTTCTTAAATTGATCAATCAATTAAAAAAATTACTAAAATGTTGCTAGAACTTCAGAAATTATGAAATTGAGTTATTATATCATTGAAAAGTTATTCATCAGAGTCTAGCATTTTAAATTAATCAATATATTTCCAATGCTAGTTTAAAATTCAAGAGCGGGAGGTTTATAGACTAAATTAAAATTTAAACAATTAACTTCTTGGTAATAGAAACTACATAGAATAATGGAAATTTGTTTGAAACATTAAATAAATTTGAATAGGTCGTAATTCGTTTGTGGTGGAAATAAATATATTTTAAAATATAGATCAGATAATTTCATATTAAATTATTATTATTAAATTCATAGAATTTCCCTATGTTTTGAGTGATTTGAAGATGGAAAATAAAAGAAATGTCTGATTAAACAGCACACTCGGTTTTAACATTTATTGAAAACCTGACCGAGTATGGGACCCGCGACGATGGCATGTCCCTCCACTAAAATGAGCTAGTCATCGGGCGGGCTCTCCCCTTTTATTGCGTTGCAGGGGCTCTTGCCCGGGCAGAGTGGCCTTCCGCTCACGTGCCCTTTTATGGTTTGGTGTCACGTGATTTCACCGCATAATACTATAACATAAATTGGTCATGTTTATATTACTCATTTGATGGAAAAATTCACACAATTTATGTTTGTATGAGTTTTTCACTCAAATGAGAAATATATGGCCACGTCTACATTTGTGGTGCGAGGAGGCACCCCTTCCACCTGGATGCCCACCCTTATTTGTGGGCCGTAAGTATCGTCGGTAACGACGAAGCCTCTTTAAGTCCGTCCGTTATCTTCAGACCAATGTTACCTCCTTTCTTGACTCTGGTCAATAATTATTGAACCGTTCCTGAAATTCGTGGATGCAAAAAATTATTGTTTTTATAGTGGGTCTTGTGCTGGGGAAAAGGGCTCGCCCCACGACACCGCGGTGCAAGCCTGCCAGCGCATTCACGTGTCCCCGACAAGGCCATATCTCGGCGGATCCTACCATCCTCTTCTGCCGAGGCAGCAGACCATCGCTGCAGTCCTCCACGAACATTTTCATCTACCCATATCACTACAGTATTCTATTTGGTATCTTAGGTGATTAGTGGTATTGAGGCCAGGTAACGACTCTTTTTTTTTACATTCTTGGCATCATTTTCTTTTCAACTTAGTTTAATGCACTTAAAAATCTAATAGTTTGAATTTGTAGGCGTTATTTTTGCTTTAGCATAACACTCCCTTTCAGACCTTCGCTTAGAGATAAGCTAGGGTATCTCATTTTCTTGATTGAATATGTCGGCACTCGAGAAGGTAATATGGTTGATACTAAAAAAATAAAATTTCCCACTAGCTTGGCGACCTGTCTGTTCGTGCGTCACAGCAAGTTTCTTCAGAAACTTTCGAAGCTAGATGATCAAACTTTGTTGAAAGGTCAGAAGTGATGGTCTCTCAAAAGTTTAGGTCTTGCTAAAAATTTAAAAAATGTTTAAGGGGGGTCCCTGCTAATAACAAAGTAGCCCTTAAAAATTTTGTTTAATCAAAGGTTGTCGAGATTAGAGTTGCCACGAATATTCGGCTACTATTCGGTATTCGGCCTATTCGGCCACTTTTTTGGTATTTGGTATTCGGCCGAATAATACGTACTATTCGGCCAAATACCGAATACCAAATCATGGACAATAAAGACACATCATATTAGCCAAGATTTGTATTTATTACCAAATTACAATACTTTAATAAGTAAAATTAGTCAACGGTAAGTTGTGATGGATAAAAACAAGTTTTTCAGCATTTGATTGTAGCAAACGACTACGCTTTTCGTCGTAAATGATACCAGCTTCAGAAAACAACCCCTCACTATACACGCTACTCCCGGGAGAAGAAAGATAAACTTTAGCAAATTTCGAGAAGTTTGGGTATTGTGTTTCGTTTGCTGACCACCACTTGTAAGGATCAGCTTTCCTATCTAGGCGAATTGTTTTCAAATAAAAATCCATCTCATTTGCCACAATATTCTTCTCTACGTTCTCCTCATCATTATTATTATTATTTCGCATATTATCTGTAGCGACTTCCTCAAAGCATTTCCAGAAACTCTCGTGTATTTCAAATATCTTATCATTTTCATTCAAGTTTCTTTTCTTACGAAGTGGAGAAGAATCGTCATCGGTACTACTAGATTCATCATTACAACTTAGTTTTAGAGCTTCTAGAAGAATTTTTTGTCTTGCTCCTTCTGCTTGAACCAGTCCTAGGAAACTTGTTTTGAAGCGTGGATCAAGAAACGTAGCAACCAGATATTTGTTGTTTTCATCAAAGTTAAATCACTTTTCAAGCTCGGCTTGCAGTGAAGATCTCATTGTCACTCAATTTGGTACTTTCTCAGCTGTCTCTGCCTTTCCCAGATATTTTAATAAAGTAACTGCATGTGGAATCACTTCAGAGATGTAGGAGATACCTGAGCTGGTTATTTTGGTAATCTCTTCGAATGGTTTGAGAAGTTTGATACATTGTTCCATTAGTTCCCATTGAGCATGTGTTATATTATTTAAAGTATCATAATCTGTTATGTACAAGGATACTGCTCGCTTTTGTTCTAATAATCGCTCCTTTAAATAATACGTAGAATTCCAGCGTGTGCTCACATCTTGTACTAGTTGGTGGTTAGGCAAGTTAAGTTCTTGTTGAATGGATTTAAGTTTCTGCTCTGCTAAGCCTGAGTGGTTAAAATGAGTAACGATGCATCTCGCAGCAGCTACCATCTGTAGTACTTCTTGTTGAGATTTTAGTGACTCCTCTATAGCTCGTAGCAATGAATGAATAAAGCACCTGCCTGAATCATATCCTGCATCTCGCACACCTTTTATCATATTAGCCCCACTACCATGGACAAGTAAATGGATCTTGCTTTTAGGTATATTCCATCTTTCTGTAATAGCCTCGAGTTCTTTAGCAATATTGGTACCAGAATGTGAGCCGGGAAACGATTTCATAGCTAAAACGCCATGTTCCAAAACGAACTCTGGAGATATCCAGTGCACAGTGAAGCTCAAAAAGCTCTCGTTGTTGTGCTGACATGTCCATATATCAGATGTCACTGATACTGCTGTCACCTGCAAAATACTGGCTTCTATTTTAGACCTGATTCTGTTGTATATATCAGGAACAACTTTCTCGCTCATGTAAGTGCGACCAGGTACTCTATAATGGGGCACAGTGGTTGCCATAAGCCTCTGAAAGCTGACCCTTTCAACAAGTGATAATGGTTCGTTGTCTAAACAAATCATTTCACCAATCAAGTAGTGATATTTTATTGATTTCGGATCATTAATGTCTCATAGCAATTTCCTATCTGATGTTTCTTTCAGGTTTAGCTGTCGTTCTCTTGATTTGGACGTTCCAGGTACTGCTGGTATTTTGGAATCGGTGGAAGTAGAAGTACCGCCCTTATTGCTGCCACTTGTCGAGGGAACATCAGTTAAAGTAGCGTACTGCTCAGCATGTTTTGTTCTAAGATGGTTTTTTAAAGAAGTTGTAGCTGTAAATAAAAGAAAACTAAAATGAATTACAATTAATGAGTTATGCACTAACATTTTCTATCCACTAAAAAAAACGAAGCTGTTAAGTTTGTAAACTACGATTTAGTTAAATAAGAGAGTTAAATAAGAATAACTTTATTACTAGAAAGAATTAATTGCTTCGTGTACACTTATTAGTAGCCTTAAGTAGAGTGTTCACACAATATCGAATCGTGGAAAATGACGGACAGGTCTCAAATCACTTTTCAAGTTTCATCTAAAAACACGAATTATTATTTTTTTGTAACGAGAAACGTTGAAACGAAATTCAGAAAATGTTCACATTTTGATGAATCGTGAAAAATAACGATTTCGTACGCAATGTGAAGAACCAACTGTCATGACGTATCGTTATCGTGTTTTTTGACGAATCGTCAATGACGTAGATCTAGATATCCCGTGTAAACAAGGCATTAAATTAACTTAAGTTTTAACTTACTTGCTTTCTTTCCTTCTCCGCCTTTTGAGATCTTGCTGCTACACAACAAACATTTGGCCAATTTATTATTTCCACTATCAATCTCATAATATTTCCATATGGGCGATTTTTTATTAACTGATGTCATTTTTTGACAAACAAACAATTGAAAAAGAACTAACGAACGAACTTTTCTACAAAATCGTAGGTAATGTTTGATTTAATTTTTTTTTTTATTGTTCTCACAAAGCGTGCCGTGACGTGATTTACTCGCAATTGAAACAAACAGTCAAATGGCTGCATGCCCGCCCGCGCACGAGTGAGACAGGTCGCGACGCGTCTTGTCGTATTATTATTTCTTTACGCGCTCGACAATCATGTACTTACTTTGTGCCGAATATTCGGCGGCCGAATATTCGGCGCTTCGGCCGACAGCATTGCAGAATATTCGGTATTCGGTATTCGGCCAAATCACTATTCGTGGCAACTCTAGTCGAGATGGGTATCAAATGAAAGGTCTTGATTAGAATTCGAAAGAAAAAAGTCATTTTATGCATCAAGGGGTCCAGGGGGCGGCAAAACGTACCGAAATATTGTGCCCCCCCTCGCGATCGGACACCTTTGAGCCGAAAATTTGAATAAAAGTTCACGAAGGTGGGTCTTTATGAGTATAAGGGCAAGAAATACCTCAGAAATCAAAATTCACTCAACTTTGTTAATAATTGTATGATTTGTAGATTTTACGTTTTCGCCCATAAAATCAAAATGCTACCGTTAAGCTTCTTGAAATTTTACAGTTATGTAGTTTGATAAAATATCTTAATACCATTTTAATTGTATGGAATTACAACAACAAGAACACATGGTTAGGGTTGATACATATTGTATTTGAAGTTGACCTAAGCACTTTTATTTTCTTCCAATTTTCATGAAAATTTAAGGAATAGTGTTTAATTTGAATATGTTCAATCGGCTGAGCATTCAGGAAAATTATTTGAACTCGATCAAAACTCGGCTGCAATGTGTTTATGAAAGAAACTGTGCATCTTTTGCATAAATTGGAACGATTTCTTATCCAAGTATTGGATGAATAATTCAAGTTATCGATTTACACTATTAGAAAATTTGTTTCGAACCCTAGGATGGTTACCAATACCTTCTGATAGCAGCACTCTCGTGCTTACTCAACTTTTGGATTAATGTACGCGTGCCTACTCGTGCCAAAATGCTATTCAATATTATGGGCATCACTAATGCGAACCAAATCGCAAGTCTGCAAGTAGTCCAATTCATCCAAATTCTCTTAACATTGTATTTAATTAGATCTTTAATTTTTACTATTTTGTGTAAACTTTCGTAACTATGACATTGTATCAGAATTAAACGTTTCAATCCCTCTGGGCCGTAACCACTTAACAAAGCATTTAATCTGCAGACACAAGGAAATTGGGTTTAAAAGTCTAATGTCCTGGCGTTTTGAGAAAACTTTTTCCTTTAATGATGTTAACCCTTTGCAACTATGTCTTTTACAGTTGCGATGTTTTTTCAAACTTTGTAATAAATTTAAATCAATCGGCAACTGTTTCGAGCAGGAAAAAGAAACTGCCAGATTTATGGGTTCGCTCAGACGTGGAACAACCCTTACAGCCTTGTCCACAGCACCAGTAGCTAAGATTGGAGCTTTTTGTACACAGTGTTTCAGGGTGTGACGAAAGTATTTTCCAGCCTGGAAGCTTGTCTTCTAAACCTCATCTATGGTAGTAAATTACGTATAACATCAATCTTCTAAACGTTTAAAATTATCAGAAAAAAAATTTATGGGTAAGAATATCGCATCAAAATCATGCTAATAATTATATTTTTTCATCAGCAAAATGAAACTGACGTCATGACGTCAAGTTATTGAGTTTTTCCTATTGGGAGTATAAATACATATTCTGAGCATTCAACGAGTTTCGCGATGTAACGGAATGAAAGGGGTGAATTTGCATATCATTTTTATCTCACTGCTGTTGCAGTCGGGTTGATGGTGTTCGGGACGCTTTTCGAATCGCTTCGCATAATTTTGTAATTAATCATTTTCGCAATCATCTATTACGCGAGATTCAAACGACGTCCATAAGAATAGAAGCGGCAACGTCACGAGATGACTAGTGCGACGGTTTCGCCAGGGCGGAATTTTCGCACCTTCCGTTAGAAGATCTCATCAAGCTTCAACTTCTAGACTTGCTCCTTTGCATGGTGTTTGATGTACATGTTTGCGAGATAAAATGAATACAAATTTTGCCAATGATATATGACTCATCAAGTTTTTCTTTTTTTGCTTACTTGTTGACGTTATTTCTAGGGTAAATGATGAGGTAACATGCAAGTTTCATGTTGGTAGTCGTACTATTAATGCATACCACGTGTTCAGCAGCAGTGGTCCCGTTGTACTCGTACTCCCAATGGGCTTTTTCAGACGCAGCGTTAAAAGTGAGCGTTAAACAGGTTATATGGGCAAGAAGAGTGAGAGGCATTGAGGGGACCTGATGGTAAAAACATGCCAACATTTTTTAGGGTGCACGAGCGTAACTCACATATACAAACGAATTTTGTTGATCATTTGGTGGGGGAAATTTTATACAAACGCCGGTAATCATTCCGAATTGAACATTCGGTGAAGAAGGTAGTCGTCATGAAACGATTGCCTTTCGTTATTTTGCGTGCAAAAATGGATGCGTGGACGCGAGAAGCTACGCGTTATTTAATAAATTTATAAAAGCGGAGGCCATGTTCAGTTTCAGGAAACAACACGACGAATATCACGATTTCAATAAAGTTAAATTGCCAAAGACAATTAACAGTACGCATAATCTTCATAGAATCACATTATGATAAGCAAGTTATGCGACTAAAAAAGGAATTCAAATTTGGAATATATTTTCAGAAAGCGGAAAAACACGGAGGATCCAAATAAATCCAAGAGATAAATTTGAATCGACAAACTTTAACAATCATAAAATACATTTTTCATTCCAGTTTTTATTACCTCGTGCACGATTCAAGCCTAAAACAAATTCTCAATCGCTTATCTCTCTGTCTTCGCTCTCATGTTGTCCGCGCGATGTTTAACGATCAAATGACCCTTTTGACACATACACTCGCAAGACGTGTATCGTATACAAAAATAGGTTGGCTGAACGATGCAACGTGTAAACATAAGGGCGTAAGCGCGAAACCTGTTTGGATATAGGTTTTTACCATTTCCGTGTGAAAGAGCCCAATAAGAGCAAATTAACATCGCTTTTAGCTCGGCTACTATGTATGAAAAATAAATTAGTCAGGTAAGTGAAGCTAAGTTTTCCTAAGGCAATTTGAACATTGAAAGATTTTGCACTTAGAACAAATTTTGTCTTCATTTTGTTGTTTTTTAAAAAAAATACTACTAATTGAACCCCTATAAATCTACAATGAAAGATTTGTATCTAGTCTGATATTCAAATGAACTCACTCGCACTATGAAACAAGTCGAAGTAGTAGGAGAGTACTCTTGCGAGAAGGGTTTCGTTAACCAATTAGTAACTCAAACCACATCTTCTGAATTCAAAACTTAACCCAAATAGATTCCGTTAATTGAGTTCGAAAAACTTAAACTTGATTATCATGCATTTGGGTTCGTCGTCATTTTGTTTACAGTGTGTTAACGTTATTGTTTGAGTAGTCATGATACCATATCGACGTTATATATTTGTGGTGTCTCAGTCCGTTGGAAAGGTGTATTACCCCAGATATCAGGTGTTGTTGATTTAATTGTTAAATATTTGTAGTAATCGGGCTGTCCGCCTAGGAAAATTGTTCGAGGGACCTTCACGAAGAAGAGCACGGGAGTCGAAATGTCCAAATTGGTTGCAACGATTTCAGTCGTTCGATAAAAGTGTTAAATCCGCAAACAATGCCATCACTGCAAAATCAAATGTTTGCTAATTTCAATGCAGCATCAGCCATACATCACCAAGCATTTCCAAAAAATATGAATAGCTTTAATATTTAAAAAAATCAATCATATAATACTTTCAATGATATATAGCTCATTTCCCACAGGGGGAATGCTGGTCGATAGGACTACTCTTGGAGGCTGACATTCTTTAGGGAGCGCCACCTCCACGGACCCGAGGATATGGGGGACGCTGTGAGGTTCCCTTCTGCGATGATAGGTAATAACCTTAACTGAATCTGTACTACGCATTGGAGAACGAACCGAAATCCTTTGGCTGGCGGATATGATGGTTTGGACCTAGTTGCTTTGCCTGGTAGCGCCGAAGTGACACTATTGCGCGAGCGGCTCTCAATTCAACTATCATACCGTCTCCGTCCCGTTAAAACCTTGGCAGCCCGCAGCATATGTTCGAAGTTTGCACCATTAGGTTGGCGGTGTAAGCTTGGTTAAGACAGATTCCCGATTAGCGCCGGTCTGGCTCTGAGCGATTGTTCCCATAAGGGTTTGTACCAACCCTCGCATGGCCTCCCTGCTCTGCAAAGATAGCCACAGGACTAATACGGCGACTATACACACTAACGGAGAAAGGGGCTTCGAGGAGAGAGAACCCCTAAAAACAGATAAAAAACCCAAAAAATAAAGCAAAAATAACAACAATGTCGACGCAACCACCGGCTGCAGTCACAATGTTAACAGCACATCGGGAGTGGTACTAACGATAACAAAAACAACGATGAATACAATGACAGTGAAGGCCGACGAAAAACGGAGATTAACAGACAGTCTTGTCCAGGCTGAGGCCCCTGCAGCATTCGGCCACAGCAAAAAATATGATGCAAACACCAAAGCATCCTTAAAAGGAAAAGCGAGAAACTCTGCAGAACGCGCCAGATATTCGAGATGTGGGTGAAAATATAAAGAACAACGAAAATTCGATGGTTACTGCTGTGATGGCTACCGAAGCGATCGAAACAAAGGTCTCAAGTCCCAAAATAATAACGAAACATTCTGAAGTCCATAGGAGATTAACGCATGAAAAGAAACGAGTGACCAGGCAACTAAAGCGGCTTTGTGTGATTTCATTGCCACCCTTGTGGCAGTAGTGTACTCGGAAACGGAAGCCAATAACCCATTCCAAGAAAAGTGGTCGCAAAGTACAATTGCCATCCAGCGAAATGAACAAGAAAGGCTAGTCCAAAAAGTGGGGGATGCTCTGAAAAGAATACAATATGCATGTGACTCACCAAAAATCTGCAAAGGAGTAAAGATTGGGCTCCTTGAACCAGAGAAGCTCCTAGACCGCATAGGGCACTATCCGGATGAAGAAGAGCAGAAGGCTAAAAAGTGCTGAAGGTTAAGGCTAAATGGCGCGTGCAGAAAGTTCGAACATCAATAAAAGAATGAGGTTTAGCACAATCGAAGGAGATCGAGATAAAGAAGAAAGGAAGAGGCACTTGATGGGCGCAGACTGCTACTTCAGGGGTTCCAGAAAATGCTGAAAAAAAGACCGAAGAAAGCCGAAAAGAAACTTTTTCAAAAAATTGCCAGATAATACAGTTCACATGGAAAAAAAAACCTGATGCCAAGCAGGCGAGAAAAAAGCTCCAACGAAGATCCCGGCAGCAGGCACTGCTCGTAAAACCTCAAGATGGTCAATAAGGAAATATAAGACTTCAAGACACCAACACTGCCATTAAAGCAATACATTCAAGGCAATTGGGCCACATACTGGTTCAATTCGGAGCAGAAACTGACAATAAAGAAGCATTTCGCGACGCAGTAAAGAAGGTCCTCGGCAAAAACCAAAGTATAAAATCGCTTGAGCCAATGGCAACGATGAGACACTGACAACGTCACGGATCCGGCTGAGGTAGAAGAGGCCATCAAAAGGGAGTTCCCTAGCGCGGTCAAGATCAAAGCAAAGCTGACGCCAGAAAACCAGAAGGAACAACGCATGGCCATCATTGACTTGACCGAAAAGGACCCGGAACAAATTCTAAATAAGGGCAAAGTAAGAATAGGGTGGATTGTCTATAGAATACAGTGAAGAGTAGCCCCTCTTCAATGTTTCAAATGCCTTGACTATGGTCACACCCCACAAGTATGCAAAGGATCCGATAGGAGTTCCCTATGCTACAAATGCGATCAAATGGGACATTAAAGAAAAGCGTGTTCGAAGGAGGCACACTGTATTCTTTGCGAGGATTCTGACCCAAGACCTCATCTTGGGCACGTCTTTGGATCAGAAAAATGTTTGGTTTTTCAGGAAGCATTAGTGAAAGCAAAATCAGAACTTTGATGTCCCGTATCTTGCAGCTAATCCTGCACCTCTCCTTGAGCGGTTTGCGAGGGACATGAAAGCCAACTTTGCGCTGCTTAGTGAACAACACCATGATAAATGTTCTGCATCATGGTATACTGAAGAAACTGGTACTTTCGTCGTCTGGGCTTAGAACAGTGTTTTCCAGGTGGAAAGCTGTAAAAGAGTGGATCGCTTCGTGTGGATTTGGTGCTCAGGCTCCACATTCTTTAGTGTGTACCTAACGCTGAACGAATCGATATCATCTTTCCAAGCCAAGCTTAATGCTTTGGAGAGCGCGGTCTAGAACGCAGATGACAAAGTGTTCTTTGAGGGAGACTTCAACGCTTAAGCAATCGAATCGGGCATGCCTCAAAAAGATTGGCGGGGAAAACGAATCCTAGAAATAGCAGCCAAGACGGCGCTTCTTTTGTCAAATACTGGAAATACACCAACTATCCGACGTATTGGCTGTGAACGAACCATACTGGACGTGATATTTGTCTCGGAGTCCTTAGTATGGAGAATACACAATTGGAAAGTACTAGAGGGCTACTCAGCCACTGATCATCAGTGCATTCTGCTTGAGATCAGTGATGCTGTCTCGTCTCGCCCTTCTGAAATTGGGCGGAACATTGGAAGAATGGACATCGAGAGGTTCGTTGGGGTGCTCACAGCAGGAGCCACGGTGCAGAGGGATTCGCAGGCAACGGAAGAACTGATAGCTCAAGACATAGTGAACTCAACTTTGTGCATTACTATCTTGCAACGCTTTAATGCCCCGTCAAAAACCCCAGCATGGCAAGCCCCTTGTGTACTGTGGTAGATTGAAATCACTGAAAAGCGAAGCTTCGGCGTGATGCTCAATGGGCATGGAGCCGTAATGAGGCATGCAACGGGTAAGCAGCATATAATTCCTCCAGGAAATACCTTCGCAAATTGATTAACACCAGCAAGGCTTGCTGCTGCAATATCTAGTGGACAATGTGAACAAGGATCCGTGGGTCCTTGGCTACTAGCTAGTTATGCGGAAGCTTGCTGCCTTACGGAAACCTTTCATACATGATACGGAAAAGATGGACGATATAGTGCGGGCACTCTTATCCACGCATCCTGTCCGTGTTGACGCTGTCCATGGCGGTGGCGAGGCTCGAGTTGATCATCAAGGGGAAGTGGAATCCCGGACCACCGTCTGCACATCAACCGTTATGCATGCTAAGCACTGTTGTCAAAGTGCTTGAGAAACTCATCAAGGGAAGAATCACTGACGCGATTATAGCTGCTGGGGACCTATTTCTTCGGCAGTACGGCTTTGGAGCAGGACGCTCCACCATTAATGCGATTGCAGAAGTAGTGACTGCGGTCCAAAAGACCGTTCTGTTGGTGACATTCGACGTCAGGAACATCTTCAACTCCGCTAGATGGGTGGATATTCTGGAAATGCTGGAAAACCCTTTTCAGTTCCAGAATATCTAATGCAGCTTTTGAGGGACTGCCTGAAGAACCTTCGCCTAATTTACGATGCGAAAAAAGGCCTACGAAGAATGAAAATTACATCGGGTATTGCCCAGGGATTGTTTTCTTTGTCCAGTCTTGTGAAACGTATCTCATAACGGGCTACTGAGACTGGAGATGCCAGATGTGTCGCAATTGACCGACTATGTCACTTGATACACCGTTGCATATGCGCAACTGGGCTAGATATGCCTATGCAACGAGTGAGAGACTGGATGACTGCTCACGGGTTCAATCTAGCACTAGAGAAAACCAAAGTGGTCATCTTGACAAAAAAGAGAATACCTAGAAGAAGGATGATCAGTACTAGAGACAAACTAATCGAAACGAAGCCAGAGGTGAAGTACCTGGGGCTACTGATTGACTCGAAGATGAGTTTCTCTTAGCAAATCAAGGGCAATGGCTGAGAAGGCTTCTTCGGGAGTATCAGCTCTGAGTCGACTTATGGCCAACGTAGGAGACCCAGCCCATCAAGGGGACACCCCTTCATGAATGCTGTAGGCTGTGCTGCTGTACGGAACAGAAGTATGGGACGAAGCTTGGCACAGATACAGAGAAGAGGAGCAGTGAGGATTGCATGTTTGTATCCGATAGTCTCAGATTCAGTGGGGACAAGGCACGAGGGAGATGGTTGTCCGCGAGGAGAGACAGCGCTCACTCAACGACTCGCAGCAGTCTTGGGTGAACTGCGCGCCTCATTTTTGATGTCGAGCCATGGCTGAAGCAAAAACATGGTGAGACAGACTTCTATCTGACCCAAGTTTTGAGCGGACATGGGTTTTTCCACTCTTACCAGCACAAGATTGGTAAGTCACGGCCCTCCAATTGTCGGTTTTGCCCACAAAAGAAAGACAATGCCTTTCATACATTTTTGCGGGCACAAAATGAGACAGACTGTGGAGGGACCTCCACAACAAGATGGGAAAGCTCATTCCAGAAAGTATAGTCGCGGTGATACTTGAATCGGTTGACAAATGGAACCAGGGGCACATTATGTTTGGGCATTCCTAAAAGATAAAACGGACTCACAACAGCCCGGACCGTCGGGGCTGAGGGATCACTTGTCTGGTAATTCCTCTTTTCCTCTCCCTTCCTGCTAGAAGAGGGATCCCCGGCTTGAAGGTGCCTCACGGCGCAACAAAACGAGAACTGGCCCGAAAAAATGTGTTAAACGGTTCCAAGTTGGGTTCTCAAGTTGACAGGGAAAGTCTTTAGTGGATGGTCGAGTCACATTCTGGCAAATGTGGGAGTCACACACTCCATGCATAAATGACATTCACCTCTCAACCACAAAAAAATGCTTTCAAAGATATATTTCTCATTAAGTGGCATAATAGTGAGTGGTTGATATAGAATGACTGTATTGAAAGAAAACTAATAGAAACTGATGCAATGATGCCATTCTTACATAGCAGCAACCATCTCAATCAAAAATTCCACCAAATATCAGTAGCCATTCTAATGAGTTCAATCTTCCTCTTTAACGGCATCCCAACATCAACCACAACACCCACCGCTTTATTCAGAACAGCTGCCAACAACTGCACAACATTCACATCTAAAACAATTTCATCAATGTTTAACGATACTCCAACATCAAGTAGGTATATCAAAACGTCAAGGTCACAAAGCCAAAAATGGGCAAATATCTCAACCTCCACCAAATATGTGCGGTAAACATCCAAAAACAACACAGTACCACCAACCGAATTCAATGTTTATTGTTAATTCATCAATTCACATGCCAAACGCCAAATCACAAAGTAACGTTTCAGAACACGTTACAATTCTTTCAAAACCTTCATCCAGTATTCCTCAACTTTCTATAAAACAACCACCAAAAGCACAAGCCAATTTTATGTCAGTTCTGCTACCAAATTGCGTTCGCAAAAATGTAGCAAATACTAAATGTTCAAGAAGATGCACAGCATGGAGGGTTGCATAAGATTCAACAGTCTTCCAGAGCCACACCACTTGTGATGTTTCTTGTATACAATGTTTCAAGTGAGTGTATGTCCGCCAATCGTTAACGTATATATTGCTTTTACTACCTATAACCAACTCCACTTCGCGTTCATCGGATTGAAGTAGCAACATCAATGGAATTAGTTCATTAAATCCTTTTTGTAGCGTTGAAAATTGCTGCTCGATTCCTCTCAGAAACCTTTAGTTAACATAAAGTCTAACAAAATCGCGTTTGTAATCCTCGGTGACCACAATATGTGACCCACTCGGTTTCAATTCATGAACTTTCAATGCTCTGAAACTATTGTTCTCAACGCAGAATGTTGAGTAAATAATTCCAGTTATGTTGTTCTCTAATATCCATGTAAAGCTTCTATGTAAGTCCGGATCAACTCCCTCGATATCGTTCAACGTAATTGGTTTATTTAACAATTACTTGAAAAGTGAAGTTGTAAATCCTCCATCCATGCGATGACCGTCAAACACTGCAATTCCTAATATCCGTCCAACGAAATGGAAATACGAAAGATGAACCCGGAACCCGGAACCCGGATTTTTTTGTAGACTATCGTGATCATCATGAAACAGACCGTACCACGGATCCAACATTTCCCGAGACAGCAGAAGAAGCCTGTCTCGTGCCACTCCACCGTAATCTAAACGTTCTTCTCCTCTAAATTTAACCATTAGATGTTTTCGCATGTCCTTCGATTTCATTTTCATTATCAGTCTATAACTTTCTTCTAATATTTCTTGCCGTTACACTTCGAATCGACAATGACCTAATTGTGGCTGAAGCACCCGTAATTCAAGTCGTAGATGTCGCAATTCACTCATTAGATCACGCCTATTCTTTGGAAGTAATTGGACACCTTCTAAAAGGCCTTGTGATAGAGCAAGAACAGTTGCCACCGCTCGCTTTTCAGGACGACGGGGGGTTGAATAAGAACTATTGGTCGCCTCGTTGACTTTCTGAGGCATTTGTTGAACAAGCAGCTGGTGGTGGCGCGATTGAAGAGGGTGTACTGCAATTGGCGTTATTGTTACTACCAACCATGGAAATCATTTCTATTATCCGTCCATTCAAGTTATCTCGAAAACTGATTTGTATTGTCGCAAATTAATTCCAATGACATTGGACTTGTCCCGGTGCAGCGAAGAACGGGATGATAGAATGTTGCCTCGTTGACGGATGGGAGTAGCTAAGAGGTCGGGAATGGCGACGATCAGGGGGATTTCATTGAAGATTAGTGGCAAATGCATGTGCGTGATCTTCTAATTTTTGATTTTAAATGTTCGCATGGGAATTACCAGTGATTCATATTAAGGTAAAAAGGAACATCAAATTCATTTACAAGTCGTTTGGAAGTGTTTTTAAAATCAAAGTCTGGCAATTTTCGGCCTTTTTGTCTACTGCTACTCGGGGAATCTATAATTATTTTTTCTTTCTTCGTATCGTTCTAGATTTCCTGAAGGAAATCTAAACCAACCTCTCATCAGTTATAGACGTGAAGTCTGTAAACGTCTCAACGGAATGTACGCATCAGATCAACAAGTCCGGGCATTCTTAATCTACTCCAAGTTGGTTGCTGGCAGGCAAGCTAGTTGGGAGAGGAAGTTCGGTCGCAGGTTTTGCGCGAGCAGACTAACCACAAGATATAAGAATCATCCACCGATTCAAATGCTCAATTTAAAACGCATCTATCAACTTCCAATAATTCAATCTTACTTTATTCTAAGTGATTTCAATTTCCTTGTTCTTTCGGTTCGAGAAGATGAACAACATCCAAAGATAAGGCGCATAAGCACTACAAATTGACCGGAAGTGATGATGCTAGGCAAAATTTCTGTAGATTGCACTCTTTGGCTAAAAAAGAGATCAAAACGGCCATGAGAAACTATTTTAGCAGCTTAGAGAGTTCCCTCCTGACAAATAATCCTAAACCCTTTTGGTCATACATCCGATCCCTTAAATCTTCCTCTTCCATCCCGCATACTGTCAAATGGAATAACACTGAAGCCTCCTCCCCTCAGGATATTTCTAACCTATTTGCCGAATATTTTTCCTCTACTTTTTCCTCTTCCGACATACTACACTCCCCTATAAATTCAATTCAAACTTATCCAGCATCAAGTACATCCTATTCCACTGATCCTTCTGAAGTTGAGTCCCTTATTAACTTGCTCGATCCGAATGTTAGCCCTGGTCCTGATGGATTACCTAATATATTTATAAAGTCACTTTGTTCCTCTTTGTGTTTTCCTCTTTCCCTTATATTCAATCTCAGTCTTAGTACTGGCACCTTTCCAACGTACTGGAAAGATGCAAATGTTGGTCCTATCTTTAAAAACGGCGACCCATCATCTGCCTCAAACTATCGTCCCATATCACTCCTCTCCTGTTTCTCTAAGCTGCTGGAACGACTTGTGCACAACAGGCTTCTTGAGTCCCTGAGTTCATTTGTCACACCACAGCAACATGGATTCTTAAAGGGTCGTTCAACTTCTACAAACTTGGCTGAGTTCGAAGACTATATTGCTAAAGCTTTAGACAAACAGCTTCAAGTAGATGCAATATTCACGGACTTCTCGAAAGCTTTTGACTCCGTGAACCATGTTCTGCTCTGTCAAAAGTTAGCTTTGCTGGGCATATCCGGTTCCCTTCATTCTTGGATTTCATCATATTTATCTTCCCGCTCATGTCGTGTCAATCTCTATGGCACATTTTCCTTTCCATTCAATCCTACATCTGGTGTCCCTCAAGGTTCAATCCTTGGACCTCTTCTTTTCGTACTGTTTATCAATGATCTTCCTTCTGTAATTTCCTCTTCTTGTCTCCTGTATGCTGATGATTTCAAGCTATTCCGGACAATTAGATCCCTTGAAGATTGTCAGCAACTCCAAATTGATCTTTTTAACCTGTATAACTGGTGTAATGTAAACTCCCTTCGTATTAATGTTTCCAAATGTTTTAAAATGACTTTTACTTTGAAAATTGTCCCTTTAATTTTTAATTACACCTTATGTGATGTTGTTCTCTCCTCTGCAGACTCATGTAAAGATCTTGGTGTAATATTTGACCCCAAGCTTAAATTTGATGTCCACACTTTTAGCCTAATTACCAAGGCATCAAAAGTTTCGGGTTTTCTTATGCGGCATTTGCATAAGTTTGCAAATATTGCTACCGCTGTTCGCTTGTTCACGTGTCTTGTCCGCCCGCTCCTTGAGTACTGCTCAGTGGTGTGGTCTCCAAGACATTTATATCTTATGAACTCAATAGAAGCTGTTCAGCGTAAGTTTACCCGTATTGTGTTTTTCAAATTCAACGTAGCTTATGAGCCTTATGAGCGTCGTCTATCCACACTTCGTCTCCCTTCTCTGTCGTCCCGTAGAACCTTCTTAGATCAATGTTTCCTTTATAAGTTGTACCACCAACAAATTGCCTCCACCCTAAGCGCAGACTTGCAATACAGACTGTATGCACGGCCTAGTCGGTCTAATAACATTCTCGAGGTTCCGTACGCCCGAACAGATTTATATTTTAACTCAATTATGCCACGAATTATCAGAATGCATAACAGCCTCGAGCTTGGCTCTCTATCCACGTCCTACTTTGTTTTTAAAGTTAAATTAAAGATGTTACTTTTTGCGAATAGTGTTTAATGTTCCTTAGCACTAAATTTTACAAACTTTGTTCTTGACTCTATCTTCATTTCTTTCATGTTTTAGATTAACTCTTTTCTGCTTGATTTGTTGTATTGATTTGTCTTACTCTGAATTATATTTAACTATATTTAATTGTCTAAGTCTATTTTGTAATTGGATTTCTGTCTGTTAAGTAGACTTGAATAAATAAATAAATAAATAAATAAACACTCAACCTTCGAATATTCAACGACGAGGTGCCCAAAATAAACTACTCGAATCCAAAATCGAATCAATCTACTCTATTTAAAAATGCAAAGACCAAACTACGGCGCTGCGTAACGACCGCGACACGAAACTGAGCATTCGCGGATTATCTCAACTCTATCCCCTCAGTGGCATATTCACCTTTCACCTTCGTATCCTTCTGGAAGACGGTTGTCTTAGTTAGCAATTCATGTTATATTTCAGGTTCGTCATCTAGTAATTTCGACTCTCCTAAGAAGTATTTAGCTCACTGATTTGACGCGGAAATTTAATTTTTTTCTAAACCTTATTTATGTATGCAAAATTATATTAACATAAACAAATAAAAGCTGTTTTCACTAATAAAATGATTTGCTAATTAGTTTATTTCGCATACAAGGTGTGACAATTAAATAATGGGACTTGTGGTAAGCCTGCGACCTTGAAATTTCCTTCCCCTTTCCTGGCATCTTTCCCCTCTCCATTAATATATTTACCGTAGCTCTAGCTTGTTTAGTTCGCCTACTGTGTGGTGTTGAGTAGGCGTGTGTTGGTGGTGCTCGTCACGAAAATGGAGAAACGAAATCAAGAGCAACGTGGAAGCAGGTGAAAAACGATCCCACGCTGCTTGATCGAGTTATTACAGACGATGAGAGCTGGGTTTTTCCAATACGACCCAGAAACCAAACGCCAAAGCTCACACTGGTTGTATACGTCTGCCTCCCACCCACAAAAAAAATCGCGTGAGCAAGTCGAAGGTGAAAACGATGATTATTGCCTTTTTTGATAACCGTGAAATCGTCCACAAAGAACTTGTTCCATCGGGGTAAACCGCAAATCAAGTCTACTGTCGCCAAGTACTCGAAAGATTGCGAAAACGAGTCAACAGGGTGCGTCCAGACATCGCTCGTAACTGGATCTTTCATCACGATAACGCGCCGTGCCACTCGCCCTCAGCGTGTTCCAGTATTTGGCCTCTAAAGGGATCGCCTTGTTGTAACTCCCACCTTATTCGCCCGACTTTTTTTTGTTCCCTAGAACGAAATCGGTGGTCAAAAGAACTCATTTTGAGTCGATTACGGATATCCGTAATCGACTCAAAATGAGTTCGGAATCAATTTTTTGCTGCGTATACGTTGAAGATGGTGCAGAAAGCCTTAGGTGATGAGGCTATGTCTAAAAAAAATGTTTACAAGTGGTACCGTGGGTTCAAAGGTGGCCGTGAACGTGTCGAAGACGAAGAGCATCCTGGTCGACCATCAACCTCTTCTCTTCTTCGATTATCGTGGTGTTGTGCATTATGAATTCCTTCCGCCGGGCCAAACAGTCAACAAGGAATATTATTTGAACGTTATGCGTCGTTTGCGTAACGCTATCCGCCTAAAAAGGCCGGAATTGTGGAAAGACAATTCTTGGTTTTTACACCACAAAAATGCACCGTCCCATACTGCACTCGTAATTCGTGATCATTTCGCCAAAAACCCAACCCATATCGTTCCGCAACCACCGTATTCACCTGATCTGGCACCGTGCAACTTCTGGCTGTTCAGCATGCTCAAAAGACCGCTCCGGGGACACCGTTTCGGTACGATAGAGGAGATTCAAGCCACAGTGGAGACGGAACTGCAGGCCATCCTGGAAACGACGCGTATCTCAAAGACTAATGGATATTTTGACAATTAAATTTGCTATAGATATCACTGACAGGACTAACAACCTAAAAAAAAAATAATTCTCCAAATCCTTCGACGCACGCAGTTTAAATTCAAATGTCACCTTATTTTTTGGTCACAGTAGTATATATTGTAATGATTTTTCTGCGTGGTCTCGTTCGTTCGAGATTTCCCGAGTGAAATCTAAACCAACCTTTCATCGATTATAGATGTGAAGTCTGCAAACGCACAACGGACTGTCCCCATCAGGTCAACAAGTCCGGACAGCCTTAGTCTACTCCAAGATGGCCCAGCTAGCTCGGAATGGAATTTCAGCCGCAGGTCTTCCGCCAGCAGACTAAGTCAAAAATACAAGAATCAGCCGTCGATTCAAATGCCCAACTTCTGCCAATTCGACTTTACTGTACTTTAATTCAATTTTCAACTCTTTTGGCCCGAGAAAAAGAACAACACGAAACATCCTCTACCAAAAACCATGCGATCACAAATATTCACCGACGCGGTGCCCGAAATAAACTACTCGAATCCAAAACCAAGCCAATCTACTCTAACTAAAAAAGCCAGAGCCAAACTAAGGCACTGCGTACCGAACGCAACATGAAATTGACCATTTGCGGATTATCTAAACCCTACCCCTCGGCGGCATACTCCCCTTTGCCGTCACGTTCCTCTGAAAAAACGGGTTTGCTGACAAGGAAAGACGGTGTTCAAATAGCAATTAATGGTATTTATTTTAAACTATTCTAGTGTCACTAACAAAAAGCAATGCATTACAACGTAGTTGGAATTGTTTGTTTTTCTTACAATGAGATGTTTCGTCGCATAGTTTATTTGTTTCTCTCTATTTAACAACATTTGAATGTAGTTTTAGGATCATACCAGAGGCTATTTACTTTGAAAAAATTTAAACTTTAGATTTCTGTCTCGGTTCTTTATTTTCTTATTTTTGTCTAGCAATTCATATTTCTCTTCCGTCATGAATATATATATATATATATATTTATATAACAATGTAATAACGTACTAGAAAATCTAAATATTGTAGTGATAGTAGGTATGATGAATGTCCGTACAGGACTGCAGCGATGGTCTTCTGCCTCAGTGGAAGAGGGTGTTGGGATCCGCCGAGATTGGCCTTGTCTGGGAACGTGTGAATGCGCTGGCAGGCTAGCGTTGTGGTGTTGTGGGGCAGGTTCTTTCCCCAGTACATGAAGTTACTACAAAAGAATTTCGTATTCACGAATTATGGGGTCAAATAACAATCGACCGAAGTCGAAAAAAGGAGGTAACCAGCTAAGGGTTAGAAATTGCAGACGAAAAAGGAAAAACTGGATCTGGGGAAGACAGACGGACTTAGGAGGACTTTGTCGTTACCCGACAATTCTTATGGCCCAGAAATAAGAGTGGGGCATTCAAATGGAGGTGGCACCCCCCCATACCCACGGAACCGGATCAAGATCCAAACGAAGACATGGCCATGTGTTTCCCATTTGAGTGAAAAACTTATACAAAAGCACTTCGTGTGACTCTTTCTCTCAAATGAGAAGCACAAACGTAACTGATTTATGCTATAGCGTTATGCAATGAAATCACATAACCCTATATCATAAAAGGGCACGGGAGCGGAAGGCCACTCTACCTGGCAAGAGCCCCTGTTAAACAAAAAAAAAATGGAGGAGCACACCCGATGGCTGACCCATATTAGCGGAAGAGTCTATCATCGATGCAGGTCCTATACCCGGTCAGGTTGAAGGAAATGGAAAGACCGAATTTGTAAAGTTTTAACTAAACATTTCTTTTTATTCGATTCCGTGCAAGTATTTGAGCAATTCATATTTTACACTTATTTTTAATTTGAGTGACACTAAACACCTGTATATCCAACAATAAATAAAAGTGGTTTTAAATATTTTCCAATTGGAAATCAGATTGACATGCAAAAGTCTTACGAAATTCGATTTTAAAAAAAATATTCGCAGTGGGTTCTTTTTCTAACTAGACTTTAGAGCTCTCTACGTTAAATATGCATATAGCTCAAGTGGGTTGAATTTGATTTCAATATTTCTGTAGAATTTAATTGTACTAGGATTTTGTGTATTAAACAACTAATATGCATTTAAAAAAATAATATAAAATGAATGAATCTATACGCCCATTTTTCATCTAAATAAACTCCATCACATCACCTTCAGAGCATCGTTTTATTAATTAAACCGTTTATAGCGAATATCGCCTAAAGTTTCTCATTGGTTTTCCGTACTAGCTCCATCGACAGCTTTTTCCAATTTCAACCTTTTTTTTTCGCAGCGTCCACGCTGTGTCGCGATCCGTCACCATCTCCTTGCTATTTTCAATCCAGCCGAATCTGCATCCCGCAACGCCAAAGCAGATCCTCCTCTTTTCTTTTCCGTCGTCTACCGTATCGTCACGATGGATTAAGCCGAGCCCCTTGCTCAGCCACCTTAGATTGCATTTGGTAATGCAATTCGTGGAATGCTGTACAGGTATTATAGCAGCGTTCCCATACTCGAAATTCTAAAGGATTCTCCAATAAGAGGTGTTATTTTGATATTACAAGAAAAAAGTCACTTTTTAATATAAATGATCGAATGTTTATTTCATTATAAAGAAAATGGTATGCCGTTAATAGTAGAAAATTACATCAGGCAAATGGCCACCACGACCCCGCCTACAGGACCATATCCTTTTCATGAAATTTTCCATAACCGAATCGCAAAGTGCCCTCCTGGATAGCCTCACAAATTCCATCTCAGAGCTCTTGAATTGACGCTGCGCTGTTAGTGTAGACCTTCTCTTCCACACGGCCAAAAGGAAGAAGTCGTAAGGTATTTAATCACAAGATCTCTGTGGCCAATTGTGATCACCTCTTTGAGAGATAATACGTTCCGGAAACTTTTACCGTAAAAGATCGATGGTTTCGTTGCTTGTATGGCACGTACCGCCGTCTTGTTGAAAGTGCACATTGTCTAGATCAATACCATCTAATTCCGGCATAAAAAATCATTAATCATCTCTCGATAGCACAATCCATTAACCGTAACTGTTGCTCCAGCCTCATTTTCGAAAAAGTAAGGTCCAATGTCTCCGCCGGACCATAAACCGCACCAAACAGTCACACGTTGAGGAGAGAGAGGTTTTTCAACAATAAGTCTTGGATTTTCCGAGCCCCAGATGCGACAATTTTGCTTGTTGACGAAGCCACCGAGGTGGAAATGGGCCTCATCACTCACGGTGATTTTTCGATGGAATTCCGGATCATTTTCATGCATTTCAAGGCCCCAATCAACAAAGACACGACGTTGTTAATGATCGACCGGCTTGAGTTCTTGTGTTTACTGAGCTTTATAAGCCTTAAGACCCAAATCTTTATGCAAAATACGGTGTAATGACGTTTGTGGAATGCCTTATTCCAAAGAACGACGAGCAATGCACAAACCTGGGTTTTCTTCAACACTTTCGGCTACAGCAGCAATATTCTCGGCTGTTCTTGAGTGATGTACCCGGATTTGATTCTTCACATCACTAAATTGTCCCAACAGCTCGAATTTTACCACCAATTTCTGTATTGCGGTCCGACAAGGTGCTTCACGACGACCCAAAAATGTTCGAATTTTACGAACCGTATCTGCCAAATTTTCACCATTTTTATAGTGAATCGTTCCATTTTTATTAATGGCGTAGTTTGTACTTGTCAAATGTAAAAACTTGACAGCTTTAAAAGTGACATCTACCGAAATAGTGGGCTATTCAAAATAACACCTCTTATTGGAAAGCCCCTTACGTGCAGATTTAACATTTTTAAGGGTTTTGTAAAATAATTTTACAAAACCCTACTAGTTTCGCGACCTGTCTGTCCGTCCGTCCGTGTATCACACCACTTTTTCTCGCAAACTACTTAAGCTAGAAACATCAAATTTTGTATACAGGTGTAAAGTGGTGTTCTCTTTAAAGTTCAACTACAAAAAATTTTATAAGGTATTTAATGGGGGGTCTCCCCATATAGGGGAGTGGCCCCTGAAAAAAAATGTCATTAAAGGTAGCCGATATGGGTATCAAATGAAAGGTCTTGTTGAGAATTTTTCAAAACAGATCTTAATTTGATACTTCTTGCTTCTAGGGACGCGCAGGGAGGGGAAATGCACGAAAAATTTGTGTCCCCCCTCGCGATTGGACACCTGTGATCCGAAAAATCTGAAAAAAATATGGTGGTCGGTGTTTATGAGTACAACAACAAAAAATACCTAGTCGGAATTCGCTCAACTTTGTTAATAATAGTATGATATTCAAATTTCACGTTTTCGCCAATAAAATCGTGTCGGTATCCTAAAATTGAACGAAATCGGATATTTACGTAGTCCTGCTAAGGATTCTTAAAATTTGTAAGTTTGATGAAAATCGAATGATATACACGGAAGTTATAGCCGTTTGGAATTTCTCCAATTACAACAACAATAACACATGATTTTGGTATTTTATGGACTTTCCATCCAATCAGTTTTCAATTGATCTTCTTGAAATTTTCCAATAAGATCAATAACATTGATATTTTTGAGAATTCATGATTTGAGTGATTTTCGTCGGTTTGGAACGAAATGGCGAGCGTTGAAAGTGGAAAAAATGGATTTTCCTTTGAACGTGCACATCTCTTTGACATATTTCTTGAGGTTATTCATTGATCGTGACTGCATTTCTGAGAATTCGAGTACAAAACCCTTCTGACATGAGCGTAGGTCTGTTTACCCAACTTGCTGAAGTAAAGAAAATTTAACTGAAGTAAAGAAAATGAAAATTTTAAATAGTAATAAAAGTTAAATCTCAGGACGAATATACTTAAAGGGGAAACATCTAAATTTTAATATAAAGGAAAATTGATATAAAATTACATATAATATAAAGGAAAATTGATGTGAAATAGCATTTAATAAAAATAATAAGAAGAAAAAGCATTCTACAAATTACGATTATGAATAAAAATAATAATATATTTTTTCAAAACTGCCAGATAAAATTTTGAGTAGGGGATAGGAAGGTTTTCGAGCAGTTTACTTGTGTGACTGCTCGATTAATACAATATGATAGTCTTAACTTCATTGAATAATCGATCATACTAGGCAAGTATATTTGCATAATCACTGATTACTTGTTATGTTCGCATATATTTCAAGCAAATATATATTGTTCGAGTTTATCAGTTTTCTTTCTCGATTCTAATTAGCTCTTAGAGAAATGATTTATTCAATCACTGACTGGCAATTAAATTAAAACGATAAATAATAATCATCCACTCTACTTTATCTTTGAAGTTTAGAAAAAAAAAACCGAAACGTTATCATACATAACCATTCAACACAACAACACATAAACGAATGAATGTTGGGCTTCTCTCATCATTTCTATTATCTTAATATTGTAATCTTAAAATGGTTTAGTTAATTAATTAATTTAATGATACTGGCTACAATTTACATAAAACACAATTTCCTAAGGAATAAATACGACTGTCGATCTTTTTTCTTTGATTTTCTTAAGGTACATTCATTGTAACCTTTTTACCTTTCTTTTGTTTGTGTCCGTGAAACGGAAACGCTTCAATATTTTATTAGATATGTATGAGCACATTGGATGCATTTCTTTCTAAAATTATCATTACTAATACGATTTGAAAATTGAATACTAAATGCTTGATGCTATGAATATTACATTTAGGGTTTATGATAGTTGGGACGTCGAAAATTGAAAGATTGTAATTATCGATCGCATAAAGTAATTAAAATGACCTATGGAAATTCTTTGTGTGTAGCTACATAATTGAGTTGCCTTAATAATTTTCCTGGAAAATTATTAGAGAAGAAAAATATTAAAAGTATGTGGTTTTGACGTGTTTACTCATTCTCCTCAGCTAAAGGGTTTTCCAATAAGAGGTGTTACTTTGAATAGCCCGCTATTTCGGTAGATGTCACTTTTGAAGCTGTGATCTTTTGACATTTGAAAGGTAAAAGCTACGCCAATAATAAATATAGAACGACACACGCTTCAACAACGCAGTGAAATGATTAAAATTCATTTTAAAAATGGTGAAAATATGGCAGAGATGGTTCGTGAAACTCGAACATTTTTTGGTCGTCGTGAGCCACCTTGTCGGACCGCAATACAGAAATTGGTGGTAAAATTCGAGCTGTTGGGACAATTTAGTGATGAGAAGAATCAAACCCGTGCACATCAATCAAGAACAGCTGAAAATATTGCTGCTGTGGCCGAAAGTGTTGAAGAAAACCCAGGTTTGTCCATTCCTCGTCGTTCTTTGGAATTCGGCATTCCACAAACGTCATTACACCGTATTTTGCATAAAGATTTGGGTCTTAAGGCTTATAAAGTTCAGTTAACACAAGAACTCAAGCCGGTCGATCATTAACAACGGCGTGTCTTTGCTGATTGGGTCCTTGAAATGCATGAAAATGATCCGGAATTCCATCGAAAAACCATCTTGAGTGATGAGGCTCATTCACACTACGGTGGCTTCGTCCACAAGCAAAATTGTCGCATCTGGGGCTCGGAAAATACAAGAATTATTGTTGAAAAGCCTCTCTACATCAACGTGTGACTGTTTCGTGCGGTTTATGGTCCGGCGGAATCATTGGACTTTACTTTTTCGAAAATAAGGCTGGAGCAACAATTACGATAAATGGATTGCGCTATCGAGAAATGATCAATGAGTTTTATGGTGGGAATTGGATGATATTGAAGTAGACATCGTTTACTTTCCACAAGACGGCGGTACGTGCCCCATAAGCAACGAAACCATCGATCTTTTACGGGAAAAGTTTCCGGACCGTGCTATCTCTTGAAGAGGTGATCACAATCGGCCACCGAGATCTTGTGATTAAACACCTTGCGACTTCTTCCTTTGGGACCACGTGGAAGAGAAGGTCTACGCCAACAGCCCAGCGTCGATTTAAGACCTCAAGGATGGAATTCATGAGACTATCGAGGACATAGGGCAACCACTTTGTGATATGCTTATGGAAAATTTCATATAAAGGATATGGTCCTGTAAGCGTGGTCATGGTAGTCATTTACTTGACGTCATTTTTTACTTTTAACGACATACCTTCCTCTTTATAATGAAATAAACATCCGATCATTTATATTAAAAAATGGCAATATTTTTTTTTTTTTTTTGTAAATACCTCCATTCTCTACCACTCTCTCCATCACTCTTTCATCGTCGCACAACGCTCGTGCGATCTGAACTTTACACATCATCAATTCCTACGTCTGTGTCCAGTCAATGCTAAAACATCGGTATAAGGGGCACACCAAATGCTGTGAAGTACCCCTTTCCTACTAGTCTAGTCCGATTCGTGAACAGTTCTCAGAGATAAAAAAAATATTCTAATACGACGCAGGAAAAAAAAACTCTGAGTTTATAAAAACTAGCTGTCTTTAAGTATCCTGACATTAGGGTCCAAAATACCTTAAGATACTGTATTTTCAAACCTCCGGACTTATCATTAATTTGAATTTATTAGATGTTCCTATAATATTTTCTTAAAAACCAATATTGAGTTTACATTTTTCTGGAAGATTGTTGTATATACGCAGAGCATCATTCGTTGCATCGTTCTTTAGTCGATCAGTTCTAGCGTAAGGTATTACAAAATTGTTGGCATCTCTTAAATTAAATGGATTTATTTGTGATACTTTTATCAAGGGGCTTCGTTCCGATTCTCTGGAAATTAGATATTTGAAGATAAACTTAGCTTTCTCCATAGTAATGATTTGACTGAAGGTGAGTGCATTGGTCCGTTGATACACTAGTCTTGTTGGAGTGAGAATTGGAAGGTTTAGAATATTTTTAAAGGCTTTAGTTACTATCCTGGAGAATATTAAGGTTTTGCTTTGACGATTGACTGCAAATGACCACCGCATTGCATTTAATACAAGTTTCTGTATATGCATTGGAAAACCTCCATATCTTCTCAACACTCCTATCACTGGTGCTAGTTATCTCCTCAAATTATTTATGTGTGGCAACCATGTCAAACGATAATCTATGGTAAGACCGAGATATTTAATTTCAAACGCTCTTTGCAAGTTTTTGCCCTTAATTTTTAGGTCAACTTCTATGTCTTCCTTATTCTTCTGTTTAAAAATTATGTATTTTGTCTTTGTAGTATTCAATGATATCTTGTTTTCGATAAGCCATGAACAATATTTATCTAGATCCTCGTTGACGGTATTCTCCATGGCAACTTTATCATGTCCTGAATAAAGAAGTACAGTATCATCAGCATATAATGTGTGGTGAGCTTTCAGTTTACATATATTCAAATTATTGGTGTATAGTAAAACAAGGTTGGTCCAAGTATGGATCCTTGAGGAACCCCCGATTTCATTGGCGCTAGATTGCTCAAGACATTACATTACTATTTAAATTTCATGTAAATTTTCTCCAATTTATTTAAATTGCTTTACTTGATTTTTAATTTCTTTAGTTTAGTTAAAATTTCCCTACTACAGTTAAATTTTGGTTTTTGTTAAAAATTTGAATCTGCCCATTACAAGAAAGATTTTAAACTATTATTCACAAATTTTACCAAAGGCTGTCAAAAGTGCAATAGGGCGGTAATTATTCGGGTCCAGAGGATCTCCTCCTTTGAATATTGGAATTATTTTTGCCAGTTTCTCTTCGCCCAGAAATGTTACATTTCTAATATTTAGCGAGTTTGCCGTTCCACATGGGCGTGCTGCATTGAGTCCATTGCAAAAAATCCAGCATTTGATGACATGATACAGGATGACGAATTCTCTTTTACTACATTTATTACTTTCCATATTTCGTGTGACTTGTCCGCTGCTGCTTCCAATCTTCTGGAGTTATATTAAAATTTAGCTTCTTTTATGAGACGTTTTGATTCTTTTAGGGCTTGTTTATACATATGTTTAAGTGCTTGATCTTCAGCATTCTTTTTGTATTTTTCATAAGCTTTCCTTTTGTTAAACTAGCCTCAATAACTTTCTTTGTTATCCATGTATGTTGTCGACATCTGATCTTTTTCTCAATGGTAGAATCATGCTTGGAGTCTGTAATCATATTTTTGAGCTCCATAAGGGTTTTAAGTTTTCGGTTGGTTAGCAACTGTTGAAATTTCGATTTGAAAAGATCCTTGTATAAATATCTGAATATTATGTGAGTAGGTTTTTGCTTACTGAGACTTTGACCATGGAAGACAACTTTTAGGACACGATGATCTAACTCCAGCCAGTCTGCAAGTGTGAATTTAATGTTTTCAGCAATTTTTTTATCATTTGTAGCTATGTGATCTAGGCAGGTACTTGAAGTCAGGCGAGTAATTTTGTCCCTATTGACAATGATCGCTCCTTTTGTTTCCAGGGTATCCTTGTACATTCTCAATTCTAGAGATTCTGCAATCAGGTCTATGTTTGTGTCAGCAACTATGATTAGATTTTTTTCAGTACAGCATATTGCGTCTATTACTGTGTAGAAGTCCTGCGCATTGAGACGATTGGGATTATATTAAGTACCGAATTTTAGTTTTTTACCTGCGCAGGTTATTTCAATTATTTTTATATTATATATGTCAGATGTTACTCTCTTTGTCACGAAATTGATTGTATTTTTTATATAAATTGCTGCACTTCCTCCTCATCCGGACCTGCAGGAGAAAACGCAGCTATATCCCAGAATATTGTAATACTTTGCTTCTTCAGGGTAGATCCATACTTCGTTTAGTATAATCAGATCCGTTTCAGGATTTTGCTGCAGATAAATTTGAATATCACTCAGCTTGTGTCGTAAGCTTCTTATATTGGCATAAAAGATAGTTAATTTGTCGCTTGATTGAATTTTTCTTTTAATATTAAAATAACACCTCTGTAGCTACACACAAAAAATGTTCATAAGAAATTTCAAGCTATCGGATCTATGCGAAATTGAGATCGATACTTGCACGATGCAATAGAAGCTGATTATAGTGTTAAAATGATCGTATACCCTTTTTACATTAAGTTTATATAAAAAGGGGTAAAATTATTAAAATGAGTTTGATGTGAATGCGGTTGATGAGGAGATTTTAATCGTTAATCGAATCCAGAAAGCAACTGGATGTTATCGACATAATTATCTGGAGATGATTGACGATATTCATTTGTTTTTCTCATTTGAGTGCACCCCTTCATCAGTCGGAGGAAAAGAGAAAATTTTAAGCTTCAGGGCATATGTAATTCGTTTTGATGCAATTATCAAAGTAAATTTTAATTTTTTGTTAAATTTAGTATTAGAAAAAAAGTGTCAAATAATGAATTCTGGCGAGAAATAAGAGTAATGAATTGCAATAAAGAGGATTCAAATAATATTGCTCTCATATGTAACACTCATCTTAATTGAAATAGTAAATAACAACACAAAACAATGAATTTTCCCGCATAGAAAGATGAATTTTACTAGGGTGGTGGTAAGTTTTACCATAATATATGATTTGAATATTCGTCAACGAACAATAAAAATTACAACACTTCAATGACTGATTTAACTTCTTTGCTAATGCTTTTTATAACCGCTGCAATTGGGTCAAACATTGTTGTGATTGCAATGCAATTCATCACAATTTTCATACCATTCACTACATTTTTTCTCTCCGTGTAGGGATGTAAAACATGGACCCTAGCCCAAGCATCCGCAAACATAGAGAGATGAAACGCATAATCTGAGCGCGGCTAGACGGAAACCAATGATGAGTTCGATGCAACCATGAGCTGTATGAAATTTTTCCTGACCCGGAAGTCTCAATGTTTGTAAGATTGCGGAAGCTACACTGGGCTGGCCACGTAAACCGTATGGACGAGCAACGGATACCCAAAAAAGTATTCGTTGGGAGAACTGAAGAGCGGAGACCAGTGAGGGAAATAAGGAAACTCTGTTCTAACTCGGTTGACGAAGACAGCTCATTGCTGCTCAGATTTCAAAATTGGAGGACACGGTCAATGGACCGTAGTGCTACGAAGAATATAAAGATAAGAAATAAATAATTAACAAAATAAAACTTCAAATGGAAACGGTGAAAGGAAAATTGTATTTCTATTCCCTAAATCCCTAATTAACCTTGCTCCCAACTTGGAAGCACTATGTACTTGCAGAACTAAGCTTGAGTTGAAATCGTTGTCGAAGAAAGCTTAAAAGATGCCTTAGGAGAATACACTTACTAGAAACTACCAAGCGCGGCATAAAATGTCTTTAAACACCTCAAAGCAATAGCCAGAATTGAAAAAAAGACTTATAGAAGCCTTGTGATAAATAAATGCTAGTTACAACATAAAATATTTTCATGCTAACTTAACTTTGTGAAACGACTACTTCATTCTTCCTGAAATTTGCAGTTTTATTAAATTAAATTACTAACCATACGGTAGCGATGCATGACAATGACAATATCTTCTCACGGTTATCTTATTTCATAATCTTCTACAGTTCATAGTTTTTCCCATACAATATGCCCTGTAACTTTTACTGCAGTCGATTAATGAATACGAGGTTCATTTTTCCAGCATTGCAGGTGCATATTAGGGGTTATTGGTACTAGCCATCAAAGACCAAGCTAAATTTTGCAAGGTGCTTGAAACTATAATTTGCCTTAATTTCATTTGAAGCATAAAATCTTTTCAAATTATTACTTTTGTTTTTCAGACGTTACTTTTGATAACGTTTTCAACCATTCCAACAACACAAATAGATATTTATACTGCAAACGCATGGATAGAAGAAATACTTTTCAGCAATCTGTCATTTGGTGCTTATAGCTATTTGATAAGGAGAACCCGAATTAAATATATCAGCATTGCTCTCACGCCTAACGCAAATCCCTGAACTCATTAAATCATTCGTCTTTTTGCTTGTGCTTATTCATGTGAAATGAGATTCCCTGAATGCAGCATCAGCATGTCACAAATTCAAGGTACAACGTCTCTTTAATTTTAACAGGTGTCTCTTGAGTGCTCTTTTAACCGTGACGATTTTAAGGAGATTAAGGCCACGACAACAATGCCATCAAAGGGATGAATACTATGCAACAATGCATTATATTGTGCTTGCATCAATTATGCTTAGGAGAAGCTTCAAGGCAAAAACATATTCCTTGGTATCAGTTGAGACTGATTAAGGGTCTAATCCACGCACATAGTTAGTTCAATAATGGCTGTATGTTCTTCAAGCGCATTACACAGACAATGCACATGATTCGGCATTAATCAAGGAGGTCAAATGAATGACACAATATTCTTGATGTCCGTGTGAAAACTTCTTAAGTGTAGCATAACATTTTGTTATTAACAAAAAAGCAACTGAAGCCGAAGGGGGTTTGGATTGCAATGCATTCCTTATGCTTGAAACTGAGCAATCATAAAATGTTACACCTATCAGCAACTTAAACGGATTGAATACATAGGAAATTACAGAATGCAACTACTTGACACGCTCCGTTGAGTACACCGTAGACTTGAGCATCTTATTCTTACGAAATTGATCGATTAAGTTCTATAACATGTAACCAGGTGTTTCAATGGATAAGATTTTCATGGGAACTCCTTTCTTGTCGATACTGATAATACAAACAATAAGAGATTTGTTCAAAGGGGACAAAACATGAATTACTTCACTTTTAAATATTACGATCCCATGAATGCATAATTTCGTTTAATTTAAATTAAATACAAATTTGATTCCTATGAAGCGGAAAATGCAAACGGAAATCGTTTGAAGTAGGCTTGGGTTTTCTCGATAATTTGTGGTTAATAACTTTTCCTAATCGTGGGAGATTGAGTTAGTTTCACTTTTGGGTAATTTTCTTTAAAATATATATATATATATATATATATATATATATATATATATATATATATATATATATATATATATATATATATACATATATTTACAGTCCGCGGCAATACTATAGGACATAGTACAGATTTTAACGATTTCAGGGAAAACAGAGTAGCTAAAACAAAACTGGATATATAAAATAATTAGTTCATAAAGACTGAGGTAAACTGTAAAATATTATTGACCTCCGGTAATTACTTTTTAATGTCACTTGAATTTTTATTAATGGGGCGTCCCAGAGACGCGTCAAAACTATAAGACACTTACTTTTTAAAGTGTTATTAGTTGGTTTAAAACCTTTCGCTATAAAACTTGAGAAAGAGGATCAACGAGCCAATTATCCCGTGTCAAAGTTTTTTTTGAAAATTTGAAAAATAATAAAATATGCCCATAGCAAGAAGAAGAGAAGTCGAACAATTATGTCAAGTTATTTAAAGGATTCCATTAAATACAACAAGAAGCACGCAGGAGGTCGACCGCCAGCAGTTACTGAACGAGAAAAGCGAGCCATTTTGCGAGTCGCTCCGAATTCAATGGCTAAGGCCCGGGAGATTAGCGCAAAGGCAGGTGTACACACAAATTTACGAAGTGTTCAACGTATTTTGCAGCAAGCTGAGCATTTACACCGAAAAAAGTTGAAATCCAATCCACCATTGACACAGGCTCATAAAAACGCTCGATTATAGTTCGCACGAGACCACGTTCAGTGGGTGAAAAAATAGCGGAGATTCCTTTTTTCTGACGAAAAATGGTTAAATTTAGACGGCCCTGATGGTTTCCGGTATTATTTCCACGATTTGTGGAAACAACCTATAATTTTAAGCAAACGTCAAATGGGCGGTGGTGGAGTCATTATATGGGCAGGAATTGGATTTGATGGCAAAACGGATGTTGTCTTCGTGGATGATCGAATAGTTGGTAGTCGTTATATTACTCTAATCCACGAACAGCTGATGCGTCACGCTGCAAAAATTTCCGGTAGAAATTACACGCCCGTGTCGTACGCCGATATTTTAGAGAGCAAAATCTGAGCGTTCTTCCGTGGCCAGCAAGTTTTCCGGACTTGAACATAATCGAAAATGTCTGGGGGAAATTGACAGCTTTAGTTTGAGCTGATGGACGGCAGTTTACAACAGTAGACGCCTGAAAAGCGCCATCAAGGAAGCATGGGCGCGAATCGACAAAAATCACACAAGAAATTTATATTCTTCTTTGCCAAAAAGGATATGCGACGTGCTGAGTAACAAAGGCGGGTCTACTAAATATTAACATGGAAGCATAAGTTCTTAATGTGAAAATATCCTATGATACACATGGGGTGTCTTATAGTTTTGTCGCGTCGATTTGTATCTGAATTTTGCCTTTTTTTCAATTTCTCGAGTTTATATTTGTGTCCAGAATCTTGTTATATTGTATATTATAAGCCTTTTGATGTACGGAATTTCTAATCAAATAAAGAAAATAAATTGCTATTACAAGTGAAGATTTTTCATTTTTAATTCCCATGTCCTATAGTTTTGTCGCGGACTGTATGATGATTCCATAATAATAAAAATGGAATTCAAATTATCGCGTACAAAGTATAATTCATAAAAGGAATAATACTGCCTGGGAGGAATGCATGAAAAATTATTTTGAGATTTCATCATCCAAGTACTCATCAGATGCTGACTCTGCCTTCGATGGATTAGAATGATCTCAATTTAGATGTTAAGTAATATTCTTAATTTTTATTTAAATCAATTAAATTTGATTTTTGCATTTGCTAGTTATATCGAATATAAATATTACGATCACTGATGAGAGTCATCTAGCGCTTATTAGGCGACAGGTTATTGGCTGGGCTTACTAAGCCAATATAATGCACGAGTTACGTGAAGATGGAAAAATTTTTTATAAATTTTCATTTTACTGGGAGAAATGCATGAAAAAACTTAAAAAGTTATGAGCATTACTTAACATCTAAATTGAGATCATGATAATCCATCGAAGCCAGAGTTAGCATTTGATGAGTACTTCGATGACGCAATCTCAAAATAATTTTTCATGTATTTCTCGCAGTAAAATAAAAATTTATTTCCATCTTCACATAGAATAATACTTAATGGAATGACTTTAATTCCTCAACTAACAAGGCAATAATAACATTAATCATATTCTTATTAACAGAATGGTGTGAAACAATCACCAGATATATGTATAGTACATATATATATATATATATATATATATATATATATATATATATATATATATATATATATATATATATATATATATATATATATATATATATACATATATATATGTATATATATATAGTGAATTTTGGTTATAACGACGGCAGAGGGACCTCTTTAATGCCGTCGCTATATCCGGAGGTCTCTATATCCGAAATAATAAAAAGTCATGTACATATGTATTTATTCTTCACTTATTTTATTATGTTATACACGGGTGTTAGTGAAAAAAACGTGTTATAGAGCACTGTTTAAGTTTAGTATTTTGTGCACGCTGTAATGTGTATTCCATTTTCATAATTCCTTCTACATTTAAATTATTTTGGCCTTCGCCAAATAAACAGTACTGTTTGAGCGTTGTTAGAGCACATAATGCACCTCTGGTTGTTGGAATCTCACGTAGATTGCAACCTTCTCTTCTTCATCCTCCTTTTCTTGTGTTTGAAGCACAGACTCAATAATTTCATTATCAGTCAAGTTATCAGTAGTGAGAACTTGGTCGTTAATATTCATATAAGTTTCCCAATCCGTAACTGTTGCTTCAACTGATGATAATCTTGCCAATGGCAAATTGTCCAATTCATCATCAGAATCGTCATCAGCTGTATTTAAAGTTGAAAATTTACCAAACCCAGCGTGTGAAGAACATTTTTTAATCGTATCTGGACTAACTCATGCCCATGCTGTTGTAATCATTTCAATGGCATCCAGAAGATTGACGGCAAATGAGGTAGAACTTTTTTCAGTGTCGTTTACCATTTTCTGCACAAGAAGCCTTCGATAATGGTTTTTAAGAGTCTTAATTACACCTTGATCAAAAGGCTGAATAACTGATGTGGTATTCGGTGGCAAAAATGCCAGTTTGATGTTAGTTAAATTTTGAATTTGTGGGTGAACTGGACAATTATCAATAAACAAAATGATCTTCTTATAGTTTCCTCTTAACTCAGAGTCCCAATCCCGTAAAACTTTTTCAAAAATTTCCGATGTCATCCATGTTGTTTTTGTTGGCTTCATAATCAATCGGCAAAGTTTTTACATTCTTGAAACACCTTGGATTTTTCGCCTTCCCTATAACTATCAATTTTCGTTTTTCACCTGCCATACTTGAAGCAACAAGCACGGTCATTCTATCTGTTGATAGTTTGCCACCAATACACTTTTCTCCTTTGAATTTTAGTGATCTATCGGCAGTCAATTTAAAGAATAATCCCGTCTCATCAGCATTCCATATTTGACTGTCGGTATACCCTTCAGTTAATTTTGGTAAAACTGTTCGCAAAAAATTGTCACAATCATTTTGCGACACACTGGTGGCTCCTCCACAAACTTTACCGACCACTATATCATGACGTTGTCTAAATCTGTAAATCCAGCTTCCTGAACATTCAAAGTTTGTTTTCTCAAGCTGTCTGGCAAAATGATTAGCTATCTCTTGCAGAAGAGGACCGCCAATGGGTACATTTTGGCTTCTCTGAGCTTTAAACCACACTAGAAGAGCAGTTTCAATATCTTGATGAGTTGGATTACGATTTTTCTCTATTTTCAGGGATTTTGATTCAAAACACTCCATAATTTTAGTACGGTTTTTCCCCATTGTTGATATTGTAGAATGTGAAATTCCAAATTGTTTACACAGATCAACATTGTTTTCTCTTTTTTGCAGTCTCGAAATGATGTCCACTTTTTCTTTCACAGTAAATGTACGAGCCATTTTTATAAGTTTAAGAAACACTGTTCACTCACTGGAATTTGCTATCTAGCTGATTCAAAAGTTTAACTTTGTACACGTGCTAAGCAGTCCTACATTCAAACAAAGCATTTGTTTGACCATATGTGAATGTAAACATAAGATACGAAAGTTTAATTGATCTATGAATGAGTTTTTGTGCCTTCGCCGACTCAGTCGCAATATCCCCATGGGATTTCTAGGAATCTGTTATGAATGGTTCATAAAAACAAGTCGCTATACACGAAATTGACGCTATATCCGAAGTCGCTATTACCGAAAGAATTTCTTACGGAAGTATGCTTTCAATTCCAGGGACTTAAGTTGACGTCGCTATAACCAAAACGTCGTTACAACCGAGGTCGTTATTAATGAAATCCGCTATATATATATAGATATGTATATATATATATATATATATATATATATATTCAATAACTTTGTTTATTTGATATCCGCAGGCCAATCCTCTTTTTTTTCTTTAAAAGCCGTCGGGCCTTGCTTAGTTGTGTGAGCAGACGCGTTTCGACTACTTTGAGTCATCTTCAGTCATCTTCAGTCATCTTCAGTCATCTTCAGTGTCTATATATATATATATATATATATATATATATATATATATATATATATATATATATATATATATATATATATATATATATATATATTTATTTATTTATTTCACCAGAATACAATTACAAAATCAATTTAAGTAATTCAGCAGAGATATACATAGACATCTGTACGCTTTCCGGTAACTTACTAACTAAGAATTAAATTTTCAATCAAAAACATATGATATACTATCACTTAAAATTAATACTATAAAATAAAATAAAATACCATCACCAGTTTAAAATTATTCAAATTCATCCTAAGATGTTTTCTTTGATCCATTTTTTTTTTTTTTTTAGTTTAATTTTAATTGATTTTTTTTTTTTTTAGATACAGCCAGTACTTTGAGATCATTATCAAGACTATTAAATGTTTTTAAAGCATTGTAGTAACTTTTTTTTTTTTTGTTACTGATTGTTTTATTAACTTTTGGTAATGAAATACACTTGTATCTTGTTTTATTGGTTGAATTGGCATATATTTCAAAGAGTCTTGGGTAGTGGAAAGTCAAAGATTCAAGTATAAATATTTGATTTAACGACAGTGGTTTATCTTTTATAAATTGGTTCTTATTAACTATTTTGAAATCTCTGTAATAAATTAAGTTGTGTTTTGTAAGCACCACCCCATGCAATATTACCATAACTAATTATACTATCCCCGCAGGGGGAATGCCGGTCGACAAGAGCTCTCTTGGAGGCTAGCATTCTTTGGGGAGTTCCGCCCCCACGTACCCGAGGAAACTCCGCAGGGGGAATGCCGGTTGACAAGACCACTCTTGGAGGCTAGCATTCTTTGGGGAGTTCCGCCCCCACGTACCCGAGGAAACTCCCGCAGGGAGAAAGCCGGTCGACAAGAACATTCTTGGAGGCTAGCATTCTTTGGGGAGTGCCGCCCCCACGGACCCGAGGATATGGGGGGTCCCGTGAGGTTCCCTCTTATTGTATCTGGATTACGCTTTGGACAACGAACTGGAATTGACGCTTTGGGCTGGCGGATGTGATGGTTTGGACCTAGTTGCTTTGCACAGTAGCGCCGAGGTGAAACTCGTGTGTGAACGGCTCCAATTCAACTATCATACCGTCTCCGTCCCGGTAAAACCTTGGCAGGCCTCGGAGTACGTTCGAAGTTCGCACCATTGGGTTGGTGGTGTAGGTTCGGTTGAGACGGACTCCCGATTAGCGCTGGTCTGGCTCTGAGCACTTGTCCCCATAAGGGCTTGTGCCAACCCTCGCATGGCCTCCCTGCTCTGCAAAGATAACCATGGGACCAAAAAGGCGACTACACACACGAACGGAGATAGCGGCTCCGAGGGGGACCCAATAAAATGGAGCAAACAAATGAAACCACAAGCAAACAGGACGCTAGCACGGAGAACCCTTTCAGGCAAAAACCGCTGTTGGCAAGAACACCGATAAAACAAGTCACCGATTGCGGGGGGAGGCAGCAAACCCCAGAAACACTGTTAAAGTCAACACCACAGGTTAAATCATCGGAGACAGACCACAGACGGACTAACGAACGAAAGAAGGCAGAGTGCGTTGTGCAACCTGGCATCATTGCAGCCTTTGGGCGCAGTAGAAGGACTATGCGCACCCCGGAGCGCCCAGTGCAAGACGTACACAAGCCGGATCAAGTTGCGACACCAACGGAGGCCAGTGTAAGACTGGGGGAGGGAGAAGTTTTGCCGTTGGCCGACGCCACTTCAAACGCGATCCAAGCGATAGAAGCAAAAGGGCTAGGAAACGGGGGCCTCTCCCAAGAGGTGGCGCCAAATAACACAATCGCCCTTGACCGCGCCGAAGAGGAGCGGCTTGCTCGGAAAGCGGGGAATATCGTCAAACAACTGAGGGCTACCTGCGAAGTGCAGAAAAACATAGGCAAGAGTGTCAAGAATGGCATTCTTGAACTGGAGGAGCTTTTTGGCCGCATAACGCACTACAGGCGGAGGTGGCTTGCAGCCGAGAAGCACCAAAAAGACACGCTCTCCCTCGAGGCATCAGTGGGTCCTATCAGCAGCAAAAGAATGGCCGGTAGCCCAATTGAAGGCGACTGTGAGAAAAGGAGGAAGGATGAGACCATAAACGAAGTTGACACTCCAGGCGAGGAGTTTCATGTGGTGCGAAACAAGGCAGCGAAAAAAGCGGCCAAAAAGCTACTCCAAGAAAAAAAAGACAAAGAGCTCAACCACGAAGAGAACAAGGAGCCCCCCGCTATACCGCAGAAAACAAAAAGCAAACCGCGGCACAAACCCTTGCGAGAGGCACTGCTTATTAAACCCACTAAGGGCCGAACCTACGCAGATGTCCTCCGTGAAATTAAAGGAGCGGTCAAGCCAGACGACACCAAAACTGCCATCAAAGCAGTTCGACCAACCCGGACCGGCGGCTTGCTGGTGGAATTCGGGCCAGAGGCCACAAACAAAGATGCATTCCGTGACGCGGTTCAAAAGGTTCTTGGAGATGCGGCAACGGTTGCCTCGCTCGAACCAATGGCCACCCTGGAAATCAGGGACCTCGACTGCGTCACGGACAAAGCTGAAGCAGAGGATGCCATTAGGAGGGAGTTCCCCAGCTCAAGTGAAGTCAAGGCAAGATTGACACGTGAAAACACGCAACGCATGGCTATTGTCGAACTAGCTGATAAAGACGCCCAGCAAATCCTGGCGAAGGGCAAAATTAAGATAGGTTGGGTGATCTGCAGGATACGGAGAAGAGCGATCCCTATCCGCTGCTTCAGATGCTTCGACTACGGACACACCGCGTATAGCTGTAGGGGACCCGACAGGAGATCTCTGTGCTACAAATGTGGTGAAACGGGGCACAAAAGGAAGGAGTGCACGAACGAGGCAAAATGCATTCTTTGCAAGGATGCTAAGCTAGCACCCGGCGACCTCAAACATGAGCCGGGGACAGGGAGATGCCGGGTTTTCAAGGAGGCCCTAACTAAAGCCAAATCGATACTCAAATGATCCGTATCCTGCAGGTCAATTTGCACCGAAGCACAAACGCCCAGGACCTACTTAAGCAGTTTGCGAGGGATAAGAAAGCTGACCTCCTGTTGCTGAGCGAGCAACATCATAACAAGGACTCGCAAGCGTGGTACCCTGACAAAACTGATACCTCGGCCATTTGGGTTCGAGACAGCGCCCGCCTTCAGGTGCAGGGCCATGGACGCGGGGACGGTTTTGTGTGGGTGCGGTGTTCAGGGATAACATATTTCAGTGTTTATCTGACGCCTAACGAGGCAATGCGATCCTTTCGAACCAAACTCGATGCCCTGGAGGACGCTGTCTCGAACACAGAGGGCCACATGCTGGTCGGGGGAGACTTCAACGCTAGAGCCATCGAATGGGGTATGCCACAATCCGACCCAAGGGGAAAGCAAATCTTGGACATGGCGGCCAGAACAGCGCTTTTTGTCCTAAATACTGGTAACACCCCTACTTTCCGCCGCTGGGGTTGCGTAGGAACCATACCCGATGTGACACTCGCTTCGGAGTCCCTGGTACCTAGAGTACACAACTGGCGAGTACTAGAGGACTACTCGGCTAGTGATCACCAGTATATAGCGGTTGAGATTCACGACAGTGCCACTCTGCGTGCATATGCCCAAACTTCAATCGTCGGATGGAGGACTGGGAGGATAGACGTTGAGAGGTTCGCTGACGCGCTTACGGCAGGCGCACCGTTGCTGCGAGCTCCGCCAGGGAGTGGAGGGCCTACAGCCAAGGACTTGGTGAACTCAACTATGAGTACCATCATAGCTGCTTGCGAGTCTTCCATGCCCCGCCGGAGACCCCGACATGGTAAGCCTCCAGTATACTGGTGGTCAAACGAGATCGCCGAACAAAGAAGCGAGTGTCACAAACTTCGGCGAGAGGCCCAGCGGGCGCGAACACGGGAGGAGGCAGACACTAGGCTAGCAGCATACAGGTCCGGCAGGAAATATCTTCGCAGGCTTATTAACAAGAGCAAGGCCCGATGCTGGCAAGACCTCGTGGACGATGTAAATAGGGATCCGTGGGGCCTTGGCTACAAGCTGGTCATGGGGAAACTTGGTGCCCTACGGAAGCCTTGTATACATGACGCGGAAAAGATGGACGCGATAGTGCGGGGACTCTTCCCCGCCCATCCCGTCCGTGTTGACGCTGTCCATGGTGAAACAGCAGTCGAGTGCCCACTCTTCACACAGCTGGAACTGGAGGAGGCAGTCCTCTCCCTGAAGGCAAGGAAGGCTCCAGGTCCAGATGGTGTTCCAGCTGAGGTTTTGCAGCTCGTCTATCACCATTGTCCTGACTTGCTGCTCAGCACATTCAACGCTTGCCTACGGGACGGGGTTTTCCCGGTACGATGGAAGGTGGCGAGGCTCGTGCTGGTCAGCAAGGGGAAGGGAAATCCCGAATCGCCGTCTGCATACCGCCCGTTATGCATGCTAGACACGGCTGGGAAAGTGCTAGAGAAATTCATCAAGGGAAGACTCACTGACGCGATTCGTGCTGCTGGGGACCTATCTCCTCGGCAGTACGGCTTTAGAGCAGGACGTTCTACCATTGATGCGATTGCAGAGGTGGTGAACGCGGTCCAAAAGGCAGAGGCATATAGTCGCACCAAGCGACGGATCGTCCTGTTGGTGACACTCGACGTCAGGAATGCCTTCAACTCCGCTAGATGGGTGGATATTCTGGATACGCTGGAAAACTCTTTTCAAGTTCCAGAATATCTAATGCGGCTTTTGAGGAACTACCTAAAGGACCGAAGCCTGCTCTACGACACGACACAGGGCCAACGAAGGATGGCGGTTACATCGGGTGTTGCCCAGGGATCTATCCTTGGTCCAGACCTGTGGAACGTGTCTTACGACGGGCTACTGAGACTTGAGATGCCAGATGAGTCGCGCTTGGTCGGCTATGCGGATGATATTGCGGCTCTGGTCGCCGGATGCACCGTTGAACAAGCGCAACTTAGGCTAGGTATGCTAATGCGCCGAGTGAGGGACTGGATGACTACTCGCGGGCTCAGTCTAGCACTGGAGAAAACCGAAGTGGTCATCTTGACAAAAAAGAGAATCCCTAGAGTAAGGATGATCAGTATTGGAGATATACAGATCGAATCGAAGCCAGCGGCGAAGTACCTGGGGCTACTGATCGACTCGAAGATGAGTTTCTCTGAGCAAATCAGGGCAACGGCTGAGAAGGCTGCTTCGGGAATATCGGCCCTGAGTCGACTTATGGCCAACGTAGGGGGACCCAGCCCATCAAGAAGACGCCTCTTGATGAGTGCTGTAGGGTCAGTGCTACTGTACGGAGCAGAGGTATGGGGCGACGCTCTCAGCAAGGAGGTATACCGAAAACGATTGGCACAGGTACAGAGAAGAGGAGCACTGAGAATTGCATCTTCGTATCCAACAGTCTCCGACTCGGCGGTGAGAGTGATTGCAGGCGTGATACCTGTCGCCCTCCTTGCTAGAGAGCGCCGCGCTATTTACCTGCGCCGAAACGAGGATGCGAGGGAGATGGTTGTCCGCGAGGAGAGACAACGCTCGCTCAACGATTGGCAGCAGTCTTGGAGGAATTGCACGAAGGGAAGGTGGACTGCGCGCCTCATCCCGGATGTGAGACCGTGGCTAAATCGAAAGCATGGTGAGACTGACTTCTATCTGACCCAGCTTTTGAGCGGGCACGGGTGTTTTCAGTCCTACCTGCACAAGATCGGCAAGTCACGGTCTCCCGATTGTCGGTTTTGCCCAGGAGAGGAGGACAATGCCTGTCACACATTTTTTGCGTGTACGAAATGGGCCAGGCTGCGAAGGAAACTCTACAGGGAGATGGGAGAGCTCACCCCGGATAATATAGTTGCGGTGATGCTCGAATCGGTTGACAAATGGAACCAGGTGGCACATTATGCTCGGGCAATCCTAAAATATAAAAGGGACTCACAGCAGCCGGAGGCGCTGGGGCTGGAGGATCGCTCTTCTGGCAATTCCTCTTCCCCCCTCCCCTCCCGCTAGGAAAGGGACTCCCCAGCTTGAAGGCGCCCCACGGCGTAACAAAACGAGACCTGGCCCGAAGTAATGTGTCAAACGGTTCCAGGCTAGGTTCTCAGATTGACAGGGGAGGTGTTTAGTGGGTAGTCCAAAGGTATCCTCCATGGGAGTCCCACACTGCCAGACTCGGCGGGCATAAATGCCTTCACCTCCCTACCACAAAAAAAAAAAAAAAAAAAAAAACTATACTATGAAAGAATGCATAATATAAGAGTTTAAATGTTTCAGCTTGCATATATCTAGACATTTTGTAGAATATATAGAGTAGATATTTGGTTTTCTTTAGTATATGTTTTATATGGCCATCCCATTTCATATGACAATCAAAAATTATGCCCAGATATTTGCAGTATTGCACTCCTTGTAATTTGGCTTTATTTATTTTAATTACAATCTCATTAGGAATACTATCACAGTAGCTTCCAAATGTCATATATGTAGTTTTACTAACATTTAATGATAGTTTGTTCAAAGCCAGCCAATCAGCTATTTCGCTTAAATGAATATTCATATTTCTCTCAACTTTATACCATGTGTCTTCACTTACTATGACAGCAGTGTCATCTGCATATGACACAATATTTTCAGGCATTTTTGAAAGTAAATCATTTATATATATGATAAAAAATAGTGGTCCTAATATTGTTCCTTGTGGAACTCCTATATTAATGGGTTTTAAATTACTATTAGATTGACCAATTCGAACGTATTGTTCTCTATTTCTCAAATAATCTGACACAAGCATATGTGGGTTTCCTCTGATTCCATAATGATACAATTTATCAAGAAGTATATCATGATCCACCGTATCAAAAGCTTTTGCCAAATCCAGAAAAGTAATTGCTATTGGCTTACTTTTATCTATTTTATCATAAATTTTCTCACTCAAGTAATTTAGCGCATCTTTTGTACCAACGTGCTTGACAAAGCCATATTGATTTTTCTGTAATATATTGCTGGTAATCATAAAATTATGTATTCTTTTGTATAGTATTTTTTCAAATATTTTTGCTATATTAGAAATTAAAGATATGGGCCTATAATTACCAGTCTCTTTTGAACCTCCTGCTTTGTAAATGGGTACTACTTCTGCTATTTTTAGTGCTTTTGGCCATATTGAGTTAAGAATGCAGAGGTTGAAAATGTATTTCAATGGTTCTGCAATGTAGTTGGCTAAAGTTTTTAAAGTAATTGTATTAATTTTGTCTACGCCTCCATTTTTTACTTTCATTCTGTCTATTATTTCTAAAATTTCTGCAACATCCGTTGGTGCTAAGAATATTGAATTTTTATTCGTTTGTGGCATTTCAATTTTTTTATCTTTTGGTTTCACAATCCTCTTATTCAATTCGGAACCAATATTACAGAAAAAATCGTTCATTATTTCTGCTATCTCTTTCGGGTTCTCAATATTTTCTCCTTGTTTATTAATAATTTGTTTAATACTATTGTCTTTTTTATTATTTTTGCCAAGTTTGTTATTTATGAATTTCCAAAGTGATTTTACATTAGTGATACTTTTTTCTATTTTTTCTTTGTTGTACTTGTTTTTTGCTATTGTAATGAGTTTACTCAAATATTTACTATAATCTTTATATTCATGTTTGTATTCTTCAATATTTGGATTTTTCTTCATTCTGATGTATAATTGCTCTTTCTTTTTACAAGATACAATAATAGCTTTGGTAATCCATTCACTTCTAGGTTTATTTTTAGTGTTATTTTGTCTAGGAATAAATTTGGATTTTTCTAAGCAATCTTGAATTTCATTAATTATAAAGTTAGTTGCCTCATTCGGGTCATTCATTGCACCGACGTTATTCCAATTTTTTGTATTGGCTGTTTTCCTGATTTTATTATAATTGTAAGAGTAATTGATTTGTTTTTTATTTACAGTCGTTATATTGTTTAGTGTAACAAATAATGTATAATGGTCTGTAATTGGATTAGTTAATTTGATAGCTTTTGTAGTAAGTGAGTTAGCTTTGATAAATATATTATCAATGCATGATCCACTATTTGCATTCTCTGTATTTTTGTCTGATGGTCTAGTAACACCCGTGAACCCCGGAATGTAACCTTTCTCTAGCAGATTATTCATAAATTCATGACTTATCTCATCTTCTTTCAAAATGTTTATATTGAAGTCTCCTATTAACAAATGGTTTTTGTTGTTCTTTTTGTCGTTTAAGTATTCATTCATGTTCATAATGAATTCTAAAATTGGATAATCGTGACATCGATAAGTGGCTGATATTTCGAAATTGATATTGTTAATCCCTAGTTTCATCTGAATATTTAAAACTCTAAGTTTACCAATTTCTACAATACATGCCTCATGATTCAAATGTTTCATAACATACACCACTACTCCATCAGACTTATTTATAAGACTTTCGTTGTAATATACCTTATAATCATGCAGATCAAAGTAATGATAGCACGGTAAATTCCAGGTCTAACTACATACTATTACATACGGTTTGATCTTCAAGCTCTCAACAAGTATTTGTAGTTTATTATAATTAGCATTTAAGCTTCTAATGTTTATATACATTATTGTTTTATCAATAGTATTGAATTCATTATTGAGAGCTTCAAGATCAGCACATTCAGTCTAATTTAAATATAAAACATTTTGTATATCTCCAATTAATTCCATTCTTACTTAAATTACCTATTATAATACTAAATTCACTCTTGTGCAAAGAACTTTTAAATGATGCTGGTGACACTAAATCAGCTGATGTAGTTGACGACACATGACGAGCTGGCACTTGACGTCTATCATGTGTTATTGTATTTCTTGATGTCGGCAATTCAGGTTGCACTAGATAGTCCGTCCTCTTGCTACGTTTGTTGACTTTACGTGTTTTCTGTATATTATTTTTATTCATATTTTTCAGTTCCATAGACATTAAACTCTTCTCAGTTAATTCCTGGCTGAGCTGTCCCAACAAAACACTTCCTCTCTTCAACATCTCATCATCTGCGTCAGAGTCAATCATTCCAGTGTTAAGAATCACATGCGACTCCTCTTGAAATTCACTTCTCGCAAAGTCACTCAGTGACCTGCCATCATATTCGGGGGCTAGTTTTTCGAAGTCACTTCGGCGATATTCTGATTCACACAATAAACACACAAAAGCTGAAACTTTTTGTTTCGGATGACATTTGCAAGCTTCATTGTACTGATACCGGCATTTGTAAACTTTATTGGACTGATACCAAATCATCTGATGTAGTTGGCGACACATGACGAGCTGACACTTGACGTCTATCTTGTGTGATTGTATTTTTTGATGTCGGTAATTCAGGTTGCACTGAGTAGTCCGTCATTTTGATACGTTTGGTGATTTTGTTCTTATATACTTGACATAGGTTCATATCGAATACTGAATGATTTATGTCATATTTAGTTTTAAATCTATTGTTACTATAAATGCAATTCGGGCATTTTTTTCCTCGTTCAATGCAAGAGTTAGTTTCATGTTTTCCTGCACATTTTAAACATATTGATTCATTCCTGCACTTAGTTCCGCTATGCCCATATCTTCCACACTTGAAACAGGGTTTGACATTTATAAAGTCATATACTTTGCAGTTTTGAAATCCCACAAATACATGATTTTTATTCTCCCTTATATTCTTATATATTTCGGATGTTACTTCTAGGATGACTGTATCTATACCTGTATTTTTGTTTGTGTACACATGCATTACTTGTGCTTTGGTGTTAATGCTTGTGAAATTCCTGGAGTTTATGTCTTGTTCAATTTGTGTGCTATTCATTTTTTCATAATTATTTATTCCAACAATTTTTATTGTAGGCTTCAATAATTGCTCAAAATTAACATCATAAGCATCCGCTAACTTATTTTTTAATATTTTTCCAACTGAATTTACACTCTCTTCATTCATGCAGCTTATAATGATTTCATTTTCATTCTTGACATTAATTTTTTTAATTTGACACGTTTTGTCCTGCAAAATGTAATGTGCAGCTCGTTGACTTATATTAGTTTTATCATTCTTGTTTACTTTTTTTACACTTAATCTTGGAATTCTTTTTGGTTGTGGCTTTGTTTGAGTAATTATATCTGCATAAGTTGTACTTACAATTTTCTGTTGATAATTTCCATTCATATTCCTCATCTCCATTAGAAGTAAATTCTTTCCAGTCAATTCTTTGTTGAGCTGTCTTAATAAAACGTTTTCTCTCTTCAACATCTCACAATCTGCGTCAGAGTCAACTATTGAAGTGTTAAGCATCACACGAGTCTCCTCTTGAATTTTCCTCAATAAATTATTCTTAATTTCCTCTTCTGTCTGCATCTTTATTTTTATTATTACACTTTTCGCAAAGTCACTCATTGACATGTCATCATATTCAGAGGTTAGCCGGCAATCAGGACATATAACTAAAGTTTCACTGATTTTTTAGGGTTTTGTACTAAAATACAAAACCCTATTGCAATCACGACCTGTGTCCGTCTGTCCGTCTGTCCGTCCGTCCGTCCGTCCGTCCGTCCGTCCGTCCGTCCGTCCGTCCGTCCGTCCGTCCGTCCGTCCGTCCGTCCGTCCGTCCGTCTGTATGTCACAGCACTTTTTCTCCGAAACTATAAGGGCTACAGCCATGAAACTTTGTAGAAAGGTCAGAAGTGGTGACCTCTTGAAAGTTCAAGGGTAAAAATTTTTTTCAAAGGCGTTTAAGGGGGGTCTCCCCATATAAGGGGGTGACCCCTCAAAAAAAAATGTTCACCCTTGGTAGTCGAGTAGGGTGTCATTGGAAAGGTCTCAATGAGAACTTTTTAAAACAAGTCTTAAAATTGTCTCATAAGTACCGAGGGGGGCAGGGGAAGGGGAAATGTACGAACTTTTCGCGTACCCCCCCCTCGCGATTGGACACCTTCCATCCGAAAAATCTGAAAAAAATCATGAATGTAGGCCTTAATGAGTACAACAACAACAAATACATGAGAAGTCGAAATTCACTCAACTTTGTTAGTAATAGTATGATTTATCGATTTTGTGTTTTCTTGGATAAAATCTAAACGGTACCCTTAAACACAATAAAATTTAGCAAAAAGATGACTATTTATAAGATTGATCTTTTCGGAAAGTTTCATAAAGATCGAATAGTATTTACCGAAGTTATAGCGATTTGAATTTTCGTGAATTACTATGGAGCAATATGCCCCGTATTACTATGGAAACATATGGCTATGGAGTCATATGCGCTTTTAACCGTATTAGACACTACAGCTTTGCTAGAATTTGCATGAAAATTTCAGGAGTGATAGGTATCATGAAGATGAGTACATACAATTGAATCAAGTCGAAGAGGCAGGAGAGAGCTCTTAGCAAAAGGGCTTTGTAACCATTTTAGGATTCGAAAAAATAGGCCATGAATCGATGATTACAGTACAGAGGAGTGGCCCCTGAAAAAAAATTTCATGAAAGGTAGCCGATATGAGTATCAACTGAAAGTTCTCTATGAGAGCTTTTCTTAAACTGACAGTTTTTGCTTCAGTGGGAGCACAGGGGGGAAATACATGAAAAATGTGTTTCCTCCCTCGCGAATGGACACCCGTGATCTAAAAAATCTGAAAAAAATATCAAAGGAGAAATTTATGGGTATAACTTTAACAAATACCTCAGAAGTCAAAATTCGTTCAACTTTGTTAATAATAGTATGATCCTCGAATTTCTTATTTTCTCCAATTAAATCGTCTTTGACATGTTTCTTGATTTTATTCGTTGCTGGTTACTGCATTTTGTAAGTTGAGTACAAAACCCTTCTGACATGAGCATAGGTCTGTCTACCCAACTTGTTTAGTATTGTTTAATTTTTCAAAGTCACTTCGGTGATACACTGATTCACACACTAAACATACTACAGCTAAGACTTTATGTTTCGGATGGCATTTGTAAACTTTATCGGACTGCTGACCGGGAGGTTGTATGCCCCCCGACGCCATTTTGGTCTTTTTGATGCCCCCCGACGCCATTTTGGTCTATACCTGTATATATATATATATATATATATATATATATATATATATATATATATATATATATATATACATATATACATATATATACCTATATATATATATATATATATATATATATATATATATATATATATATATATACAGGTAAATATATATATATATATATATATATCTATATATATATATATATATATATATATATATATATATATATATATATATATATATATATATATATATATATATATTCTCCTTAACGCATCTTTTGAGCTTTCTTTGGCATCGATTTCAAATCAAGCTTAGTTCTGCAAGTACATAGTGCTTCCAAGTCTGGAGCAAGGTTAATTAGGGATATAAAATAATAATAAATAACATTTTTCTTTCACCGTTTCCATTTGAAATTTTATTTTGTTAATTATTTATATCTCATCTTTATATTCTTCGTAGCACTACGGTCCATTGACCGTGTCCTCCAATTTTGAAATCTGAGCAGCAATGAATTGTCTTCGTCAACCGAGTTAGAACAGCGTTTCCTTATTTCCCTCACTGGTCTCCGCTCGTCAGTTCTCCCAGCGAGTACTTTTTTGGGTATCCGTTGCTCGTCCATACTGTTTATGTGGCCAGCCCAGTGTAGCTTTGGCAATCTTACAAACATTGAGACTTCTGGGTCAGGAAAAATTTCATACACCTCATGGTTGCATCGAATTCGTCATTGGTTTCCGTCTAGCCACGCTCAGATTATGCATTTCAGGATCCGTCTTTCGAAGGCGTTCAATATGTTTGCGGATGCTTGGGCTAGGGTCCATGTTTTACATCCCTTCACGGAGAGAAAAAATGTAGTTAATGGTATGAAAATTGTGATGAATTGCATTGCCATCACAATAATGTTTGACCCAATTGCAGCGGTTATAAAAAGCATTAGCACAGAAGTCAAATCAGTCATTGAAATGTTGTAATTTTTATTGTTTGTGGACGAATATTTACATCATATTTTATGGTAAAACTTACCACCACCCTAGTAAAATTCATCTTTCTATGCGGGAAAATTCATCGTTTTGTGTTGTTATTTACTATTTCAATTAAGATGAGTGTTACATATGAGAGCAATATTATTTGAATCCTCTTTATTGCAATTCATTACTCTTATTTCTCGCCAGAATTCATTATTTGACACTTTTTTTCTAATACTAAATTTCACAAAAAATTAGAATTTACTTTGATAATTGCAACAAAACGAATTATATATGCCCTGAAACTTAAAATTTTCTCTTTTCCTCCGACTGATGAAGGGGTGCATCCAAGAAAAATAAATGAATATCGTCAATCATCTCCAAGTAATTATGTCGATAACATCCATTTGCTTTCTGGATTCGATTAACGATTAAATTCTCCTAATCAGCCGTATTCACATCAAACTTATTTTAATAATTTTACCCTTTTTACATCAACTTAATGTAAAAAGGGTATACGATCATTTTTTGCACTATAGTGAGCTTTTATTGCATCGTGTGAGTATCGATCTCGGTTTGGCATAGATCCGATAGCTTGAAATTTCTTATGAACATTTTTTGAGTGTAGCTATAGAGGTGTTATTTTGATATTAAAAGAAAAATTCAATCAAGCGACAAATTAACTATCTTTTATGCCAATATAAGAAGCTTACGACACACGCCGAGTGATATTCAAATTTATCTGCAGCAAAATCCTGAAACGGATCTGATTATACTAAACGAAGTATGGATCTATCCTGAGGAAGCAAAGTACTACAATATTCCGGGATATAACTCCATTTTCTCCTACAGGCCCGGAAGAGGAGGAGGTACAGCAATTTATATAAAAAATACAATTAATTTCATGATAAAGAGAGTAATATCTGACATATATAATATAAAAATAATTGAAATAACATGCGCAGGTAAAAAACTAAAAATCGGTACTTACTATAATCCCAATCGTCTCAATGCGCAGGACTTCTACACAGTAATAGACGCAATATGCTCTACTGGAAATAATCTAGTCACAGTTGCTGACACAAACATAGACCTGATCGCAGAATCTCTAGAATCAAGAATGTGCAAGGATACCCTGGGAGCAAACGGAGCGATCATTGTCAATAACGACAAAATTACTCGTCTAACTTCGGGTACCTGCCTAGATCACATAGCAGCAAATGATAAAAAATTTGCTGAAAACATTAAATTCACACTTGCAGACTGGCCGGAGTTAGATCATCGTGTCCTAAAAGTTGTCGTCCATGGTCAAAGTCTCAGTAAGCAAAAACCTACCCACATAATATTCAGATATTTATACAAGGATCTTTTCAAATCGAGATTTCAACAGTTGCTAACAAACCGAAAACCTGAAAACCTTATAGAGCTCAAAAATATGATTACAGACTCCAAGCATGATTCTACCATTGAGAAAAAGATCAGATGTCGACAACACACATGGATAACAAAGAAAGTTATTGAGGCTAGTATTAACAAAAGGAAAGCTTATAAAAAATACAAAAAGAATGCTGTAGATCAAGCACTTCAACATCTGTATAACCAAGCCCTAAAAGAATCAAAACGTCTCATAAAAGAAGCTAAATTTTCATATTACTCCAGAAGATTGGAAACAGCGGTGGACAACTCACACGAAATATGGAAAATAATAAATGAAGTAAAAGATAATTCGTCATCTTGGATCATGTCATCAAAAGCTGAATTTTTTGCCATGGACTCTACCAATGCAGCACGCCCATGTGGAACAGCAAACTCGCTACATCACTTTTTTTTCAACATTGGTGAAAAAATTACCAGGGAGCTTAGTGAAACGTCCACTAGCTTTTTGAATATCGTAAATAGCCCACCTAAGTCCATTTTTCGCATTCATCACACGACTAAAAGAGAGGTATTAAATACAATCGAAAATTTGAAAAATAATGCAGCCCCACACATGAAATTATTCTAGTCAAAGAGGAGAAAGCTGAACCACTGGCAAATTTTATAAACGAGCATATTAGAAACGGAACATTTCCGGACGAAGAGAAACTGGCGAAATAATTCCAATATTCAAAAGAGGAGATCCTCTGGACCCGAATAATTACCGCCCTATTGCATTTTTGACAGCCTTCAGTAAAATATTCGAAAAACTTGTAAATAATCGTTTAAAGTCTTTCTTAATGGACAATTCCATCATAAATCTGAAGCAGTTTGGGTTTCAAAAGAACAAGAGTTCATATTCTTATTAACAGAATGGTGTGAAACAATCACCAGACATATGCATATAATATATATATATATATATATATATATATATATATATATATATATATATATATATATATATATATATATATATATATATATATATATATATGTATATATATACTCGTATATATATATATATACTCGTATATATATATATATATATATATATATATATATATATATATATATATATATATGTATATATATATATATATATATATATATATGTATATATATATATATATATATATATATATATATATATATATATATATATTATATATATATATATATATATATATATATATATATATATATATATATATACATATATGTAAAGAAAATAACTACACTAGCGTTGTCGCTTTTCTTTAATTGTAATTTTATTAATTATTTTGAATTTGCCGCCTAACCTACAGACTTTGATCGATATCACGTTTGACAGCGACTCCTTCACAAGTGTCACTGTCAGTCAAATTAAAATGTGAGATTATGTTTATTATTGAGAGTCATGATAGTATTCAGTGATTATTTCATGTAAAAGAAAAATCAAGACCTGGAATAAAGACCTTAAATGTTTTTTTTGTCTTTACAGGTAAGTTAGTAATTTGTTTATAAGTGATAAAAGTGGAAATACATGCACATAACTTTGTCAATAAAACAAAAAATGTTTGTCTTTACAGAAAAATGCAATTTTATCTTTATTTCACCCATCAGAGTGTGATAATATTATAAAGCAAAATTTTTTCAAGAATCATGGAAAAGTTGAGGTTTGATTTTCCTGCGAAAACTTCGGCAGATGGAAAATCACATATATTACTATTTGCATAACCTTAATAGGACTGCAAGTTACCATCAGGTAATTAGAAACACTTCAAACTATGCCAAGATGAGAAAAACACTGAAAAAAAGTACCAGACAAGGAAAATGTGGATAACGCTAACTAATGACATATCGAAGATATATTTGGATGAAGAAAAAAATTTAAAGTTTAATGATTTTTATCTGGAAGAAATTACAGAAAACCTAAATGATTATAAATTTTTACCGAGTAGCTCCGATCATACATTGGAAAAACTATTGAAACAAAATCTGAAACTAAAAATTAAGGAAGAATTTCAAAGGATTTTATGATTGAGAAATTCACTGGTAGAAATGCAAATGCATACCAATGGATTAAGGATTTCAACAAAGAGCGTGAACGTTTTTATATTAACGAAGACAAAAAGAAGATTGAAATATCAAAGAACTTTTTGGAATACTCCAGCATGGATTGGTACAGCTGTTTGCTAATGAAATTTATTGTAGAATCAGAGTGGGACAAGTGGGAGAAAAATATCTGTGATATATTTGGAAACAAAGGATGGTCACCCATCAGATATGCTCTTGCCTTTAAATACCAAATGGGGCACTTGCTTGAGTATGCGCTAAAAAAAGAAAAATATTATTAGAAGTGAGGAAGTCCGTTGATACTGGGTAACTTATAGATCTTATAGCAGCGGGCCTACCTAATTACCTGACTGATAAAATTGACCGAGAGACTTTACAACAAACCGAAGATCTCTACAACGAGTTAGGAAAACTCGAACAGCTTGTTGCAAAGAATAAATATGTTAAAAAAAGTTCACAGTGAACTCTGGCACAAAAAGCAAAAAACTTTGAAGAAAAAAAACCATGCCAAATCTGTATCACTAAGAAGAAAAGGATACGTTTCCACCCGGAGGAAAATCGCTGGTTTAAAGGGAAGCATCAAAAAGCTGTTGTGGAAAGTGTAAATAACTCTTAATAAGAAATAGAACCAAGTACGGAGAATCCAAAAAACTAGAGGTACCACCATTAATAAAATTAATATTACTAATAAATGACACTTTGCAAGTTTCTGGAAATTATGATGCGGGTTCAAACGTATTCTTAATTAATGCTAAATTTTTGAAGATACAAGAAACAGAAGACACAAGTGATGTACAAACAACAAACATGAAAACTATTAATGGTGAGAAGAAAACAAAAGGTAGGGTAATTCTAAAATTTAAAATCTTTAATATGGTAAGAACTATGGATATTTTTGTGATAGACACTGAAAATTTCCATTATGGTTTTCTAATCAGTTTGGATTGCATTAAAAAATTCTAATTAATTCAAGATGATAGAAGAAGACAAGAAGTTCCGAAATAAAGAAAATATGAAAAATAGAGAATCAAAAATTGATCTTTTCAATTCAACAAATGTCAACATTCCTCGTGTACTAGGTGACAGAAATGAAAGAGATTCTTCATACTCTGAAGTACTGAAACAAGAAATTAATCAAACGAATAGATGTGAAGTAAACTTGAAAAAACATATAAATTTGGATGAATTTGAAATTTCAGTGAACCATCTAAATGCATATCAACAAAAAGAAATTGATGAATTAATAGAGGATAAATACGACGTCGGCACTGTACGAGATTATGAAACTCATATAGATTTGTTAGTGGAAAAATATTGTTACAAACGTCCGTACAGGTGCACAGCTAATGATTAACAAGTTGGGTAGACAGACCTATGCTCATGTCAGAAGGGTTTTGTACTCAACTTACAAAATGCAGTAACCAGCAACGAATAAAATCAAGAAACATGTCATGTTCGATGATCATACTATTATTAACAATGTTGAACGAATACTGACTTCTGAGGTATTTGTTATAGTTATACCTATAAATATCTCCCTTGATAATTTTTTCAGATTATTTAGGTCACGGGTGTCGATTCGCGAGGGAGGAAACACATTTTTCATGTATTTCCCCCCCTGTGCCCCCACTGAAGCAAAAACTGTCAGTTTAAGAACTGTTTTGAAAAGCCCTCATAGAGAACTTCCAGTTGATACTTATATCGGCTACCTTTCATGCATTTTTTTTTTGAGGGTGTAATGATTTTAACTTTTCAAGTTCGACGCGGAACCGACCTCTCATCGGTTCTAGACGTTAAGTCTGAGTAGTGCCAACGGACGGTACCAACAGGTCAACCAATCCGTGCACCGTAACCCATTCACGCGGTGACTGCTTGTCGGCCAGCTAGTTCGGAGAGGATTTCGGTCGCGGGTCTCCGAATGGGTTACGCTCAATTACAATATTTCAGTCACCTGGACATGCCCGTTTTCCAAACGCGTCAATAACTACTCATCCAGAACGGGAAACCTACGTTACTTTAGTTCTGGATGTGATCTCTCCACAGATCTCAAATCAAAACTCTACAAAATCCTATAGGCGCGTTACCGAATCACCGACGCGGTACCGAAAAATATGCTACTCGAAATTAAACCGACTAAAACTACTCTAAGGAAATGACGAAACAATCAAAGGTACCGCGTACCGCGCGCGACGCGAAACCGACCTCAGCGGATTTGTCGAAACCCTACCCTCGCGCCGGCATACCTACCTTACACTCTCTGTTCCCCCTGAAAAAGAACGAGCCACTAAAAAGGAAAGTCGTTAGTTATCTTTTTAGCAATTCATCTTTAATACTACAAAGATATTGAACAATTTTAGATTTGCTATTTTAAGTAGTTCTCGTTTGAAATATACAGAAAACGAAAAAAACAATTATTATAAACCTAATAATTCTCTTCCTAATGAAATATCTTTCTCTCTCTTTCTTAAGTTAGCTCACTTGTTCGTATACCCTATAACACAAGAATTTCTTTACAGAATCGAAATTATAAAACGGAATTATAGTTAAATTTGTTTCTATATTTAAATGAATAATATAGCAAGGGCGTGCGCGATATTTTTTTTTTTTCAATAAAAACTTAATCACTATATACCTCAATATTATGTCTTTAAATTAATTGCTAGTAGTTTTCATTTGCTTTAATTCTACAACCTATTTTACATTTCCTTAATTTATTTTGTTATTTAAGAATTATTTACAATCAAAATTTTTTTTTTTTTTCATATGCATCATTCCGTTCAAATCACATATCAATATCAACTTTTCAAGACATTCATTTTACAAATCCTCTAAGAAATACGTGCACGAAATCTTTGAGAGTTGGGTTTTTTTTTTTTTTTCTTTATCTGAGCGATCGGCCAATAGAGGGATTACAATTACTTTCATATCATGTGGTTATAATAATGCCCTCACTATATTCCATTCAATATTTTGCGTTTTCAATAAGTCTATCGTAAATGGAAAGATGAGTTTTCGACTGAATCAGATGGTAAGAGTTAGAAATTAATAAGGATAATCGTTGAAACAATCTCATTCTTACAAGGAACAGTTTGGAAAAGTAAATGGTAAATTGAATTTCACAGTTCTAAATTTGAAGATGTAAAATAAACTTCAATTTGAATGAATAGGGAGTATACATTTTAATGTATTTAAAGACATCAAATGTGTAATCTTTTAAATTCTAATTAATTATCAAAACTGATTTGGATCATGGTTTAAATTTGATTGAGAATACAATACTACAATCGTATAATTAATTGCAGTAACCATTTTTAACGAGCCTCCATTGTATTCATCAATTTTTTTCAACAATCAAATTCGAATAGATCGTGCAACGTATGGTCACGTTGAGTTCAATTAAATGCAGCAATCACTGAACATGTAAAAGTTCGTTTCAATTTTCTTTCCTCGTCTTTCCATTTTTTTTTTTTTTTTTTTTATATAACCGGTTAACCTATTCAATTAAATAGAACTATCTATACGAGAAGACTTCGTTTAATAAATGATTTCGTAGACAAACGAAAAATAAACAAATGGTTCTTTGTTTCCATTATGAAGGAATATCATAATTATGAACCTTTCGTGCATAAATTGCCGGTACATACCAAAGATTTGACAAACAAGTTCCTTCGAATTGTGATTTTTCCTTGCTATTCATTTGTTGTATCAGACTTTTGATCCGACGCCTAGTAGCGTTTTCGCCATATATTAGATGTAAATTTACTAAAGTGATGACTTCCCTATTATTATCAACGAGTTTTCTGAATATTTTTTTTTTTTTTTTATATCGTCTCGACGAGGACGGAAGGTTATAGTGATGTTCAGGCTGCTTTCAGGGTTTAGTAGTAGATTCGCTGGACTTACTTCTATACATTCACGCAGTCGCGGTAAATCGAGGCCTGTTGAGTTTACTTGAGTGATGATGAATGCGGGCAAGGAGCCTTTATCGTACACGGTAAATGATTTGCTAATATCGGTTGAACGTTGCTTTAATTCACCTAATGGCAAATAATCGGACCCAATTGGCCCTTTGTACAATCCTTGTGTAATAATGGATGCATGGCCTCCATGACCATAAAGATTAATGATTTGACCTCCTTCACTGTTACTAGTAGCATATGGCGAAGAGAAAACAAGCTGACCTGCAGCATCTCCAATAACAGTAGGACAAAAACTTACGTATAAAGTTCGGCATTCCTGCCCCTGCAATCTCATTAAGTTCGAGGTCTCTTCACATGAATTGATCAGTTGAAACCCTGGTCCTGAAACTTCGGCTTTCACAATCAATCTTTTATGCGAAGTGTTCTTTATTTGGAAAGACTTTTGCACAGATTTACCCAATCGAACACTTCCCCAAACTAGTTCGAGAACAGACGCCTTAAGTGGCCACTTTCCGTCGCGATGACTAAATTCACTTGAGGTGGAACACTGTGAATTACTTCGTGATTTTAGAGGAACGGCAGTAATCGTTGAGGATGACTGCGTGAGCAAACCGAAGTTCGGTAGAGAGTACTTTCCACAATCTGGTGATTTGGAGTCTAAGAGAAACTTTCGATCCAAATCGGTGATAAGGTGTCCACTTGATTGTGGTTGAGTTTTGAGACCAACGGGTGTAGAAGGTTTGCTTCTTGATGCAGATGCAGACTTGATTCTGGATCCTGATGCAGCTGCAAGTTCCAAATGCGTTGATGGGGAGCGCGATCTTCTGACTGGAATTTCACTGTCAGATGGTATTTCAGTTTCTAGCCGTGTAGAGGAATGAGAGCGTTTACGATTCTTTTTAAGCGTTTTTGTATAATATTTTATCGATTTAACATTATCATCAATATCCCACGGAAATAAATTAGCGGCGACTTGAGTTTGACAGCACTTGCACGTAAAATGGCGTCATTTCTTATACTTAATCTGATACTTAGCTGGCAAATATGATCCTCCACCGCCTCGTCTCAAAGGAAACCTCGAACTGATCGTCGGCTTGCTTGGGAGCTAGATTTTCGTCCTCCTGGGGTACGAAGTAAGTATCTACTAATGTGAAAGCCTGGCTATAAATATCTTCATTTTCGTGATTTTGCAAAGCTTCAAGTTTGTCCAAGGCTCCTATTTCCTTCGGTGTTTTCGGCGAATCCAATTCATGGGGCGAGGAACTACAAACAAAACAAGGTAAAGCATTCGTCGATGTAACTCGAACGAAGAAAAATTTACCTCTTTCTTCACAATCACTCCTTTGAGCTCGAATAATCAGGTATTGTGGACGAATTAATTAATTATTATAATTTAAATAAATACTATCTGAAAGTCAAAGTTCTCTTTTCAGGCTCAGAACTTGTACTCCTTCGCCTCCATGTGGCTGTCAAATCCACCGGTTGTCACCTCGGACAAAACAGCTGTGTGTGGAGTGGCACGTCACATGGCGGCAATGTGCCTCTCCAGTTGTCGCCAGTGGCATAGTTTTCTCGATGGCCACGGTGGAGGGGCATTTCCAGATGGATATGTCTCGAAATGTGCCGGGGTTTGGATTAATTCTATATTTCGAATATTTATATCCACAGATCTAAATATTTGGACAGAAAAAAAATATTTTCTGCGCAACGATATCCGCACGACAGATGAAGTCCGCTGGCACTTCGAGGACATATCCATCTGGCCGGTTGCAAGGGTTCGGGATCGGAATCACTTCGATTCCCGGGCGTAGGCGTCACATTACAAGGGGCCACTCCTCTGTACAGTAATCATCGATTCATAGCCTATTTTTTCGAATCCTTTTGCTAGGAGCTCTCTCCTGCCTCTTCGATTTGTTTTAATTGTATGTACTCCTCCTCATGATACCTATCATTCATGCAAATCCTAGCAAAGCTGTAGTGCCTAAGTCGGTAAAAAGCGCATATGGCTCCATAGCCATATGTTTCCATAGTAATATAGGGCATATTGTTCCATAGTAATACAGGAAAATTCAAATCGCTATAACTTCGTTAAATACTATTTGATTTTTATGACACTTTCAGTAAAGATCAATCTTATAAATAGTCATCCGTTAGCTAAATTTCACTGAATTTAAGGGTACCGTTTAGATTTTATGCAAGAAAACATAAAATCGATAAATCATACTATTACTAACAAAGTTGAGTGAATTTCGATTTCTCATATATTTTTTGTTGTTGTACTCATTAAGCCCTATATTCACGATTTTTTTCAGATTTTTCGGTTGGAAGGTGTCCAATCGCGAGGGGGGGTACGTGAAAAGTTCGTACATTTTCCCTTCCCCTGCCCCCCCTCGGTACTCATAAGGCAATTTTAAGACTTGTTTGGAAAAGATCTCATTGAGACCTTTTCAATGACACCCTACTCGACTACCGATGGGGAGACCCACCTTAAACCATTTTGAAAAAATTTTCCACCCTTGAACTTTCAAGAGGTCACCACTTCTGACCTGTCCACAAAGTTTCATGGCTGTTGCCTCTATAGTTTCGGAGAAAAAGTGCTGTGACATACAGACGGACGGACAGATGGACACAGATCATGATTGCAATAGGGTTTTGTATTTTAGTACAAAACCCAAAAAAGAAATCGAACGTCAACTATCAAATTTATTGAAGAAAAATTTGTTTGAAGAATCTTATAGCCCACTTGCTGCTCCGGTTACCCTGGCATATAAAAAAGACGATGATAGAAAACAAGGCTTTGTATAGATTTCAGAGAATTGAACAAGGTTGTCGTCCCTCAATCACAGCCATTCTTCGAAATCTTAATTTTTTCAAAAACTTTCAAAGAACACATGCTACATATATCAGAACTACTAGAGGCAATACTAGCAGAAGGACTTAGACTGAAATTTTCGAAATGTACTTTTGCAAATAATTATGCCAAATACTTGGGTCACATAATAAAAAATAATTCAGTTAGACCTCTCAAAGATTATTTAACAGCTGTCAAAAACTTCGCAGTTCCAGAAACAAGAAAAAATATACGCCAGTTCCTCGGGAAAGTAAATTTTCATCATAAATTTGTACCACATAGTGCGATGATCCTAAACCCGCTACACAATTTATTACGGAAAAATGTAAAATTCATTTGCACTACAGAATGCCAAGAATCATTTTATAAAATAAATGAATTACTATATTCCAAACCAGTTCTTAAGATATTTGACCCTGAACAACCAATAAAAATTTACACAGATGTTAGTATTAAACGAGTGGGGGCAGTGTTAAAATAAGTAGATGAAGACGGAGTCAATAAACCTGTAGCTTACTTCTCGAAAAACTTGACAGAAACTCAAAAGAAAAAGGAGGCAATATATCTAGAATGTCTGGCTGTCAAAGAAGCTGTTAAATATTGGCAGCACTGGCTTATGGGAAAAGAATTTGTGGTATATTCTGAACACAAACCATTGGAAAATCTGAACATCAAAGCAAGAATAGACGAGCGACAAGGTGATTTGACGTATTATTTATCGCAGTATAATTTTAAAATAAAATAAAACCCAAGACAGTCAAATCAAGAAGCAGACTGCTTAAGCATAAATCCAGTCCTAGAACCTTGTGACAATACTGATGATTTTTTAAAAGTTGTAAATTTAATTAACTTGAAAGATATAAAGAATGACCAACACACAAATCAAGATCTACAAAATGAAAAATCCAAGTTTATACTGGATAATAATATTTACTACAAAAATATAAAAATGAAATAAAATTATACTGTCAGAAGCATTAAGCAAGAAATTAATTAGAGATGTCAACGATACTTACCGATACATTGGAAGAACGTAGATGATCAATAAAATAACACCATTCTATACGGCAAGGAATATCATCACAAATAATAAGCAAATTTGGGATGAATGTGACATTTGTATTAAGAACAAATCAAGAAGAAAATCAAAGTTTGGTTTGATGTCACATTTGGGTCCAGCAACACACTCGTTTGAAATTGTATCAATTGGTACCATTGGAGGCTTCGGAGGGTTACGGTCAACAAAAAAATACTTGCATCTTCTTGTTGACCATTTTAACCAGATATGCTTGAAATTGACATAAAAAATCAAGACTCCAGTGATTTCATTAAGCTAATAAAAAATGTGAAAAAAGCTATAATATTGATATGGTATTAACAGACCGATACCCTGCCATAAATTCCAAGGAATTCAAAGACTTCCTGAAAGAGAGAAACATAACAATAGTATTCACAGCTGTGGACGCACCATTTTCAAATGGGCTCAATGAGAGACTGAATCAAACTTCAGTAAATAGGATAAGGTGTAAAATAAATGAAGGTGACAAGAAAACAGCCTGGACAACAGTTGCGCGAAAATGTGTAGCAAAATATAACGAAAGAGAACATACAGTCACAAAATTTACTCCAAAATAAATTTTAGAAGGCGAGAATGCATATATTCCGCCACTTGAATTGAAATCAAGATGCTCAAAAGAAGATCTGGAAAGAGATAGAAAACTAGCCTTCGAAAATTTAATAAAATCCCACAACTATAATAAGAAAATATATGATCTACGTAGAGAAGAATATAAACTCGAAGTGGGAGACAGAGTCTATGTAGGAAATGGAAATCGACTAAATAGAAAGAAAATGGATGAACTAAGGATAGGACCACACAAAATTTTAAGAAAGATTTCCACATCAATGTATGAAGTTGATGCTGGACATAAGAAGGCAGAATCCAATCTCTACCATGTTTCAAAGCTAACTCCAGTGTTGGTTGGCACGTAATCGAACAATCGCTTGTGGTCTCTCCGAGGATAACTACACTAGCGTTGTCGCTTTTCTTTAATTGTAATTTTATTAATTATTTTTAATTTGCCTCCTTACCCACAGATTTTGATCGATATCACGTTTGACAGCGACTCCTTCGCAGATTTTGATCGATATCACGTTTGACAGCGACTCCTTCACAAGTGTCACTGTCAGTCAAATGAAAATGTGAGACTATGTTAATTATTGAGAGTCATGATAGTATTCAGCGATTATTTCATGTAAAAGAAAAATCAAGACCTGTAATAAAGGCTTTAAATGTTGTTTTTTGTCTTTCTAGTTAGTTAGTAATTTGTTTATAAGTGATAAAAGTGGAAATGCATGCACACAACTTTGTCAATAAAAAACAAAACGTCTGTCTTTACAGAAAAATGCGATTTCGTCTTTATTTCACCCATTAGAGTGTGATAATATTATTAAGCAACATTTTCTGCAAAAATTTCAAGAATCATGGAAAAATTGAGGCTTGATTTTGCTGTGAAAACTTCGGCGGATGGAAAATCACATATATTAGTATTTGCATAACCTTAATAGGTACCCCTAATGGACAAGTTTTCGGCATACCGGTAGAATACCAGGCTGAAAGTTTCTATCAGGTTATTATAAACACTTCAAACTATCCCAAGGTGAGAAAAACACTGAAAAAAGGCACCAGACCAAGAAAATATGGATAACCCTAACTAATGAGATATCGAAGATACATTTGGACGAAGAAAAAAATTTACAGTTTAATGATTTTTATCTGGAAAAAATTACGGAAAACCTAAATGATTATAAATCTTTACCGAGTAGCTCCGATCATACATTGGAAAAACTATTGAAACAAAATTTGAAACTAAAAATTTTGGAAGAATTTCAAAAGATTCTATGATTGAGAAATTCACTGGCAGAAATGCTAATGCATACCAATGGATTAAGGATTTCAACAAAGAGCGTGAACGTTTTCATATTAACGAAGACAAAAAGAAGATTGAAATATTAAAGAACTTTTTGGAATACTCCAGCATTGACTGGTACAGCTGTTTGCTAATGAAATTTACAGTAGAATCAAAGTGGAACAAGTGGGAGAAAAATTTCTGTGATATATTTGGAAACAAAGGATGGTCACCCATCAGATATGCTCTTGCCTTTAAATACCAAATGGGGCCCTTGCTTGAGTATGCGCTAAAAAAAGAAAAATAATATTAGAAGTGAGGAAGTCCGTTGATACTGGGTAACTTATAGATCTTATAGCAGCGGGCCTACCTAATTACCTGACTGATAAAATTGACCGAGAGACTTTACAACAAACCGAAGATCTCTACAACGAGTTAGGAAAACTCGAACAGCTTGTTGCAAAGAATAAATATGTTAAAAAAAGTACACAGTGAACTCTGGCACTTAAAGCAAAAAACTTTGAAGAAAAAAAACCATGCCAAATCTGTATCACTAAGAAGAAAAGGAAACGTTTCCACCCGGAGGAAAATCGATGGTTTAAAGGGAAGCATCAAAAAGCTGTTGTGGAAAGTGTAAATAACTCTTAATAAGAAATAGAACCAAGTACGGAGAATCCAAAACACTAGAGGTACCACCATTAATAAAATTAATATTAGTAATAAATGACACTTTGCAAGTTTCTGGAAATTATGATGCGGGTTCAAACGTGTTCTTAATTAATGCTAAATTTTTGAAGATACAAGAAACAGAAGACACAAGTGATGTACAAACAACAAACATGAAAACTATTAATGGTGAGAAGAAAACAAAAGGTAGGGTAATTCTAAAACTTAAAATCTTTAATATGGTAAGAATTATGGATATTTTTGTGATAGACACTGAAAATTTCCATTATGGTTTTCTAATCAGTTTGGATTGCATTAAAAAATTCTAATTAATGCAAGGTGATATACAATGTAAAAATCCAGAAGAAGACAAGAAGTTCCCAAATGAAGAAAATATGAAAAATAGAGAATCAAAAATTGATCTTTTCAATTCAACAAATGTCAACATTCCTCGTGTACTAGGTGACAGAAATGAAAGAGATTCTTCATACTCTGAAGTACTGAAACAAAAAATTAATCAAACGAATAGATGTGAAGTAAACTTGAAAAAACATATAAATTTGGATGAATTTGAAATTTCAGTGAAACATCTAAATGCACATCAACAAAAAGAAATTGATGAATTAATAGAGGATAAATACGACGTCGGCACTGTACGAGATTATGAAACTCATATAGATTTGTTAGTGGATAAATATTGTTACAAACGTCCGTACAGGTGCACAGCTAATGATAAAAAAGAAATCGAACATCAAGTATCAAATCTATTGAAGAAAAATTTGTTTGATGAATCTTATAGCCCATTTGCTGCTCCGGTTACCCTGGCATATAAAAAAACGATGATAAAAAAACAAGGCTTTGTCTAGATTTCAGAGAATTGAACAAGGTTGTCGTCCCTCAATCACAGCCATTCTTCGACATCTTAATTTTTTCAAAAACTTTCAAAGAACACATGCTACATATATCCAGACTACTAGAGGCAATACTAGCAGAAGGACTTCGACTGAAATTTTCGAAATGTACTTTTGCAAATAATTATGCCAAATACTTGGGTCACATAATAGAAAATAATTCAGTTAGACCTTCTTGTTTCGCAGTTCCAGAAACAAGAAAAAATATACGCCAGTTCCTCGGCAAAGTAAATTTTCATCATAAATTTGTACCACATAGTGCGATGATCCTAAGCCCGCTACACAATTTATTACGGAAAGATGTAAAATTCATTTGGACTACAGAATGCCAAGAATCATTTTATAAAATAAATGAATTACTATATTCCAAACCAGTTCATAAGATATTTGACCCTGAACAACCAATAAAAATTTACACAGATGTTAGAATTAAACGAGTGGGGGCAGTGTAAAAATAAGTAGATGAAGACGGAGTCAATAAACCTGTAGCATACCTCTCGAAAAACTTGACAGAAACTCAAAAGAAAAAGGAGGCAATATATCTAGAATGTCTGGCTGTCAAAGAAGCTGTAAAATATTGGCAGCACTGGCTTATGGGAAAAGAATTTGTGGTATATTCTGATCACAAACCATTGGAAAATCTGAATATCAAAGCAAGAATAGACGAGCAACTAGGTGATTTGTCGTATTATTTATCGCAGTATAATTTTAAAATAAAATATATCCCAAGACAGTCAAATCAAGAAGCAGACTGCTTAAGCAGAAATCCAGTCCTACAACCTTGTGACAAAACTGATGATTTTTTAAAAGTTGTAAATTTAATTAACCTGAAAGATATACAGAATGACCAACACACAAATCAAGATCTACAGAATGAAAAATCCAAGTTTATACTGGACAATAATATTTACTACAAATATATCAAAACGAAATAAAATTATACTGTCAGAAGCATTAAGCAAGAAATTGATTAGAGATTTCCACGATACTTACCGCCACATTGGAAGAGCGCAGATGATAAATAAAATAACACCATTCTATACGGCAAGGAATATCATCACAAATACTAAGCAAATTTGGGATGAATGTGACATTTGTATTAAGAACAAATCAAGAAGAAAATCAAAGTTTGGTTTGATGTCACATTTGGGTCCAACAACACACCCGTTTGAAATTGTATCAATTGGTACCATTGGAGGCTTCGGAGGATTACGGTCTACAAAAAAAATACTTGCATCTTCTGTTTGACCATTTTAACCAGATATGCTTGTATATTGACATGAAAAAATCAAGGCTCCAGTGATTTCATTAAGCTAATAAAAAATGTAAAAAAGCTATAATATTGATATGGTATTAATAGACCTATACCCTGGCATAAATTCCAAGGAATTTAAAGACTCCTAAAAGAGAGAAACATAACAATAGTATTCACAGCTGTGGACGCACTATTTTCAAATGGGCTCAATGAGAGACTGAATCAAACTTCAGTAAAAAGGATAAGTTGTAAAATAAATGAAGGTGACAAGAAAACAGCCTGGACAACAGTTGCACAAAGATGTACTCGTATAGCAAAATATAACGAAAGAGAATATACAGTCACAAAATTTACTCCAAAATAACTTTTAGAAGGCGAGAATTTGTATATTCCGCCACTTGAATTGAAATCAAGATGCACAAAAGAAGATCTGGAAAGAGATAGAAAACTAGCCTTCGAAAATTCAATGAAATCCCACAACTATAATAAGAAAATATATAATCTACGTAGAGAAGAATATAAATTCGAATCGGGAGACAGAGTCTATGTAGAAAATGGAAATCGACTAAATAAAAAGAAAATGGATGAACTAAGCAGAGGACCATACAAAATTTTAAGGAAGATTTCCACTTCAATGTATGAAGTTGATGCTGGACATAAGAAGTCACAATCCAATCTCTACCATGTTTCAAAGCTAACTCCAGTGTTGGTCAGCACCTAATCGAACAATCGCTTGTGTTCTCTCCGAGGATAACAACACTAGCCTTGTCGCTTTTCTTTAATTGTAATTTTATTAATTATTTTGAATTCACCTCCTTACCCACAGACTTTGATCGATATCACGTTTGACCTTCACAAGTGTCACTGTCAGTCGAATGAAAATGTGAGATTATGTAAATTATTGAGAGTTATGGTAGTATTCAAGGATTATTTCATGTAAAAGAAATATCAAGACCTGGAATAAAGGCTTTAAGTGTTGTTTTTTTGTCTTTACAGGTGAGTTAGTAGTTTGTTTATAAGTGATAAAAGTGGAAATACATGTACATAACTTTGTCAATTAAAAAAACTTTGGCCTTTACAGAAAAACGCAATTTCATCTTTATTTCACCCATCAGAGGGTGATAATATTATTTTTTAATGTTTCAGTAGTCTAAGGAGCATCAGCGTAAAAACGATCCTTTAGAAATCCCCAAAGGAAGAAGTCACAAGGAGTCAAATCACACGATCTCGCCGGCCAATTTATGGGTCCATTTCGTGAAATTATTCGATTTCACGTAGAGCGCGAAATGTTTGCACTGGCGTTTCATTATTTTTGTAAAAAGTAATAACAATAATAAAACATTCGGCTGATGTGTATGGTTAGAATTGTAGAAGACCAAACTGTCATAATCTCTGTCAATATATGGACCTAAAATTGGTGATAAATAAGAGTTAAGGCCCATTTACATGTGTACACTTGTTATGAATCACCCTATATATATATATATATATATATATATATATATATATATATATATATAGATATATATATATATATATATATAGATATATATATATATATATATATATATATATATAGATATATATATATATATATAAATATATATATATATATATATATATATATATATATATATATATATATGTATATATATATATATATATATATATATATATGTATATATGTATATATATATATATATATATATATATATATATATATATATATATATATATATATATATATATATATATATATTTATACTATATCGATTGAATATTTCTGTTATTTAAAATGGATTTTATTTAAGTACATATTGTCCATTATTAGGCCTGTTGCCTTTCCCGCAGGGGGAATGCCGGTCAACAAGAGCACTCTTGGAGGCTAGCATTCTTTGGGGAGTTTCGCCCCCACGGACCCGAGGATATGGGGGGCGCCGTGAGGTTCCCTCCTGGGATGACAGGTAACGATTCTGATTGGATCTGGACTACGCTTTGAACAACGAACTGGAATTGACGTTTTGGGCTGGCGATTGTGATGGTTTGGACCTAGTTGCTTTGCACAGTAGCGCCGAGGTGAAACTTGTGTGCGAACGGCTCCAATTCAACTATCATACCGTCTCCGTCCCGGTAAAACCTTGGCAGGCCTCGGAGTACGTTCGAAGTTCGCACCATAGGGTTGGTGGTGTAGGTTCAGTTGAGACGGACCCCCGATTAGCGCTGGTCTGGCTCCGAGCACTTGTCCCCAAAAGGGCTTGTGCCAACCCTCGCATGGCCTCCCTGCTCTGCAGAGATAACCATGGGACCAACAAGGCGACTACACACACGAACGGAGATAGCGGCTCCGAGGGGGGACCTAACAAAACTGGAGCAAACAAAACCAAAAGAACACAAATACCTCGAAAAATAATAACGACGTCGCAACCAGCGGTTGCAGCTACGATGTCAACAGTACATCGCGAGCGGTACTAATAACGACAAAAACGAAGACTAACACAACGACAGTGAAGACGGACGAAAAACGGAGAGTGACAGACAGTCTGGTTCAGACTGAGATTCCTGTGGCGTTCGGGCGCAGCAAAAAAATGATGCGAACGCCCGAGCGTCCTATTAAGGAGAAGCGGGAAACTCCGCAGGACACTTTATGTGTTCGAGCGGGGGGAGATAACATAGAGAGCACCGAAAATTCGATTGTAACTTCTTCGGTCGTTACCGAAGCGACCGATGCAAGGGTCGCAAATCCCGACATTGCAACGAAAAATCCAGAAGCCAACGAGGAGATTACGGCACTAAAAGCAAAGAGTGACCAGACACCGCGTGAATGCACCGCCAAAGTTGAAAATGTGGCGGAAGTACTGCACTTGGAAACGGAACGCGATAACCTCTCCCAAGGATGGTTGCAAGGTACAATTGCGGCCCAGCGATACGAAATAGAAAGACTGCTCTGAAAAGCGGGAGATGTTCTGAAAAGAATACAAGCCGCATGCGACTCCCCAAAAATCAGCCAAGCAGCAAAAGCAGGGCTCCTTGAACTGGAGGAGCTCCTAGATCGCATAGGGCACTATCGGAGGAGCTGGTTAATGGCCGAAGACGAAGAGAAGGCTAAAGAGACGCTTGGAGGGAAATCTAAAGGCGACACGCAGATAGCTCCACCATTAAACATCAATAAAAGAATGGCGTCTAGCCCAATCGAAGGAGATCGGGATAAAAGAGGGAAGGAAGAGGCACTTGACGGGCGTGGAGTACCAGATCAGGGGTTCCAGACAGTGCTTACAGAAGGAGCAAAGAAAGCCGCAAAGAAACTCCTTCAAAAAAAGCCAGAAAGTAAAGTTTGTACGGACGCCCAATTAGAAAAAAAAAACCTCATGCAAAGCAGGAGAGGCAGAAGCCCCGACGAAGACCCCGGCAGCAGGCACTGCTTGTAAAGCCCGAAGACACCAACACTACCATTAAAGTAGTACGACCAACGCGGTCGGGCCACATACTGGTCGAGTTCGGAGCAGAGGCCGGCAATAAACATGCATTCTGTGACGCAGTAAAGAAAGTCCTCGGCAAAAGTGCAACCATAGCCCCACTCGAGATGATGGCAACGATCGAAATACGAGACATAGACTGCGTGACGGATCATGCCGAGGTAGAAGAGGCCATCAAAAAGGAGTTCCCTAGCGTGGAAAGGATCAAAGCGAGACTGACACCAGAAAACAACAGGGGACAACGCATGGCCATAGTTGACTTGACCGAAAAGGACGCCGAACAATTCCTGAACAAGGGCAAAGTACGAATCGGGTGGGTTGTCTGTAGAACACGGCAAAGAACAACGCCTCTTCAATGTTTCAAATGCCTTGGTTATGGCCACACCACACAAGTATGTAAAGGACCCGATAGAAGTTCCGTATGTTAGAAATGCGGTGAAACGGGACATAAAAGAAAAGAGTGTACGAAGGAGGCACACTGTATTCTTTGCAAGGATGCTGATCCAAAACCTGATTTTGGACACGTCTTGGGACCAGGAAAATGCCAAGTGTTCCAGAAAGCCCTAGTCAAGGCAAAATCAGAGATGACCCGCATCCTGCAGCTAAACCTACACCGCAGTTCAACCGCCCAAAATCTGCTTGAGCAGTTTTCGAGGGACATGAAGGCCGACTTCTTGCTGCTGAGTGAGCAACACCATAATAAAAGTCCTGCATTATGGTATTCTGATGAAACTGGTACTGCCGCCATCTGGGTTCGGAACAGTGACTTTCAAGCGGAGAGTTGTGGACAGGGGGATGGTTTCGTGTGGGTTCGGTGCTCAGGGACCACCTTCTTTAGTGTGTACCTAATGCCTAATGAGTCGATATCATCTTTCCAAGCCAAGCTTAACGCTTTAGAGGGCGCTGTCTCGAACGCAGAGGGCAAAGTGCTCGTTGGGGGCGACTTCAACGCTAAAGCAATCGAATGGGGCATGCCTCAGACGGATCCGCGGGGAAAACGAATCCTGGAAATGGTGGCCAGGACGGCCCTCATCGTACTAAATTCCGGAAACACGCCGAGTTTCCACCGTATTGGCTGTGAGGGAACCATACCGGACGCGACATTTGCCTTGGAGTCCTTAGTACGGAGGATACACAACTGGAAAGTATTAGAGGACTACTCACCCAGTGATCACCAGTGCATTCTGCTTGAGATAATTGATGCTGTCTCCCGACGTCCGTGCTCTCGGCCTTCTACAACAGGATGGAACATCGGAAGGATGGACGTCGAGAGGTTCGTCAAGGTGCTCACAGCAAGTGAGCCGCTGCAGGGAGCTTCGGAGGGGACGGAAGAACTGGCAGCTCAAGACGTGGTGCACTCTACTATGAGCATCATTACGACTGCTTGCTGCGCTTCTATGCCCCGTCGAAGACCCCGGCATGGCAGGGCCCCGGTGTACTGGTGGTCAACTGAAATCGCTGAAAAGCGAAGGGAGTGTCATAAGCTTCGACGTGAGGCTCAGCGGGTGCGAAACCGTGATGAGGCATGCAACCAGGTGGCAGCATATAAGTCGGCCAGGAAATGTCTTCGCAAACTGATCAACAGTAGCAAGGCTCACTGCTGGCAAGACCTCGTGGACAATGTGAACAAGGATCCGTGGGGCCTTGGCTACAAGCTGGTCATGGGGAAACTTGGTGCCCTACGGAAGCCTTGTATACATGACGCGGAAAAGATGGACGCGATAGTGTGGGGACTCTTCCCTGCCCACCCCGTCCATGTTGACGCTGTCCATGGTGAAACAGCAGTAGAGTGCCAACTCTTCACACAGCTGGAACAGGAGGAGGCAGTCCTCTCATTGAAAGCGAGGAAGGCTCCAGGTCCAGATGGTGTTCCAGCTGAGGTGTTGCGGCTCATCTATCATCATTGTCCTGACTTGCTGCTCAGCACATTCAACGCTTGCCTACGAGACGGGGCTTTCCCGGTACGATGGAAGGTGGCGAGGCTCGTGCTGGTCAGCAAGGGGAAGGGAAATCCCGAATCGCCGTCTGCATACCGCCCGTTATGCATGCTAGACACGGCTGGGAAAGTGCTAGAGAAACTCATCAAGGGAAGACTCACTGACGCGATTCGTGCTACTGGGGACCGATCTCCTCGGCAGTTCCGCTTTAGAGCAGGACGTTCTACCATTGATGCGATTGCAGAGGTGGTGAACGCGGTCCAAAAGGCAGAGGCATATAGTCGCACCAAGTGACGGATCGTCGTGTTGGTGACACTCGACGTCAGGAATGCCTTCAACTCCGCTAGATGGGTGGATATTCTGGACACGCTGGAAAACTCTTTTCAAGTTCCAGAATATCTAATGCGGCTTTTGAGGAACTACCTGAAGGACAGAAGCCTGCTCTACGACACGACACGGGGCCAACAAAGGATGGAAATTACATCGGGTGTTGCCCAGGGATCTTTCCTTGGTCCGGACCTGTGGAACGTGTCTTACGATGGGCTGCTGAGACTTGAGATGCCAGATGAGTCGCGCTTGGTCGGCTATGCGGATGATTTTGCTAGATGCACCGTTGAACAAGCGCAACTTAGGCTAGGTTTGCTAATGCACCGAGTGAGGGACTGGATGACTGCTCGCGGGCTCAGTTTAGCACTGGAGAAAACCGAAGTGGTCATCTTGACAAAAAAGAGAATCCCTAGAGTAAGGATGATCAGTATTGGAGACATACAAATCGATCGACTCGAAGATGAGTTTCTCTGAGCAAATCAGGACAACGGCTGAGAAGGCTGCTTCGGGAATATCTGCTCTGAGTCGACTTATGGCCAACGTAGGGGGACCCAGCCCATCAAGAAGACGCCTCTTGATGAGTGCTGTAGGGTCAGTGCTAATGTACGGATCAGAGGTATGGGGCGACGCTCTCAGCAAGGAGGTATACCAAAAACGTTTGGCACAGGCACAGAGAAGAGGAGCACTGAAAATTGCATCTTCGTATCCAACAGTCTCCGACTCGGTGGTGAGAGTGGTTGCAGGCGTGATACCTGTCGCCCTCCTTGCTAGAGAGCGCCGCGCTATTTACCTGTGCCGAAACGAGGATGCGAGGGAGATAGTTGTCCGCTCGCTCAATGATTGGCAGCAGTCTTGGGTGAATTGCACGAAGGGAAGGTGGACTGCGTGCCTCATTCCGGATGTGAGACCGTGGCTAAATCGAAGGCATGGTGAGACTGACTTCTTTCTGACCCAGCTTTTGAGCGGGCACGGGTGTTTTCAGTCTTACCTGCACAAGATCGGTAAGTCACGGTCTCCCGATTGTCGGTTTTGCCCAGGAGAGGAGGACAATGCCTGTCACACATTTTTTGCGTGTACAAAATGGGTCAGGCTGCAAAGGGAACTCTACAGGGAGACTGGAAAGCTCACCCCGGATAATATAGTTGCGGTGATGCTCGAATCGGTTGACAAATGGAACCAGGTGGCACATTATGCTCGGGCAGACCTAAAATATAAAAGGGACTCACAGCAGCCGGGGGCGCTGGGGCTGGGGGATCGCTCTTCTGGCATTTCCTCTTCCCCAGCTTGAAGGCGCCCCACGGCGTAACAAAACGAGACCTGGCCCGAAGTAATGTGTCAAACGGTTCCAGGCTGGGTTCTCAGGCTGACAGGGGAGGTGTTTAGTGGGTAGTCCAGTCGCCTTATTGCGAGCATGGGAGTCCCACACTCTGTGCATAAATAGCATTCACCTCCCTGCCACAAAAAAAGACCTGTTGCCTTTTTTGGGTTGAACTATTATAGTATAGAACTTCTGTGCTTTATCGGCGAAAAACTTGGCCAAGTAATTTCCTCAGTCCCTTTTTGATGTGAATTTGTTTTCATTAAGGAAGTTTTGCAGAGGCCGAAACAAATGGTAGTCTGATGGTGCAAGGTCTTGACTATACGGTGGATGCATCAAAACTTCCCAGACAAGCTCTGTCAATTTTTTCTGGGTCATCAAAGATGTGTGTGGTCTGGCATCGTCATTATAGAAGACAACGCCCTTTCTATTAATCAATCCTGACCGGTTTTAGGGTTTTGTACAATAATTTTACAAAACCCTACTAGTTTCGCGACCTGTCTGTCCGTCTGTCCGTCTGTCCATCCGTCCGTCCGTGTGTCACAGCACTTTTTCTCGCAAACTACTTAAGCTAGAAACATCTCTCTTTAAAGTTCAACTTTAAAATATTTTATATGGTATTTAAGGGAGGGTCTCCCCATACAGGGGAGTGGCCCCCGAAAAAAAAATTTCTTCAAAGGTAGCCGATGTGGGTATCAAATGAAAGGTCTTGATGAGAACTTTTCATAACAAGTCTTAATTTGATAATTTTTGCTTCGAGGGACGCGCACGGAGGCGAAATATATGTAAAATTTGTGCCCCCCCCCCCTCGCGATTGGACACCTGTGATCCGAAAAATCTGAAAAAAAATTATGGTGGTAGGTGTTTATGAGTACAACAACAAAAAATACCCTGGAAGTCGAAATTCGCTCAACTTTGTTAATAATAGTATGATATTAGAATTTCACATTTTCCCCAATAAAATCGCATCGGTACCCTTAAACTAAATGAAATTCGATATTTGCGTAGTCCTACTAAGGGTTGTTATACTTTGTAAGTTTGATGAAAATCGAATGATATACACGGAAGTTATAGCCGTTTGAAATTTCTCCAATTATACAACAATAACACATGATTTTGGTATTTTATGGACTTTCCATCAAATCAGTCACTACAGTTTTGACTTGATCTTCTTGAAATTTTCAGATAAGGTCAATAACATCAATATTTTTGTGGATTTATGATTTGAGTGATTTTTATCGGTTTGCAACAATATGGCGACCGTAGAAATTAGAAAAACAATGGATTTTATTTTGGACGAGCACATCTCTTTGACATATTTCTTGACGTTATTCATTGCTGGTGACTGCATTTCTGAGAAATTGGGTACAAAACCCTTCTGACATGAGCGTAAGTCTGTTTACCCAACTTTTTTTTGAATTGCTTGTTGCAATCTGGTTAATTGCTGACAGCGCAGAGCCAAATTGAGTGTTTGGTCAGATTCGAGCACCTCATGATAAACAATTCCCTTCCAACCCCACCGTACACACAGCATAACCTTATTTAATGTCAATTCCGGCTTTGAAGTCGTTTTTGATGATTCACCTTTTTTGACCATGATCTGTTTCGAACGGCATTCTCGTGTCTTACCCATTTCTCATCGCCCGTATTGATTTGCTTCAAGAATGCCTCGATTTCATTGCATTTCGCAAATGGAAATTCGGTCGATCAAATTTGGAATTTTGGAAATTCGGTCAATCAAACTAAGTTACTTCTTTAAATTTTTTTTTGGAGAAAACTATTAGTAACAGTAACATACAACAATAGTGAAAATCAGTAATTTAAATTAATATACGTTTTTGCAATGTGATTCTAGTTATGGTACCCCATCTATGATCCTGTGTCCATTAGCGTATGATGAAGGAGGATACGATCAGAGCTGAAATAAATAAGTGATTCTGTCGTTCGTTCTGAAAAAGCTCAGTACCCATTCATATCACTCAGTCCACTGTTAGTGTATCCAATACAAATGTCTTACTTCAATAACATGCCCTATGAATAGAAACCCGTCAAAGCAAAATAAATTTTAAGTACAATAATTCCTCCATTGAATGAGCAGCGCATTTCTTACAACCCATAAAAAGCAAATCATATCCTCGTTTAATAACATATCGCTTTACATACGAGTAATGAAAAACGCACATACACGCTTGCCTTCTATCGCTCCGCGAAAAAAATATTGATAAATTCTAAAGATGAGTAAGGCAACGAAAAGAAATATCCCATCACGACCTCTTAAGCAAAGATTTATTGTGCGATATACTTTTTAATTTTCAGTTCACGTTTTTAGCCTAGATTTATGCTCGCAAACGTCTCTATACGGGCTCTTCAGTAATCAAAGGACCCAAACATGAACAGAAAAAATTAAAAATGTAACAAAATTGAATGACAAGAAGACTTTCGAAAGAATAAGTGTACCGAGGATAAGCACAAGAATACAGGTCTTCCCTTCAATAGGGGTGTACCATTGTGCTCATAGTACTGTTCGAAATGTCTTTGAATGCAAATTCTTCAGTACTAAAGGACTTTATGAGATGTGAAATCGATTCCCTATGTAAATGATAGTATTGAATTCAAATCTGTATATGTTAAGAATTTGATCATTTTACATTGCTGTCATCATTATGAGACCTTGTTTTTGACATAAGCATAGAGTGGGAGAAAATCGCAACAATACGAGTACACCTCAAAAGGATAAGTGATTTTTGTTGGGTTCCTTTTATTATATTGAGCATTTACCGAGGGTCTTCAGATTTTAAAGATTAAGAATGCGGGCATATGGAAAATCTCTGAATTTGTTGTACATTAAATGTTTCTAAATTAATACAATTATATAATATCGCACTTTCATCTATTGAACATTTGAGGGCTTGTCTGAATGGGTACAGTATAGCACAGCGCATTCATAAGTTGACATTGCAAATCTTGGACTATCTTTAATTATTATTTTTGCAGGTGTGTTCTCACTAAAAATGGCAATTAGCTATTTTTGGAGGATCTGTCAGAAGTGTCAGTACTTATAGATTAGCTCTCTACTTAGCGAACTTTTAATTAACGAACCATAAGTTTTTGAACAGCTGTTTTTAGGAGTTTGTAACAAAATGTTTACAATACCCTATTAAAATGTTTACTTGTCCGTCCGTCTATCCGTCAGTGCGTCACAGCAAGCTTTCTCAGAACCTATAGAGGTGACACTCATCAAATTTTGTGAACAACTCCGAAGTCCTGGTTAGTGAAAGTTCCGTAGTCAATTTCAAAGGCTTCTAAGGGGTCTCCCCATATATGGATGTGAACCCAAAAATAATTTACTAAAGATTCTCGAGTGGGGTATCAAATGAAAGGCCTTTGCTGAGACCTTTTAATATCCATTATTAAAATTGCACTAACGATGATGGGACAGGCAGAGGAAGCGAAAGAATATAATTAAACAGTGTCCCCTCTCCCCCACGATTGGGCACCTGTGGACTGAAAAATCTGAAAAAATCATGAATGTAGTTTTCTATGAGTACAACAACGACATATAACTGAAAAGTTGGAACTCGCTAAGCTTTGTGAGTAATAGTATGATATATCAATTTTACATTTTCTTGTATAAAATTGTGAGAATATACTTAAATCCAATTAAATCTTACATTCAGATGGTTACTTATAACGCTAATGAACGCTGAAATTTTCAGAAGAATCGGATAGTATTCACCGAAGTTACGATGAATTAAATTTCCAGTGTTTCAGAAATGATAATAACATATATGGCTATTGAGCAGTATGCGCTTCCGATTGACTCAAACACTTTGGGCTTGTTAAGATTAGTATGAGAACTTCAGGAAAGATGCATATCATGCACATCTTTGAAAATCAGCTCAACGGGTAATATTAGTAAATGTAAAACAAAATGGCTGGCGTTTTCAATGAGATATTGGGTAAATTTACCATTCTTCCCCAACTTCAGTGTTACATGCCAGTTACCAGTTCTAGCTCCAGGGAGAGAAGCTTCTACATCTTAATCTGAAAATGAAAAGAAAAATGCACAAAGAATCGCTTCAAAATCAAAACCAGTGCAGCTACTCATCTTAGCAGACACGAAGGAAAAACACGAATTCCGGTTGCATAAAATAGTAAAAATCAGCACCATAAACTTTTATTATAATTATGTGAACATTAAATATTATTACAATTCAAAACTGAAATGTCAATGTAAATGTCATTAACAGATCGTAGCTCAGAATAGTAAACTTGAAATATAATAATATCGTAGCATTCACAATTGACAAGTATGAAAGATAATAGACGGAGACAATTCAATTTGTAAACACGTTCCCTGTCCCGAAGAAAATATTGAAACTACTCCATAAGTCCAAACTATTTTTTTGTTTTTAATATTCTATACAGAATTGAAAACACAATCTACTAAACAAAAAAAAATTTAAAGATCGGGAAGGTTTTATTTCCGTGAAACATATGTGGCTCACGGGCTTGGGGAGACGTTTTCGGCTCAGCACGTTCGTGGGCCATATATCATTCACACTACGTTTTCACATTCCCTGTTACTTTGTGTCGTTATTTTATGGCTATTTTGTGTATACTAGCATATTTATAGCATGGTAACATTATTATTAGAAATATTACAACAGGATACATTGCTTGTAGTAGTCAGTTGTGTGTTTAGTGCATTGTGGTGTATCGTTTTGTGGTAGAATATTTTGTGATTTGTTTGAAGATGTCTCGTAATCGTAGTTTTACGGATGAAAAATTGTCACGTATTTTAGAGCATAGCGACTTTGACTTTAGTGAAAACGAGTGAGTTTCAGATGAAGATGTTCGAGAAGAAAGTAGTTTTTGTGATGACGACGTTGCCGATCCCGATTTTGTTCCGGATGATGTTTCTGATTCAGACAGTGTTATGTCAACAAATGGTATACAAGGAATGTCTCCATTGCAGAAGTAAACACGAGCAATCATTCTGAAAACTTTGCCGCACGACCTACTAGCTCAAAGAAGTTGACAGCTAAGGAAATCATCCAGCTAACTGCGCAAGAGGTAAATCAAATAGACGAAGGAAATGGTTGGAGTAAAATAATACAATCGTTGTCGCGGCAAGAGCACGATATCGAATCTCTAAACATTCATCTCCAGGGTGAACATTCTATAGTGTCAATTCATAGAAAATTTTTGGCTGATGAGGTTTTGGACCTTATGGTAACGCAAACTAACTTGTACGCAACCCAACTGAAGCAGAATAATGAGTTTTCAAGATTTAGTCGCATGAACCGATGGACAAATGTGACACAGGAAGAAATGCTGAAATCTATAGGTTTGTACGTGCTAATGGGTATTGTGAAATTTCCTAGTTTAGAATCATATTGGAAACTAGATCGAATATATTATCATCCAATACTTTACAACATAAACATGTCACATAATCGCTTCTGTACAATACAATGGCACTTTGTTGATAATACAGCACGCAGAGCTGTAACAGACCGACTATTCAAAATAAAGTCACTTCTTCAACCAGCTTTCAATAACAGGAAAAATTTACTAACGCCAGAAGAATGTGTAGTCATCGATGAATCTATGATGACTTTTAGAGGCAGAATATCTGTTTGATAGTATAATCCTTCGAAAGCTCATAAATATGGCCTCAAGATATACAAACTGTGCACGCAAGAAAGATATGTCTGGGATTATATAGTATACGTAGGACGTGACCCTGATATTGAGAATTTTGATAAGCCCGGAAGTGTAGTAGCGATTTTGTGCAATGACTGATTACAAGCAGGACGCATTATTGTGTGCGACAATTTTTACAACAGCTTTGGTGTAGCTAAATACTTATTACAGCAAAAAAAAGATTTATGTGGCAGTGTGCGCGGAAATAGGGTGGATCTTCCTTGGGCCATAAAGCTAAAGAAAATGGGGCCTAGAAATAATAAACCGGGTTTGAAATAGAAAGACAAAAGAGATGTCGTTATGATTTCTATTTTTCACGGATCTGAGGTGCAAATGGCAAAATATCAGCCACAAATGAAGCCGAAGGCTGTTCTTGACTACAATGAACGAAAGAAAGGTATAGATGTATCAGACCAATTTACCAGCTATTACCACCCAAAGAGGAAGTCACTCACATGGTATAAAAAAATAGCGCTTGATGTACTGATATGTGCATCAGTAACACATGCCACAATGTTGTATCAACAATTGTGTCCGTCGACCAACAGAAAAACGAGAATGACCGTTATGCAGGCGCAACAAAATATCATACGGGAATTTCTAAAATTAGATCATCAACCTGGTGCCAGTACATCGATGGCCTGGATCCGTTTTATCTGATCACGTTGTTCTGGGTGCTTTGACAATTTACGTAAATCGAGTGAAAATCGAGAAAGTGCTGCAAAAAAAGTGGAAAGAATTGATACAGAATGTGTAATATGTTAGAAAAGTTATTGTTTACCTTGTTTTAAGATTAAACTTATGTAAAATAAGATATAATTATAATCATTGTCACCAAAATTCCATTTTTTGTATTTTGAATTTTCCTTAAGTAATAAACAATTTTCATGGCATGTTTTACTTTATTTCCAAACTTGATTACTGTCCTAGTAAGCTCAAACCAAAACCAATACAATCCCAGCAAGTTCCATATAAATATTCACTTTAAAAGTTGTATGCGACTCGTGAACCACATGTGTTTCACGAACGTAGTAAGACGTTAAGATGGCACGCTTTATGAAACATATGTGGCTCACAGGACATGCAACGTGTTAAAAAGTAAGGTAGTTTTAATCGCATCTCTTTGTTAGAAAATTTCGTTACTTCTTCGCACTTGACATTCGGTCAGTGTTCGAATAAAGAGTCAGGTGATACACACGCGTTGAAAATCGGACTTTATTGAGACACCATTCAAAGTAAAAGTTCGATTAAGTTCTTTGATATTAGTACAAATTTTGTGACAAGCTATTATTTCAAAATGTTTTTAATAAAGCATTTGAATTATTATAAAGTGTGTGGAAAGTTTTTCTTTTTTATTTTGAGTGTTTTTAGTGCAAACGTTAATTTTTGGTCCATTAAGCTGAATCCTTCGTTTATAGAACATAATAATAACTCAAAACAAGAACCTAGAAAAAACACGGCAAAATAGAATTAGTGAATAGTGTGCTAAATAAATAATGAAAAGTGTGTTTAAATAATAAATATTAAGTCCATTTTCCTTCATTTTCTTTTCCTTTTTATATATGCTCTACCAATTTATTCGATAGTAAATTTGAATTTTTACATTATTTGTTGGTGACTTTATTAGAATACAGTTTCGTAAGATATTCACAAAGTCAGCACAAAGTCATCCAGCCTATTTGGCAACAAGAACATATGCCAAACGAATGGACCCAATCAATTTTATTCCCTATCCACAAAAAAGGTGACAATCTACAGTGCGAAAATTATAGAGGCTACGAGTATCACTACTTTGTATGGCGTAAAAAATATTTTCAAAGATCCTAGAAAATAAAATCGGATGATACACTAACTGTACTATTAGGGAGTATCAAGGTGGTTCTTAAGCAGGTAGATCGACGATAGACCAATTGTTCATTGTCAAGTAGGTACTTAGGAAATGCAGGGAGTTCAATATAGACGTACACCAGATTTTTGTTGACTTTAAGCAAGTAAACGACATTATTGATCATAACGTCCCATACCAAAAAATGCTTTGCTTTGGCATCCGAGCCAAATTAGTCCATCTTACCAAAATGACAATGACGTCGACAACCTCCCAAGCCCGCATTAATAACCAACTAATCGACACCTTTAGAGTATTCTAAAAGATTGTCAAAATAAAACTATCACTATAACATATGTTGGGCATGGGAGCATATAGTTTCGGCCTTCATTTAAGACCCTATATGTTCTGTCAAATTTCTCCGTAGTGAGTGTCTGTTTGGTTTAGCGTAACGCCATCCCAGACTTTGCTGAAAGACAGTACAGTGCCGTACAAGGTGACTTAATTAGCCGTTCTTCAAAATTGTTGGTCTCGATTTCGAGGATATGTGTAAAGTGGAAGGGCGCAGAATGGGTGGGTTTTAAATTTTTTGCGTTATGCATATGGGTTCCATTGGTGAATTATTTAGTAGTTAGTAGTTACGTAGAATACATTTACTGAGTGGGAAAACATGGTGGCTTGTTTAAAATGTACTTGCGTGTTTGCGTGTCTGCATCCTTTTGGGTTCAATAGCTCAGGGGCTACGACTAGATAGTAAATCAGTGTCTATTTTGCTTATATGCGTACTATTTAATATTAAATGTAGCGTGTCTGCCGAGAGTTGAAGTCGAGCAGCTCAGAGGCTATTATGAGTTTCTGTTGTGCCTTTCAACTTAAAAATAGCGTGTCCGCTGACAACTAGGGTCCACGGCTCAGAGGCTATTGTCGGTTTCCTTACCGACTTGTATAACATGTCCACCGACAGCGTCGGTCGACGGCTCAGAGGCTATTATGAGTTTCCGTTGTGCCCTATAACTAAAAAAAAAAATGTCTGCTGACAACTAGGGTCCACGGCTCAGAGGCTATTGTCAGCTTTCCTAGTGACTTGTAACTAAAAATAGCGTATCGACCGACAGCTTCGGTTGACGACTCAGAGGCTATTGTAGTCATGTAACTTAGACATCAGAATAGCGTGTCTGCTGATGGCTATCTTGTTTTTTTGCTTAGACTTAAGGCTGAGTGGCTGCCGACAGTTTTGTTTTGAAGGGACCACATTTGTGGCTGCCGGTAGTGTTTTTTTTGGCGGACCACTCAACTTCTTAGTTTTTCCCATTAATTAATTCATATTTCGTCATTCGCGGGCAAAAAGAAATCGGGGCTTCAAAGAGATAATCGCTTTAAGGGTGAATTTGTTTGCATAGAGTTCGTCTATATTGTATTGGGTTATAATAATTAAAAGTCGTTTGTCTCACAGTTCCTACACTTGGATTATTTCAGTGAAACTTGAAATTATTTTAGTTTCTTGTTTAGCACTTGTAGTGAAAAATTTTCTCTTGTATCTTAATTTTATATTAATTTCATGCGCTTTGTTGATTTTGTTTCTACTATAATTTAATTGCATTAAAAATTATTGTCCAAAAGTCTACTCATTAATTCATTTAATCAAATGTATATTTTTCGATGTAATCAATTTATGAAACATAAGCGTGTAGCAACCAGAGATTGTACCGATCACCTGCTTTCATTAAACGCTCTCAGGAACTTATTAGAATGCCAGTTCAATTTAAAAGATAAGCCTTGAATATTCATGTGGGCGCGCGTTATTGTTATTCTTATTGTTTAAGTTGTTTGAGCGAAAAAAGGTGTTATGTTGACGTAACGATGGACATGCGTTTGTTTCTCGTTATTTATATTATGTTTTCATTATGCTTGCCTGTGTTTCATGTTTACTTGTACTGTTTATTGTTTTGCATGTTCCTCAATTGAAACTTTATATCTTTGATAAGTTGTACGTTAAATTATGATTGAATTGTTGAGAAGATTATTTGGATGATTTATTGATCAACAAGATTAGAGTTAAGAATATGGATTGATTTTCTTTGCATTAATTATTGGATATTAATATTATATTGTTACCATTATTTTTCGATAGATGATTATTTGATTTTCTCGAGAAAGCACATTCAATTGCGAAGCCTTGTGTGTATATGTTTATTACTTAGTACGAGTAAGGATACACACCCACTTATGCTAATGGATGAAACGACACCACACACACAGATGCTTTGATTACAATTCGCAGCTTTTCTCATAAGTTGCCTTTCAAAGTAGACAGAGAGGAACGACAAGACGCGGACTGGGTAATAATTGCACTGCGGCTCCCGCAACATCCCGACAAGGGCTTGTGCCAACCCTTGCATGGCCTCCTTACTCTGCAAAGATAACCATAGGACCAAAAAGGCGGCTACACACATGAACGGAGATATCGGCTCAGAGGGGGGTCCCAATGAAACTACAGCAACTAAAAACCTGGATAAAATAAAAATTCCAAAAAAAAACCAAAATAACCACAATGACGACTCAACCAGCAGTCATAATGTTAACAGCGTATTGGCAGCGGTACTAACGATTACAAAAAAGAGGATGAATACAATGACTGTGAAGACGGACGTAAAACGGAGATTAATAGCTGTCTGTCACAAGACTGTTCTTGTCCAGGCTGAGATTCCTGGGGTAGTCGAGTGCAGCAAAAAAATGATGTTAATGCGTAAACGTCCTAAACAGGAAGAGCGAGAAACTCTGCAGGATGCATCCGATGTCCGAGCAGTGGAGGAAAATATAAAGAATATCGAGAATCCATTGGTAACTGCTGGGATTACTACGACTAACGAAAGCAAGGGTCATAGACCCTGAAATAATAACGAAACAGCCGGAAGCACACAAACAGATCACAGCAGGAAAAGAGTGGAGTGACCAGACAGATAAAGTGCTGTTGCGTGATTTCATCACCACCGTCCAAAATGTGGCGGGAGTACTGTACTTGGAGATGGAAGGAATGGAGGCCGATAACATTTCCCTGGAAAGGTGGCCAAGAAGTGCATTGCCACCCAGCGACATGAAGAAGAAGAAAGGCTAATCCGAAAAGCGGGAGATGTTCTAAAAAGAATACAATCTGCAATCGACTCGCCAAAAATTAGCAAAGGAGTATAGGTTGGGCTCCTTGAACCGGAGGAGCTCCTAGACCACATAAGGCATAACCGGGGACCTGGTAGTAGGCCAAATATGGTCAGAAGGCTAAAGAAGAGCAGAATGCTTAAAAAACACTGAGGGATAACCCTAAGATTGGTAGATAGGTCCACTTTCAAAAATCCACAAGAGAATGGCGTTCAGTGCAATCGAGGGAGATAGGGATAAAAGATGAAAGGATAAGGCACTTGATGGGCGTGGAACACCAGATCAGGATCCCAGATTGTACTCACAAAAGCTGCGAAGAAAACCGCAAAGGAAATCCTATAAAAAGTGCCAGAAAATAGAGTTCGCACGGATGCCCAACAACAAAAAAGACCTGATTTGAAACAGAAGAGAAAGAAGCCCCGATAAAGACCCCGGCATCAAGCACTGCTCGTAAGACCCCGATCCTACGTAGAAGAATGCCGGGTGTCAGGGGGAGTGTAAGTCCCGAAGCCACAAACATGGCCATTAAAGTAGTGTATGACCAACGAGGTCGGGCCACACACTGGGCGAATTCAGAGCATAGCCCGACAATCAAGAAGCATTTTGTGTCGTAGTATACAAAGTCCTCCTCGCTTGAGCCGATGACAGCGATTTAAATAAGGAAAACTGGCTGCATCATGGACCTGGCCGAGGTAGAAGAGGCAATCAATAGAGAGGTTCCTAGCGTGGGCAGGATCAAAGCGACGCTGATACCAGAAAATTATAGTGAGTATTACATGGCCGTCATTGACTTGACCGAAAAGGATATCGAACAATTTCTTAATGAGGGCAAAGTAACAATAGGGTGGGATGTCTTCAGGATACGACAAAAAGCAGCGCATCTTCAATGTTTCAAATGCCTTGGCTATGGTCACACCGCACACACACACGCACACCGCATCCTTAAAAAAGTGGTAAAATGGGATATAAAAGAAAATAGTGTACAAAGGAGGTATACTGCATTCTTTACAAGGATGCTGATCCAAGACCGGATCTTGGGCATATCTTGGGATCAAGCAATTGTCGGGTTTTCCGGAAGCCCCAGTCAAGGCAAAACCAGAACTTTGATGACCCGCATCCTGCAGCTATAGCTATGCCGTAGTTCAACCGCCGAAAATCTACCTGAGCAGTATTCGAGGGATATAAAAGCCAACTTTTTCCTGTATGAGAAAATTTCCGCATAATGGTATCCTAACAAAACTGGGACTGCCGCTATTTTGAGTTCCAAACAGTGAATTCCAGGTGGAAAGTTGGGACAGGGGGATGGTTTTATGTGGTTTCAGTGCTCAGGAGCCATTTTCTTTGGTATGTATCAAACGCCGAATTAATTGGTATAATTTTTCCAAGCCAAGCTGAATACTTTCGAGGGCGCTGTGTAAAACGAAGACAGCGACATATTCGTTGGGGAACACTTCAACGCTAAAGCAACTGAATGGGACATTCCTCAAAAAGATCCGCAGGGCAAAAGAATACTAGAAATGGTGGCCTGGACGGTGCTCGTCATGCTTAACACCGGAAATACGCTGACTTTCCACCGTTTTGGATGAGAAGGAACCTTACTGGAAGAATCATTTGCCTTGGAGTCTTCAGCATGGAGGGTACACAATTCTAGATTGGCGGAGAACTACTTAGCCAGTGATATTCAGTGCATTTTGCCTACGGTCGGCCGTACTCTGACCTTTTCAAAATTCGTTGGAACATCGGAAGGATGAACGTGAAGAGGTTCGTCGAGGTGCTCAAAGCAGGTGCTCCACTGTAGAGAGATTCGCACGAAACGGCAACAGAAAGGCTTGTTAGTGGCAAAATCTAATGAACAATATGAAGAATGATCCGTGCGGCCTTGGTTGCAAGGTATTTATGCGGTAGCTCAGTGCCCTAAAGAAGCCTGGCATACATGATGTGGAAAAGATGGACGAGATGGTGCGCGTTTCCTTCACCGCCCATCCCGTCTGCGTTGACGCTTTTCACGATAAAACAGCTATCTAGTCTCCACTCTTTACATAGCCAGAATTGGAATACGCAGTCCTTTCACTGAAAGTGAGGGAGGGTCCAGGTCCAACTGCGTTATTGCATTTTGTCTATCACAATTCACCTTACTTGCTGCTCAACACGCTCAACGCTTACGTATGGGAAGGAATTTCCTGATACGATGAAAGGTGACGAGGCTCGTACTCACCAGCAGGGAGAAGAAAAATCCTGGATCGCCCTCTGCATATCGCCCGTCATGCTTGCTAGCCACAGCTACGAAAGTGCTAGAGAAACTCATCAAGGGAAGACTCATTGACCCGATTCGTGCTGCTGGGGACCTATCTTCTTGGCAGTACGGCTTTACAGTAGGGCGTTGCACCATTGATGCGATTGTAGAGGTGGTGAGCGTGAACCGAAAGGCAGACGCATATAGCCGCACCAAACGATGGATCATTGTGTGGGTGACAGTCGACCTTCGGAACACCTTCAACTCCGCTAAATTAGTGGATATTCTGGATATGCCGCAAACCCCTTTTCAAGTTTCAACACTTCTAGTGCGGCTTCTAATGGGCTACTTGAAGGACTGACACCTGGTCTACGACACGACACAGGGCCGACGAAGAATGAAAGTTGCATCGAGAGTTACACAGCAATCTACCCGTGGTCCAGACCAGTGGAATATGTCTTAGGATGGGTTTCTGAGACTGAAGATGCCAAATAAATTGTGTTTGATCAAATATGCGGATGATGTTGTGGCTCCGATCACTAAACGCACCGTTGAACAAGCGCAACTTATGTTAGATATGCTAGTGCACCGAATGAGAGATTGGATGACTGCTCGTAGATTCAGTTTAGAACTGGAGAAACCGAAGAGGTCATCTTGATTAAAAAACGAGAATCCCTGAAGTGAGCATTATCAATATTGGAGACAAAATAACCAAATTGAAGCCATCGATGAAGAACCTGGGCTACTGATCGATTCGAAGATGAGTTTTGCTGAGCGAATCAGGGGGGAGGATCAGCTCTGAGTATATTTATGGCCAACGTAGGGGGATCCAGCCCATTAAGAAGACACATCTCGATGAGCGCTGTAGGGTCAGTGCTACTATACAGCGCAGAAATATGGCACGACGCTCTCAGTAAGGAGGTATGCCGAAAACGTTTGGCACAGGTACAGAAAAGAGAAGCAGTGAGAATTGCATCTTCATATTCGACAGTCTCTGATTCGGCGGTGAGAATTATTGCAGGCATGATACCTGTTGCCCTCCTTGCAAGAGAGCGCCACGCTATTCACCTGTGTCAAAAAGAGGACATGAGGGAGATGGTTGGCCGTGAGCAGAGAAAGCACTCACTCAACATTTGGCAGCAGTCTTGGGTGAACTGCGCGAAGAAAAGGTGGACTGCGCACCGTGGCTTAATAAAAAGCATAGTGAGACTGACTTCAATTTGACAAAGCTTTTGAGCGAGTATGGGTGTTTGCAGTTTTACCTGCACAACGTTGGTACATTTTTGAGTGCACAAAACACAAAGTCAAAGTCAAAAGTGCTTTATTCAATACTAATCGTTATAAATTCTAGAAGAATATAAAGCAAATTCCAAACAACGAAAATACTAAAATTTAATGGCCCAAATGGCTCTCTAAATTTATATGTTATCAATGAAAACCATTTAATAAAAACAAAAAAAAAGTAAATTCAATTTAATTAAAATCATTGCATTTGCTATGATTCAACTGGAAAAAGGCCATTGCTCTAAATTCAACCAGTGTGTGGCCTGACCACGTTGGTCATACTGCTTTGATGGTAGTGTTGATGACTTCCTCGTCATTGTTGACATGTTCACTTTACATTTCCCCTGTATAGATCGGCCGTCTTGAGGTTCAACGAGCAGCGTAGCATCTAGAATGCCTGATTCGGCATTTCACGCCCATCACTTTGCGACCAATTTTCTTGGAAGAGGTTATCGGCTTCCGTTTCGAGTACAGTACTTACGCCACATTTTCGATGGCGGTGATAAAATCACACAATGGCGCTATATTTTTTGGTCAATCCTTTCTTTTCCTGCCGTGATCTCTTTGTGGACTTCAGGATGGCTCGTTATTAGCAGCAGCAGTAACCATTCTAGAGGGTTTCCCACTCTTCGTTTTTAGGAGGTTCTGGCGTTCGCATCATTTTTTTGCTGCACCCGAACACCGCAGGCATCTCAGCCTGGACACGACTGTCGGTTAATCTCCGTTTTTCATCCGTCTTCACTTCCATTGCATTCATCGGCGTTTTATCATTGTTGGTACTGCTGCCGATATGTTGTGAACATTGTTACTGCAGCCGCTAGCTGCATCGTCATTGTTGCTATTTTTGCGTTTTTTTTTTTTGTAAATCTTTTGATCTTTTTTTAAGGTTTTTATTTGCTCCAGTTTTATTCGGTCCTCCTAGGAGCCGATCTCTCCGTTCGTATGTATAGTCGCTCTTTTGGTCCCATGGTTATCTTTGCAGAGCAAGAAGACTATGTTAGGGTTGGCACAAGCCCTTATTGGGGCAAGTGCTCAGAGCCAGACCAGCGCTAATCGGGAGTCCGTTTTAACCCGACCTTTACCACCAACCCAATGGTGTGAACTTCTAACGAACTCCGAGGGCTGTCAGGCTTATACCGGGATGGAGACGGCATGATAGCTGAATTGGAGCCATTCATGCACAAGATCGAGTAATATTTAGGTTAACGTAAAACATAATAGTGGCCACTTTAGATACAAAAATTGAGTAAATTTAAGTTATTTTCCCCCAACGGCTCCAACATTGCAAGTACAGGCTATTAACTATTGACGAAAACATACATTTGCTAGGTTTTGACGAGTACAACAATAAAAAATACCTTGAAAGTTGAAATTTACTCAACTTTGTTAATAATAGTAGAGTTTGTAAACATAACATTTTCCCTGTGCAGTCATGTAAATTTAAATTTAAGTAGTACGAGGAAAGGTCTTTATAGTCTGGAAGTTTCAATAAAATCAAATCGCATTCGCGGAGGTAAAAACAATTTGGAAACCCTCCGAGTACAATAAAAACAATGTACGGCTTTTCTACCAATCGGGCTTTCCATCGAACCAAACACGACACTTTTAACTAAATCTGAGTACAAAAACCTTCTGGCTATGTCTACCCAACTTTTTAGATTTGGTTTATACACAATGTGTTCATTTGGCATCAAAATTCGTAGGTATAATATTCACTGCAATTCGTTTAGCCTTGTAAATCTTGGATGGAATCGCTGAAATACGTGAGTAAAATGAATATCCGCACCCTTCGTTTTAGGAGTTTTTATGTACCATTTTTGAAGTACTCTTATAAATAATAATAATAATAATATATAACTAAAAATGATTTCTTTTCTGGATTTTCGTACTTTTTATCATAGGCTTTGAAAATAAGGAAAAAAATTCAACACTAAACATTAGAATTCAAAGGAGAAAAGCAGAAAAGTGTATTACAGGCTAAAATTTTTAGGCCAAAATAGCGTTCGCACTATTACATTTATTTCTATATAGCAGGGGGATTTCCTGACTTTTCAACAACTGCTCGATGCAAATTAGCCAGTCTGTAGCAGCCTATTGTTAAATGTGTCTAATTTTTGTGAAAGCTGTGAAAAGTGTTTATAATGACAAGTAAAAGGAAATAAACGCTAATTGAAGTGGGGCAAATGATAATATGTAAGTTAGAGAAAAACTGGTAATTCTTCTGAAAAAATCGCACAGATTGTTGAAAAACCAAAATCAACAGTTAGAGACACTATAAAATATTATAATCAATAGAGAACATTTGGAAAAATTTTTTAGAAGCGGTCATTCAAGCGCTCTTACACGTAGGGAACAAGAATTAATTCAGCTACAAATTAAACGTAATACCTTCATGACTGCAGTGTTTCTTAGAGTAGAATTGAACAAGTTGAGTAAGCAGGAGAGTGCTCCTAAAAGAAGGTCTTTGTAAACATCCTAGGGTTAGAAACAAGTTTTCTAATAGCGTGAATCGATAACTTGACTTATTCATCCATTACTTGGATATGACATCGTTCAAATTTATGCAAAAGATACACATTTACTTTCATGAGCACAGTCCAGCCGCCATATTGATTTAGCTTATATGATTTTTGTGAATGCTATTCCTTAAATTTTCAAATTGAAAGAAAACAAAAGTCCCTAGGTCAATTTGAAATATGTATCTACGATAAACACGTGTTATTGTTGTTGTGATTCCATACAATTGAAATGGCTATAACTCACTTGATTATGATTCGATCTAAATATCTTATATTAATCTACATAATTGCAAAATTTTTAGAAGTTTAAAGGAACCGTTTTGATTTTATGGGCGAAAATGTAAAATCTGCAAATCATACTATATTAACAAAGTCGGGTGAATTTCACTTTGACACAAATTGTTGGTACATTTTGCCTTTCCCTGGACCCCCTAATTCATAAAATGGTTTTTGTTAATTTCAGATTCTAAAAGTTATAATCAAGACCTTGCATTTGATTCCCCACTCGACTACCTTTGGTTAAAAAAAATTTTTAAGGGTTCATTAGTTATTAGGGGGGACCCCCTTAAAAACATTTTAAATTTTTGGTAAGACCTAAGCTTTTGAGAGACCATCACTTTTGTCCTTTTCACAAAGTTTGAACATTCTTGCTTCTATAATTTCTCAGGAAACTAGCTGTGACGCACGGACAGACGGACAGACAAGCCGCGAAACTAGCAAAAAATAGTTTAAGAAACTACTAAAAAATATTTTAAGCAGACAGTCTTAACGCAAAACAGTAAGAAACACACAGTTTCAGATTTCATGGAAGGGTTGCAAGGAAAAAGCCTTATATAAGAAAAAAATTGTATTGAAGTAAGGAATAGTTTTGCCAAACACAATATGAAAAAGTCCTTATCATATTGGGAAAGTGATATATTCGTGGATGAAACAAAAATGTACTTTTCTGGATTAGATGGAAGAGTTTTTGCATGAAGGGAAAACACAAACAGCTAGAATTCAAAAATATTAAAGAAACTGTAAAACATGGCGGTGGAAGTGTAATGTTCTGGGGGTCAACGGCAGCACCTGGCGCTGAAAAAATAAATTTCATTGAAGGAAAAATGAGCAAACTTGCATATTCAAAAATTTTAAAACGTAAATTGGAAAAGGCGCTCGCAAATTAGGGATATTATCATCGATTAGTTTGTAAAAGGACAATGATTTCAAACACAATTCCCACATCTGCTATCTCTGGACTCTACACAATTATCCACCTACTATCACAACTTCTGCTCAATCCCCGGACTTAAATCCAATAGAGCATTTATGGGCTCATTTGAAGCGGAAGCTCAACGAACGCAACATTAACGGTATTTCATTCACGAATTCGAACAAAAGGAGCTTTAAAAGGTTGAATGAAGAGAATGGAAAAGGATATCCTCCAATCTCTCAATACTGCCAAAAATTAGCGCATTCAATGCCAAATAGATCACGGGCTATTATCAAGCATTGAGACTGATCAACAAAACGTTAACGATTTCTTACATAACAAGACAGACTCCAATTATGCGAAGAACGTACAAAATCACGCTCACGAGCCTGACGCTATGACCAACTCTATGATATGGCTACCCAAACAAAGCAACGGACCGAGACTTGACATCCTAGAAAGGCTTAAAATATAAAAACAGACAGCAACATTATCAACGAACAACTTGTTACGAATTCCGATGCAATTTTCTCAGTACAAGACCACACTCTAAGAGGAAAACGGAAACGAGATGAAATAGAACAAAAGGGATCCAACAATCAAAACAAACAAAAACCTAAAATCCCTCTACCTGACCTTATTGAGCACTATTTGCTCAACCCATCCTACGACTTTATAAAGTCACTCCCTTCAACACGTTCCTTAGACACTGAAAATAACTCAAAGGATTCGAAACGCGTCTGCTCACACAACAAAGCAAGGCCCGACGGCTTTTAAAGAAAAAAAATTAATGAAATCTATTACTCGTAAGTTTTAGCAATGGGAAACAATAGGTGCGAACATTTTTTTGACATAAAATGTATACTTTGTGGAAGTTCTCTTTGAATTTCTTTTCAGGTTGACCGTCAACGTGGTTAGACACTAAATGAGTTCGATAACACCGGAGTGATAATTATTTGCCATAGCTCATTTCTATGTTTGATTCTTAATTTTTTTAATAAATGCATATTGTTTTGTGTCAGAGACAGATGGTGCGGAGACATTTTTTACTCACTGTATGTATCGTTACTAGGGCTGCCATCTCTAAAACCTGCCCCCCAGGACTGGAAGCATAGGTTCCCTGGATTTTGGAGCTTTAACCCCGGACATTTCAATACTTTTTTCATTCACTTACATCTTGATTAAAATATATTTTACTCCGTACTTGATGGAAGTGAACTTTAATTTTAAGCCTCTTTTGTTGCATGAAATAGTGTGTTGAATCGTTTTTGTGACTACAAGTGAGTAATTTTGCTTTATTTTTTAACTTTCTTAGGCATTCAATAAAATATAAACAAACCCAATATTAGTTACTCAGTTAATAAAATTAAAGAAAAACTTGTTCAATTTCTTATTTTTCCATACAATTAACAATATTTACTTTAGTTTTAAAAGAACTGAAATCTTAAATCAAATTCAGAAAGTTATATTAATTTATACTACTAAAGAACGATTTTAACAGCCTTACATGTTTATTTCTTTATATTACAAGATACAAAAAACAATTTGTTGTTTTCATTTATAGACCTATGTAACTAAATTAAATCAATATTTAAATCAAATAAAACTATACTTCTTAATTATTTCGCAACTCTTAAAGTAAAAACATTAAAATGTCTTCAAATTTTAAACTTGAATTACTATATTATTAATCTTAGCTTTTTGGTCACACTTAATTAATATTTGTCGGATTTACCAATAGCTTTTAAAACTTCTTTTTTAGTTAATAAAAAATTATAGAATTTGGTACAATCCTTATAGCCTCTGAAGTTAAATTTAATTTTGAGTAGGGCCGAAACTGTTTCAGGATTCAATGCATTTCTTTCTTTTGTCCACTGTTGCGTCATGAGAGAAAATATTCTTTCAACATGCGCATTATGCGCAGGGATGCAAAAAAAATATTGGGCTATCTTTAGTAATTCTGAATATAAATGGGCATTTGGTGTTCTAAAGAATTGTAACCGTAGTTGATTAGCATTTAACAGCTTATCTTCTGCGCTGAGATTTTGGCAAAAAGATTTTAAATTCACCCACTCATCTATCAATTTCGTGTCGTCAATTGCTATATTCTTGTCTTTCAAAAATGTAATAGTATCTTCGATAACAGCCCATTGAGTCTTTTCATTTATATTCGGCAAAAACATCCAGTCAAATTTATCAAATTGTTGAAGAGGCTGATTCCAATCTTTAATGTACGTTTTTATTTCATTATAGAAACTCAGAGTACAGTTTTTGAACTCTTTTTAGGGTTTTGTACTAAAATACAAAACCCTATTGCAATCACGACCTGTGTCCGTCTGTCCGTCCGTCCGTCCGTCCGTCTGTATGTCACAGCACTTTTTCTCCGAAACTATAGAGGCTACAGCCATGAAACTTTATGGAAAGGTCAGAAGTGGTGACTTCTTGAAAGTTCAATGGTGGAAAAATTTTTCAATGGGGTTTAAGGGGGTCTCCCCATATAAGGAGGTGACCCCTAAAAAAATTTTTCACCATTGGTAGTCGAGTAGGGTGTCATTGGAAAGGTCTCAATGAGATCTTTTCAAAACAAGTCTTAAAATTGCCTTATGGGTACCGAGGGGGGGAAGGGGATATGTACGAACTTTTCGCGTACCCCCCCTCGCGATTGGACACCTTCCATCAGAAAAATCTGAAAAAAATCATGAATGTAGGTCTTAATGAGTTCAACAACAACAAATACATGAGAAGTCGAAATTCACTCAACTTTGTTAGTAATAGTATGATTTATCGATTTTATGTTTTCTTGAATAAAATCTAAACGGTACCCTTAAATTCAATAAAATTTTGCAAACAGATGACTATTTATAAGATTGATCTTTTTTGAAAGTTTCATAAAGATCGAATAGTATTGAACGAAGTTATAGCGATTTGAATTTTCCTGTATTACTATGGCTATAGAGCCATATGCGCTTTTTACCGACTTAGACACTACAGCTTTGCTAGGATTTGCATGAAAATTTCAGGAATGATAGATATCATGAAGATGAGTACATACAATTGAAACAAGTTGAAGAGGCAGGAGAGAGCTCCTAGCAAAAGGGCTTTGTAACCATTCTAGGATTCGAAAAATTAGGCCATGAATCGATGATTACAGTACAGAGAAGTGGCCCCTGAAAAAAATTTCATGAAAGGTAGCCGATATGAGTATCAAATTTTCAAAACAGTTCTTAAAATGACAGTTTTTGCTTCAGTGGGAGCAGAGTGGGGGGGGGGGGGGAATACATGAAAAATGTGTTTCCTCCCTCGCGAATGGACACCCGTGAACTAAAAAATCTGGAAAAATTATCAAGCGAGATATTTATGGATATAACTTTAACAAATACCTCAGAAGTCAAAATTCTTTCAACTTTGTTAATAATAGTATGATCCTCGGACATGACGTGTTTCTTGATTTTATTCGTTGCTGGTTACTGCATTTTGTAAGTTGAGTACAAAACCCTTCTGACATGAGCATAGGTCTGTCTACCCAACTTGTTTTATATTGTCGTCGTGTTTGTTTAAAATGCTTCTTATACTCAAGGGCACGAAACTTTCTTTGATTCTATCGTCTAGGCTTTATGTTATAGATCCAAGGATGTTTCGAGCTTCTTAAACGGAATTGTCTCTTTTTTCTAATTTTTCTATTTTGTTATGCAAGATATGCATAATGGAGTGGACTAGAAGCAAATAAGCTTCTGACAGCGGATTTTGGAAAAATTTTTTGATCACGACAGGTGGTTTTTGTATATTTTCGAAGTAGTCTTTCAGTGGAGTGAAGAGCTTCAGAAGTCTTTCTATTGCAGGAAACAGGCTAAGCCATCTATTTTTGGAATGATATAGAAGCTGTTTGTTTTCGACATCAGCTGTCTCACACAACTCTTTGAGGGATTCGGTTTGAACTGTGTATATAGCAAAATAATTGTAAATTTTCAAGACGATAGTCTCAGCGTCCACTGGCAGTAAGTCACATCCATGATGAATGGCGTTGTTAATAACGTGTGCAGAGCAACCAACACCAACCAGGTTAGGGTTCAGATTTTATTTTAGCTTATAGAAGACATTGTTGACTCCTTGTCGTTCTATTCCCCCAAAGTTTGTGTTGCAGTTATCTCCTCCAAACGCTACACACTTAGACAAAAGATCATGTTTTCGAAGTTGGTTTATGATCAATTCAGAAATGGTCTCAGACGTTTCATTTACCGTGGTCTCTACTTCAAGGAGTTTCGTAGTAATTCCTTGATTCTTACATCGAAATATTGAACTACCAAAGGAAATAGTTTCTCACTGCCATGGTTGCTAGCATCAGTAGCCGCGCTTAAAAACGGAATGTTTTGTAAGTCATTTTTTAGTTCGGCAATCGACAAAGGACCTAAAACTCCTGTAGCTATTGCTGTAGCTTTAGTACGATTACATGAATGTTTTTTAGCTATTTCTGACCCCGAAAAGATTTCGCGATTGAGAGCGCAAGTACAATCCAAAGAATTGAAAGACATGTGATGGCTGACTGTATGATAAACGAGTGCACCGTCAGCTGCTCGAATTTGAAGATCTTCCGAGTTTGATGTTACAAAAAATGTAGATATTTTTGAAGAGCCTGCTTGATTTTTCATGTTAGTTTTGTGTTTCTGTGTGTTCAAATGAACATTTATGTCAGAAACGCCTTTGTTTGCAATCGAAATATTTGTTGAACAAATTGTACAGAAAGCCTCCCAGTCATATTTATCTTTTTTTAACATTGGAAAATTATTTTGCAAATTGCTATTGAACAGGCATTTCCGTTTAGGCATTGTAGTTAGTTTTTAGCAGTCTTCCTATCTGAAAAGGGTAAAAACTTTGAAGTAGGTAGGTTTACAAAAATTGTACTATGTAATTTAACTTATTAATAAATAGGTTATGATGTTTTTCGGATGAAGTACTGTCACTTTTTGTGAAACATCGAATATTTCTACTCTAGTGGTTATGTGCTCGGTTTCGTAAAATAATGTAAAACTTAGCTGGCAAAAATTAAGTCCGCTTCGTTTTGCCGCCAAGCTGCCGCTGCTCACACACATCTACACATCTAACATTTTACTACGCGGCTGAATAGATCGCTCGCGCTCGCCATTTGCCAGATCACGCCATACCATTACCATGCGTCGGTCGAACGCGCCCTACACTCGTTCGCCGCTTACGTAGTAAAATAGCGTCGGCAGTGCGTGCGGTGAAATACCTAACCCATAGCTTTTATTTACATACATAATTATGGGAACGGGATCTGATCAAAATCCCGGTCTACAATTGAAACCCCGCCCGGACGCTCCTCGGACGTCTTCCAAACTAGGACAAATCCGGGGAAGCCCGGACGGATGGCAGCCCTAATCGTTACCAAAATCAAAAACTTTAGGATCGATTTGTACAGTACGTCATAGATGGGCGGAAGATCAAACACTTTGATTGGTTTAGTAAGTACACACGTCCTAAACCCACCAATCCATTAAATTCAATTCGCCTATGGCGGCAAGCAACTACTCGTAAAATTATTCGACACAAAATGTGGTTCAGTTTCGTGCAATTCATGATTCCAAAGCTAACTGATTGTTGCGCTTTGATTTGATTTCCAAAGTGAGGTTAAGAAATTAATAGCAGCCCAAATATTAAGCATGCATTTTAAAAGCATCGACAACTCTGATGATTTACTGTTTCAGTAGTACAGAGTCAAACATCGTTTAAATCAAGCTGAATCTTGAATAGTGAGATCCTACATTTTAAATAATGATTGATTCAGCTTCATTGACCAATCACAACGACTAAAATATAAGAAAATGTTACGAGGTTCTCTTAGCGCTCGTGCAATGCTTCAAGTTTCCCTCAATTATAATCGTTAAGATCTACGCGTGGCGCTTTAAATTACCAAGTATTGCAGCAAGCCATTTAAAATGGAGTGACGCCAAGAACATTTTTTCTGGAAAGATGCTAGGGATAGGGAAGTTTTGCGGTGATGTGTACATGCATCTGCAATTAGCTGTTCACATCTGGGCATAGAGGAGTACTACAACCGCAAATTGCTTCTTGAATGTCATCAGAACGTGTTTCAAATAAGCCAAACACTTTATCTGTAACCTGAATCACCATGGCTCACGGCATAAGCGAAGCAATCTGGTTTCTAGTTTTTAATGGAGTTTAAGGTATGCTCACACGTGCGTCTTGCTGTAAATTATAAGGTTTTTATCTTCTTGAAGATCAGCACTAACATTGAAATCCCTTTTGGGTCTATATTAGCCATTTGCGTCGTGTAATTATTTAATTATGGCTTATGGCCGTGCTTAGACGATAGGCAAAATTTTAATATGGAACAGGAACAAGCTGAATTAGCAGGAACGTGTCCATACCAGAGGAGTTTTGGAAAGAAATTAGTAAATCAAACAATGCTGCTAGTTTATCCATAATTTGGAATCTTTTGATTGAATTAGGATGAAATAAAATAAGTAAATTAAAAATTGAAGTTGATCGGTTTTATTTTGAAGAAAGATAATAATGATGCAGATAATGTGCTAAAAGCTAAAAAATAATTAGGTAGGAACCAGGTACTAGTCATTGCACTACTCTCCTTATCAATTTAGGGCATTGGTCAGACTAAAATAAAATCGCGGGGCCTTGCGTAACCTGAATAAACATGGTAATGAGTGTTCTATGATGTGACACGATCATAGTGATGGATTTACTTTTACTCACCTTTTGCATAAGTTTTCTATTGAGAAGATGTATTCAAAGCATGTAATGATATGAGTGGTCGACTGTATATAATAGAATAATTTTTAAACGACTTCCAAATAAAAGAAGGTTATCAAATTAATCACGTATATTTTCTTGTTGATACTTTTTTTTAGGGTTTTGTCAAATAATTTTACAAAACCCGACTAGTTTCGCGACCAGTCCGTCTGTCCGTCCGTCCGTCCGTCCGTCCGTGTGTCACAGCAGTTTTTCTCGGAAACTACTTAGGCTAGAAACATCAAATTTTGTGTGTAGGTGTAAAGTGGTGATCTCTTCAAAATTCAACTACAAAAAAATTTTATAAGGTATTTAAGGGGGTCTCCCCATATAGGAGAATGACCCCCCGAAAAAAAAATTTCATTGAAAGCAGCCGATATGGGTATCAAATGAAAGGTCTTGATGAGAACTTTTCAAAACAGGTCTTAGTTTGGCAAAATTTGCTTCGAGGGACGCACAGGGAGGGGAAATACACGAAAAATTTGTGTCCCCCCCCTCGCGATTGGACACCTGTGATCCGAAAAATCTGAAAAGAATCAGGAATGTAGGCCTTGGTGAGTACAACGACAACAAATACGTGAGAAGCCGCAATTCACTCAACTTTGTTAGTAATAGTATGATTTATCGATTTTATGTTTTCTTGAATAAAATCTTAATGGTACCCTTAAATTCAATGAAATTCAGTACGTGGATGTCTATTTATAAGATTGATCCATCCTGAAAGTTTCATAAAGATTCAATCATATTTAGCGATGTTATAGCTGTTTGAATTTTCCTGTATTACTATGGAACAATATGCGCTGCATTTATTACTATGGCAACATATGGCTATGGAACAACATGCGCTTTTTACCGACTAAGACACTACAGTTTTGCTAGGATTTGCATGAAAATTTCAGGAATGATAGGTGTCATGAATATCTTTGAGAATCGGTTCAGCTAGTGGTATCAGTAATCGTAAAACAAAATAGTGGCTGTTTTAAATGCGAAGATTGAATAATTTTGAGTTATTTTTTCCCAACTTCAACGTTTAAGGTGCATGCTTTGAACACTTGATTCAATTTAATTAATGACTGAAGATGAGTACCTACAATTAATGCTTATTGATGAAACAAGCCAAGAAGGTGGGAGATAGCTCCTAGCAAAAGGGTTTTGTAACCATACTAGGATTCGAAAAAATTGGCCATTAATCGATGATAACAGTACAGGAGAGTGGCCCCTGAAAAAAATTCATCAAACGTAGCCAATATGAGGATGAAATAAAATTTTTTATGGGAACTTTTCAAAAGAGTTGTTAAACTGTCAGTTTTTGCTTCACTGGGGGCACAGGGAGGAAATACATGAAAAATGTGTTTCCTCCGTCGCGGAAGGACATCTGAAATAATTATCAAGGGAGATATTTATGAGTATAACAATACCAAAAACCTCAGAAGTCGAAATTCGTTCAACTTTGTCAATAATAGTTTGATCTTCGTATTTCATATTTTCTCCAATAAAATCGTCTTTGACATGTCTCTTGATTTGATTCGATCTGGTGACTGCATTTTGTAAATTGAATGCAAAACCCTTCTGACATGAGCGTAGGTCTGTTTACCCAACTTGTTTTATGTATGTTCACGCATAATTTTTGATCGGGGATAGAAGAGACCTGTTTTTGGCAAATGATACGTCTTTCTTCCTGTTAAGTCCGATTCAAAGGACAAGGATTTCATGTAACGGTAAAGGACTTTTACCGTTAAAACTTAAAATAATTCCGACTTTCACCCCGATTTTTCAGCATAACTGATCGAGGCATGTAAGGATTTTGATTGTAGAGGTTTCAGAGGACAACATATTGATCTAAAATATGTCGGTACAGAATTGTAATCCTTTCAAGGACTCTGTAGATATTAACAGTTCAATATGATACATTGATGTCGAGAAATTCAATTTAAATTATCTTTCGTGCGAATAGAGACAATTATTTGGCACTCTTCAAAGATTTAATGGAGATGCCGAATCCTTTGGCGGCGGATGATAAAAATGATCAGTATTCTTAATTTTCTGCATAAACGGTACATTTCAGTCAATCATTTCTACCGGAAATAACCCATAAATTAATTCTAAATGAAGCGCAAATATAATTCAACAATATTTAGTGGGAAAATTTCAGGATGCTTTTCTCTTCCGCATTCATTCTTAGCTTACTGATGAACTCAGTAAAGGATCCTTCTTACATTTTTAGACGTAAACGTTACACGTAAGATTTATAAAATTCCCCAAAGAAATCATAAGGATTGAGTGATTGCAAACTATAGAGTTGATTCGTTACTTTCCAGTTTGTATTATACTCGGACACTATTTGCCCAGGGATCTAAAATTAGTGATTTCCATACTCAAGACCGACAAGAAGCACTTGCTATTCAAACAATGGAACGAACATAATACTGGCCCTGAATCCAAAGATAGTGGTAATTTAAGTAGCCTTAAGCATATTTGCAAACTCTCAGATAGTAGCCATAGCCTATCAATCAATACTCACGCCAATCCCAGCTCTAAAACCACTTCTCCCTCGCATAAACAATTGAATGTTAATCACACTTCTTTGGCTGACTAAACATTGCACTCCGTTTGTGTACGTGCTGGCGATTCTGAAACACCTTCAAATTCCGTGGCATCTTGTGCACAAGAGTTGGATGCAGGTCCCTGCTTGGTACCTAAATCCACTGATCAGGATAGATACAGGAATTTTGTTCGTGGAGAGGACTTGATTCCTGTTTCGCCTGGATCTATTACTCATCCGTTATCGCCTGCCTCAAACAACTTAACCAAGACATTCTTAGACCCTCTTCTGCCCCCTTCAGTCAAGGCAACTATGGTATCGGGAGCTGATCTGGAAAAAAGATACCTTATGTCTCGACTGAGAGATAACAAAATTTACGAGTCCGTTTGTCTTTACCTTTCTTATATGTACAAGGCGCCAGACACAACCTGCATAGACGGTAAAACAAAAACCAGCTTGAAAATTTTGATTCAAAGAGAAGGGCTTCCAGTCGATCTTGAGGCTCTTAGGCTCGTTTATTTCTCATTCCATGAAGAGTTAGGTGTCACTCTAAATCAAGCTAAAAAAGATCTTGAAATATATGCATCACATGTAAGCTCCAACTATATTTCGTCACTACAAAGAACTAGAGAACATCACAATAAATTTTTTCGCCCCCTATAATCAGCAAAGCCTCAAATTATTTTACCACAACTGTGGAAGTATGCGCAGTAAATTAAATAAGTTTTTCCTTGACGCAAAATCGTGCCACTTTAATGCTATCACCCTTTCCGAAACATGGTTGACGGACTCTCACATTAATGAAGAAATTCTGGATAGTAACTGGAGGATTTACAGAGATGACAGGGACCCAATTATCACTGGCCAGTCAAGAGGAGGCGGTGTATTGATCGCCATACATAACTCCTTCATGAGCGAGCCAGTTAACTGCACGCCGCATAATTCATTTCAGCATAAAGTGGTCAAAATAAAAATGGGAAAATCTACTGTGTTTATTGGCGTTTTTTATGTCCCTCCCAAATTGAATGATACTGTCTACGACAATGTCTGTAAAATTATAAGTGATATCACTGCAATGGCAAACGAAGACGATAAAATTATCATTACTGGCGATTTTAATAGACCTAATATAAAATTTGTGATCGAAAATGACGATGGTCGACTCCTTCCGGTGAATCTCCTTGATAGTAATGATTTCAAATTAATGAGCACCTTCTATAGTAACGACTTGCAGCAGATATCTCCTGCTCCCAACCAGAACGGTGTATGGCCAGACCTTATTTTTTCTAATACATACGACGAAGTTGTGGCCAGTTTAACTGATGACAACGAGAATCTGTTTTCTAACTCGAGACATCACTCCGCTTTTTCTATTGAACTGTCCACTCCTGATACTTTTAATTCTATTTCGTACAATCAAACTATTGTATATGACTTCCGCAATGGCGATTATGGAAACATTAATAGTCTTCTATCCAGCATTGACTGGTACGGTACTCTGTCAACGTTAGATTTGGATACGGCTCTATCCACCTTTTATCGTATAATCTTTGACGCCGTTGAATCTTTCGTACCGAAAATCAAGAAAAGGGATAAGATTTCTGAACCATGGCTGGGGAGTGATCTGAGACATTTACGTAACCAGAGAAATAAACTATATAGGCTCCTAAGAAAAGATAAATGTGTAAGCGATGCGACTAAGAGTAAATAGAACGAACTTGCACTTGAATTCAAAATTAAATCGCAAGAGGCCTATCAAACATACGGTAACGTCATAGCGGAGGAAACTATATCCAATCCAAAAAAATTCTTCGACTTTGTTAACGTTAAGCGCAAAACATCTGGTTCCCCGTCTTTAATGTCATACAACGACTCCGACTCGTCCTGCACCGAGCAGATCTGTGAATTCTTTGCTGATCATTTTCAGCATGTTTACTCCAATCCAGTCAACTCGCCTCATTTTGAGTCGTTGGAAACAGCCACACAGATCTTAATTGATAACATTACCATTTCTGAAGATGAAATTCTTCATGCTATTGAAGATCTTGATCCACTTAAAGGACCCGGCCTTGACCTTATTCCTCCTTGCTTCCTGTCCCTCTGCAAAAATGAATTGGTTAGACCTCTCTTCCTTATTTTTAATAAATCGCTAACATCTGGTATATTTCCCAAACTTTGGAAACCATCCTTTATAACACCAATTCACAAAAAAGGCGATAAGCGGCGCGTGGAGAACTACAGGGGCGTTGCTATCCTCTCTACTATGCCTAAACTGTTCGAAAAAATTATCTGCAGTAAAATTTCCCCCATTATAGAGCCGTATATGAATGAACAGCAACATGGCTTCCGTAAAAACAGGTCTACCACCACTAATCTTATTACCTTGACGTCGGATATTCTTTGTAGCATGGAGCAAGGCTTCCAGGTAGATGCAATATATACAGATTTCAGTAAAGCGTTCGATCGAGTGGACCATGAAATACTGGTGAATAAACTTCGCATTTTTGGCATCTACGGCTCACTGCTCAACTAGATTCAGTCATATTTAAAAGACCGCACACAATGCGTTAAGTTTCAAGGTCGGTTGTCTCGTGAGTTCAATGTCACCTCTGGAGTACCTCAGGGCAGTCATCTTGGTCAACTCCTCTTCAGTATTTTCATCGCTGATCTTTCTACAGTACTGTCTGATGTCTCGCACCTGTTTTACGCCGATGACCTCAAACTGTATCACTGTATACAATCCTTATCCGATGTATCTTTTCTTCAATCTAAGCTAGCAGCTCTCCTTCAGTGGTGCGATAGTAACCAACTTGCTCTTAATATAGAAAAATGCCAGATAATAAGTTTTGCAAGAAAAAAGAACGTTATCTTACATGATTATGATATTAATAACACACGTTTGAAAAGAGTCGAGAGAGTTGTCGACCTTGACATAGTCTTAGATACTAAACTCCGCTTTAACCTCCATTATGATGAAATCCTGAGCAAGGCTTATAAAATGCTAGGTTTCATTAAACGTAGAGCAAAAGAGTTCAGAAATATCTGGGCTACTTAATCTCTGTACACCTCACTTGTGCATCCACTTCTTGAATACGGCTGCACAGTCTGCGACCCCATATTCGACATTCATAGTCGCAGATTAGAGTCAGTGCAAAAACAGTTTTTGCTCTTCGCCCTTAGATCCTTGTATGATCCTACTTCTTTCCACAATCTTCCATCTTATGATGTTCGACTTCACATAATCAACCTGACTACACTGGCTTCTAGGAGAGTTGCATTGTCCGCTTGCTTGCCCTTTGATGTAATAAGAGGCAACATTCAAACTACATCCTTGTCAGACAAAATACACTTAAACGATCCTATAAGAGCCACAAGACACACACCAATGCTAACCGTGCGTATGCACCACACGAACTATGCTAGCAATGAGCCAATTAACAGATGCTGTAAAGCATTCAACAGGTTTAGCGTTCATTACTCCCCAACCATCTCCAAATCCAATTTTAAGAACCAAATCTTAAATGCCCTCAACGCCGCTATGTCATAAATGAATAATCCTAGTCACGTTTCAACGAACTTCTTCAATTATCAAAAAATGAAATATAACGCTTCCTTTAATATTCGTGGAATGTTTATTAATTTTTACAAACACCGCGGGTTTCGGAATAAACACCTATTCCATCCTCAGTGTTTAAATTAAGTTTATATTTTTTTGTATTGTATTTTTTGTAATTACGCCTTGCTTGGTGAAATAAATAAATAAATAAATAAATAAAAAGACGGTACCTTTCCTTCTATAACTGATCATAACTTTAAATATGAACATGAGAATGCATAGTCGTGTTTTCATTGAATTATAGGATATAATTTTCATGAAACTTTCATAAAAATTATGTGCCATAGTTAACTAAAAACAAAGGCGATGGGTATCGAATAAACGTGAATGAGTGATACGGTTAAGAAGGATTTTTTTAAGTAAATTTCTCGAGATTGATTGCGGAGCTAACTTTACGTTTATAAATATATATATATATATATATATATGTATATATACATAGATATACAGATATATATATATATATATATATATATATATATATATATATATATATATATATATATATATATATATATATTGGACAGTCTACAAAGCATTGAGCTTTTTGTCACCAGTTGGTGTTCTTTGTCATATATCGGGCAATACTAATTAAATTGAGTCAAACTGACATGCATTTGAAAGGTGACATTCCAGTCTACAATTTTCATGTAGACTGTTTTGTATTTCAACGTTCGTGTCAAAAGTTCTATTCATTTAAAAATGAGTGAAATTTCTGAAAAAACTCGTTATACTTTATAATATCACTACGATCAAGGTGAGAATGCATCGCAGGCTCGTGAAAAAATGTGTGGTGTCTACGGTCAAGATACTTTGTCAAAAATCACAGCCAAGAGATGGTTCGCTCGCTTTCGTTCTGAGGTCGACCTATCACTGAAAAAGTCGATGAAATCTTGCAACAAATTGAGGAAGACCGACACATAAGTATCCATGACTTTGCTGAATTATCCATCACCATACAGTTTTGAACCATTTGCGTAGCGCTGGATACACAAGGAAGCTCGACGCTTGGGTACCACATGAATTAACACAAAAAAATTGATCGACCGAATTTCCATTTGCGTAATGCTAATAAAACGCAACGAAACCAAGCGATTTTTGAAGCAAACCATTACAGGCGATAAAAAATTGTTAAGATACAAGAATGTCGTTCGAAAAAGATCATGGTCAAAAAAAGGTGAATCATCACAAACGACTTCAAAGCCAGGATTGACACCAAATAAGGTTATACTGTGTGTATGGTGGGGTTGGAAGGGAATTGTTTATCATGAGGTGCTAGAACCTAGCCAAACACTCAATTCAGCTCTGTACTGTCAGCAATTAACCAGATTGCAACAATAATTCAAAAAACTGGCCAGAATTGATCAAAAGAAAGGGCGTTGTCTTCCATCATGACAATGCCAGACCAAACACATCTTTGATGACCCGGTAAAAATTGACAGAGCTTGGCTGAGAAGTTCTGATGCATCCACCGTTTAGTCTAGACCTTGCACCATGAGACTGCCATTTTGTAATGATTTTCAGTTTCAAATGGCTCGAACGTCGAGGTTTCCCGAAGGAAATCTGAACCGACCTCTCATCGGTTCCATACGTGAAGTCTGAGTCGTGCCAACGAATGGTACTAATCAGGGCCGGACAAACGATGATTTTAGGTGCAGGCAAAAACTTGTTTGGCGCCCCTCCACCACCCTAATTTTTAAAAGTGCGCCCGTTTTCGAGTGTTCAGTAAAAAAAAACTTTTATTCAATTCAGAACAACTGTAAAGTTAAAAGTAAACTTTCGCGGTTCTGATTAAAACATTTTTGCATTAACAGTAACTTTTCAATTGTGAAACTTTTTTTGCCCTTGGGAGTGAGTGATAAATAATTTCTTCATAATGAACAATGTTTTTTGTTATAATCTTCATTATTTATTTATAATCTATATACAACCAATCAATGTTTCGAGAAGTTTCGTATTTTCAACTAAAAACATTTTTACATCAGCAGAAACCTATTATACAAATTTACTTTTCTTGCCTTCATAAGGGCGAAATTTTTCAATGTCGTCGCAATGTCCAATGTTTCAAGGATTTTTTTTCTATTGAAATGGTAGCCAAATCACATAATCGTTCTTGAGAAATAGACGATCTTAAATAGTTTTCTATCAATTTTAGTTTGGAAAAACTTATTTCTCCACTTGCTACGCTAATTCGTAAAGTTAACAAAATTCGCAAAAATACAAAAACGTTTGGAAAAGTATTGATTAATTTGTTTTTTGTGATGTAATTCAACGCATTGAGTGGAATGGTTTCAGACGGAATCATTCGCGAAAGGATAACAAGTTCTTGATGTATTTCTTGTCTATCGATGTCACATTCTTTCCCATGTGTGAGAATCTTCTGTAAGCTCGAGAATTTTTCTCGAGTATGGTTTTAAAAAGGTGTGCTATCCCGTGAATGTCATATAAAAAGCTGAAATTGTCACTACGACTCTTCATTTGCTGGAATCTCTCATCAAACGACGCATTAGCTACATCCAGTACTGCATAGTAGAAATTCACTTTAAAAGATTCTATTCCCGATGAAACTGGTTCATCTTGCTGCTCGCAAGCAAATTGCCTTTTCATCTATCTTGGGCGAATGTGCGTTTCTCTTTCAAAATCGGGATTTGCATCAAGAATTTCCGCAAATTCTTTGGCATCAATTATTGCAGAATTTAGGCTTTCTTCTGTTCTCATGCTTTTCAGGAAAGTTTTTGCACTGTCAATCAATTCCATAGCAGTTTCTAAACTGTTAGATATTGCTTGGAGATGTTTACTCACGAGGGTTATTTTGGACAAAATTAAATGCCAGACTACTAAGCTGCACAAGAATTTGAAATTTTTGAGTTTTTTTGCAATCCCTTTAGCAGTGTTCCTTGCAAACGCATCCTGCTTCTGATCCTCGCTTGTCTCAAACAAAGCATCATAGACCTCTCCAACATTAAATCTCAGGGGAGTGACTGCATCGATTCGACTTTCCCAGCGCGTTGTACTTAGAGGTTTTACTGTCAAAGCAGTTATGTGGTTTTTGAGGATACTTCAGCGGTAGGTCGAGGCAGAAAAAAAGTTGAAAATTTCTTGCACGATACTGAAGAAATCCAAAGCATCAAAACATGACTTGGCTCCATCGTTGACTACCAGATTGAGAGAATGGTTGCTGCATGGAACGAAAAACGCTCGTGGATTGAGTTCAAGAATTCGTTTTTGTACGCCTACGTTTTTTCCTTTCATATTTGAACCATTGTCAGCCTTGGCCTCGCATATTGTTCAACTGCAAACCATTCTTAGCCAGCTCTTCTAAGAGATAATCTTTTATCCCTCCTCCTGATGAATCGTTGATTGAAACGAAACTCAAAAAATGTTCTTGAATTGACACTTCTTCCCCTGAAATAGCTTTCACGAATCGAACTATCATTGTCATTTGCTCTATGTGACTGGTATCTGGAGTACAGTCCAAAATGATTGAAAAGTACACTGCTTCTTTCAAAGAAGATAGAATTTTTTCCTTAATTTCTTTCCAAATCAGAGAGATAAATTCGTTCTGAATCGTCTTGCTTAAATAAAGTGTACGAGTTTCTCCAGACGATTTTCTACGTAAATGTTCGGCTAACACGACATCGAACTTTGCTATGTATTCCACGAGCTTTAAGAAGTTGCCATTGTTGTCTTCAAAAAGAACATCTGATTTTCCTCGAAAAGCCAACCCCTGAGAAGCGAGAAATTGAACAATACGAAGCAGTCTTTTCAAAACTTCATTCCAGTGTTCAGTTTCAGCCCTGATAAGCCTTTGGTTTTCTTCATCGATTGTTTTGTTCAAATGCATACGATGCGATAATTCTTGCCAAGACTGCGTAGCTTTAATATGGCTTAGACATTTTCCATGGCGAGACAAATATACTGAAATTTTTTTCCAGTCTGAGTAACCAGACGATGAGGATTGCGATATAGTTTCCGTACCAAAAAGGCGACAACAAAAGCAGTATATTTTGTCCTTTGCAACGGAGTAAATTAACCATTTTCTTTCGATTTGTTCTCCGTTACATAATTTTCGGAAAACATTTTTCAATGTGAATTTTCTACCTGAAGCATCGACTGTTTTCGGCTTGAATCTCCAAATCTTTCTCAACTGCATCCGGTTGATTTTTCATCTCTTTCTGTAGCAAAATAAAATTCATTTTTGAAATTCAAGTTTCATAATAGAATTTGTGATCATATCTATTTCACATTTTTACACAAAAATGTGTAGAGCTAAAAACACTACCGATACATTGTATCGATTGAGCATAGTTCAAATTAAAATATTTGGAATTACATGCTTTGAGTTTTTTTAAATATCTTTGAACTACTTTTCGAGTTGAATTTTTGCAGGGAACCAACTAAAAATTTGGACATTTTCGAAACTAAAACGTGATTTTTTTAGAAACGAAATTCCAATACGTTTCACATGTGAAGAAAACTTTGTTTGAAACAGTTATCAAGGATTTAAATACAATGTTACAGCTAGTACAACATGATAAACATTTCTCTTGTGAACAACTGAACGGATTCTACAAATTTCAAAGTGAATTTTTTAATAATTAACATAGGTTTAACAATTTTCACAAGACTTTTTGAAACAATTTGTATCGATACTTACAGATTCTTTTGCTTTCCCGCTCACAGTTGCTTCTGTGTCCACTTCAAGTTTTTTCGCTTCGTTTCCATCTATTGAAGAAATATCATCTTCCATCGTACTGCGTAACTGAAAAAAAATTTTCAATTTTCCAAATGCATTTAATTATGTTGATTACACATTATATTTCTTATTAAAAAGTATTCATTCGCTTGTAACTTCGACATGTAATACTCTGACGTGAATTTTGTGAAATTTAATTTGAAAACAAAAATGAATCAGCTCACTGGCTTATGTACTATTGAAGGATTTCATGTTTTTAATAAAAATAAGGTTTTAAGTAATATTTTGGTTTTAATAAAAATATTTTGGAAAAACAATGTTGGAAGTTCACTTAGTAAAAAAACTTTTCAAAATTGAACTATTCAAGCCACTTTTTACGAGATTATTTATAAAACTTAATCAGATTTTATTAAGATTTCAGCTTTTTAGAGAACTTTTATTAATATGTTGAAATATTTCCAAAAACACATACTGCGTCAAAAAGATTTGTCAAAGAGACATCCCAAAAAAGCGAAATTTAATATATGATAACAATTTTATTACAATTCGAATTGCTAGTATCACTTAAAAATGGTGATTCGTACAAGAATATTTACATAATTTTTTATGTTTTCGTGAAAATATGTCTTAAGTATATACTTACTTCTTTTAATGTTTTTCTGGTCACTATTTCTTCAGAATGTTTTTTTAAATTGTTTCGCATCACTAGGATTCACTGGAGGAACGGTGAGAAACGTTTTTAAGGCCTGCACTTGATTCCTGTTCTGTTTTTCGTTTTCAATCTTTCTTTTTCGATAAAAAGATCCGGATGGTTTTTTTTTCTGAGGATTTCCCGACATATTTGCATATTTTGTGAACAACTACAATTACAAAACTAACCAATATTAATGTAATAATTATAGTAAGTAAAAATAATTTATTTCTTTTAACATTGGATATTTATTTTATGTAAAACGCGTTTTCGACTACTATTTGTAGTCTTCTTCAGTACAATGAACAATTTCAATTTTAGGTATTCTATTTATACATGTAACGTTTAATTATTCTAATGCTATTTTAATTGATTTTACTACCCCTAATTACTCTACTCTATTTTATTACATTAAACAAGACTGAGCTACAATTTCCTTGATCGGTATTCATTCTTAGTGGGTCAGGCACCTGCATGATTTTCAGTGATTCAATAGCGTCATGATGCCATGGGTTTTCCACTCGTCTTATCATCATCACATTTTCGTCGCCGATGTGGTGGTTTTCTTCGATCATATGCTTTGCGACTGTTGATCTGATCACTGTTCCAGGATTCCTCCGGACAATATCCGCTTCCCTGAAGTGCTGTTTCGCTCTTATCGGGATCAAACGTTTCGTTTGTCCGACGTAAATTTTCGGGCAATCCTTGCATGTTATTTGATACACTCCACTCGATTCACCAAATGATTTTGGGTCCTTAGCTGATCCTAGCTTTGATTTTAAGGTATTATTCCGGCTTGCTGCGATGATGTCAAATCCGTTTTGTTTCATTATTTTTACAATTTTCCTAGAAAAGAAAGAATTAGTTATACTTACGCGCCTTAAATCTTCTGATTGTTGAGTTAGTGTCGTTAATTTTTTTCTTTGCAGCCTTGCTTCCTTTTTCCTAATGATTTGCTCAATCGTTGTCGGTTAGAATCCATTTATTATTGCGGTTTGTAGTATGAAGGACTTTTCTTTTTCGAATCTTTCTTCATTCAATGGTACTGTCAAGAGCCGGTGGATCATTGAATGGTATGCTGTCATTTTGTGCGCGTAGCTATGGAAGGAATCATTTGTGTTTGTACGTTGTGTACTCGTTGGTTTGCGGTATATATCGAATTCTAATATCCCATTGTTTCTGATGATTTTAATGTCCATTGTGAAACTAATTTTTGGGTGAATTTCATTAATTTTTCGAAATGTATGTTCCAGCTCCTCCTTTGAAATAATTGCAAATATGTCGTCGACGTATCGAACCCAAAATCGTGGCATCAATCCTTCTTGCTCAATTATTTCTTCTATTCGCGCCATAAATATCTCACTTATTAGTGGTGAAAGTGGATTGTCCATTGCTACTCCCGATTTGTTTTTGAAATATCTATTTCGAAACATGAAATAGTTTTCTTGCATACACATTGTTGCTAGTTTCACGTAGCACTTCACTTTTTCTCTCCACTCTTTAGTATGGTCAATTTTCAACAGCCATTCTTGGAACAGATGTATTGCTTCTTTTACTGGGACACTAGGGAATAATGATTTCACGTCGAATGAAACCATTATCTCATCTTGGCGTATATTTTAGGTTTTGCTAAGTTTTTCAATCACTTCTTCTGAGTTTAATACTGTCCTCTGGCTCATCTTCGTTTTTATTTGTTTGATTTCCGTAGTTAGCCATTTCGCTACATTATATGTTGGAGAGTTTGAGTCCGCTATAATTTCTCGAACTTCATTGTTCTTTTTGTAAATTTTCGGCTGAATTTTTATGCGAGGAAGTGCTGGATTTGGCATTCCCAATGTTTTTATATTTATAAGATGTTTAAATTCTTTCAAAGTTTTTTCCACTCTTTTAATCGAGTCCGGAAGTGGGTTACTTCTTAGCTCGTGATACTGCCCGCTTGATAGACAATTGATCACCATCTCGTCGTACTTATCTTTATTCAGTTCTAAATAAAGATAAGTACGACGAGATGGTGATCAATTGTCTATCAAGCGGGCAGTATCACGAGCTTCTAAGTAAAGATAAGTACGACGAGATGGTGATCAATTGTCTATCGAGCGGGCAGTATCACGAGCTAAGAAGTAACCCACTTCCAGACTCGATTAAAAGAGTGGAAAAAACTTTAAAAGAATTTAAACATCTTATAAATATAAAAACATGGCGAATGCCAAATCCAGCCGAATATTCACAAAAAGAACAATGAAGTTCGAGCAATTATAGCGGACTCAAACTCTCCAACATATAATGTAGCAAAATGGCTAACTACGGAAATCAAACAAATAAAAACGAAGATGAGCCAGAGGACAGTATTTTTTTTTGTGGTAGGGAGGTGAAGGCATTTACGCCCGCCGAGTCTGGCAGTGTGGGACTTCCATGGAGGATACCCTTGGACTACCCACTAAACACCTCCCCTGTCAATCTGAGAACCTAGCCTGGAACCGTTTAACACATTACTTCGGGCCAGGTCTCGTTTTGTTACGCCGTGGGGCGCCTTCAAGCTGGGGAGTCCCTTTCCTAGCGGGAGGGGAGAGGGGAAGAGGAAATGCCAGAAGAGCGATCCCCCAGCCCCAGCGCCTCCGGCTGCTGTGAGTCCCTTTTATCTTTTAGGACTGCCCGAACATAATGTGCCACCTGGTTTCATTTGTCATCCGATTCGAGCATCACCGCAACTATATTAACCGGGGTGAGCTCTTCCGTCTCCCTGTAGAGTTCCCTTCGCAGCCTGACCCATTTTATACACGCGAAAAATGTGTGACAGGCATTGTCCTCCTCTCCTGGGCAAAACCGACAATCGGGAGACCGTGACTTACCGATCTTGTGCAGGTAAGACTGAAAACACCCATGCCCGCTCAAAAGCTGGGTCAGATAGAAGTCAGTCTCACCATGCCTTCGATTTAGTCACGGTCTCACATCCGGGATGAAGCGCGCAGTCCACCTTCCCTTCGTGCAATTCCCCCAAGACTGCTGCCAATCGTTGAGCGAGCGTTGTCTCTCCTCGCGGACAACCATCTCCCTCGCATCCTCGTTTTGGCGCAGGGAAATAGCGCGGCGCTCTCTAGCAAGGAGGGCGACAGGTTTCATGCCTGCAATCACTCTCACCGCCGAGTCGGAGACTGTTGGATACGAAGATGCAATTCTCAGTGCTCCTCTTCTCTGTACCTATGCCAATCGTTTTCGGTATACCTCCTTGCTGAGAGCGTCACCCCATACCTCTGCTCAGTACAGTAGCACTGACCCTACAGCACTCATCAAGAGGCGTCTTCTTGATGGGCTGGGTCCCCCTACGTTGGCCATAAGTCGACTCAGGGCCGATATTCCCGAAGCAGCCTTCTCAGCCGTTGCCCTGATTTGCTCAGAGAAACTCATCTTCGAGTCGATCAGTAGCCCCAGGTACTTCACCGCTGGCTTCGATTCGATTTGTATATCTCCAATACTGATAATCCTTACTCTAGGGATTCTCTTTTTTGTCAAGATAACCACTTCGGTTTTCTCCAGTGCTAAACTGAGCCCGCGAGCAGTCATCCAGTCCCTCACTCGGCGCATTAGCATACCTAGCCTAAGTTGCGCTTGTTCAACGGTGCGTCCAGCGACCAGAGCCGCAACATCATCCGCATAGCCGACCAAGCGTGACTCATCTGGCATCTCAAGTCTCAGTAGCCCGTCGTAAGACACGTTCCACAGGTCCGGACCAAGGATAGATCCCTGGGCAACACCCGATGTAATTTCCATCCTTCGTTGGCCCTGTGTCGTGTTGTAGAGCAGGCTTCGGTCCTTTAGGTAGTTCCTCAAAAGCCGCATTAGATATTCTGGAACTTGAAAAGAGTTTTCCAGCGTGTCCAGAATATCCACCCATCTAGCGGAGTTGAAGGCATTCCTGACGTCGAGTGTCACCAACAGGACGATCCGTAGCTTGGTGCGACTATATGCCTCTGCCTTTTGGACCGCGTTCACCACCTCTGCAATCGCATCAATGGTAGAACGTCCTGCTCTAAAGCCGTACTGCCGAGGAGATAGGTCCCCAGCAGCACGAATTGCGTCAGTGAGTCTTCCCTTGATGAGTTTCTCTTTCACTTTCCCAGCCGTGTCTAGCATGCATAACGGGCGGTATGCAGACGGCGATTCGGGATTTCCCTTCCCCTTGCTGACCAGCACGAGCCTCGCCACCTTCAATCGTACCGGGAAAACCCCGTCCCGTAGGCAAGCGTTGAATGTGCTGAGCAGCAAGTCAGGACAATGGTGATAGACGAGCTGCAAAACCTCAGCTGGAACACCATCTGGACCTGGAGCCTTCTTCGCTTTCAGGGAGAGGACTGCCTCCTCCAGTTCCAGCTGTGTGAAGAGTGGGCACTCGACTGCTGTTTCACCATGGACAGCGTCAACACGGATGGGATGGACGGGGAAGAGTCCGCGTACAAGGCTTCCGTAGGGCACCAAGTTTCTCCATGACAGTATTAAACTCAGAAGAAGTGATTGAAAAACCTAGCAAGACCTAAAATATACGCCAAGATGAGATAATGGTTTCATTCGACGTGAAATCATTATTCCCTAGTGTCCAAGTAAAAGAAGCAATACATCTGTTCCAAGAATGGCTGTTGAAAATTGACCATACTAAAGAGTGGAGAGAAAAAGTGAAGTGCTACGTGAAACTAGCAACAATGTGTATGCAAGAAAACTATGTCATGTTTCGAAATAGATATTTCAAAAACAAATCAGGAGTTGCAATGGACAATCCACTTTCACCACTAATAAGTGAGATATTTATGGCGCGAATAGAAGAAATAATTGAGCAAGAAGAATTGATGCCACGATTTTGGGTTCGATACGTCGACGACATATTTGCAATTATTTCAAAGGAGGAGCTGGAACATACATTTCGAAAAATTAATGAAATTCACCCAAAAATTAGTTTCACAATGGAAATAGAGGAAGATAATGAAATACCGTTCTTGGAAATTAAAATCATCAGAAACAATGGGATATTAGAATTCGACATATACCGCAAACCAACGAGTACACAACGTACAATCACGAATGATTCCTTCCATAGCTACGCGCACAAAATGACAGCATACCATTCAATGATCCACCGGCTCTTGACAGTACCATTGAATGAAGAAAGATTCGAAAAAGAAAAGTCCTTCATACTACAAACCGCAATAATAAATGGATTCTAACCGACAACGATTGAGCAAATCATTAGGAAAAAGGAAGCAAGGCTGCAAAGAAAAAAATTAACGACACTAACTCAACAATCAGAAGATTTAAGGCGCGTAAGTATAACTAATTCTTTCTTTTCTTGGAAAATTGGAAAAATAATGAAACAAAACGGATTTGATATCATCGCAGCAAGCCGGAATAATATCTTAAAATCAAAGCTAGGATCAGCTAAGGACCCAAAATCATTTGGTGAATCGGGTGCAGTGTATCAAATAACATGCAAGGATTGCCCGAAAATTTACGTCGGACAAACGAAACGTTTGATCCCGATAAGAGCGAAACAGCACTTCAGGGAAGCGGATATTGCCCGGAGGAATCCTGGAACAGTGATCAGATCAACAGTCGCAAAGCATATGATCGAAGAAAACCACCACATCGGCGACGAAAATGTGATGATGATAAGACGAGTGGAAAACCCATGGCATCTTGACGCTATTGAATCACTGAAAATCATGCAGGTACCTGACACACTAAGAATGAATACCGATCAAGGAAATTGTAGCTCAGTCTTGTTTAATGTAATAAAATAGAGTAGAGTAATTAGGGGTAGTAAAATCAATTAAAATAGCATTAGAATAATTAAACGTTACATGTATAAATAGAATACCTAAAATTGAAATTGTTCATCGTACTGAAGAAGACTACAATTAGTAGTCGAAAACGCGTTTTACATAAAATAAATATCCAATGTTAGAAGGAAAAAAATATTTTTACTTACTTTAATTAAAACACATTGGAAAAAGTGACTATTATTTGATTGATTAATGTAATAGTTCAACTGAAGCTACGAAAATGAAATCGTGCACATTCGAGCATACATCTAATTACCTGCATAGTCGGTCGCCGACTGAAATAGATCAAGTTGCCCCATGCAAGGAAAGCAAACGAAAAAGGATTCAAAGTAAATAAGATCGTTTCACTCGCTTTTTGAGTGGGGTTAAAGGAATGAGAATTAAATAAGGTCTTTTTGAAAGCTTCAATGCTGGGGTGTAATAATGCACAAAGACAAGTACAAAATATGTTTTGATGGTGTGCAAACTGATGAACGATGGTTTGCTGGGAAGAAGCATCGTTTTTTGAGGTTACTCAAGTCGAATAAAAACAAAATATGAGTTGCTTTTATCCACTTTTCTCTAGCTAGCGAAAGAATGCATCCTGTCCCGACGACTTTACGTTCATCCTGCGCATTTCCCCACATTTCTCAAACGCGCGAACCACCTCCCACGACTCGGACGGTACTATCGCTCCTGCGTATTCAAACGGCGCGAAGATCGAATTTTTCCTTTAAAAAAAACTGCAGGTCTAGGTCTTATAATCTTTTGCGCCCTCATTTCGTGCCCTAGGCACAAGCATTTGGCGCCCTATGTTCATCTACTTGGCCATTTGGTGCCCCTCAACAATTTTACGAGCAGGCAACCGCCTGCTTCGCCTTCGCCTAAATCCGGCCCTGGTACCAATCGGTCAACCAGTCCATAAAATATTAATCCGTTTCGCGATGGCAGCCAGCTAGTTCTGTGAGGATTTCAGTCGCAGGTCTTTCAAATAGATTACGCTCGATTACTTTGTTTCAGCCACCATCACGTGCCCATTTCAAAGCCGTCTAAAATACAAACGTTAACATACTGAAGAGAAACATATCCTTACTTTATTCCGTAAAAAATGTATATAATTCCGCGTTCCTGAGTATCACCGACGCGGTACCGAAAAATATTCTACTTTAACTCGAATCTGAAAAACACTACTCCAATAAAAACGCAACGCAACTTATGGTACCGTATAGCGAACGCGACGTGAAACGAGCCATCCGCGGATTTCTAAAACCCTACCCTTGTAATGGCATACTTATCGCTCGCTGCCATTCCTACTGGAAGAGAAGGGTTTGCTGGAAAGAAAGTCTTTGTTTGTTTAGCAATTCATGTTGTTTATTCATCCTACCAAAGCTGAATTCATTCAAAGTTTAAATTTAATTTATTCCCTTCACCTTTTAAACCTAATCTTAAATATTCGTTTTGCAATTACGCCTTAAGACTTTTTAGTTTTGTCTTTTTTTTTTCATTCAAATAATTACAAAATAAACAGCTCATAATCTGCTTGACATCTCCAAGAATTTAATGGCGACCCGATTATTTTCCCTATTTTTATAATAATTAATTTCATGCATTTAACTTTAATTAATAATTAACATCAATATTAAAATAATATATAATATATATAATAAAAATATGAATAAAGATCAAATCCTTTGCTGATTAAAATGAGTTAAAAGAGGAAGCGAGGAAAGGAATGTTTGTAATTTTGGGAAGAAGAGCGGGGAAAGGGAGTTCTCATCTAACTTTAGCTTTAGTTTTACTTCCGTCGAATATTTAAACGGATTTTCATTACATTCATTTGCCCTGCTTTCGTTCAGTTTGGTACAATGATTTATTTATTTCGTTCGTCCTAAATTTTTTTAATGTATTGGGCCGTCATTTCAGTAAGACATGATGGCATAGGCCCTTTCCTAATTTCATTAACGCAAATAAATATAATAAAATAAAATAATATATATCTTCTGCTTTTGTTTAACTGAACTTTTTCTTTCCAACTAGCAAACATAATTTTCCAATTGAAAGATTATCAATACATATATAATATATCATACTCCTTACATCAAAGTAACACATGTTTTCATTCCGAGAATTTGCTAATTATAATAATATTCGTAACTGTTGCATACTTCAGTTAGTAGAGTTTTCTTTATATTTCCATTTGTATTAATAAGTATCCTGCATTGATTAAAATCCCCTATTTAAAACGATATCCCCAAAAGCTTTTTCAAAAACCATGTGGAAAAAGAACTGCTAGTCGGCCAGTCTCGTCTTCTAGCGATTTACGTGCGATGCTTTTCGATAATTCTACAGCTCGTTTCATTCGCCACATCTTTACAATGATTTATGTTCTTGTTTCCTTGTTTTTTCATTAAAAATAATCCATCAGCTTATTGTTTCAGACATTATGTAACTCATATTGTTATATCTTTACATATACTAAGATGTATCAATTTCTTAATTTTCGTTCCATTTTAATTAGTTTGAATGCTACATGTTAAACATTGTTTCCAAACGTGTTCTGCATTTGCACTCATGTAGGTTGCATTCGCATACGTATTCTCATTATGAGTCAATCTGTTGTTCATTACCAATCGCATACTAATATGTATGTATGTGCGAAACAATATATCACTTGGAACTTCTTGAGTCTTGTAAATAGTCTTTGAATTGATTGGTACGGCCCAAACGAGCGCGATTGTATGTAAACCATATCCCGCTCCGGAACCCATTCCGCAAGATCACTGCCAATACTTAATAGTAAAACTTAGTTGGTAATCTCCAAATGATCATCTATATATTTATCCATATCTATGTCACTTCCCTCGACAAAGCATCCTCCATATCCGCACTGACAAAAACTGTGAGAAGGTACGCCATCTAGGTTTGTAATCGAAATCTCACGATTTACTTACTTTGTGGTTAGGTGCTCCGCCCTTTACCAAGCTTCTCCATTCTTCGATTTTTAATTTGATAATCTTCACTTAATTCGTTTTTTATTGAACTTCAGATAAGTTTCCTCTTAACGTTTTCACAAAATCCGAGGTACGCGCTCACGACGCAGTTGACAAAACAAATTTTTTAATTTATCTCACAGTAGTGACGCTCGCGTTAAGAAATTTGATCCTTACGGAAATTTTTGTTTTTAATCGGTCGCGGTTACTTTTAATTAATTTCCTGAGACCGATGACAGCTGAAAATCCTCATGGCCATCCATCCATTTGTACCGGAGTCTTCCGCTTTTCAAGTTCCTCTTCCTCTCAGCTGTCGAAATGCGGTTCAGTGACAGCGAGAGGTTAAAGGGTGCGTTCCAAACCGTCGACGTCAATAACGACTGACGAATTATCGTCAGTGGCGCAGGACAGATTCATTAATGAAAAGAAATTCACTTCAAAGAGGGACTGTGAAAATCACTTGGCCAAGTTTTTCGCCGATAAACCGCAGAAGTTCTACACAGATGGAATAATGGCTCTACCCAAAAAAATTTAAAACGGTCATAGGTAATAATGGATAATATGTGCTTAAGTAAAATCCATTTTAAATAAAAGAAATATTCAATCGAGAAATGACAAAAAAGGCTCAATTCATTTAAGAATATTCAAAATATATACTTATGTATATATATATATATATATATATATATATAGATAATATATATATACATACATATATATACATATATATATATATATATATATATATATATATGTATATATATATATATATATATATATCTATATATATATATATATATATATATATATATATATATATATATATATAAATATATAAATATATATATATATATATATATATATATATATATATACATATATATATATATAAATATATATATATATATATATATATATATATATATATATATATATATATATATATATATGTGTGTGTGTGTGTGTGTGTGTGTGTGTGTGTGTGTGTGTGTGTGTGTATGTGTGTGAGACGAAATTTATGCCTGGGGGTCGCAATTTCTCTCCGATTTTCACCAAATTTTCGAAAATATTTCGACTAGTGTTGTTAATCATTCAAATTAGTTAAGCGAAAACAAGGTAGAGGATGTTTTAGATGAAAACCCGTGATTTCTGTTCTGACTAAAGTATAGCTCCGGTTTGTACTAAAACTGCTATAGAGATAGTGAAAAAGCTCATAATAAAAAATCCGAAGTCCATTTGAAACAAAATGGCAGAAACTCATAGGTCGAAAAAAGTTGAACAATAAAAAAGCACTTCAGGGTCAGCTCAGGACATCAAAATGGCAGCTGGGAAAAATCAAGGTGGACGTTGATGAGATCTTGTATTTGAATTGCAGTATAAAATTATATATGTATATTGGTCCAATGTATTCAAGAAACTGAGTTTTGAAAGGTTTGAAATGAAAAAAATTGCCACTAAGAAGGGTGAAATAAAAAACTTTTATAAAAAAAACCGACTCCGAAATGTCCTAAGTAGCATATAATAAATTTTATGAAAGCGGTGCCAAATAAATTTCTCCATTTCAACATAAATACTTCCAATATCTGCACCATCGGAAAAGAATCGGGGGAAAATTGATATGGCATCGCTTCCATAAAATTTATTTCATCCTTTTTAGGGCATTTTGAAGTGGGCTCTATTTTTTTCTGTCTTTTATTTTTTTGTCTGATCAATGCCCTAGATTGATGAGCAAAGTGGTGTGATAACTGGTACCTAGATATATGTAGTCCGCGTTGTGTAGTGATTAAAGCTAACTAAAGCCAAATCGATACTCAAATGATCCGTATCCTGCAGGTCGATTTGCACCGGAGCACAAACGCTCAGGACCTACTTGAGCAGTTTGCGAGGGATAAGAAAGCTGACCTCCTGTTGCTGAGCGAGCAACATCATAACAAGGACTCGCAAGCGTGGTACCCTGACAAATCTAGTACCTCGGCCATCTGGGTTCGAGACAGCGCCCGCCTTCAGGTGCAGGGCCATGGACGCGGAGATGGTTTTGTGTGGGTGCGATGTTCAGGGATAACATATTTCAGTGTTTATCTGACGCCTAACGAGGCAATGCGATCTTTTCGAACCAAACTCGATGCCCTGGAGGACGCTGTCTCGAACACAGAGGGCCACATGCTGGTCGGGGGAGACTTCAACGCTAGAGCCATTGAGTGGGGTATGCCACAATCCGACCTAAGTGGAAAGCAAATCTTGGACATGGCGGCCAGAACAGCGCTTTTTGTCCTAAATACTGGTAACACCCCTACTTTCCGCCGCTGGGGTTGCGTAGGAACCATACCCGATGTGACACTCGCTTCGGAGTCCCTGGTACCTAGAGTACACAACTGGCGAGTACTAGAGGACTACTCGGCTAGTGATCACCAGTATATAGCGGTTGAGATTCACGACAGTGCCACACTGCGTGCATATGCCCAAACTTCAATCCTCGGATGGAGGACTGGGAGGATGGACGTTGAGAGGTTCGCCGACGCGCTTACGGCAGGCGCAGCGTTGCTGGGAGCTCCACCAGGGAGTGGAGGGCCTACAGCCAAGGACTTGGTGAACTCAACTATGAGTACCATCATAGCTGCTTGCGAGTCTTCCATGCCCCGTCGGAGACTCCGACATGGTAAGCCTCCAGTATACTGGTGGTCAAACGAGATCGCCGAACAAAGAAGCGAGTGTCACAAACTTCGGCGAGAGGCCCAGCGGGCGCGAACACGGGAGGAGGCAGACACTAGGCTAGCAGCTCACAGGTCCGGCAGGAAATATCTTCGCAGGCTTATTAACAAGAGCAAGGCCCGATGCTGGCAAGACCTCGTGGACGATGTAAATAGGGATCCGTGGGGCCTTGGCTACAAGCTGGTCATGGGGAAACTTGGTGCCCTACGGAAGCCTTGTATACATGACGCGGAAAAGATGGACGCGATAGTGCGGGGACTCTTCCCCGCCCATCCCGTCCGTGTTGACGCTGTCCATGGTGAAACAGCAGTCGAGTACCCACTCTTCACACAGCTGGAACTGGAGGAGGCAGTCCTCTCCCTGAAAGCGAGGAAGGCTCCAGGTCCAGATGGTGTTCCAGCTGAGGTTTTGCAGCTCGTCTATCACCATTGTCCTGACTTGCTGCTCAGCACATTCAACGCTTGCCTACGGGACGGGGTTTTCCCGGTACGATGGAAGGTGGCGAGGCTCGTGCTGATCAGCAAGGGGAAGGGAAATCCCGAATCGCCGTCTGCATACCGCCCGTCATGCATGCTAGACACGGCTGGGAAAGTGCTAGAGAAACTCATCAAGGGAAGACTCACTGACGCGATTCGTGCTGCTGGGGACCTATCTCCTCGGCAGTACGGCTTTAGAGCAGGACGTTCTACCATTGATGCGATTGCAGAGGTGGTGAACGCGGTCCAAAAGGCAGAGGCATATAGTCGCACCAAGCGACGGATCGTCCTGTTGGTGACACTCGACGTCAGGAATGTCTTCAACTCCGCTAGATGGGTGGATATTCTGGACACGCTGGAAAACTCTTTTCAAGTTCCAGAATATCTAATGCGGCTTTTGAGGAACTACCTAAAGGACCGAAGCCTGCTCTACGACACGACACAGGGCCAACGAAGGATGGAAATTACATCGGGTGTTGCCCAGGGATCTATCCTTGGTCCGGACCTGTGGAACGTGTCTTATGACGGGCTACTGAGACTTGAGACGCCAGATGAGTCGCGCTTGGTCGGCTATGCGGATGATATTACGGCTCTGGTCGCCAGACGCACCGTTGAACAAGCGCAACTTAGGCTAGGTATGCTAATGCGCCGAGTGAGGGACTGGATGACTGCTCGCGGGCTCAGTTTAGCACTGGAGAAAACCGAAGTGGTCATCTTGACAAAAAAAGAATCCCTAGAGTAAGGATGATCAGTATTGGAGATATACAAATCAAATCGAAGCCAGCGGTGAAGTACCTGGGGCTACTGATCGACTCGGAGATGAGTTTCTCTGAGCAAATCAGGGCAACGGCTGAGAAGGCTGCTTTGGGAATATCGGCCCTGAGTCGACTTATGGCCAACGTAGGGGGACCCAGCCCATCAAGAAGACGCCTCTTGATGAGTGCTGTAGGGTCAGTGCTACTGTACGGAGCAGACGTATGGGATGACGCTCTCAGCAAGGAGGTATACCGAAAACGATTGGCACAGGTACAGAGAATAGGAGCACTGAGAATTGCATCTTCGTATCCAACAGTCTCCGACTCGGCGGTGAGAGTGATTGCAGGCGTGATACCTGTCGCCCTCCTTGCTAGAGAGCGCCGCGCTATTTACCTGCGCCGAAACAAGGATGCGAGGGAGATGGTTGTCCGCGAGGAGAGACAACGCTCGCTCAACGATTGGCAGCAGTCTTGGGTGAATTGCACGAAGTTAAGGTGGACTGAGCGCCTCATCCCGGATGTGAGACCGTGGCTAAATCGAAGGCATGGTGAGATTGGCTTCTATCTGACCCAGTTTTTGAGCGGGCATGGGTGTTTTCAGTCTTACCTGCACAAGATCGGTAAGGCACGGTCTCCCGATTGTCGGTTTTGCCCAGGAGAGGAGGACAATGCCTGTCACACATTTTTGGCGTGTACCAAATGGGCCAGGCTGCGAAGGGAACTCTACAGGGAGACGGGAGAGCTCACCCTGGATAATATAGTTGCGGTGATGCTCGAATCGGTTGACAAATGGAACCAGGTGGCACATTATGCTCGGGCAGTCCTATAAGATAAAAGGGACTCACAGCCGCCGGAGGTGCTGGGGCTGGGGGATCGCTCTTCTGGCATTTCCTCTTCCCCTCTCCCCTCCCGCTAGGAAAGAGACTCCCCAGCTTGAAGGTGCCCCACGGCGTAACAAAACGAGACCTGGCCCGAAGTAATGTGTCAAACGGTTCCAGGCTAGGTTCTCAGATTGACAGGGGAGGTGTTTAGTGGGTAGTCCAAGGGTATCCTCCATGGGAGTCCCACACTGCCAGACTCGGCGGGCGTAAATGCCTTCACCTCCCTTCCACAAAAAAAGCATAGTATACTCAACTAGTAACCACACTCCATCAACCCTCCAGAAAAGTTCGAACACAAGCCGAACAGCGAGCCATAAATCTTCGGTAGCAGGTAGGTAGGTAAATGCTGATGCGAGGATTGGCGCGAATATAAACATATGCTTGGATGAGAGATTTCAGGATTACCATTTCTCAAAAAATCAATAACTTTGCAGAAAAACAAATTCTTTCTATGCAATCTTTTAGTTTTTTATTAGAATGTGGCAGCACTCCCATGTTCTGAAATGCGTAAAAGAACACGTGCATCGGAAATTTTATTTGCATTTTGCTTTGTTTCTTGAGCGCGCCAAACATGGGATCAGCTCTCATGCCCCGGATCAGCTGACGTGCCCCTGAGAAAATTCAAAAAGTGTGCAACACAGGGTAAATGAAAGGTGTGGGTACTAGTTGAGTATACTATGGATTAAAGCACTCAACCCATAAGCCGAAGATTTAGTTTGAGTGATTCCTCGGCGGACTATATGCCTGTTCAGTTATGATGCGTGCAGTTTTTAAACCAGAACGTATTGCAGCTGGGTGGACGGGAACATGGCCAAAGCGTGATACTGAGACCAAATCACCTTGTGGACTGCCGATACACTTGACCATGATAATGAGATACTCTAACTATCTCTAGGGAAAGGCCCGAAAGGAGCTGTAGTGCGGCAAAGAAGAAAAATGGTACCTGGTACCTACCTGGTTATATTTAAGCCTTTAGTGCATTATCGACATCATTATTGTTTTTCTTTAGAATCTACAGTTTAATTTAAAAAAAAGTTTTGCTTATTTTATTTTAAAATTTTAAGGTTTTAATTTATGGTTTTGACAGGGTTTTTTACTATTTTTTCCCCATTAGTAATGAACGTTAGAAGGGCCGACCTGCCAGGGGTCCAATAGAGGGATAACATTTTTATAGAGCAAGATATATCCAAGAGGGGAAACGACATATCATTTTTTTCCAGCCTAATGCCACACAGTTCCCGGTGGGCTTCAACCTTTAAACTTAACTTTGGTGCCGTACCGCTAACGACATTTTTGATACACTTGGATGGGGGTGATTCAATCTTGAATCACGATATTAAGTTGACAAAGCCCTTTATTCTGATTAGATACCTTGTTATTCAACAATAATAATAAGCTCAAAAACAGAAAACATTCTAATCGCTCAATCATCCGAACCCCGTATTTAAAACAAAAACTTCGCAAGATGAAGAGCTAGTATAAACAACAAAACAGAACTATCTGAACTAAGGCAATCAGGTTAAAAAAAATGTTGTAGGTAAGTTACGTAAATTACAGGTAGGTAAGTAACGTAAATAACAAATTAACAACTGGCTTCACATTTTTATTCGCAAACGAGATACTGAAACTACAGGAGGCGTTTATAATAATTTTTTTCTTTATTGGAATGTATGCGGTACAGAGGCCTTATAATATAGTAGGTGTTCTGACAAAGTCATCTCACCATCGTTTGAACATTACTTAAAACTATGCATATTATCGTATTTCTATGAGATGATTACAATTAGCTAGAGGAAAATTTAGGCAAAAACCTCTACTGAACTTATATTAGCTTAACATAACTTAACTTTCTACTTATAACTAGCTAAAATCTATGAGGCTAGGTTACGGCCAAAAGATAGGTGGTAGCAACTGCTGATTTTCAATTCGCCAGGGCATGTATTAGCGGATTGGGCGAGTCTTTTGCTTTCGCGATTAATTTGTCACGGCGCAATGCAGCGAGCTTACGAATTGGACTAACGCCAGCCAGTCTGTGTAGCTTTTCAGAAGAGAAGTAAAATGGTTTGTTAAGGACCATTTTCAGGTATCTATTTTGGGTGATCTGAAGCTTTGTTACTAGATATTTAGCACATTGGATCCAGGTAGGCGAGCCGTATAGGATGATCGGTTGGATTGCCATTTTGACGATGAGGACTTTGTTTCTGGTGTTGAGACGTGAATTACGATTAAGAAGGGGATAAAGCGAAAGCACGGCCTTAAACGCTTTGGAGCTAATATGCTCAATATGTTTTCTGAAAGTTAGTTTTGTATCGAATATAAGTCCAAGATATTTAAGATCCTCGCTCCAAGGAATAGTTTGCCCTAAAAAATTTATTGGTCGCTTGGGTAAGTGAGCAGGCTTACGCTTCCTGGTGAAGTATATTGACTTCGTTTTTGCAACATTTATTTTAATTTTCCATCTATGGTAGTATTGATAAGTAAGTTCTAACGCCGTTTCAAGGCTAGAAATAATGGAAGTTGGATCTGCGCCTATGCTGTATATGCAAATGTCGTCTGCAAAAGCTGCAACTTGGCAGTTTGGTAAAGAAGGGAAGTCAGACGTATAGATGTTATATAGAGATGGGCTTAGGCAGGAGCCTTGCGGAACACCGGCAGATATACTTTTTAGTGAGGAAATGCTTTCCCCGACTTTGACCTGGAACTTCCTATCAGTTAAAAATGATTGTAAAAGGTTCAACAGGTATGGGGGTGTATTGTATTTCTGAAGTTTGTAGACCAGAGCATCATGCCAGACAGTATCAAAGGCTTTTTCTATGTCAAGTGTCACCAAACCTACAGACAAGTTATTGTACATCGCTGCTTTGACGTCCTTCGTAACACAGAGGAGCTCAAGCTCTAGTCATACCTATCCCAAAGCCTGGAAAAGATCCGCACTCTCCTGACAACTACAGGCCCATTAGCTTACTACCAGGATTAGGTAAGCTCTTTGAAAGAATAGTCCTGAAAAGATTAAATAATTTAATGGCTAACAATAATATCTTACCGGATTTCCAATTCGGCTTCAGAAACAGGAGGCGTTTAAAATACTAAACTGATAAAGTAAATTATTTGGTTTAATACCCGCAATTTCCCTTTTTCCTTGAAAAGCCATCGGTCTTTGCTTTATTGGGCAAACAGATGCGTTTTGACTCCATTGAGTCATCTTTAGTGTCTAGGGCACGTGTGGAAAGAAATGAATTTTTATAGATGGTTATATTTAAGCATGAAAGGCCGGGTAGCGGAGCATTAGGCTTTGTTTTTGCATTGTTTGATGTACGAGTGTTCTGGTTTGTCTAGTTTCCATTTTTCGTTGGAGCGGGTGGCCTGCTTTGTTTGTTTAACAAAATCAAAGAGAGATCTCTAATGTTAGGCTTGTGTATATGGCTATGTAGGTGGATCGCGTAGTTGGAGTCGGTCTAGTTTTGTAAGAGCGATCGTAAATGCTCTTTGTATCCAGGCGTTAGTTTCCGTGTTATCTTCACAAAGCATACCATGTCGCAATCTTTGCATGTCAGTTTTTATGTGCCGGTGTTGTCGTATATTGATGTATTTTCGTTTCAGTTTGTTTCCAATGTTGTTGTTAGTTTTGAATGCAGTTTGTATTTCTTAAGGAAGTTTGATATTTTGTACGTCTCCTTGCATACGTATGTTAACGAAATCTACTGTTTGTCATTCTTGTGTGTTTCAGTAGGTTGATGTTCCGTTTTTTTTGGTACCGTTTGATAAGTTTGTCATTCACGTTGTTTGTATACGTTACTTGCGACTATTCTGTAAATGTTGTTTAGTTCATTGGAGTAGTTAGTAAAAATCATGAGGATGGCGTGGAGCCTCTGCACCATTAATCCGCACGCTGCTAGTTTATGTTGTGTGGGGTGGTTAAATGTTACGTGTATGGTAGACTCAATTGTGGTTGTTTATCTGTATGATTTGTAGTCTAACCGTCTTTTTTCTTATGTCACGATAAAGTCCATATAGTTGAGTTGTTCGTTTGTTTCTTTTTCTATAAAGAAATGTATATTTGAGTGTATTTCATTCAGAATAGTAAGTATTTCGTTCTGTTCATCTCACTAGATCGTAAAATCGCGGCTGTTCTTCAATGTGTAATTGATGTCAACGTGCATGATACAAGCCAGTATCGTTGCCAAGTACCTTGCTAATTGGTATGTTGGAACTCGGTGGTAATTTAACTTGAGCGAGGCTAAAAAATGTTGTAGTTTAGTAACGTTGCTCCATTTGCGTTTTTGCTACAGATCTTCCTTACTCCGTCGTGAATAGCTTCTTTATTGTCGGCCTGACCGGGCAGGTGGTATACTTTAATAGCAGTTTTAGTGTCTTCAGCCTTTACATTTCTCTGATATCTCGCAAGACTTCTGCGTATGATCGGCCATCTTGGGGTTTTGCGAGCAGTACCTGCTGCCAGCGTTTTCGTCACAGTTTTTTGTCTCCTGTTTTGCATCAGGTCTTTTTTCTTTTTGGGCGTTGGTGTGAGCTTTATTTTCTTGCACGTTTTGAAAGAATTTCTTTGAGGCTTTCTTCGCTCCTTTTGTCAGCGCTGTCTGAAACCCCCGGTCTAGCATTCCACGCCCATTAAGTGCCTCCTCCTTCTTTCCTTCCCTCCTTCCTTTATTCCGATCTCTTTCGGTTGGGCTAGATCCCATTCTTTTATTGATGTTTGATCGTGAAGATATCTGCGTATGCCCTTCAGGCGTAGTTCCCAACCTTTTTAAGCCTTCGGCCCTTCTTCAACCTTTAATCAGCTCCTCCGGTAATATTCTATGATATCTAGAAGCTCCTTAAGTTCAAAGAGCCCATTTTTTACTCCTTTGCTGATTTTTGGCGAGTTGCATGCTGAATTTATTCTTTTTAAGAAGGTCTCCTGCTTTTCTGACTCGCCTTTTTTTGGTGTCGCTGAATAGCAAGTGTACTACGCAAACTCATTTTATGGGAATGGTTAACAGCTAAGCTTAAATTTTCAAGTCCGTTCATTCAGCCACATTTTTGACGGTGGTTGTGAAATCACACAAAGGTGCTTCGTTTGTTTGGTCACTCCTTTTTTCGGCCTTGATCACTTTGTAAACCTTTGGATGGTTTGTTATTATCCCGGCATTTAAGATCAGTGACTTCAAAAGCATTTGCAGCAGTAACCATTGAATTCTCTATGTTCTTTATATATTCATCCATCACGCAAACATCTGGCGCGTCCTGTAAATTCGTTGTTTCTCTGTTTCAGGACGCTCTGGCGTTCACACAATTTTTTTTGCTGCGCCAGAATGCTGCAAGAATTTCAGTTTAGGCAAGGCTGCCCGTTGTTCTTCATTTTTTTCCGTCCTTTCTGTCATTGTATACGTCGCGTCGTTGGTTTTGCCGTCATTGATACTGTTCTCAATGTGTTGTTAACATCGTGGCTGTTACCGCTGGTTCCGTCGTCGTTGTTGATATTTTTAATTAATTTTTGGGCTTTTCTGATGTTTTTTTTAAGTTTTTTAGTTGAAATTGCTGCAGTTTGATTGGGTCTGCCCTAAGAACCGCTATCTCAGCTCGTGTATCTAGTCGCTTTTTTGGTCTCATGGTTATCTTTGCAGAGCAGACAGGTCATACGAGGGTTGACACAAGCCCTTATGGGGACAAGTGCTCACAGCCAGATCAGCAATAATCGGGAATCCGTTTCAACCGGACGTACACCAGTAACCCAATGGTGCAAACTTCGAACGTACTCCGAGGCCTGCAAAGGTTTTACTGGGATGGAGACGGTGTGATATTTAGACGCGAGCCGTTCACATAAAAGTGTCATCTCGGCGCTACCATGCAAGCAACTATGTACAAACCGTCATGTCCACCAGCCCAAAGCATCAATTTCAGTTCATTTCCAAAGCGTAGTGCAGATTAAGCCATTGTCGTTATCTATCATCCCTCCATATCATCGCGTTCGTGGGGGGGTGGGACTTCCAAAGAATGTAAGCCTACAATAGTATTTCTGTCGACAAACAGCCCCCTTTTGGTACATTAGGGATTGTTGAAGCCTAGAAATCACCGATAAATATTGTGAACGCGTGTGATTAGAAGACTTTTCAATTTGTTCAACATTGTGTTGGTTGGTGTTTCATATCCGTCCACATGGTTGTGTTTTTTAATTTTTGGAATTACTTTCTCAACACTAGCCTCCTAACTTTGACAAAAAGACGTCTGTTTCATCGCCGGCTCGATTTCTGTCATTAAGAACCATTGAGCAAGAATTACCGTAGTTAGAAGGTGGTCACTGGTCTTGCTATTCTCGATTAAACTTTCTGCCAAATTTTCTCAATCTTTTTTTTAGGGTTTTGTACTAAAATACAAAACCCTATTGCAATCACGACCTGTGTCCGTCTGTCCGTCCGTCCGTCCGTCCGTCCGTCCGTCCGTCCGTCCGTCCGTCTGTATGTCACAGCACTTTTTCTCCGAAACTATAGAGGCTACAGCCATGAAACTTTGTGGAAAGGTCAGAAGTGGTGACCTCTTGAAAGTTCAAGGGTGAAAAAATTTTTCAAGGGGGTTTAAGGGGGGTCTCCCCATATAGGGAGTTGACCCCTCAAAAAAAAATTTCACCATTGGTAGTTGAGTAGGGTATCATTGGAAAGGTCTCAATGAGATCTTTTCAAAACAGGTCTTAAAATTGCCTTATGAGTACCGAGGGGGGCAGGGGAAGGGGAAATGTACGAACTTTTCGCGTACCCCCCCCTCGCGATTGGACACCTTCCATCCGAAAAATCTGAAAAAAATCATGAATGTAGGCCTTGATGAGTACAACAACAACAAATACATGAGAAGTCAAAATTCACTCAACTTTGTTAGTAATAGTATGATTTATCGATTTTATGTTTTCTCGAATAAAATCTAAATGGTACCCTTAAATTCAATAAAATTTAGCAAAAAGATGACTATTTATAAGATTGATCTTTTCTGAAACTTTCATAAAGATCGAATAGTATTTAACGAAGTTATAGCGATTTGAATTTTCCCGTATTACTATGGAACAATGTGCCCTGTATTACTATGGAAACATATGGCTATGGAGCCATATGCGCTTTTTACCGACTTAGACACTACAGCTTTGCTAGGATCTGCATGAAAATTTCAGGAATGATAGATATCATGAGGATGACTACATACAATTGAAACAAGTTGAAGAGGCAGGAGAGAGCTCCTAGCAAAAGGGCTTTGTAGCCATTCTAGGATTCGAAAAAATAGGCTATGAATCGATGCTTACAGTACAAAGGAGTGGCCCCTGAAAAAAATTTCATGAAAGGTAGCCGATATGAGTATCAAATGAAAGTTCTCTATGAGAGCTTTTCAAAACAGTTCTTAAACTGACAGTTTTTGCTTCAGTGAGGGCACAGAAAGGGGGGGGAAATACATGAAAAATGTGTTTTCTCCCTCGCGAATGGACACCCGTGATCTAAAAAAATCTGAAAAAGTTATCAAGCGAAATATTTATGGGTATAATTTTAACAAATACCTCAGAATTAAAAGATTCTTTCAACTTAGTTAATAATAGTATGATCCTCGAACATGACGTGTTTCTTAATTTTATTCGTTGCTGGTTACGGCATTTTGTAAGTTGAGTACAAAACCCTTCTGACATGAGCATAGGTCTGTCTACCCAACTTGTTTTAAATGAAGCCGGTTACTTTCAATTTGAACTGAGATAGGAAACGTATTATCCCTTTGATGATTTAATTTCATTTCAATGGCAAAATGAGGAAGTACTGCAATTTCCATTGCGGACTGTAAAATCTGAATCCAAGCCTTGCATCAGCAATTCAAAAGTGTAAGTATGCATTTGTTCTTGGGTAAATTAGGAGCTCCAGCCCATATAAATTACACCTGCATTCAATTTGATTCTCTATTATCCACAATTTCAGGAATACAACTATTGGATTATCGCATTCCGGGCATTGAGATTGCCTACAAGAATATAGCCGAGTATAGCCGTTTCAATTCGAGTATTTTAAACAAGGAATTGGACTACTCTGTTGCATGGGCCGGGGTAATGTAGGGGGTTATCCCTATTTTACGGTGAAATTTGATCATAGGCACTTAATGAAATTCAGTTTTTGAACTCGAATTTACTGAATTAATGATAGGGCCTTCTAAATAATATGCTTGTCGCACCTTCATCATCGCCATTTACCCTATCGGTTCTTGCGAATTCAACATCTTTTCAGTGAGAAGCATGATATCAGGCTTTTGCTTAGCAGTTAATTCAAGGAGATAGTCACGTAGATGTAGAGTTTATGGGGTTTACGTTGATCAAGATAAGGTGAAACTCATCCATGGGAATATGGCTGAATCGCAAGTTATTTTGAGAGCTTTGAAAGATCTAAATGTTTAAAACAAAGTTAAGTTTTGAATCTTGTTTATTGACTCTTTCCAATAAAGAATTAAGTAATTAGTAGCAGCTCATTGTTGCTACTTACATTATTGGCATTTTTTAACAGCATTTCCTGCTGGTCCTCTAGTGGCGAGTGCAAATGATACCCGTGGCTTTTCGAAGTTAGTAGGTATCACATTGCTATGTTTTTGCGTTTGTTTTTCGAACAGTTTTAACTTTTGCTTTTTTGATATCGGGTACATCCTCGAAATGATGTTGTATGACCAAGTACACCACAGTTGGCGAAGTACAATTTCTCTTTAAGCCACGTCTGGGCCCATTTACACTCACCGGGAGCATGAACTTCGTTGCATTTGGCGTTTCCTTAATGCATGGTGTAATTGGCAGCCGAATAACTTGAGCATTGACACCGATAACACTGGTCAACTTCTCTTTTCTGGAGACGTTACCAGCTCACCACTCTAAAATTCAAGTACGTTGGCTGTTGAACAGCACTTGGACTGCTGTTTTTAGAAATCTGTACCAAATATTATGGAATATTATTTTTTTTCGACGGTCAATCTCCTAGTTTCAAAATTCTTGGCCAAAATAAATTCAATTAATTGTACAGCTTCTTTGAGTATTTGAATGAGATCGACTGTATCCTCTCCACAGTTTAGACCCTTCAACCGAAAGGTTTTCTTTCACTTTTTGGGGTATAGGTAAAGTGTGGAACATCACCAGAACTCAAAGTATCTTTGGCTAACTAGAAGTCATCCAGTGATTGCGTTCTTATTGCTATTTTTTCTGCGTTTATCCGTTTGATTTCGGATTTACTGATCTTATTTTTGGCTGCCAATAGTCGGACCATGTCCACATCGCACTGCCAAAACACGTTTATTGACAGTCCTTTTCCGGCATTCTTATTAATGTTGACTGAAGGCCCAGCAGACAAAGAAACGTTTCTTCTTCGAGAAGACATATCTATACACAATGAATACAAGACATAGAATACTCCCAAATCATACAAGCTAGGTATGTGTAATTTTTTTAACCAGGTTAAAAATGGGCACCGTCTTTAAAATTTGAAAACATAAAAAATTTATAAGGTGTCCAAGGGGATCGCCCTATATAGGAAGATCACCCTTTAATAAGTTTTTTTTACTAAAGGTAGCCAATATGGGTATCAAATGAAAGGCCTTGTTGAGAAATGTCCAAAACATGTGTTAAACTGGCACTATTTTCATCGAGGGTACATAGGGAGGGAAAATGCATGAAAAACGTTTGATCTAAAAAATTTCTGAAGTTAAAATTCGATCAACTTTGCTAATAATAGTACATTTTATGATTATGTTTCCTTTAAAATCAAAAGAAAAACCTTAAATTTGCCAAAAGCCCACACGTTGAGAATAGAGAGGCTTTTCAACAATAAGTCTTGGGTTTTTCGAGCCCCAGGTGCAACAATTCTGCTTGTTGACGAAGCCACTCAGGTGGAAATGGGCCTCATCACTCAAGATTATGTTTCGATGGAATTCCGGATGATTTTCGTGCATTTTAAGGACCCAATCAGCAAAGACACGACGTTGTTCATGATCGACCGGCTTGAGTTTTTGTGTTAACTGAACTTTATAAGCCTTAAGACCCAAATCTTTATATAAAATACGGTGTAATGACGTTTGTGGAATGCCTAATGCTACGGGAGCCGTAATTTTACTCGGTTCGTGTTCCATCGTTCCTCTCTGTGTATGGCAAATGATAACATACATATACGAAAAGCTGCGAATTGTAATCAAAGCATCTGTGGGTGCAGCGTCGTATCATGGGTTAGCAGAAGTAGGTGTGTATCCATATTCGTATTAAGTATCAAACATATACACACAAGACTTCGAAATCGAACGTGACGCCTCAGTAGAACGAATTGGTTACACACATTTTCAATGAGGCAAATCGAGTGAAAGCTTGAGCTTTGTGGTTGAACTAGTCACAGAGAGATGGCATTAAACAAACTGAGCTTTGATCTTTAAAATTGTTAAATTGTTTTCATTATTTTATTTGGTAAGCAATAAAGTCAGCATGATTATACTATAAAAGAAAATTATAAGAGCAAGAAAATCGAGAAGTATTTCTCCATTTGCTGGCTCAAGGCATGCGCCTGAGCTTGCTCTATCCCAAGGTACTTAGCCCGGGATAAACGAATGCAAACTACGTTCAACTGCATACTTGAGGTATCCACCTGAGTATAAGGTCCCCAAGGCAGTAATGCCCGGGGCCTGCAGTTGAAATAATAATTGATTGGTTTATCAATCTGACTGCATACTCAAGGCGTTAGCCTGAGTATTAGCCTCCCAAGGCCTTGCACCTGGGGCTAGCAGTTGGATTATTAATCAATTGATTTGTAAATATAACTACGTGTCCAAGGTGTCAGCCCGAGTAACAGTTAAAGCTTTAATAAAAAGATTGGTTTCCTCGAATTTCCTTTTCCCTCTGAACAATAAACAAATGTAATTAAAGTAAACGTAAATTGAGTAAATTAACTGTCCCATTAATATTCTAAATATGGGCTGGCTGAGACTAAACATTACTAACTTCACTCTGCTGTCATTTGTGTAGTTGTCATTTTCACGGGTCAATTTTTTCAAAGATTGAAGTTTGGTTAGTTGTTTACATGTGGCAAAAAAGAATTGTTCTAAATTAATATCTTCATTAAAAAATCGTAATGGAATTCAAACGTGATAGTGTAATTGCACTGAATTTGGGTGGAAATTCACAAACAGCAATAGTTCGTCAGCTCCAGCATCACTAAACGCAACAGAGGCGGTCCTAAAAAGACAGCAACATCAGAAGAAATGATTCAAAAAGCGAAGAAACGAACCCAACGAAATCCTCGTCAAAGTGCCAAACAATTAGCAGCACGTCTGCATGTTTCACGATACAGCATTCAAAGCATATTGAAAAATGAACTACACTTGAAGCCCTACAAGATACAAAAATTTCAAGGTCTTACGGAGGCACAAAAGAAAGTTAGGCTTGAAAGAACTCCAGCATTGAAGGCCTTGGCCGAACGTGATGAGATTCCAAAAATTGTCTTTTCTGATGAGAAAATTTTCACCATTCAACAGTATGTGAATAAACAAAATGATTGTGCTTGGTTAGAGCACAAGTTCAACGATAATTTGGACGCAAGAGTTGCCATGCGCAAGCAATCACCAGCTTCTGTTATGGTTTGGGCTACAGTGACTGCGGATGGACGCACTCCGCTGATTTTCATCGAGCAGGGAGTCAAGGTAAACCAAGAGGTGTACCGCCAAAAGATCCTAAACGATGCTTTGCTACCTTGGGCACGTAAACACTTTGGTACGAACCGATGGACATTCCAACAGGACTCGGCACCGTCACACAAAGCTCGAGCGACACAGCAATTTTTACAAAATTGCGTTCCGCAGCTGATTTCGTCGAAAGAATAGCCACCATATTCACCGGATTTGATTCCCATGGATTTCTCCATATGGTCCATTTTGCAGAGTAAGGTGTCCACTAAAAAATACGAAAGTGTTGATGGATTGAGGTCAGCTCTTTTTCGAAAATGGAATAAAATTTCGCAAGACCACGTTCGATCAGCATGCAATGCTTTCTATGAAAAACTGTACAAATAATCAAAGCCAAAGGAGATCGAGCAGTAACATGTTTTTCATAAAATGTAATATGTTTTTAACATATTCCACAAAATTTCAATAAAAATAATCAAAATTTAAAAAATTATAGCTATTTCATTTGGTAACACTTGGTCTCAGCCACCCTGTATATACTTATGGGGGCATAAGTCGGGAATATGTTGTCCTGTTATAAATGAATTGGCTTCGAAGAATTTATTTTAATCGTATAACCAAACAAAGAAAGAAATAAAAACTTTACTCATTAAATAAACAAACACCTTTTCAATGATCTTATTGACCAGTATAAAGTAGCAGGTAAGTGTTGTGCAGGAATATCTCTCTCCGCCCGGGAGCCTTGATGTGTATATAGGATATACAACATATCAAGCTCCCAGTTCATGCCAGTATACATAGGGTGTACTGGTAATGTGCAACTAAATTGGAATACAGTACTAGTGACGACCCAAAAATGTTCGAGTTTTACGAACCGTCTCTGCTAAATTTTCACCATTTTTATGGTGTATTTTAATAATTTCATTCGAATTGACGCCCCTCAAGGTCATAAGCTAAGTGCAATTGTCGAAATTAGTAGCAACTTGAATAATGAATATATTTAATGGAAACGATTTTAATGGCTTAATTTGGAAGTAATTATACAACAAACCATTTTGAAGGGGATTGTAACATATTTTTACAATACACTACTAAAATCACGACCTGTCTGTCCGTCTGTTCGTCCGTCCGTCCGTGGGTTACAGCGAGTTTTCTCGCAAACTACATGAGCTAGAGTGATGAAATTTTCTACGTAGGTCAAAAGCGGCGCCCTCTCTCTACACAGTGTCAAAAGTAGCCAATATGGATATCAAATAAAAGGTTTTGGTGAGAACATTTCAAAACATGGCATTTGCAAGGAGGAGTGCAAAGTGAGGGGAAATGTACGAAAAATGCATGTGTCCCCTCGCAATTGGAAATCCTTGGACAGAAAAATCTGAAAAAATCACGAAAGTAGGTCTTTAGGCTTTAAGGCTAACAAATACCTCAGAAGTTAAAATTCGATCAACATTGTTCATAATACGTTTTATGAATTTTATGCTTTCATCCATAAAATAGAAAAATGACCCTTAAATTGGCAAAACACTTATATCGCAATTTTCTGGTGTAAAACCCTTTCTGAAAGTTTGAGAAAAATCAAATCGTAAACAGCTAAGTTATAGACGATGGAAATTTATCAATTACAACAACAATTGCACGTTATACTGTGTTAATACACGTTAGAAAAGGACCCAAACACTACAGATGTATAAGGGTTTTGATGAAAATTTTAAGAATACTTTAAAAGATTTAAATGTTTTCATGACTGCTCAAACATTGAGGTCAACAGACTGAAAATGAAATGGCGGCAAATTCAAATACATAATAAGTTATTGCGTTTTAAGTGAGAGTGTGTTCGTGTCATCGGTACAAAAATGAGTTTCGAACAAAGAGCTAATATCAAATTTTGTTTTAAAATCGGTTAAAACGTTTGCCGAAACATTTGAATTCATGAAAAAAGTTTATGGCGATGATTGTCTATCTCGTGCCAGAGTTTGTGAGCAGCTTATACGTTCACTGAGAAAAATAAAGTATGAAATCAAAGTTTTTTAACTTGAAATTAAGCATTTTTTCTCTTAAATTTTGCGCAAAATACCCCCATATTGAAGTCAAATGCCTAAAGTGTTTATTTTTAAAGCGTTAAAAAGTCTTGGAAATATATACATGATATTTTGAATTGAAAGTATGAAACTATAAAGTCAAAAAGAATAGTTACTTGGTTTAAAAGTATGAAACTTTAAAGTCAAAAAGAGTAGACACTTGATTCAAAAGTACTATCATTTCAAAATAAAACCTCCTTAGCTATTTAAACTAAAATGGAAGCAAACTTGAACCAAAACGAATATCCCTTGAAAACCAAACCTCCTGGCCATTGTCAAATTTTAAATTATTTATTATCTATAAAGGAGCGGTTCGGATTGAATACTCGTCCTAGAGCTATTGAAATGTTAAATATAGAAACTGGATAGCGTAGAAAAGTGGTAATTAATAAATAACAGTAAAAATTTTGATTCATGGTTAAAAATGTTTATTAATTCGCTGGTATATTAATGAGATAACATTTTCAAATAGAATTAAAATCACACAAACAAAATAATTCGATTTAATTCGATGCAAAATAGTTTTTTAATCTTATTAATTCCATAGTGGAATTTATATGATGTTTTTCCAATGGTGGACTATTGAAATCCTCTAACTTCATAATTTTTTTTAACAATGGTTTTGATATTGAATATGATGCAAAATGGGATGCATAATTGATTTCGTACTCTTGCACAGTAACAAAACAGAAATTTTCTTTATTTATGATAAAATCTAATATTTCATATACATTATTTTTGCATTCAATTTTGCTTACAAAGTCTTTTGCAGCATAGGAGGTACCTAAAAAGTTAACATTTTTAGCATAAATACTGCCTTCTTTAATAAATCCTAGAGCTATATAACTCTGATCTTTTTCTGCTGAACTAAAATTCTCACTCACTACCAGTTTTTCAAAATAAAACCCGTTTTGAAGCAAATTTTTTGCAAATTGTAGAGCTGCTTTTATTGACAAAGATAGAGGAACATTTAGACGAGAAGTTATACTTGTTGCATATTTTTTTATATATTTGATGAATGGATTCAAGACGGTAGCTCCAAATGTGTGTTAAAGGACCACATTTACGCAAAACACCAGGGTAGTGAACTAAGTTATGATGCTTTAACTTTAGAGTGTCCTTACACAATTGTTGGTACAAACGATTATGCTCTTCGATAAGATTACCTAATTTTTCCAGGATTTCCTCATCAAAGAATGGCAGTAAAGTTATGTCGATTATTTCAATGAATAATAAAATAAAATTATATACTTCATCATTTTCAGGAATAATTTCTCCGATTATTAAAGGGAAATAATGAAAAAGTGTTTGCATTTCACGACTCGTCAACCTAAAATTTCCACTTTTAATGTGCGTTGCTTCTAAGGGACGACTTACATTTTTCATTTCCGATTTACTATAGTTAAACATTTGTTTACGGTAATTAAATGTGTCTAAGGTAAATATTTTTTTTGCATAAATAAAATACTGCAAGGCTTTAGGTAAGATATATCTACAAACTCTTAAAAATAAATCATGCATTATGTCACATGCAACGTTTTCGCTTACATGAAAATGATCTAGTTCATTGAAAACACACTCTTCTTTAATGCCTGAAATAGGTGGATCATTCAAACTTTTATCATGCTCGTAATTAATTTGATTTCGCAATGTTTCTGGATATTCCCTAAATCGTGCCGGACTTCATCTGCATTTCTTCTACAAATGCGGCAGGTAGGATTTGTGCCAAAGTTGTTATTGTAACCGAGTATCTTATTAAGACCTAAATTATCCCCTAAAACCTGTCCTATTGTGAAGTAAATACGACTTACGGTATCTCTGCAAACTACCTCTAACCCATCCTTTTCGAGAGTTTTCAAAACATTGATTAAGGGTTTTAAGGATACATGGTTCCCATACTCTTTATAGTCTTTTGATTTAAGAAAACTTGCAACGAAAATATTACTCTGCTTAGAAATTCGAGAAGGCGATGAAGTAGGAAAAAAGCAATATACAGCTAATATGCTACAAACACCTGCATGAGAGCCCAGTGGATTGTTAATTTCAAACTCATCTGAATACAAATGAATGGGAATCACTTTCTTCCCTGAAAATTCTGCTTGTTTAGTTTTCCATATGGAGCCATTAGTGAAATTTCTAATAACTCCATCACAGAAAATATCGTTTGAATATTGTAATAGTTCGGCTAAAATATGATCACTTTGCAAGTATTTCTTTATTTGAAAAGAAATGTCTAGCAAGCACCCCTGAACTTTCACATGATCTAACGTTGGAACACCGTTTATTCTTACTTCAGTTAAATCATTATTTATAGTAAACATTTTTGGCGGAGAATATAACTCCAAGTTGTTGGAAAAACTTGTATTCGGTTTTTATGCGAGCGAAAGGATCACGTAAGAAAAATAAATATTGTTTAAACTCTTCGCGTTTCTCATCGCAAGCAATGTGTTTAGTAAATGATTCAAGATATTCGGACAGAGGATTTGTAAAAAGGTTGGATAATAAATCCTGTATTTCAAAGACTAACTTTCTAGCGACAGAATTTTTGCCTTGTAACTCTAAGGATAATCCAAGTAAATTTTGGTTCAAAAGGTTCAAATTTTCGTGAGGACTATTATTGTTACTAGGTAAGCTTTCTATTTGTTGAGATTGATCTAATTTATATAAGATATTTGGAAAATTAGCATCATCAGAAAGGGAAATGTTCCTCACTTGGCCAAAGTTAGAACCAATGTCTTGACTTAAAGTTTCATTCCCGGCATTGTTTTTACTCTCATGTTTTCTCGAATGTGTTTTAAATTTATATATGTTTTGAAATATTTGCAAGCAAGAAATACAAATAAATTTGTATATTGAAGGCACTTTATGATCTTTTTTTAAGTGATCTATTAAACTTAATGCTTTTTCAAAAGACTTTTTACATATAAAACAGGTTAACATAATGAAAATTTTTCTTAAATTCTGAATCAAATGGCAATGTTACAATTTATATTCAAACTCAATACAGAATTTACTTCACTATGAATTATTATTAATTTTCTCGAATTCTTTGATTATATTCGACACTTTTGCATCGAAACTTTTGATGCCATAAAAGTATTCCTGATAAAAGTACCAAACCTGCCTACTAATTTCGGAGTATTCTAGATTGAACACGAATGTTAATTTTATAATTATATCGATGCACTTACGGAAAGATTCTAATTTAAATTTTACTCCATCGCAATAAACGTATAATTCTTCCAAAAATGTGTCACTTTTTCCTATAGCTATAATTCTTGGCTGGATTGTTTGCTTATTTTTGTTGAATTTATTTTTTATCTCATCTAGTCGCTCCTGTATTGTACTGATGCTGAACAAGTGCAATACAAAATCATCCTGACCATCGGCGATTGTTGGCTTGATTGTCCTGCTGAGCCGTTACGGTTGGAAAATTGCAAATAGCAACTTTGTAACGTACAAATCTCTGGTGTCTATGGGACAATAACTTATATAAAGAAATGAGTGCTCGAGAACAACTAATTTTACCTTGCTGTAAATCTTTGCCTTGAAGTAGTTTATCAAATAAGACTTTATTTGCTTTGTCTTTAATATTGGTTTCAAAGAAAACCACACTTTTTTCGACAAATGCGTCAAACTTCTCGAGGAGCAAATTCGTCTTTTCCGGATAAAGGAAATCAAAGTCAATTTCGATCTATGGAATATTCTAGGTGATTAAAAATTTCGTTAAAAATAAACCAATAGGTACCAATTTGTGCCCGTAGTGATCGTTGTATCGAGGCCAATTCCTGAAGAAATTGTTTATTCCCTTATCGTTGGATTTTTTGAACTCCTCTGTTCGAAGTATTGATGTCTCCCTCCAAAGTTTGAAAATGCTATTTTCAGGAAGAAACTCGCTTTGCAGAATGAGAATTTTTTCCTTTAGTAATGCTGAAATTAATTTGATTATCCAATCATTTCATGGATCATATATCGCATGTCATCTTACAAGTATTTGTTTCTCGGTTTTCGGTGTCATATATTTGTGTTAGTTTTTGTTCAGATGAACGATCTAATTTCAGGTATTTCGTTGTAAAGCATACGTTGTTGTATCGATCATAAAGCTTACCACTTGGGTTTTTTCTTTTCAGGCGAGGTTTGTAGTATAGCTCCTTTTAAATTGAAATTTATGTTATCATATATCCACCAAATAACTTTCGTATTGAACTTTCTTACCGGATCCTCTGAAAGAAAAACTTTTTTGATGGTTTTCGCGATGTTTTCAAAGCTTGATGGTTTCAACCGCTTTTTCCCGCCAGTAAAAAAATCGATTACAAGGTGTACTAGATCTTTTTGGTAACGTGGTTCCAGCTTTTCATTGTTAGTGTAGCTTTCCAAAATGAGCCGACCTTTGATGCTTTGATTAAGCAAACTTTTTAAGTCTTCTGGTCCGAAGGGATCGATGTTGCTAGAAATCAAGTTTTCTTTGATGGAAAGCTTTAAATAATCTTATAACCAACATGCTTAGTATGACTCTTGGCTATTAATTGTAGTTTGCGATAATGCAGAAGACTTTGCCGTCTCTTCGCATGTTGAATTTAACCACTGTTTTACTGTTGAGACCGTAGAAACATCATAAATCTCAAACGGAAGGCCCTGTAAATAAATGCACGCACAATTTTGTCAATCACGACGAAGGATATTAAGAAAAAATAGAAGGTGGCATAAGTAAGACACTTCAGGAAACTGATTTCAAAATTGAAAATTTTGTGATACTGCAAAAAATTCAATAGTTTTATTTACCACTTCTTTGCGCCACGCTTTAAAACAAGATGTGAAGATAATTTGCTGTCCAAAGGTTAAATTTTCTTTCGCAAAAAGTGGCTGGATATCCGACAGACTCATTAAACGTAGAACCTCTGTTGTTATTTCTTCTTTTTTAAGGAATTCGCAAGCATCGGAAGAAAGATTCCACGATTTGAATAAATTTCCAGTGTCCAGTTGTTCGTCTAGTCCAACTGTACTTTGAATTATTTCTACGTACACAGGTTCCAGAAATTCTTTAGTGGACCTATGATCTACACTTTGAACTTGAAAATCACTAACTGCGTCGTTTTCCAGGAGATACTCCGAAATATATTCTGACATAGCTTTGTAATCAGCACTACACTACTAAAAACTATTGACTAAACTTCACTGTTCAAAATATTCACTGCGATCGACTGATATACTGCTCACGAATGACTCTTACGGTATTGATGGGCGTCAAATGATCTCGATTATGAGAAGTGTGATGTTAGAATAAAATGAAATACACTTAACTCTAAAATTTCTACGCTTTTCCTGAGAAAAATAAAGTGGAAAAGTTCTTGGTTTTGAATTTAAAGCCTTTTAAAGCAAGATCTAAAGGCTTTAAATTCAAAACCAAGAACTTTTCCCTTTTGTTTTTCTTACAAAAAGCGTAAATATTTTGAAGTTAAGTGTATTTCCTTTTATTCTAACATCACACTTCCCATACTCGCAATACAAATTTCCAATTTTCACGTTTAATGTGGAGTATTCGAAACTAACGTCAATACAAGCCTTATAGCTGCAACACTTACTACCACATACATGACCATAAGTAGGCTGACTTTTCTTGCATTTTTGTACTGGGCTCTATACAAAGTTTTGGAGTTCTCGGCGAAAACTTGAGGATTTGTATGGTTTCGAGGTGGAATTCAGCGTTGAGGTATTCAGATGATCCGCGGAGAACACAATAGCGCTTCTTGTGAAGTAAAAACGGTTTAATTCGCTACACGCATTCAATTGTAATCGCTGTTCAAAGTGAAAATAAACCGAGTTTTGATAGGATTCGCTCGTCTGCTGTCCGTGGTAGTGAACATGCTACACTGTACATGTCGGAAAAAGTAGGCTGACTACTACACATGTAAAATGCATGTCAAAGGCTTTCTACTGTAGTTTGGCTTTGGGAGTATTTCATTTAGAAGTTAACCACTTGAATCGTCATCAGGAGCTCGTAAAATTTACAGATGTTGAAGCTCTCGCAAGTGAGACATATATACACGCATTACGACTTTTTATCTGGTTGCAACCAAATGCGTAGTGCTTCATTTAAAATATCAAATCACTTAAATCAAATATTTTACGCTCTTGTTTTCACTACCAATAGTTTTACCTTTCTTGAAATTAAAAGCTATTATTCTTAAAACAAAAATTAAGGAAACTCTTGTTTTAAAATGTTTTTATCATTTAAATTAAAAGACATTCTAAGGTAGAACATTTCAATTGCAGATTTTAAACATTTTAAAATTAGAGTTTTCATTTCAAATCAAAAGTTTTGTAAGACATGCAAAAATAAAATAGCGACTTTTTAAAATCAAAATGAAATATTTTTCTCAGTGTTTCAGAGATGGTCGTGAGGACATAAATGATGATTAACATACGGGCTGCCCAAAATCAGTGACCATCAAAAACTCCATCAAAATTGTGCGTGAATTTATCAAAAATGAGCCGAAATCATTGTTGAAATTCATGGAATCGGAGTTAAATATTTCCAAAACATCGATTTGTCGCATTTGAACCGATCATTTGGGCTTAAAAAAGGTCTGGGCACGTTTTGTTCCGCACAAGTCAAGAAGCGTTCCAAAATAAACGCGACTTTTGCCATAAAAATCCACTCTTGTGACTGATTTTTTTGACTAGAAATCGCATTTCAACCATCGATCACTCACCGTATTCGCCTGATATGGCTCCCTATGACTTCTACCTATTCGGAAAATTGCATTTGGCCATGAAAGGAAAACGCTTTGTGTCCGTAGAGGGCATCCAAAAGGCTTGTACCAACATCCTGAAGGACACTCCGGTCAATGACCTGAAACACTCTTTCGAAAAGCTTTTGGATCGCGCAAAATAGTGCATCGAGGCCGGAGGAGACTATTTTGAATAAATAAACTCGAATTCATCAGAACAAAGCTCCTGTCGTTTCTTTTTTAGCTCAGTCTCGTTTATTTTGGAACGCATCTGGTATCATTTTTCTGAGCTCAATTCATGGAATATACTCGTATGTGCAAGCCAAGTTTTGATATCCAGAAGACGTTGTTGGATTTCCTAATTATTTAACAATACACTTTAGGTAGCAGGACTCCCCTGTTACTTTTACTTGTGCTTGAAAATTGTTTACCTTTCAAAATGGGGGCCAATAAAATGATTACTCGTATTTGCTTTTAAAAATACGGGTACCTAGGAGAAATTTGCCTTTCCGGCTGGTGGTGCCAACGGCATTTTTTTTCCATCCCAAAGTCTCCTTCATAGTGCTTTATACCTATTTAAAGGTTATTGAGCCTACTAAGCTATTATAGAATTCAAATATACTCGTACAAAAGAATAGTTAAAAATGATATGCACTTGTTCTCTAAGAGAATTTTGAAACTACTGTATCGAAGACATACCAAACCAAAACATTCCAATAAATGGATTAAAATTTTAAGGATGATAATACAACTGTTGAGATATTGCTAGGGAAAATTTGAAAGGGGAAGCTTCAGAACTAAGGAACAATCTGATGATTGAGGATTATTATCTTTAAAACGATTGCCTGCTTACTTCATATAATTCTTTAAAGATTATTTTCTATTTGATACAAACTACAAGGAAAATTGAGCCGGAGGAAATTCATTTCAATAAAGCTTGCTTTCTAGAGATTTCTGCAGGTGGTTAAGTAATTAGGCAAATTGATTTCAGTAGCTAAATTACTGCGATTTGATTTTAAAGACTCTTAAGTTTTTTTTTGATGAAGGGCAACGTTATCTACGTTGGTGTTTTTTCCTGCTTAGCGAAAATTCGCTTTCTGCATGTGTCACGCATTGAATGTTGTATACTGATGTCCTGACGAGTCACTTGGCGAATGCAAATTAATTACTGAACATTAAGTTTTCACACTGCTAAAACAATTGAAACAAAAACAATACTGAAGGTTTTTAGGGGGTTTTCACTGCTACTATGAAAGAAGAGAAATGATTTTGGCTATCGGACAATCTAATGAAAAAAATGCCGGACTGTCTGCGAATGTTTATTGGATTACAAAATGTTTCGCAAGTAGACGTGATGGCTTACATGTACATGTCAACATTTTAATTAAAAAAGGGTTTCTTTCTATGCACAGAATGTTTTTACGTATAAAAGGGTGTGAATAAATGAGTTCATTCCTCCCACAAAATATTTCCAGGAAATTTCAAGGTAAATTCTTTAACGTTCCGAAAAAAATTGTTCAAATCATGTTAATTTCATTTGCGATTACTTGCCAGATATTTTATAGGTACTTTTGGGTGATGAGAAAATTGAATATTTTAGGTTTAAAAGATTCATTATAATATTGTATACCTTTTAACTAATGAAATCAAAGTAGAAAATGAATCCTTCTGTATTAAAATATATATACAAATTTATTTTAAAAATGACTTTACCTCTAACAAAAACATAGATATTAGCTAATGGTACAATAGTTTAGAATGGACCTATTCTTCGAGACATGGAGTTTCTGAGAAGTGTTTCTTAGAAATTTAGTCTTGGCTCAAGGAGAAGCATATCATCAAATTTTTAAGCATGTAGAATGAGATGGTTTTCAAACAAATTCAAAAAATTTTCTAAAGAGGATATAAAGGTGCTAATACCGTTAAGTTTTTTTCACTTAGGGGTGTAGGTAAATGCAAGAAGTTCCCATGCATAGATATGTTATACTTGCCACGTTTTTTTCTATTCTGAAGACTACTGCGAGAGTGTTTTTTGTGGTTGGGAGGTGAAGACAGAAAACGTCCGGGGGGCACCCATAATGCCTCTGGACTAGCCACTAAATACCTCCGTTATCAACCTGAGAACTTAGCCTGGAACCGTTCGAACTCGTAGGCTAGGGCTTGATCACTGCGAGAGTGGCCGATACTTCTATGATTAACCTGTTAACTGTTTTAGAGAAGTTATCTCGTCATTTAGAGATGGTGAAATTTTGCGAAATGATGATATATCTCGTCTTGTGAAAAAGAAAATCCCACCTGTATACTTATTTTTCAATTTTATGTAAAAATTAAGTAAATTCATAGAATTCAATATGTTTACCGTATTTTGAAGCTGCCTGATAGGAAACGTGCAGTTGCAAACCAGTGAATTGTGGCTTTGGCATTAAGTTGCTCTTGACAGACTTCTCTTACTGACATTTATTTTTTATGCATTTACTTAGGGTTTTCAGTTTTGCATAGACCTTTGAGCTAAGCAGACGTTCGATTTACATGGTGACTACGTAGTGTTTATTGTTCCGAGTTTCTCTTTTCGAATCCTAACAGAGACTTTTTCTTTATTTGATACGTTTTACTGGTGTTAATCAAAATTTCATATTGAATTCGTGTGCATCGAAAATCTCCTACCCTTCTCAAAACAAGAAAAAACGCCGGGAATCTTTCCGGCTAGTAATATTTTCCTTGACAAGTTTAAAATAGCGTGAATTCTCGCATCCAGTTCATCGAACTCCAATAGATTCGTGCCATTGGTCAAACTTCCGGATAACAATAAAAGCGAGCAACAACTCAACGCTGAAATAAAAACTCAGGTGAGAGTCCCTCCAATAATATTTACGGATTTACCTCGTGTCACGATAGACGCCATTCTCAAAGAATTGAATATTACGAATTTTTCAATTAAAATAATGTCAATTGGTATGAGATTTTTCCTTGCCAATCTGGAAGGCTCGAGACCATGGAAAGACATTTAAATGCTAAGAAAGTGAATTATTTTACATTCCAATGTTGATGATTTACGACCGCTAAAAGTTGTTTTAACAGGGTTGCATAAAATTTACCCAGAAGAGCCAAAACAGAACATAATATTAATGCTATTGATGTTAAATTATTCAATCCCAAATTATAATATCGCGAAACCACTTACTTTCACTTATACCTTCAACGGGGTACAAAAATGAGCGAGTTAAACAAAATCAAGACGATCATCCATACTATTGTGCAATGGAGCTTCTGCACAAAAAGTCGAAAAGGCCCTACACAAATTGTTTGTGCTTTGGACATCATCTTCCCACAAGATGCCCTAAATGTAGTGGTGAGCATGAATATTTATCCCTTTTTCATATGTATAGATATGATCGCGTTCATATAGCTGGCAGAGGCATAGCCATAGTCATTAATAGAAAAATTAAACATTCTATATTGCCAAAAAATTCAATATTGGTTATTGAAAATATTGGCGTAAACTTAATATAAAATTATCCAGTGTTTACTTTCCTGGAACAAAATTAAACAAGGAAAAAGTCGAACTTTTCAGAAGATATTTGAAATGATTTAGCAAGGCTAACCAAAGGTATCTACTTCACGGAGACCTGAACGCAAAACGTTGGCACTGGAATTGCTCACGAAGCAACATAATGGGGCACATGTTATTCAATCCCACCAAAGAGACAAATATCGAGCTCCATTGCTCTAAAGAACCCACGTTCTACTCTCCCTATGGAACTGGTTCCACTCTAGATGTGATCTAAGTTGAGTGCCCTGCAAGACCTCTTATCTCCTCATTTGTCTGTAATATTTTCCTTAGAAACGACGAGAGTTAATTATAATATTTCAAAAACATACTACTGTTACAGTACAAAAAACAATATGTTCAGAATTCCACGCATTTATTAATAATAGAGTGAGCTTAACATCAAGCACCATAAAATCGCTCAATACTACCTCAGTACGTGAAGAGCAAATTGAAGAATTCGCAAACAGAATTTGACAAAGAAACTGACAATCTCATAAGAAAAATGAAACACCTCGCGGCGTGAATAGCAAAAAACCCGCATGAAGTCTCTTGAAATTGGCGTTAATAGCCTCACTCTAGCAATTAGGAACAGAATGAAGGAGCTTCAGAATCTCCGATGGAACAACATGCTAACAAATCTGGATTACAACTTACGGAAAGTCTTGTTTTTATATAGAATTTCCAAATGAAATTATCATACGTCACCATATGCGATAATAAATAACAAGTAAGAGCATATTTGCTCCAATCAAGGATAGGCAAATATACTTGGAGATAAATTTAAGAAGTCCCATAATATTTCCTATAAGTTCTGCAGCAATCTAGCAGAAATAATGGTGGCTAGTGCTTTGGAACAACCCTTTAACCAAATATCTTTACCTCCTGGTGCATTAATAAAAACAGATAGTTAGAAGGTTTACTGAAAAATGATAAAAACGGCAAAGTTCCAGGTATCGATGGCCTACCTAATTTAACTCTTAAAAATTTACACAAAAAGGGCATAATCTTCATATGCCTCCTATTCAACGCTTGTATTAGGTTCTTTTCTTTCCATCCATATGGTAATAAGCGCTGATTATAGCTATCCTGATTACTGGCGAAAAGTACAGGTCCATTAGCCTAATACCAGGCTTAGGTAAGCTCTTTGAAAGAGTAATCCTAAGAAGCTTGAACGATTAGATGGTTAGCAATAATATCTTACCTGATTTCCGATTCGGCCTCAAAAATAGATAGACAGAGCATCAGCTTTTCCGTATTACAAAGAACGTCAGTGCAGCGATGTACAATAAATTGCCTGTAAGTTTGATGATGCTGGACATAGAAAAAGCCTTCGATACAGTCTGGCTTGATGCTCTTGTCTATAAACTTCAAAAATATAACACACCCACATACTTGTTGAACGTTATACAAGCATTTTTAACTTAAAGAAAGTTCCAGGTCAAAGTAGGGGAAAACACTTCCCCAGTAAAAAGTATTACTGCCGGTGTTCCACAAGGCTCCTGCCTAAGCGCATCACTATATAACATCTATAGGTCTGACTTCCCTTCCTTATTAAACTGCCAAGTTACAGCTTTCGCAGAAGATATTTGCATATACAGCATATGCGCATACCCGAATTCCATTATTGCTAGCCTTGAAACGGTGTAAGAACTTATATATCAATATTATCATAGATGCAAAATTAATGTTGCTTTACTTTTGGAATCCAGATCTATATAAATTTGATAAATGTACCAAGCCCATTGTAGCCGCTTGTTGGACACCTCCAGCCTAATTTGTCGTCATCAACTCGAGATTGCAGCATATCTTGCGCGTTTGTAACCTATTTACAATCGTGGTGCAAAGATACGAGGCGAAGCCAAGTAAATCGGGCACCTCCGTCTTGCAGCGAACGCTCGCCAAGGGAATAGGGATGAGTACACTTGCATGCTTTTATATTTTTTAGGTTTTATTTATTATATATCTTATAAAAGAAACTATTTTAGTTCGAAAATTAATTTTAATAGCATTGCAAAATCAAAGACTGCCAGACTAGAACATGTAACCCTCAGTACTCCTCTTTTCTGTACCTGTGCCAAGCTGTACAGCCCTTTGCTGAAAGTATCACTCAATATTCGACAGGCGTACTCTTGGAGGTTAGCTTTCTTTGGGGAGCGCCACCCCCATGGACTCGAGGATATAGAGGTCGCCGTGAGGTAATATCAGGTAATAACTCTGACTAAATCTGGACTCGGCTTGGACAAAAAACTGGAATTGATACTTTGGGCTGGCGGAAATGATGGTTTGGACCTAGTTGCTTTGCATGGTAGCGCCAACGTGACACTTGTGTCTCAACTATCATATCGTCTCCGTCTCGGTAAAACTTTGTCAGGCCTCGTACCATCAGGTTTGTGGTGTAGGTTCGGTTGAGACGGAGTCCCGACAAGTGCTGGTCTGGATCTGAGCACTTGCCCCCATAAGGACTAATGCCAAGCCTCACATGGCCTTGCTATTCTGCAAAGCTTACCATTGGACCAAAAAGGTGACTGCACACAAACGGAGCAAGCGGCTCTGAGGGGGACTCAATCAAACTGGAGCAACTATTGGAAACAATAAAAAAGACAAACAAACTTCAAAAGAAAGCTGGCACATATAACTACAATGACGCAATCAGTGGAAGTAGTCACGATTTTTACAGCTCATTGGAAGCGATACTAACGATGACAAAAACGACGATAACTACAATGATAATGAAGACCGACAAAGATGGAGGTTCATAGACAGGATTGTGCAGACGAAGACTCCTGCGGCGTTCAGGCGCAGCAATGAATGATGAAAATGCCAGAACGTTCTAAAAATAACAGAAAACTCTGCAAGCCGCGCCAGATTTGAGCGGTAGGGGGGACTGTAAAAAACATCGCAAATTCTATGGTTGCTACTCCTAACGCTACCAAATCAACCGAAGCAAAGATCGCAAATTCCGAAATAATAACGAACCGTCCCGAATCCCACCAAGTGCTCCCGGCAGGAGGAGAAAGGAGTGAGCAGACAAAACAAGAACCGTTGTGTGATTTCATTGCAACTATTGAACATTTTGGCGGAAGTGTTGTACTCAGAAATGGGAACCCACAACTTCTCCCAAGAGGTTGTTGCAAAGTATAATTACCGCCAAGTGACAGCAAGAAGAAAGGCTAATCCCAAAAGCAAGAGATGTTCTAATGAGAACACAATCAGCAGAATGGGCTCCTTGAAGGAGAGGTACTCCCAAACTGCATAGGGCATCACTGGAGGACCTGGTTAACAGCCAAAGAGGACCAGAGAGCCAAAAAAAGCAGGATGCTAAAGGAGCACTGAAGCCTACGCCTAAAGGGCATGCGCAGAAAGCTCCACCATCAAACAATAAAAGAATGGCGTCTAACCCAATCGAAAGCGATCAGGGTAGAAGAAGGAAAAAGCAGGCACTTGATGGGCGTGGGATACCAGACCAGGGATACCAGACAGTGCTGAAAAAAGTAGCCAAGAAACTCCTTCAAAGAATGCCAGAAAATAAAGTTCCACAGACGCTCAATGAAAAATATGTATGACTTGATGAGATACAGGCGAAAAAGAAGCCACGACGAAGACCCCGGCAACAGGCACTTCTTATAAAACCCCAAGATGGCCGATCCTATGTAGAAGTGCTAAAGAATATCAAGGAATGTAAGGCCCAAAGACAACAACACTGCTATTAAAGTAGTACGGAAAATGCAGTCGGGACACAAACCGGTCAAATTTAGAGCAAAGGTCAACAGAAGCATTCTGCGATGCAGTAAAGAAATTCCTCGGCAAAAGCGCAACTCTAGCCTCACACGAGCTGATGGCAACGATCGAAATAAGAGACATTTACTGCACCTTTGACCTGGCGGATGTAGAAGAGGCCACCAAAAGGAAGTTCTAGAGTGTAGGCAGGATCAAAGCGAGACTGACACCAGAAAATTATGGAGGACTTTGCATCGCCATCATTGACTTGACCAAAAAGGATTCCGAAAAATTTTTGAATCAGGACAAAATATAAACGGGTGGGTTGTATCCAGGATAAGGTGAAGAGCAGCACCTCTGCTATATTTCAAATACCTTGGCTTTGTTCACACCCCACAAGTATTCAAAGGACCCAATAGGAGCTCCTTATGTTATAAATGCGGTAAAATGGTACATAAAAGAAAAGAATATACAAAGGATGTACACTGGATCCTTTGCAAGGATGCTGATTCAAGGTCAGAACTTGGGCAGGTCTTAGAATCAGGGATATGTCAGGTTTTCTAGGAGGTCCTAGCCAACGCAAAATCAGAATTTCGACGAGCCGCATCCTGCAGCTCAACCTACAATGCGGCTTAACCACCCAAAACTTGCTTGAGTAGTTTAGGATGGACATGGAAGCCGACTTTTTGATGCTGAGTGAGCAAGACCATGATAAAAATTCGGCATAATGGTAACCTGTTAACTGGCATTGCAGCCATCTGGGCTCATAACACTGATTTTCAGGTGGAGAGCTGTGAACGGGGGGACGGTTTCATGTCGGTTCAGTGTTCAGGACCACCTTCCTTAATGTGTAACTAACGCCAAACGAACATATGTCATCTTTCCCAGCCAAGCTTAATGCTTTGGAGGGCGCTGTATCGAACACTGAATGCAAGGTCCTTTTAGGGGAGACTTCAACGCTAAAACAATCGAACGCAGCATGCCCCAAAGAGATGCGCGGGGAAAACGAATCCTATAAATGGTGGACAGGACGGCACTCGTCGTATTAAGAAATACTGGCAATATGCCAGCTTTCTATCGTATTGGCTGTAAAGGAACCATACTGGTCGTGGCATTCGCCTTGGAGCCCTTAGCGTAGAGGATACACAATCGGAGAGTAATACAGGGCCAGTTAGCCAGTGATCATCAATGCATTCTGCTTGAGATTAGTGATGTTGTCTCCTGAAGTCCATGCATTTGACTTTCTACAGTTGGATGGAACATCGGAAGGATTGACGTCGAGGGGTTCGTTGAGATGTTCACGGCAGGTGCTCTCCTGCATGGTGACAGGGGACAGAAGAACTGGCAGCTCAAGACGTGATGAAATCAAGTGTGAGCATCATCGCGACTGCTCGCAATGCTTCTGTGTCCCGCCAAAATGCCCGGTATGGCAAGCCCCTAGTGTACCGGTGGTTGACTGAAATCACTGAAAAGCGAAGGGAGTGTCACAAGCTTCGACGTGAGGCTCAATGCACATGGAACCGTGACAAGGCATGCAACCGCGTAGCAGCATAGATGTCGGCCAAAAAATGCCTTTAGAAATCAATTAACACCAGCAAGGCTCACTGCTGGCAAAATCTAGTGGACAATGTGAACAAGTATTCCTTGGAAACTTGGCTACAAGTTAATTATGTGGATGCTTGGTGCCCTACAAATGCTTTGTATACATGATACGAGAAGGATGGACGAGATATTGCGGGCATGCTTTCCCGCTCATCCCGTCCATGTTAGAGTTATTCTCGGTGAAACAGCTATCGTGTGTATATTTGCATACAGCCGGAACTGGAAGAGGCAGCATTTTCATTGAAAGCGAGGAAGGCTCCAGGTCCAGATGGCGTTCCAGGTGAGGTATCGCAGCTTGTCTATTACCTGATTTGCTGCTCAGTACATTCAACGCTTGCCTACCGGGTGGGGTTTTCTGGTACGATGGAAGGTGATGGGGTCGTGCTGATCAGCAAGGGGAAGGAAAATCCCAAATCGTCGTCTGCATACCACCCGTTATACATGCTACACACTGCTGGAAAAGAGTTCATCATAGGAAGGCTCACTGATGCGATTCATGCTGCTGTGGACCTATCTCCTTAGCAGTACGGCTTTAGAGCAGGACGTTCCACCATTGATTCGATTACAGAGGTAGTGAGCGCGGTCCAAAAGGCAGAGATATATAGCCGCACCAAGTAATGGATCGTTTTGTTTGTGACACTCAACGTTAGAAACGCCTTCAACTCCGCTAGATGGATGGGTATTCTGCATACGCTGGACCATCTAAAGGATCAAAGCCTGCTTTGCAGCATGACACAGGGCTAACGAAGGACGGAAGTTACATTGGGTGTTACCCAGATGTCTATCGTTGGTTCAGACCTATGGAACGTATCTTAGGACGGACTACTGCAAATGGAGATGCCAGAAAGTCACGCTTGACCAGCTATGCCATGTGGAACGTATCTTAGAATGGGCTACTGAGACTGGAGATGCCAGATAAGTCGCGCTTGATCGGCTATGCGGATGAGTTGGGCTATGGTCGCTGGATGCACCGTTGAATAAGTGCAACTGAAGCTAGTAATGCTAATGCACTGAGTGAGAGACTGCTCATGGGCTTAGTTTCGCCCTTGAAAAAACCAAAATGGTCATCTTGACAAAAATGAGAATCCCTGGAGTAAACACAGTAGTAGGGAACCATCAATCGAATCGAAGCCACCAGTGAAGTACCTGGGGCTACTGATCGACCCAAAGATGAGTTCCTCTGAGTGAATCAGGGCAACGGCTGAGAAGGCTACTTCCAAAGTATCTGAATCAACTTATGGCCAATATAGAGGGTACAACCCATCAACAAGGTGCCTATTGATGATTGTCGTAGGGTCAGTACTACTGTATAGAGCAGAAATACGGGGCAACTTTCTCAGTAAGGAGGTAAACTGAAAATGCTTGGCAAATGTACAGAGAATAGGTGCACAGAGGATTGCATCTTCGTATCCGACAGTCTCCGATTCAATGATGTTGCCATCCTTGCTAGAGAGTGCCACGCTATTTACTTGCATCGAAACGAGGACACGAGGGGAATGGTTGTCCGCGAGGAATGACAGCACTCACTCAATGATTGGCAGAAATCTTGGGTGAGTTGTATGAGGGGAAGGTGGACCGCGCACCTCATCCCGGATGTGAGATCGTGGCTAAATCGAAAACATGGTGAGACTGAATTCTATCTGACCCAACTTTTGAGTGGGTGTGTGTGTTTACACTCTTACCTGGCTACATAAGACTGGTAAGTCATTGTCCCCCGATTGTCGTTTTCACCCAGGAGAGGAAGACAATGCCTGCTGCACATTTTTTTCGTGCACAAAATGGGGCATATTGTGACGGGACTTCTACAGGAAAACGGAAGAGCTCGCCCCGGATAGTATACTTGCACTGGTGCCTGGATCGGGTGACAAATGGAACAAAGTGGCACGTTATGTTCAGGCAGTCGTAAAAGACAAAGGGGAACAGTCGGGGCTGGGGATCACTTATCTGGCAATTCATCTCCCCTCCTGCTAAAAGGAGGATCCCCCAGCTTGAAGGTACCTCTACCACAACCACAAAAAAAAAAAAATTGGCAACTAATCATAAGTTCTCTTCTTTATGGACTGGGTCTCCCTACGTTGGCCATAAGTCAACTCAGAGGCAATATGCCTGAAGCAGCTTTATCAGTCGGCATCTCGATTAGCTCACAGAAACTCACCTTTGAGTCGATCAACGACCCCAGGTAATTTATAGATGATTTAAATTCTAGTACTTCAACAATACTGATCGACCTTTCTTTGGGAATTCCCCTCTTTATGATGATAACCATTTCGGTTTCCTCCATTGCTGGACTGAGTCCTCGAGCAGTCATCCCATCTTTCAACCGTCTCACTAGTATACCCGTACCTAGTTTATGTTGCGCATAGCCGATCAGACCTGACTCATTCAGTAGCTCGACTCTCACTAACCCTGGACAACACCCACTATAACTTCCATCCCTTGCTGGACTTGTATCATATTTAAAGCCGGCATGGCCCTTCAGGTCGTCCCTCATAAGCCGGAAAACATATTCTGGAACTGGAAAAGGGGTCTCCAAAATATCTAGAATGTCAACCTATCTAGCGGATTTGAAGACATTCCCGACATTAGGTGACACCAGCAGAACCACCCATTGCTTGTAATATCTGTGTACCTCTCCTCCAATTGCATCAATGCTGGAGCGTCCTGCTCTACAGCCATACTGCCGAGGAGATAGGTTCACAGCAGCAAGAATCTAGTCATTACCTCTTTTCTTGATAAGATTGTTTAGCACGCTGCCAGTTGTGTCTAGCATGCATAACGGGTGTTACGCATACTGCAACGTACGATTTCTCTTCCCGTTGCTGGTCAGTTCGAGCCTTGCTACCTTGCAAAGTGCTGAGAAAACCCTTTCCAGAGGTAAGAGTGGGCAACCGACGGCTGTTTCGCCGTATATAGCCTCAAGCAAAAGTGCCCGCTCTGTCTCATTAATCTTATTTGCTTCATATATACTAGCTTGCGTATGGTACCAAGCTTTCACATAACTAGCTTGTAGCGGAGGCCGCATGGGCCCCTGTTCATATTGTCAACCAAATCTTGCCAATGGTGAATGATACTGCTGTTAATCATTTTGCGAAGGCATTTCCTGGCCGACTTCTACACTGCTACGCGGTTGCATGTCTTATCATAGTTACAAGCCCACTGAACTTTACGTCGAAATTTGTGACACTTCCTTTGCCTTTCAGCGATTTTAGTTGACCACCAGTACACTGGATGCAAGCAAACGTGATGGTGAATATAGTTGAACTCACCACATCTTGATCTGCCAGTTCTTCTACCCCCTGAGAATCATCCTGTAGCGGAGCACCTACCTTGAGTACCTCAACGAGCCTCTTACCGTCCATCCTCTCAATGTACCTCTCAATCGTGGAAGGTCGAGAGCATGGGCATTGGGAGAAAGCATCACGGATCTCAAATGTAATCTACTGAGATCACTGGCTGAGTAGTCCTCTAATACTCTCCGATTGTGTACCAAGACGAATATCACATCGGTTATGCCTCCTGCACAGCTCACATAGTCGAAAGTCGGCGTTTTTGTTCAGCTCGACGAGTTCGGTCCTGGCCGCTTTCTTCAGAGCTCGTTTTTCCCGCGGATCAGTTTGAGACATGCCCCATTTGATCGCTTTAGCATTGAAGTCTCCCCCAACGAGTACGTGGTCATCTGCGTTCGAAACAGCACCCTCCAAAGCGTTAAACTTAGCTTGGAAAGATGATATTCATTCGTGCGGCGTCAGGTAGACACTTAAAAAATGTACTCTATGAACACTGAACCCACACGAAACTTTCCCTCCGGCCGCTGCCTTCACTAAGAAATCAACACTGTTCCGAGCCCAGATGGTGGCAGTACCAGCTTTGACGGGGTACCATGATGATGAACTTTTGTTGTGGTGTTCCTTACTCAGCATCAAAATGTCCGTCGCAAACTGCTCACTCTTGTTTATGGAGGTGAACGTTTTAATATATTAAAAATCCTGAGAGCAGTTCTTAGGTAAAGAATTTATAAAAGATTTAAGTAGCAGTCAAGGTTTGCAGAAATCTCCTGAAACAAGGCTGATTCTAGCCTCAAAAGTGAAAATTGTTTCTAATTCATGGAAAATCACGTATATAATTTACAAAATCAGAACCTATGGTAGCTAGGTGGGCAGACACGGTCAAAACGTGGCACTGATCATATCACCTTCTGTCAAGCATGGTTCCAAATCGAAGTTCTGATGTAAGCTAACATTATCGCTAAAAACCATTAATTAAAATAGGTACGAGTATTAGGGAAAATAAGAAATCCGACTACAAAACGCCCGAAAATCAATGAAACTAAAATTTTTGGAATCGATTCCAAATCAGTTTCCCCATTTAGGAAATGTAGGTGGCAACCCCTTCTTCACTAGAATAAGCTAAATTAAAACGGGCAAAACTTATTTAGCACAGATTCCTATTTAGGGCATTATGAAATTTTTTTATTTGTTTATCGTGAATATTTTTCAAGACTAAACTGCTAAAAAGTTTACAGACTATCAATGTATTTGACTCGTAGATCCATGCATACATTGATTATGTTAAGTGTAAGAACGAATTGGCGCTTACATTCATATGTTCCTAATATACAATCTCAGCATTGGAACCACCATACATTATTCAAAGTCTGTAATCCATCCGAAATTTTATGGTTTCCGCTTTTTATCTATTACAGATAACCAACCACCTGTCCGCACCACCTGAACAATCCATTTCTATGCGGAACATGTCGCGACAAGTTTGCTCTCTCGTCTTTCGTAAATTCGATTAGACCATTCTTTCTTCTGCTGTGATATGCTTCGTCACGAACTAAGAAAAGAAATCCATATACTTATGTATGTACATATGTATGTAAAAGGTCTCGTGTTCGGCGCAAGTGTTCCACACTACAACCTTCGTATGATGGCCAGGGGCTGTAATTTTCTTACGAATAATTTCCAAGAAATTCTAAACTTAACATGTGCCTACTTGCACACTGATGTTGGTCGAAGTAAAATTGTGAGATGTGGAGGGTGCAGAACGATCTACCCTTGAAAGTCAGACAAGGAAATTGTATTTCAGGGATTCCTGAGAAAAAAAAAACTTTTGCATGGCTAAAAAAGTTGAACTCAAAGGCTTCAAAAGGCCTGCACTGATAAAGAAACGATGATCTGGGATGTAGAAGGATCGGACTACCTGCAATCGCAGCTATGTACTATAAGGATATGTGAACTAAAAGGGGAAGATATGAAACCTCTTGAACGATTTAGTTGTACGGGCTCCCAACATGAATAAACTTAGGGTTGTTTACTTTTGCAGCATCAACAGATTACCTCGGTTCCAAAGACCCATGAAACGCAGGTGCATGTATGAAATGAAAAAAAAGACATTGTATAAATCGGTGCCAAATGCAGGTGTTCCTGCATCGTATTCATGCCATAGGGATACTGAAGGACACAAGGTATAGCATTCATACTTCGAAAAATCGAAATTGCTAACCGTGCACCAGGATATCATTTTATTTATTTTTTTATTGGTTTGGACATATGGTTCCAATTCCATTTATAAAACTGAAAAGGACCCAAATTTGAAACAAATCATAGTATAATGAGGTAAACAAGTTGAGTAGGCAAAGAGTGCTCCTTTCAGAAGGCCTTTGTAACCGACATGGGACTCAAAAGAATTTCTCCGATTACATTTATATACATAAGTATGTATTAATTATATGAAAATTGAAAGTCAAACAACAAAGGTAAATCAATAGATTTTTCGTTTCTAAAAAACGGCCATATTTTAGGGTTTTCAAATAAATGTTTTACTTTTAAAAATTTTTTACCTTTTAAAATCGGTACCTACCTGTCTGTCGGTGCGTCACAGCAGCTTTTCTCAGGAACTACACTAGCTAGAAGCATCAAATTTTGGGAACAGCTCAGAAGTTTCTGGTTAATGAAAGTTTCATACGTAAACAGAAAAATTTCAAAGGTTTTTAAGGGGGGTCTCCCCATTGTTATGGGGCTCTTTGAATAAACGCACACAACACGTCTTTTGTTTCACTTTTCTTTTTATTTAACAGTTTCACAAACTTTACAATCTATTACACCTTTATTTTATTCAATAATTCTGAACTTTACACTACTTTACAACTTTTCACAATAATAGAATCTTTTCGCAACAACTGAATTTGATCTTAGCACAACAATAATCAATGTGAGTCACAATTTGCAAGTTTCTTTTATACTTTAATTTTGTTTATATTGGCTATGGATACGCAAGTTCCTTTTCCCTATGAAGATCCTTTTGTTTATCTAGATCGAATTTCATCTTAAGTATTTTAATTCGCCGCGCGAATTTGTTGGTTTAAAATTTGTCATGAATTTCAGTTATTGTTTACTTTTGGAAATTTAAAGTGTTTCAAATTTGCCATGCGAACTTCATTTGATGATTTACTATTTGAACTATTGTTTACGTTTGAAAATTGGAGGTTTGGGATTGCTTTTATTGATATCGCAATTCGGAGTATTATGTTTGTTTGCTTTGCATTTAATATCATTTGATTTAGATTTGATGTTTCCTGTAGTTGGCATTGTTTGTATTTCTGGAAGTCATTAATGGGAACGTTAATTGATATCGAATTACTGAGAATTTAAGTAGATAGATTTCTTGGAAACAATTAGGGTTTTATAGTTTTTATTAATGATTGACTTTTGCTGATTTATCATGAATTCAAATAATTAAGTGATTATTGATGATTCATTAAGTTTCGCGGTATTGTTTATACTTGGTAGGTGAATGTAGGGTATTAAGGGTTACAGGAATCATGCGATAGGTGAGTTGGGGGACAGGTGGTCCATAATAACACCCCCCTTGGAAAAGACGAATTTATCTTTTTTAGTTTAAAATTCGTCGTGATTCAGTTTTCCTACGGATGATCTGAGTCTGGATTTTGATTTGGAAAGTCGTAATGGAACAGTTTCTTGAGGTAAAACAGATGGTACATCATCAGAAATAGAGGTAAGTTCCATTTGAACTTGATGTCTTGGTGAAGAAACAGGTAAGTTGAATTGATTAATTGTAATAGCTCGGCAACAACACCCGCGTTCTATTCTCATGAAACCTAGAAGTATGGGCCGTATGCATTTGTAGCATTTATAAAGGATATATCCGAGGACAAGAATTGATATTATCACTATAATGGTTCTATAAGCGGTTCCGTATTTATAAAAATGAGGTTGGGAATGCAATTGATTGACTTGTTCATTAAGATCATCGAGTTTATGTGATGCGATATTGAGATCATCCAGTTTAATATTTGATAGATGGATTTGATCAAGGTAGTAATTTAAGTTTGTCTTATTAATTTTAGCTTCCTCACAACAGTCATCCTCCACTATATTCAGGCTTGGAATTATATTTTCGTAATATGAAATGTGTTCATTGTTGGTAAGTAATTGGGTTTGTGATGAAAATGCTTTACAATTCTTTGCTAGAGTTAAGATACCAGTTTTAGCAATTTCTACATCTTTTATCGAATTGTTGCACTGTACAGTGAGCATATGTGGCTCGCTTACCACAAATATCCAGTTGTTATTTACTAGATTTTGCCAGATTTCGATTTTCCCTGTTAGGAACTTTGTTACACAGTCAGTTGGTATTCTTTTATTAATTTTAGTAAGGAAAGAGATTTCGCAAATGGGTTTATTCAAGGTATAATAAGTTATGTAATTTCCACATATGTATTCGTTATACTCCAATTGTTTACAATTATCAATGTTTTGAAATTGGGCATACTGCAATTTATTTGAGGATAACGCTAGATATTTAAAGCTAGGATCTATGTAAGCATATGACTTTTGCTCAGCATGAGGTATTGGTAAAGGTATTAGATGGTATAAGTTAAAGTCCGCGTCATCGACCAATGGGAAGGATATAACGAAAATCATTTGTTGGTTTTTAAATGAATACTGTATCCTGATAATATCTAAAATTTGGTTAATATTTTTCAAATCAGGCTTAATAGCATATTCGAGACCATTTTTAAGATATTGCTTGAAATTGTTGAATTCTTCGATTAATTTTCTAGGGCTAATAAAGCTGGGATGTAAAATATTTTTCCTTGCTGCCATTAAAATGTCAATGATTTCTTCGAATTTAAGATCGATTTCATTTAATAAGAAAGTTAGGATACTCAAATGTTCGACTATTTCTTGATTCAAATCTGTTTTTGAATTTACATTAATTTGGTCTTTTAGAAATGCGTTAAATTTTTCAATGTTTTTGTTTAATTCTTTTTCTGAAATTTTTAGTTGCGATATAGTGCTGTTGAAATTTTTTATAGTAGTTTTAACAACATTAATTTGATCCTTGATTAACAGTTGCAACTCGGATTCGTCATATTCAACTTTATTTATAATACTATCATAGTATTCAGTATCATTCGAATCCATCGTGTAGTAATTGAGAAGGGAGTACTCATCCCGAAAATAATGCGTGAACGTGCGAAAGCTGAAAAATGTGTTGCTGAAGTAAAAGCGTTCGAGTCCTGCTGCAAAGAAAGCAGCATACTTATGGTGATCACATGGCGAAAGGAAAATTCAGCCCTGAAATCATGTTTGGAGAAGTGGTATCGGAACGAACAGTTTCAAAATGAATGCTAAGATATGTATATACCTGGAGGAACGCGCGGAATTTCGACGTACCGGACTAACCAAAAAGAAAAGACAGGCACTTGCAGGAGAAAATAAGTAGCCCGCCTAAGCTTGAAGAGCGTCCCGAAAAGGAGTAAATTCTTATAAAAAAAAAAAAAAAACGCGACAGTTCACTTAGAAGTCACAAAAAAAAAAATAACTTCTCTTAATCATATTCAAATAACAACATAATTATTCTTGCCATAAAAATATTTTAAAATAGAATATTGCCACCCAACGACTTTGTACGTATAAATAACATAAAAAGCTTTTCGCGACAGATATGCTTGATGAAAAAACAACTGCATACAATTTTTTTGTTTAATCTAACATAGAAGCAACGACTTTGCAGTGAAATTGAAATAAATTGAGCATATTCTGACCATCAACGAAAAATCAATCATTCCCATATATTTTAAAGGATAACTGTAATCAAAAATAGCGCTTAATTGTTGCCGTCAAATCTTACCGTAACTGGTTTTAACAAATATACTTTTCCAACTATTCCTTTAGTATGGCTGATAGTTGATTCTGTTGTTACAATTAAATGAAAATCACATAAGCGAACCCTAACAAGTAGTAGCATCGTTAACTTGTTGGTTAATTTAGTTGTTGAATGCTGGAGTAACAAAGTGCGATTGCGAGAATAAATATTTTATTTATTGAAAATAGATTAAAGAGCAGCAACTACCAGCATCAGATAAAACTTGAAACACTTACACAGCGTCCGGGACAACGAATGCATATTGCAAGGGAGAACGGCAGAAACGAGTTCGAATAGTTCCTCAAATACCCGCGCATATGACTTCTCTATGGAGTGATAACGCTTGATCTCATGTTGACCGAGTTATTCTTCATTTCTCGGAAATCCACTTGTTCTGCCGGGGGGAGTCTGCTCGAAACCGCGAGACAGCGCGGACGCCGCGTAGAGAAAAGGGGGTCGAAAAGAAACCTCCGTGGGTAGAAGACGGGTCGTGCTGTGTGTCCGCTAATGTGAAGTGTTGCGCGAGAAATTTCTTTTTCTCTGGGCCAGTCGTATATTTCAGCCAGATTCCCGGTTTGTTTGCGTTTCGCGCGGTTTTTAATTTGAATACCGGAGGTGGATTGTGATGTGTGGTGACGTTTGGAAAAAGGAAAATAAACAGTAAAGAGAGACGGTGGGAATGATACGGGAGATCACGAAGAAAAGTGAAAAGGGAATCGTCGATTGGCAACTAGCGGTAACGGGAGTGGCATTTGCTGGTGTTGTTTGTGCTGTTGCCGGGAGATTGTCGCGAGTAGAGGAGCCTGCTTGGAAATGGGCAACGAGCGCGGATGCGTGGGATGGAAGTGCGGGGGAAGATTGCAGGCTGTGATTGCGGTTTCTATCCGGGAGTTCAAATGCCGTAATCGTTTGAGTTGCGTTAATTATCCCGCGTTTTATCTGTGAGAAATGAATGTTACAGTAGAAACATAGTCGAATGGAGAAGATTACGGAATAGCGAATTTGAAAGGAATACACTCGACGACGCTGCTGAGTGGTCAGCGAATTTAACTTCCGAGTAACTACTAACGAACATTTACCGTTGACGATTAGCCGAAAGTTTTGCATGTGACCTCGTAGATGTGAATCTGATTTGCGATTTTAATTTAGTGACCGGTCGGGAAATAATCGAATTTTTCTTACATGTGACCTCAATTTGACGTTTTGCTCTGAAACTTTCTTGTGTGCTGCTACTGCTGCGGCCTGCGACCATCCGATGGATGGATGAATGCATTCGTCTTTGATCGGGAATCTTGTTTAGCTGGTGTTTCTATAATTCAAAATAATTGAGCCGCGATGGCAGTGACAAAAGCGGGAAAAATGAAAACAAGCGGAGAGTGATTGAGAACGAGTGGAATTGTTGCGGGGTTTCGCCGTGACCATCGAATTAACAAGATACAAATGCGAATGTGAATAGGAGAGTAGTTTGGTTTCTTGGAATTGCATTGAATACAACTCCACGCTTTTACAATAACACCGGAAGTGAATGAACGAATGAAGCCCTTCTATAAGTCGGCGGGTTTATTAGTATTTATTTTTGCATGGACTGTTTAAATGACTAATAATCTTTGTTATTCCTTGGCTTGTGAGTCGGGAAAAATTTTATTTTTGGCTTTTCCCGAATTTAACAGAAGATACCTGCACCCATCGAGCGCTCGACGGAACATGCAGGTGAGTACATTTTTGGTTGCCTAATTTTGTTATTTATAATATATACAAGTATATTAACTCTAATTTCCTACATGATCCGTTTGGTTAAGTAAGCACACACAAGATGTATTTCTGCAGGACAAGAAAATATTTAGATACATATATTAGATTTTAGAAAGAAAAAAAAAAAAACTAATCGAGTTATTATATTATTTGAAGAAGTAAAAAAAAAAAAAAATATCTTATATAAAGAAACAAAGAAGAAAAGTAACATAAATAATGAATTAACACATCCATGAAATAAATTGAACACTACGATTATTCAAGAACCGATTTATACCACTAGTGGTTTTACTCCTCTGTAGAATTGAAGTATCATTCGATTCAAAATTAGATCAAAACACACTCCCTCAGATTCGAAGTTCCTTTCTGTTGAAAAAGGAAATGTCTTTAGGAAATTAGCTTTTGGCTCAGCGTAGATCCACATCTTGTCACCCCTAGTTGTTTTTTTTTTTTTTTTAAGATCGCGTTCGACAGTAGAGTTTTGATTTCAAATTAATTGGAAGCCTAGACATTTAGTTGACGCGTTTTCATTAGCTGAACTTGATTAAAAATAAACATTTTTACTTTGTTTGTTGAAAAGCAACTCGGTTATTTCAAAAACTTACTAAATAATTAAGAAAAACTGGAGGAAATCTTAAGATAAGAAAAATTAACTTGAAAAGCATAGTATAAACATGCAACATTTGGTAGTTTTATACTATAAGTAATATGAGCTCTCACTTTTTTTTACTCGAAACATGAATACTTAACGATGTATTAAACAATCGATTTTTGGCGGTCCTTTGCTTTAATTTATTTCCTATCGCAAAGTTTGAAATCTTTACATTTTAAAGCGAATCATTTTACAATAAGTGATAAATTAACATTCTTGAAAAACAAGCAAATTGTAAATGAAATAATTATTAAATCTTAGTTTTTTAAATATATAAACTACTTTAAAACATTGAAAATTTATGGGATGATGTGTTCAATAAAAATGAATTAATAACGTACCCGAGGGTCTTTCCTTTCCTCCGTTTCTAATCGGGTATAGGACCCGGTACGGTGGCAGGCTTCCATCCCAAAACATGAGCCAGCCGCCGGGTACAACCTAATTCCTTCTTTTGTTTCAGGTGACGTCATGGGTTGAGTGGCCCAAACAGAGTGCCTTTTTATGGCATAGATTTATGCAATTCAATTGTATAATTCTATGACATAAATTGGTCACCGGGGTACTCCCCTTCTGATGGGAAGGTTCATACAATTCAAGTTGTATGAGTTTTCCACTCAGAAGAGGAATACCTCGCCACTTCAACAAGTTATCAATGGATTTATTCCGGTTGGGTGGGTATGAAGGGGCTCCACCACCACCCGGTTGCCCCTCTTTCATTTGTGGGCCATGATCTTCGTTGGGTAACGACGAGGTCACCCCAAGTTCGCCTTTCTTCTCAGGTTTCACTTGTTCTTGTAACAAGTACATCTCCTTCGGTGAGGTTATTTACAACTTTGCGACTTTGGTCGCCTTTTTTGACCTGAAAGCAATTCGTGAACGCGAAATTTTTTTGTAGTGGGTCCTCGTGCCGGGGAAACGAACCCGCCCCACGACACCGCAATGCTAGCCTGCCAGCGCATTCACGCATCTCTGGACGAGGGCATTCTCGGCAGATACCTCCATCTTCCTCTGCCGAGGCAGCAGACCATCGCTGCAGTCCTTCACGGACATTGAAACTCACTCTATTCACTACAATCGTTCCGAATAAATATTTAGCTACAGAGCCTACAACGTTAAGTATTCCTCTACGGGATTTGAAACTTCCTACCATTGCTCTAACATATTCTTCCCTGTTGAGGATTTCTGGCATTTTTGCATTAAATATGTTAGAATTTTGAGTGCAGAATAATTTAGCATGGTCTTTTGAGATTCTGTCGAAAAGTTTGAAAGATTGCTTTGCAATTCTTTTTACAAGTTTAATTCTTTCGCTATATGATTTTATATCAATATGTGTGACTATTTTAAAATAATCTGAATAAAATTTTGTACTTCCTAAATGTTCATAAAATAGTCCCCTACCGCTTCCTATCTTTTTGATTTCATAATTGTCGTTAGCCTGGATTTGAAGTAGATATAAACAGCAGTATAGAATTGTAGTTAGCAAGGACATCCTGTAAAAGAGGATGGTTTTAGTTGGTTAGTATGAACCTTGAGATGTTTTTTATTTTTTATTTTGATGATAATGTTTTTGTTATTATCACAGATTTCTGTGACTTCATATGGGCTCTTCAGTTAGGTGAAAGTTTTTTAGAGGTTCCGGGTTTATTTGCATTATTTCGCATGAGGACACGGTCACCTTTCTTGTATTGAGGATTATGAATTTTTGTATCGTAATAAGTTTTGCTGGTTTGTTTGGAATTAATTATATTTTCTTTTGCAATTTGAAATGATCTATTCAATTTATATTTAAGTTGATCTGATGGAAGCCACTTGCCAGGTCAAGAGTCGAAAAGTACTTCGAATAACCCAACTGATCCAATATTTTCGTAATATTGGGGATAGGGAAAACGTCCGATTCGGTCACATTATTAAGTTTTCGGTAATCGACCACCACCCTCCACTTTGTCTTACCGGAGGCGTCCTGTTTTTTTGGGACAACCCAAAGTGGGGCCGATCATGGACTGTTGGATGGTTGTATAATCTTTTGATCGAGCATCTTTTAAATTTGCTCGTTGACCTCGGATTTATGAACCTCTGGGTATCCATACGTTTTCGCGGAGATGGTATCTGTGAGGTTGAATTCATGTTGACATAGATTTGTACTGCTTAAAAGGTCACCTTCTAGGTAAAATATATCAGAGAAGTCGCTTGTAATTTTTAGAATACGTTTAGTTTCTTCGTAATTTAGATGATCTAGTCTGAGATAGTCTTGGAGATTATTTTGGCGATTTTGAGATTCAGGTGTAAATAAAAATGTCTGACTTGACAAATTTTGCATTTCTTGATTTTCTGGGATTTGGGATGAGTTTCTTGAATCTCTTGATTTAGTATTATTTAATATAGAGGAAACAATTCCCTCGAATGTGATTTCAGGTATATTCAGACTGTGATCTTGCTCATTAATATTTAAAATGGAAACAAGAGCTTGACCGTTTTCGTCGGCAGAAGTAACGGCTTCACTCAGAAAAACACCTGGGAGAGACTCCTTCCGGCTGACCATTCCTTCTTTTATTTGAGGATTTCTTACTTTCACTTTACAGAAGTTTATTGATCGCGATTTTATTGTTAATATTGATAGATGATCTTGTCGTATCTTTGAATTGAATGGATTGTTTGATTGATTTAGTGGAGTTTTAGATTCTAGAAATTGAGGAGGACCCAAAGAAGAACCTGCTGACGATTCATTCATTGGGTTGTTTGATTTTAGAAATTGAGGAGGACCTAAACTAGAATCTGCTAAAGACTCATAGTCTCCTCTTATTTGATGTCCATGGTTTCCGTCAGTCACAAAGTTTACTAGCCCATTGCCAAGAGCCATAACATTTCTTGAGAAGTCGAGAGTGCATTTAAATTTGCAAAGAAAATCGCATCCTAGCAACCCATCACACGGTATATTGGAATCTCGACAATGACGAGAAATTCGTGCGTTAAGTCTTGTCGAGGAAAATGCAGATCTATTTGGGAGGAACCTACAGCTGATGTGATTCCATTTATACCCTGCAAATCGACTTTATTCTCCACATTCACGAGTGTTCCACCTGCCAATGATACACCTTTGACTATTGACACGGAAGCCCCAGTATCCACCAAGAATCTGAAAGAATATGATTTGGAATTTAGACTAGCTACGGTTAGATAAGGATTTAATACATTTCCGTAGTAGAATAGGCTAGGAATATTTATTCCTCTGCCATTATTTCTGAAATTGCCCGAACATGTGCGTTCGGAGGCGCTACCCCGTTTTTTGGCTGGTTTGATTTACCGTCATTCGCTTGATTTACCTGTAAGTTTCTTTTCTTATTATTATATTCCCTTTTCCTACATTCTTTAATTACGTGACCATTTTTCTTGCAATAATTACAAGTTTTTTCTGTGGCCACGTATACGCGATGAGAATTACACACTTTATTTGCAGGAGTTGGATTTATGGATTTAGTTTTTATTGAATTAGACAATTTTTCTTCTTCGATTGCCACTTGCATGGCCTCTGCTAACGTTTTAATATTCCTTGCGCGAATTATTTGGCTAAAAGACGGGTCGATATTTAAAATAAAGGTGTGTAATATAAAGTCGTCCATAGCGGCAATTGACCTTTCATTTCTGCCTCGTCTTCAGTCGATTGTTTAACACAAACGATTAAATTTTTACCTGCCGTTTCGAGACGGACAATAAATTGAGAGATGGTTTCTTATTTGTTTGTTTGCATTGTTGCAATTCTATTAGAAGGTGACTGTAATGCTTCTTATCACCGTATAACAATTTAAGAAAATCGGGCAACTCTTGCCAATTTTCAAACGTATGATTTGACACCGCAAGTTCTGCTTTACCCCCGAGTTGGGTAATAGCATAATCAAGGAGGACGGGTGTTGTTCAGGATATGCAAGCCTGAACGCACGGTTGCAACCCGTGATATATAACTTAATTTGTCCCTACTACCATCAAAGGGTTTCAAAAATTTAAGGAGAATTGATAAATTTATTTTTTCTCCGCGGTTCGTTTTGGACACTACATTTTCGTGAGAATTGTCTCCACTGGACTGGGAGGAACTTGCGTTAACCATTTCACACACTTTTCAACATTATCTTAATTTACACAAAAGAATATAATTTCAGGTATTTAAATATTTTGTTTCAAAATAATTTAGTTTGGAATTTTGAGTTCAGAATATAGAAATTTTTAATAAGGTTCTTTGACTCATGTGAATTCCTTCTGCTTTCGCAATTTGATGATATGGTGATAGTAGCACTAGTTCTTGTTGGGTTGACTGATGAATTATAAAAACTCCTTTATTGATCTTTGCTTGTTGCTGTTTTTGATTACCGCTGATTTTCGTTTGTTGCTTGTTGATTTAAGTGATGCTGATTTTGATTCTCGTTGGTTACTGCTGATTTTGATGCTTGGTGATTTTACTGATTTCGATTCTTGTTGATTACTGCTTTTCGGTTGTTGCTGATTTTGATTTGAATGTTACTGATTTCAATCCTTGTTGCTTACTGCTTTTCGAATGTTTGCTGATTTTGATTCTTGTCGATTTTCAGACAAGGTTACTGCTGAAAGTTGCTAATTTGATGTACGATTGTTGTTTCACTTTTCTTTTTATTTAACAGTTTCACAAACTTTACAATCTACTACACCTTTATTTTATTCAATAATTCTGAACTTTGCACTACTTTACAACTTTTCACAATAATAGAATCTTTTCGCAACAACTGAATTTGATCTTAGCAGTTGATCCGTATGGTGCGCCGCGTACAATAGTAGATCGTGGTTATGATAATCCCTACACAGAGCAGGCCGGATAAGTAAATGGAAATAGTTGACATTGCAGCGTGAGGCCGTATAGCTTTCCAATGGATTCCATCAATTTCGTTGACCAGATCTTCTTGTTGGTCTAATAAGGTCAGGAACGCTTCGGATGGTAGAATAACTTTTGAGATGTTCAAAAATCTTATCTCGGTGTGATGAATTGTGAGGTTGATCTCTGGAACGTTTGGCGATAAATAAACTGGAAATGGAGGTTCTGTGAGCGTTTTATCGCCTACAAGAATAAGCTCCTCAGCTTGGAATTGACAGTCTTGTGTAAGCCTGACTGATCCCGTTCCGGTGATTAGGAAGTCGTTGCGTACTCTTTGGTACACTGACTGAACGTGGATAGGCCGAGGGGTGATGAAGAGCCATGTGTTAGGAGACATCATTTGCTGCCAGATTGGTGACGATATGCGAAAAGTTCAGGACACACCGGTTGATCGTGGAAGTTATAGAGTGCCTTTATGATACAATGTGGTTTCGTCCTCATATAAGTTAATGTATCAGTCTTCAGCAGAAATGTTCTGGATGTTAACTCCGGTGCATCAGCAAGATCTATTCTAGTAGTCTCGAAGTAAGTTTGGTCGAGGTAGTTGATGCCGATGATTGAGTTTGTGACACTGAATGATGAAAATACATCAAGTCTCTGTTGACGAGGAATCGCTGAAGCTTTGATAAGATCGGATCGACGATGATCGATAATTGGTAAGAAACCATGAATATTGATGTTGTCCTTCCGGGAATCTATGGTTAGTTTAGACGTGGTTGTGTTTAAAATTGAGAGATGTGCTGGCAGTTACTCTTGGGTGGTCTTTATGGTTTGTTGAAGGTCTGCTTGCTTGATACATTCTAGTAACATATACCCTGTTTTGTGTTGATAGCAGTCAAAATGTTGTTGTATTTTGCATTGACTTCTTGAATATAATAAATGGCGAGCTGATATGTTGCCAGAAATTGGATGTTGACTTGATTGGCATCTGTCGCAGCGTACCAGCTCTTTGCTTCATGTATTTGTTGGACTGCTTTGGCGAGTTGTACAGAAAATCGCTCCAGCTGCTGATTCATCCTACTCGATGTTGTGTTTAACCGTTTGTTGGCTTGAAGCGCTATTTCGCCTTGGTGACTAAGGAGTGTTTTCAGTTGGTCTTGGTTTGAAAACATAGTTTGTATGGCAGTGACAATCTCATCGTTGACTCCAAAAAGTACCGTAAGCATCTGGCCAAAAACACCACGTTTATTTCCAGTATGTATAAATCGTAGTACGTTGATTTTGTGATGTGGTCAGCAAGACCCCTGCAGTGGACACTCTCAGATATTCGCTTGCTCGCGGTACACATTGACGCTATACTTGTGTTGAGTCTCCCAATGTTTGCATCATCCTTTGTCAGGTCTGATGAAGGCATTTCCATGCTGATCTGTAGTTTTCCTCGAATCAGGTTGGCTATTCCTACTTGTTCCACCTGTCACTGATGTCACAGTAGCTGTGGGTCCTGTAAGATATGGAAAAACATCAAGGGCCATGAGCGTGGTTAGCAGAATGGTTGGGATAGCTGCTAAGTTTGGAAAAACTTGTCTTTTCTTATGAGATGCGGTGCTTTGCTCGGAATGTCACTTGGTAACTTTAACAGTTTTGGGTTTGCTTTCGATTGTTGACTATTCAAGTTTTGTTTCTGCTGAGCTTCATTAAACGCCAGCCTGCATTATTAAACGATGCGACGCTTGGTTATATTGCCCTTTAATTTGAGCTCGACGGTACGTACTAATCCATCTAGTCCTCGCTAAAGGCCACTGCATTGAAGTTATGTTGTCGGTTTTGACTAAGGTGAGTTCTCTTACCTTCAAATTGTCTTGTTGTTGAAGCCACTTTGTTCTTTGTTGCAATCGTTGCAAGTAGCTTTCTGTCCATCTTGGCCAGAATGAATGTTTCATCTACTGAACAAGATGCCATCTCTTTATTAGAAGGCAGTTGTTTTCTTTGGGTTCACTGTTTACTTCAAAGAGATTATCACCAGTTAAAAAGTGTCCTGGGGCTAACGCCGCCACGTCATTCGGGCCATCACTTATTTGTGTTAGAGACCGAGAATTCATGCAGGCTTCAGTTTAGGCTAGTAACGTATTCATCTCTTCCACGTTCAAGATTTGTTGTCCAACGGTTTTGTAGGGATGAGCTTTCATAGATTTCACGCCGGCTTCCCAGAGTCCCCCGAAGTGAGGACAACTAGGAGGAATGAACTTCCATTCAATCCCTTGATTGGCAGCTTCAGCACTGCATGATTGCATCAACGCTCTGTATGATGCCTGAAGTTGTCTATTAGCGCCAAGGAAATGGGAACCATTGTCACTCTAGATACAGCTAGTTTTCCCTCTTCTTGTGACGAACCTTCTAACTGCCGCTATACAGGCGTTGGAAGTTAAATCAGACACTAGTTCTAAATCGAACGCGTTCGTTGCCATGCAGGCAAATACTGCGATTTACGCTTTTGTTGTCTTGGTCCCTTGTCCTCCATTTCATTTATTGGTGATTTGTCCAGCATAATCAATTCCAGTATGTAGGAATGGTTTTTCCAGACGTGGCCTCGCTGCTGGTAGATTGCCCATTTGTTGTGAATTGGGTCTCGCAGTCACCTTGAAGCAAGTTACGCATTCTCTTAACACCTGCTTCACTGTTGTTTGTCCTGATATCATCCAGTATGATGAACGAAGAGAAACTAACGTAAGCTGACTGCCACCGTGCAGAGTTAATTTATGAGCTTGATTAATTAGTAGTTTTGCCAAGGGACCCTTTGGGATAATGGCTGGGTGTTTTGCTGCTTCTGCAAAATGTGCTTGTTGAATCCGACTGCCCACCCTGAGGATACCTTCATGATCTAACCGTGGGGATAAGGCTTCCGGCTGGTTGTGTGAACACTATTACCCTTTGATAGCTGTTGGATCTCTTCATTGTATGCGTAATGCTGCGTCAATCGTACGTACGTATTGAACGCTTCACGGAATTCAGCTTCTGTTAAGTTGCCGCTGCGTTTCATTTTGGGGAACTTTGCATTGGAGGCAAAAGGCTGACACCATGCGACTATTCTCTTTAGTCTGTGGAAGGTTAGTATCCTTCCAGTAAATCAGGCGTTTCTACTGGATTGGCTATCGACGATTTTATCTACCTTTCTTCCTCGGAAGTTGTAGGAGTCATAGATGGCGACACACGAATGGCTCGTGCGTTGAGCCATTCAGGTCCATTCCACCACAGTTTTGACGTCAACAATTCTTTTAGGTACATTTCTCTAGTTGCGATATCCGCTGGATTGTCTTGTAACTTGACATGATGCCAGAGTTCCGCTGAACTATGTTGTTGAGTAATGCTTACTCGATTTGCTACGTAGACCTTCCATCTAGCTGGTGGACTTTGAATCTAACCTAGTACCGTGGTTGAATCAGTCCAATAGTATCGAAGAGTGCTAGTCCAGTTATGTGCCTTCATGAATTCATCCATCAGTCGGACTAAAAGAACGACTCCGTTGAGTTCTAGTCTGGGTACGGATTCAACATTCACCGGAGCGACTTTCGACTTTGCAGCGAAGAGTGTCACACTTGTTGATGTCGTGGTTGTTACTCTGATGTAGACCGATCAAACGATGAGAAGGAGTGAATTGAATCCATCGCTTTATCCATAGACTTTCTTGTTCAGGTAATTGCTTACGCTACTTTATCCGTTCCTTGATTATGGATAGCTCTATGTCATCATCCCAACCTTTCTTTGCTTGCCAAAGTTCCCGTAGCGTTACCTTGCCGATAATAATGCATGGCTGTAACCAGCCTATAGGAACGAAAAGTCTTGAAATTTCAGCTAATATGTTTCTCTTCAAGAAAGTGGTTCGATTATTTTGTTTAACGAAAGAGAATGAAAACTCATCCGTTGCTGGATGCCATTGAATACCCAACGTTTTTATATTTTCAGTGGCCGCTATGTGCAATTGTAGCTGCGTCTACCGTTCTGATTCTGAAACTCGTTCTGATAGCTGTGGGTGATTGAAGGACCATTTCCTTCATGAAACCCTCCCTTTTTCAGAAGTCTTCGCAGGTCCATCTGTAGCTGAAGCAGACTTTCAACGTTGCCCGACCCAGTTAGAACATCATCCACGTAGAAGTCTCTCCTTAAGGTTTAAGCGGCCTGCGGGAGTAAAGAATATTCATCTGTCTTGAGCTGCTGTAGAATCCTGATCGCCAGATATGGTGCACATGCCGTGCCATATGTCACCGTGTTTAGCTGGAAATGCTGGATTGGCTCGCTTGGGTTGAAGCGCCATAAAATTTTTTGAAAGTGGCGATCTCGTTCATGGACAGAAATTTACCGATCCATCTTTTCGATATCGGTTGTAAAGACATATTTATGTTGCCCCCATCGCACCAATAAATGCAACAAACTTCCTTGAATCATGTGTCCAGTATGAAGGAGGCCCTTAAATGATTTTCCCTTTGCAACTTTTTGGGCAGCATTGAATACCACTCTCAGTTTGGTTTTACTGCTGGTTTCTCTTATGACGGTATGATGGGGTAGATAATATGCAGAAGTCATCTTGACTCATTCAGCTGATACCCATGACATATGACCTAAGTCGATATATTCTTGCATCAACTTGCAATATTGCTCATAAAGTGATGGGTTCCGTAAAAGCCGATGTTCTAATTGCCTGAATCGTATGTACGCGATTTTCCTTGAATCGCCGATCTCGTTGAATGGATCCGTATTATTTTTAAAAGGCAGACTAACGGAATATGTTCCAGTTGGTTGTCGTATCAGCGTATTTGTATAATGATCCTCATTTTCCTTTTCCTCCTTCGTCATGTGTCTAGCTACCGGGAGTTCTTCCGTCTCCCAAAGTTGCCGTAAAATTTCCTCCAACCTTTCATAAGAGACAAATGTACATGTTGTATTTGTGGATTTTCATGGAACCGACCCAAACAGAACCCAACCGAGTTTTGTTCTCTGGCCACAAGGTTGGCCGGGCAGAAGACCTGGTAATAGAAGTCGATCGTACAGATCCGCTCCAATGAGTATGTCGACGTTTCCTGGTTGGTGGTACATGGGATCTGCTGGGTCTTGAAGAGTCAGCCCCTGTGGAATAATGAAAGGAACTTTAGTACATGGTAGTGGCCCCGTGATTGGAGTTAATATCAGTGGAGTGAAAGTGAGCTTCTCTGTCTCCCATGGTCAGTGCGGACAATCGCGCAGAGCTTTGTTTCTCCTCTTGAGATAACATTTTCGACTGCACTGATTCCACTGATTCTTATTCAAGATTCTGTCCTTGTTACCTGTAGCAATTGCATGACGGACTCACTGATGACAGCTTACTTGAGTTTGTGCGGTTGCCAAGAGTACGTAGTTCTTGCCTGTGTAGGCACCATATCCTTGTATAGGTGCTGGAGTTCTTGCCGGAGTTGTATTCTCTAATCCTTCTGGGCGCAACAGAGTATTATGTTTTTTCTGCGGACTCTGCATCCATGTTCGGATGAACATTTGTTCACTCTGTGTTGCCCCTGTAAACAATTAAAACAAAGGTTTGAGTTTTTTACTGATTCTCTTCGGACTTGATTGCTCGATTGTTTGAAAGTATTGCATTCAAACAGTTTATGCCTTGCCTTACACATTGGGCATTCTACCTTTGAGCCCACTTGTGTCGTATTTACTTTCACTACCTTTGTTTTTGGTCTTCCTGATGACAATGCTTCTAGCATCGAGAATTGTTGTTTCAAGAACTCAAGAAATTGATTCAGTGAAGGAATTTCATTCGAATCAGCTATGCTTTTTGCCACTCTCTCTTGGATTCATCATCAAGTTTCTGATTCAATAAGAAGATTCTGGCCAGCGTTTTTAAACTTTCCAAGCGCTGATTCATCATATCAAGCATGTGTCTTAACCCTGATGGATCATTTCGGCTACACTGTTCGATACTGAAGAACCGTTGCATAATATCTTGAGCGATAGCCCGATGGTTTTCGTATCGCTTGCAGGCTGGCTCGTAATTCGCATCAGTGATACTTAAATGGTTAATTAGCTGGTCAGCTTCTCCCTGAAGAGCACTGCGTAGGTATTGTAGTTTCTGTACATTTGAGAGCTGACTGCTGTTGTGAACCATGCTTTTAAATAAATCTCGGAATGCATACCAATCTGCATAGCTTCCGGTGAACGAGGAAACTTTAATTCTCTGAAGTTTTACGGCCTCTGTGCGAATCATTGACGTACTTCGTGATGAGTAGCTATTAATTTTTGATTGAAATAAAGTGTGGTAATTCAACACCAATTCTTCCAAGCTCTCAAATTCTTTCACGCACTGATTCAACTTCTTCGTGTTGTCTTTCAACGGGCCGTTCTTCATGCTGCTCTTCGCATGTTACCCACGTGGTCTTCAATTTTTCTATCCTTGTCTGAAAAAAGGCAAGGTTGTGCCTCGACTCACTGTCTTTTTTGAAGTAAGTGATGAGTTTCTGAATCTTCTTGAAGTGCATCTCTTGACTACTCATTACTTAGGTTTCTTCTTCTTGCTCCAACGGGGATATTGTCATTTCAATGTTTTGGTCGCACTCTTCCTTGCCGACCCATTTGATCACACCGCTTTCAGTACTGCTTCTGGTTATTTAATCTCCTCAGTTCCTAATAACGTGCAGATTGACGGCACTTCCTAAACACTGCAGATCCAGATATTTCAAGATCTTGATGCCGAACTCTGCAAACAAAACGGCGGACCTCCAAATGTCTTGCTTCAAACCCTAATTGCAAGACTTTTGTTGACAAGCTTTGACTACTCCTGATCCGTGCAATCTTTTCTCAAGTAGATATCGTAATCAAGCTGAAACTCCAATAATTGCAATAGGGTAATAGCTTCTAGCTCCCAAGCTGCAATCGGGCAGTCCTTCTAGCTCCCAAAGCGTTGTCCAAGCGAATTTCTGATTTTCCCGTAATCAAGCAAGCCTTCAAAGTGCTCCAATCGTGTTGATAGCTATCTGCTTGCTTGATCTTCGTTCCTACTAACGTGCAGATCAACGCAACTGTTATTTCCCAAGCACTGCGGATCCAATAATTTTGAGATCTTGATGCCTAACCCTGCAAATCCTACACAAGATAACCACGGCGGACCTCCAAATGTCTTGCTTCGGACCCTGCAATATTTCTCAAGTAGATATCGTGGACAAGCTTAAACTCCAAGGTCCAGATGATGTTCTGGCTGAGGTGTTGCGGCTCGTCTATTACCATTGTCCTGACTTGCTGCTCAGCACATTCAACGTTTGCCTACGGGAAGGGGTTTTCCCGGTACGATGGAAGGTGACGAGGCTCGTGCCGATCAGCAAGGGGAAGGGAAATCCCGAATCGCCGTCTGCATACCACCCGTTATGCATGCTTGACACGGCTGGGAAAGTGCTAGAGAAACTCATCAAGGGAAGACTCACTGACGCGATTTGTGCTGCTGGGGACTTATCTCCTAGACAGTACGGCTTTAGAGCAGGACGTTCTACCATTGATGCGATTATAGAGGTGGTGAACGCGGTTCAAAGGGCAGAGGCATATAGTCGCACCAAGCGACGGATCGTCCTGTTGGTGACACTTGACGTCAGGAATGCCTTCAACTCTGCTAGATGGCCGGATATTCTGGATACGCTGGAAAACTCTATTCAAGTTCCAGAATATCTAATGCGGCTAAAGGACCAAAGCCTGCTCTTGGTCCGAACCTGTGGAACGTGTCTTACGACGAGCTACTGAGACTTGAGATGCCAGATGAGTCGCGCTTGCTCGGCTATGCGGATGATGTTGCGGCTCTGGTCGCTGGACGCACCGATGAACAAGCGCAACTTAGGCTAGGTATGCTAATGCGCCAAGTGAGGGACTGGATGACTGCTCGCGGGCTGAGTTTAGCACTGGAGAAAACCGAAGTGGTCATCTTGACAAAAAAGAGAATCCCTAGAGTAAGGATGATCAGTATTGGCGACTTACGAATCGAATCAAAGCCAGCGGTGAAGTACCTGGGGCTACTGATCGACTCGAGCATGAGTTTCTCCGAGCAAATCAGGACAACGGCTGAGAAGGCTGCTTCGGGAATATCGGCACTGAGTCGGCTTATGGCCAACGTAGGGGGATGCAGCCCATCAAGAAGACGCCCCTTGATGAGTGCTGTAGGGTCGGTGCTACTGTATGAAGCAGAGGTATGGGGCGATGCTCTCAGCAAGGAGGTAACGAAAACGTTTGGCACAGGTACAGAGAAGAGGAGCACTGAGAATTGCATCTTCGTATCCAACAATCTCTGACTCGGCGGTGAGAGTGATTGCAGGCGTGATACCTGTCGCCCTCCTTGCTAGAGAGCGCCGTGCTATTTACCTGCGCCGAAACGAGGATGCGAGGGAGATGGTTGTACGGGAGGAGAGACAGCGCTCGCACAACGATTGGCAGCAGTCTTAGGTGAATTGCACGAAGGGAAGGTGGACTGCGTGCTTCATCCCGAATGTGAGACCGTGGCTAAATCGAAGGCATGGTGAGACTGACTTCTATCTGACCCAGCTTTGAGCGGGCACGGGTGTTTTCATTCTTACCTGCATAAGATCGGTAAGTCACGGCCCTCCGATTGTCGGCTTAGCCCAGGAGAGGAGGATAATGCTTGCCACACATTTTTTGCGTGTACAAAATGGGTCAGGCCATGAAGGGAACTCTAAAGGGAGACGGGAGAGCTCACCCCGGATAATATAGTCGCGGTGATACTCGAATCGGTTGACAAATGGAACCAGGTGGCACATTATGCTCAGGCAGTCCTAAAATATAAAAGGGACTCACAGCACAGGGGCGCTGGGGCTGGGGGATCGCTCTTCTGGCATTTCCTCGTCCCCTCTCCCCTGCCGCTAGGAAAGGGACACCCCAGCTTGAAGGCGCCCCACGGCGTAACAAAACGAGACCTGGCCCGAAGTAATGTGTCAAACGGTTCCAGGCTGGGTTCTCAGGTTGACAGGGGAGGTGTTTAGTGTTCGCGCATGGGAGTCCCACACTCTGTGCCTAAATAACATTCACCGTCATATACCGTCGATTCACATGGCGGTATATGACGGATTGTGGTGGTGCCAAAGAAAATTCAAGGTTTTGTATGGTTTCGAGTCAGATTTCTGCAGTGGTATCCAGATGATCTACGGAGAACACAATAGCGCTCCTAGTGAAGTGAAAATTATTTCAGTTCTTATACTCATTTAATTTTTATCGCCTTCCACAGTGAATGAATAGGAGTTTGATTACTTTTCAAAGCTTAGCTATCAGTGGAAGGTGCAGAACATGTTCTTCATTTGCTCCTCTTGAAAAGTGTAGGAGCACAGTGGACAGTACAAGGTGAATTTTAAGCATGCACGGAATGCGTTTCGTATGTTTTCATTCGGAGACTAGTATTCATTACGCGATATAAGCATTTGCTTATGCCGCAGTTGGCTGACAGCTTACGGAAGCTTGTTCAATTGTAGACCGATTAATACATATCCAAACTGCAACCATACGGCTTCTTATCTTACGTGAGCTTTGATTTGCATCCACTTTCAAGGAAAAAAAAAAAAAATCTTATTGTTCAGATCAAATACGAGATGTGTTCAAAAAGTATCACGAATTTTGAATTTTCGCGGGTTACGTATATTCGAATTTCGATTTTTTTGTGGCGTTATGTTGGTACTCATGTCTGTCACTTATGCCGACAAGCTCGGCCATTTTGAATGTTTTAATTGGTGATAGCTGCTTTACTTGCACGTGTTTTCAATCGTCTTCGATTTTTACTTATTCAAAAAAAATGGATCAAAGAACGTGTATCAAATTTTGTGTGAAAAACGAAATTAAGTGCGCGGATGCATTCCGAATGTTGACTGTGGCATACGGAGAAGCTACCTTGGACCGAAGCAACGTTTATCGGTGGTACAAAATGTTTTTAGAAGGCCGAGAAGATGTGAACGACGAAGAGCGTGCCGGACGCCCGAGCACTTCAACAACAGACGAAAAAAATAATGAAGTGGAGAAAATGGTATTGGCCAATCGTCGAATCACCGTTAGAGAAGTTGCTGAGGACCTAAACATATCGATTGGCTCGTGCCATTCGATTTTTATCAACGATTTGGGCATGAGACGGGTCGCCGCGAAATTCGTACCAAAATTGCTCAATTGCGACCAAAAACAGCAACGCATGAACATTGCTAATGAGATGTTAAACTCTGTCCGCGACGAACCAAATTTGCTCCAGAGGGTCATAACTGGTGACGAATCGTGGGTTTATGGTTATGACGTGGAGACCAATGCTCAATCATCTCAATGGAAGCTGCCGCATGAACCAAGACCGAAAAAAGCGCGCCAAGTTCGGTCGAATGTGAAAGTTTTGCTGACAGTTTTCTTCGATTGTAGGGGCGTGGTGCATCATCAGTTCTTGCCACAGGGAAGACCGGTCAAGAAGGAATATTACCTGCAAGTTATGCGCAATTTGCGCGAAGCAATCCGCCAGAAACGCCCGGATTTGTGGGAGAACAAAAATTGGCTTTTGCACCACGATAACGCCCCTGCTCACACATCGTTGCTTGTGCGCGACTTTACTGGCCAAAAACAACACACTAATGATGCCGCAGCCCCCGTATTCCCCAGATCTGGCCCCCTGTGACTTTTTCTTGTTTCCTAAACTGAAGAGGCCCATGAAAGGACGACGTTACGCTACGCTTGACGAGATAAAGACGGCATCGAAGGAGGAGTTGAACAAGATTAAAAAAAATGATTTTTTGAAGTGCTTCGAAGATTGGAAAAACCGTTGGCACAAGTGTATAATATCTCATGGGGATTACTTTGAGGGGGACAAAATAGATATTCATGAATAAATAAATAATTTTTGAAAAAAAACAAAATTCGCGATATTTTTTGAACACACCTCGTAAACCAAGTGATGATAAGCATCTTAGTGGGAATCCAAACGGCCAATGTAATACTCGCATTATTACTGTACGCGTAGTAGTCGCATTCGAATCGTCGTTGCCATGAGGTGGACGACACAAGTGCATAATTTTTCACAGTTAAGTGGTTGCATAGTTTTTCCTCCTTGCTTTCTCAATTATTTTTGGAAGTAAAATCAGGAAAAATTCCCGTGAAATATTCCGACCTTATCTTGACTATCTAGAGAAAAACTTTTCCCTAAAATCTTATATTTTTACGAGTTGTAACAAACATAAGCAGCTTAGCAGCCCCGTGGGGATTAGGAGTGGTGCTACTGAAGAGATAAGATGGTCACCTCATTGAAATTGCTTAGTTTTTTGTTTTACTAGTTTCAAGTAAACAACATCCGTCAAGTTTCCAGCCTTTCGGCAGAGATGAGTGGTTCATTTCAGCCACTTTAACATCTTTAGATTTGACATTCCCCTTTTTATACCACGATCTTCTTGGGAGAAAGTAAAGGTTGTTTTTTATATAACGTTTGCGTTTGTCTCAAGCCTGCGTGTCTGCTGACTCTTACGAGACAAAAAAAAAGTTGAATTACTGTAGAGTAGCTTAATCGACACATAATAGAACATTTCTAAAGATAATAAAAATTGATCGGTACGTCTCGTAGAGTAGAGTACGCGAGATAAATATTTTGCAGTGTAACATGGCTTCGTGGCTCGACAAGAACCCGCCTCATCTGATCCCGCAAATGCTAATCGTCAAGTGCGCGTACACGGTTGGTAAGTGTAGCAAGTTAGCTGTGCTCGGTGTTGTTAATAGCTCGCTGACACTTATGCCCGACAATCGGCACCCATGTCCTACACAAAAAAAAAATTTAATTACAGAGTGAAGACCAAATACTGTATTTGATTGTAGCTTGCTATAATTCTTTAGTGCAGAGTTCCTACCGCAAATTTATTTCCGTGGAATATCGATGCTTTTATAACAAAACGGTTTCATTATACCAATCTAAAGAGAAAATCATAATTAAAAACAAGTTGAGTAACCAGGAGAGTGCTCCTACCAAAAGGTCTTTGTAAACATCCTAGGTTTAGAAGCAAGTTTCCTAATGGCGTGAATCGATAACTTGAATTATTCATCCAATACATAGATATGAAATCGTTCAAATTTATACAAAAGATGCACAGTTTCTTTCATAAGCACAGTGCAGCCGCCATTTTAATCTAGCTTAAATGATTTTTCTGAATGCTCGGCCGATGAACATGTTCAAGTTAAACACTATTCCTTAAATTTTCATGAAAATTGAAAGAAAATAAAAGTACCTAAGTCAATTTTAAATATATGTATATAGGGTTTTCCAATAAGAGGTGTTATTTTGAATAGATCTTCTGATTTAACACCTTGCGACTTCTTCCTTTGGAGCCACGTGATAGAAGAGGCCTATGCCAACAGCCCAGCGTCAATTCAAGATCTCAAAGATGAAATTCGTGAGGCTATCGAGGACATAGGGCAGCCATTATGCGATTTGGTTATGGAAAATTTCATGAAGAGAATATGGTCCTGTAAGCGTGTCGTAGTGGTTATTTGCCCAATGTTAGTTATTGCTACCAACGGCATATCTTCTTCTTTATAATGAACTAAACATCCGATCATTTATATTAAAAAATGGCATTTTTCTTTTAATATCAAAATAACACCTCGTATTGGAAAACCCTATATGAACCATAAACACGTGTTATCGTTGTTGTAATTCCATATAATTGAAATGGCTATAACTCACTTGATTATGATTCGATCTCAATTAAATTTTGTAAACATATATATCTTATGTCATTCTATATAATTGCAAAATTTCAAGAAGTTTAAAGGTACCGTTTTGATTTTATGGACAAAAATGTTAAATCTACAAATCATACTATTATTAACAAAGTTGAGCGAATTTCGATTTCTTAGGTATTTGTTGCCCTTGTACTCATAAAGATCCACATTCGTGATAATTTTCAGATTTTTCGGCTAAAAGGTGTCCAATCGCGAGGGGGGGGACACAAATTTTGCATACATTTTGCCTTCCCGTGGACCCCCTAATTCATCAAATGATTTTTTTACTTCAGATTCTATAAGTTCTAATCAAGACCTTTCATTTGATACCCCACTCGACTACCTTTGATCAAAAAAATTTTTTAAGCGCCAATCCGTTTATAGGGGGGACCCCCCTTAAACATTTTTTAAATTTTTGTTAAGGCCTTAACTTTTGAGAGACCATCACTTCTGACATTTTCACAAAGTTTGAGCATTCTAGCTTCTATAATTTCTGAGGAAATCAGCTGTGACGCACGGACAGACGGACGGACGGACAGACGGACAGACAGGTCGCGAAACTAGTACGTATTTGTAAAAAATTTTTTTACAAAGACCTAAAAAGAACAAAGCAACAAATACCAAAGATTACTACCCATCAATCCTAGTGCTAGTGAATTTAAATACACAAAAACCATCAATTTAAAACCAACAAGTAAAGCAAAGTTCAAATTACTGAAATTTTCGATTTTATTAAAATCAATATAATTGAAGATAAAGAACACCAACATCTTGAAGTGAGCAAGGCCAGAATAATCTGTTTTTCATTCATCAAAGTCGTATGGTTATTAGCAACCATTGATTTTAATGAAAAATGTATGCTTGTGACTAGCCATCAGTTTATACACTTAAGGAAACATAAAGAACTAAGAAAAGCATAATTCTTTGCTACATTGTAAATTTCAACGAATGTTTAAAAAAAATGAAAAAAAAATGAATTATTAACACCTGAAAATCTTCGGTCTTTTCATTTCTATGGAACCCTGAACAGAAATGGGACCCGCCAGGTTGGCTACAAGACCATCGCTGCAGTCCTGAATGGATATTGATAATCCAATCAATCACTACAAATGCCTGCGTTAGGGGATTCTACGTCTAGCAGTCGTTGCCCTTAGGTATATTTTTAATGGCTGCTGTCATTAATTTTCAAAAATTAAAATAATTTTTAAATCATCCAATTGAAGTTAATTTTTTAAAAAACTTGTTAAGTCGACAAATTATTCGAACAATTTATCGAATGACTGGATTTTACTTGCGAGGAAGCCTCAAAAAGTTTAAACACGAAGAAACATTTTTTTTCGCCGGGTGCACGGAGGAGCCCGGTGGCTTTCCACGAGGGGAGGACCCGGAGCCAGGCATTGCAAACGTTAAAAATGAAAAAATCATGAAAGGAAAACATGACCTAGAAAGCTTCGAGCGTATTCCAAGCGAAGAATTGGAAAGAGTAACCAAAGAAAACGCAAGAGTTACTAGAGAAAATCAGGAGATGATACCCCGAATCACAAATTTGGAGGAAATGCTCCGGCAATTAACAAACGTCAGCACGACAAAAGTGATGAAAACCAAAAAACGTCTCGAAAAGCAACAACAAGCAAGACGAACAAAAAAAAAAAAATTAGCCACAGAAAAGGCTCAATAAACAAATAAAGCAACACTACAAGACATGAAGAAGTCAACAATCCATGATGCTGCTATCGTACTAAGCGCGGGAGGAGCAAATGACAGCGCAAGTTACTATACGGTACTTGCTACAATGAAAGACGATATGGACATCGAGATGGAGTGTAAAGAAATCATAGGTAATATTAATGATTGTAGTGATAATTTTATTGAATACTTAAAATCAAAAAACAAGGTGAAGAAGCCAATCGGTGTGTCCGCTGGTTCTCTTATTAAAAATAATAAGATAACTGAGAAAGTTCCTCTGATTAATGTCTTTGGGCAGCACGGAGGGGATATGGTTCAGCTATTGGCAGCCGAACAGAAGTACGATAATTTCGAAGTGTAGTGAAATGGGTATATGCAAGTGTCCGTGAAGGCCTGCAGCGATGATCTGCTGCCTCAGCGGAAGAGGATGGTGAGATCCGCCGAGATCGGCCTTATCCTAGGACGCGTGAATACGCTAGCAGGCTAGCGTTGCGGTGTCATTGGCCGGATTCTTTCCCCTAGCGCAAGACCCACTACAAAACTATTTTTTGCATCCGCGCATTTGGAAAGGTTTTTTTGTTATCGACCGGAGTCAAGAAAGGAGGTAACCGGCTAAGGACTGTGAACTCGCTGGTTCAGAGGACAAATAGGGCCTTGCGACAACGGACGGACTTGAGGAGACTCCGGCGTTACTGACGATACTTATGGCCCACAAATTAGAGTAGGGCATTCAGGTGGAAGTGGTGCCCCTTCGCACCCTCCGAACCGATTCAAGATCCAAACGTAGACGTGGCCATGTAATTCCCATAATTTGCATGAATTTTTCCATCAAATGAGAAATTTAAACGTGGCCAACTTATGTTATAGCATTATGCGATGGAATCACATAAATCTATACCAAAAAAGGGCACGTGAGCGGAAGGCCACTCTACCCGGCAAGAACCCCTATAAGACAAAAGAAAGGAAGAACGCACTTGATGGCTTGCCTATTGCAGTGGAGTAGCCTGCCATCGTTGTGGGTCCTATACCCGATCAGGTTATGAGAAAGAGAAATACGGAAGGTACAATTTTAACAATTCATTATATTCTATTTGTTCTAAAAGAGCACTGAAATTCTAATTTTATTCATTTAGAGTTGTTGTTATTGAACGGAATATAGATATTATTACTTAGCGTTGTCAAAATAAACACATAATCCTTTGTGGGACACAACGAAATCTTGAGCTAACTAGTAATGTAAAGTTCTAGTTTTAAAAATAACATTTTGTAAGAAATCGAATTAGAAGTTAGCTGGGATGGAATTATATTTTTTAACCCATGAAAAAATCTTGCGAAATTAAATAGTAAGTTAAAATTATGTAAATCTACTAAGAAATTATAACTTTAGAATAAAAATAGTGTTTTGTAAGATCTAACCAGATACTTGAAGTTAACTAACTTAAGAAGTTATTAATTTTTTTTTGTTAATTAATATATTCATATACTGCAAAAAAAAGTTATGAGAAAAAGACCAAAAGGGTACTCACCGGCATCCTCACGAGTGCTCGTTAACGATGTTGGTGATTTACAATGATGCTTGTGCAGCTTCTAAGTCCTAAAATCGATAAATTTGCTAATCTAAATTGCATTGCAGTCCTCCGTTAGATCTTTCACGTGTAAAAATTAATCCAATAAGAGATATCAAAAAATGTGTAATTAATCCTTAATTGCAGTTTTCCACGCAAATTTCAATAACACTAGCGAAACCTCTTCTCGAGCTGGAGGAACGGCGAACGGAAGTTCACTTGTCATCACCACCTGACGCATCCCAAACCGTTCATTCTGATGGCAATTTTATTTCTAAACCGCGCGGAGCTGGTGGAGAACTATTTACTATGATTGTCGGGGCCCAGATAACGTATTGTCATGGCGATTAACCCAAATGCATTGCAAGAGGAGCGATACTGAATGTTATCGTTGGTGGCACGTACGAAGTCACGGGTGTCCATTGGGGCTAAGCAATATCTGCGCCGCACTCAGTCGGAGTCAAGCAATCGGGCTTAGACATCAAAGCCGCACTACGCCAATTTCCCAAAGCCTTCTCCACAGCAGCAGCACTGATGTGATTGCAAAACTTCTTCACGCTATGATTCACAGAGGAATTTACGTATGCAGTTGACGAACTGACACAACAAGACTCGCTGCGATCGAATCAACACACAATATCCATTAACGATCTGCACGTTTGCTCCACCGTCTGACATTTTTTCTTGTGTCCGCAGGTATAAGACGCTTTTTGATTTCACGTTTACAAAAAGCAGCGGGAATCCGAGCTCCACTCACGCAAGAAACTGGCAGTTGACATTCTCCGCACCATTCACGTGATTCACCCACACACAAAACGCTCTCGCTCGTTTCACGTCGCTATAAACTATCAATCCTCTGCAAGCTAGCACATTACAAAGGAAACCTCAGATTCTATGCGCCAAAAACACTCAATTTTTCGCAACGACTAATGGTGAATCCCGTATTAAGCGTTTTTTGGTTCCCAACAAAAAAATCCCCGCACGTATCGCACACATGACTCGTAGTCTCCCCACGGAGGTTTCTTTTGGACTCCCCTGTTATCTGTCGTCACCTTGTGGTATGTTAACAGACAAGGAGTTTTTTCCCTTCAGCAGGAAATGACAGCTCTACTAAATAGAGGTAACTTCAACCCCAGGAAATGGGCTAGGAACAACCCAGAGCTATTAAGCCACATACTGAAAGATAGAAGAGAAGCTGGTCTACTAGAGTTCAAAGAAGACCCATCCTTGAAAACACTTGTATACACTGGAATCCAGCCCAAGATGCGTTCCACTTTAGAATCATCGTGTTTGATGAATCTAAAAGGCCTACAAAAAGACAGCTGCTGTCATACATAGCAAGCATATACGACCCATTACAATGGCTTGCACCCGTCACAGTCAGGGCTAAGCTAATAATGCAGGCAATCTGGAAGAGCGGAACGGATTGGGATGAACAGCCAACAGAAAAAATTCTTAAAAGCTGGAACGAGCTTGAATCTGAGTTGAAACTGGTAGAACACATTACCATTCCTCGATGGAATCGGTACAGCATAGACTATCAAATGGAGCTGCACGGATTTTGCGACGCATCAGAGTCTATCTACACACCTGTGGTTTATAGTTAGAGCATTGACATGTGCAGATCCATTTGCCCAACTCTTCTCTGTGCGAAAGCAAGGGTCACCCCAACCAGGACCAAAGTTACCCTCCCGAAGTTTGAGCAAAATGGAGCCGTACTATTGGCTACTTTATTGCACGATACGATAGAGTCGCTCTGCATATCTAATTTGGACGTGTATGCTTGACGCGACTCGACTATTACCTTGGGGTACCTGAAAAAAAACCAGCTTCACTGGAGACCTACATTGCCAGTAGGGTATCGAAGATTCAGAAATTGGATCGCGGCGCCTGGAAATGGCAGCATATCAGCTCCAAGGACAATCTAGCCGATTGCGCTTCGAGAGGCATCAGTCCAAAGCAACTTCTCAAGCATCATTTGTGGTGGAATGGTCCAAGTTGGTTAACACATCCTTGGACCGATATCAAAGTTGTTTCGACAGTAACAACAGCGGAAGACAAAAGAAATATTTTTGAAAGTTACTCCGATTTTAATAGACTAGTAAGGATTACTGCAACATGTCTCAGGTTTCATCGCAACTGTACGACGAATCGCAAGACCGGACGGCTAGAAGCAGAGAAAATCAAATAGTACATAAAAAATCATTATAATGATTCAGAACACACACTTCAGAAGAAATTGCTGAGCTAAGCAGTAACAAGGAGTTGAAGAAAAGACTCCGGACTCTAAATCCATTCCTGGATGCCTATGGTATTCTGCGAGTTGGTGGAAGGCTCCAAAATGCAAGCATTTCTAAAGAGACAAAGCATCCAATTTTGCTACCCCAGTGCCATCATGCGACATATCTAATTGTAAGGCTAGCCCACTTGAAAACAATGCACGGAGGCGCACAACTGGTGTGCAGCTACTTGAGAATGCAATACTGGATCTTAAATGATCAGAAAGTAATTCGGTACGAAATTCATCGATGCATGATCTGCTGTAAATACTCGACCGCTAAAAATCATCAATTAATGGGCGATTTACCTGCCATAAGCGTAACGCCAGAAAAAGCTTTCACTCATTCCGGAGTAGACTACGCAGGCCCTTTCACCATACGAATGTCCAAGGGAAGAGGAGCAGCGGTCCTAAAGGCCTACATTGCTTTATTTGTATGCTTGGTAACAAAAGCCATACATCTCGAGCTTGTGAGCGACATGTCAACAGAAGCATTCTTAGCAGCATTCAAACGGTTCACAAGCCGAAGGGGACTTTGCGGGGAGATCTTTAGCGACCACGGCACCAACTTTGTCGGGGTGAGTAATCGACTAGACAAGGATCAAGAAGAAGCAATAAAGAGATCAAGGAGCGAGTTAGCACGAATAACTGCAAAAAAACGGAATCACCTGGAAGTTCATACCAGTGTCTACACCTCATTTCGGTGGGCTTTGGGAAGCTAGTGTGAAATCGGTCAGGAATCACATGAAGTGCATTTTCAACGAGCAAAATATTGTCCCAGCATTTGAAGAATTCACAACGATACTGTGCCAAATTGAAGCATGCTTAAATTCCAGGCCAATAACTCCTATATCAAGCGACCCAAATGATCTTGAAGCCCTAACTACAGGGCACTTCCTCATTGGACGACCTCTCCTGGCTATTCCAGAACCTGATACCTCGTGTAGAACCCTACACGAGCGCTGGAAAATATTAACTCACATGCACCGAGTATTCTGGAAACGATGGGTGACAGAGTACCTGCAACATCTGCAAAAACGTACGAAGTAGACGAGCGTAAGCGAAAATCCCAGAGCTTATTCTCATTAAAGAAAGGGACACGCCACCAACAAAGTGGCCACTGGCAAGAATACATAGCATGCAACCATTCAGAGATGGAATCGTGCGAACAGTTACAGTTAGGCACCATCGAAATATGCTGAAGCAAGTAGCGATCACCAATTTCTGTAAGCTACCAGTAGAAATACTTGAGGACTCTATCAGCAACCCAACAGCAATAACACCAGTAGAGAAAACTGCTGCAAATATCGAATTGACGAAACCAAAATCATCTCCTCACAAATGCGAAGAATGCTAACACCTAAAACCTCTAGATCTAACTGTATGAAGCAGAAAACCACGGCAGGACGAAGACGGATTGCACCCATCATAGACAAACCTAACAAAGTAAAAAGACCAAAAATTGCACCATACGAGATCTGGGGAATACGGTGGCTGCGGCATCATTAGTGTGTTGTTTTTGGCCAAAAAGTCGCACACAAGCAACGATGTGTGAGCAGGGGCGTTATCATGGTGCAAAAGCCAATTTTTGTTCTCCCACAAATCCGGGCGTTTCTGGCGGATTGCTTCGTGCAAATTGCGCATAACTTGCAGGTAATATTCCTTATTGACCGTTCTTCTCTGTGGCAAGAACTCATGATGCACCACGCCCCTGCAATCGAAGAAAACTGTCAGCAAAACTTTCACATTCGACCGAACTTGGCGCGCTTTTTTCGGTCTTGGTTCATGCGGCAGCTTCCATTGAGATGATTGAGCTTTGGTTTCCACGTCATAACCATAAACCCACGATTCGTCACCAGTTATGACCCTCTGGAGCAAATTTGGTTCGTCGCGGACAGAGTTTAACATCTCATTAGCAATGTTCATGCGTTGCTGTTTTTGGTCGCAATTGAGCAATTTTGGTACGAATTGCGCGGCGACCCGTCTCATGCCCAAATCGTTGATAAAAATCGAATGGCACGAGCCAATCGATATGTTTAGGTCCTCAGCAACTTCTCTAACGGTGATTCGACGATTGGCCAATACCATTTTCTCCACTTCATTAATTTTTTCGTCTGTTGTTGAAGTGCTCGGGCGTCCGGCACGCTCTTCGTCGTTCACATCGTCTCGGCCTTCTAAAAACATTTTGTACCGCCGATAAACATTGCTTCGGTCCAAGGTCAACATTCGGAATGCATCCGCGCACTTAATTTCGTTTTTCACACAAAATTTGATACACGTTCTTTGATCCATTTTTTTGAATAAGTAAAAATCGAAGACGATTGAAAACACGTGCAAGTAAAGCAGCTATCACCAATTAAGTGAACATTAAAAATGGCCGAGTTTGTCGGCATAAGTGACAGACATGAGTACCAACATAACGCCACAAAAAAAACCAAATTCGAATATACGTAACCCGCGAAAATTCAAAATTCGCGATACTTTTTTGAACACACCTCGTATATGTGGGCAAGGGCTCTGCTGAATACAACAATACTCCTGTCTGTCATACCATCAGAAGCTTTGAACGCTAAAAACAGCTCCAACCAGCATAATTATAACATCTTCTGCTGCACTCTGTGCAATCTGCTCTGCAAGATGTCGATAAAATGTTCTTAACGGACGACTCATCTTATGAAGAAAATGCTACTAATGGAGAAAATGCTGTTGCCTCTTGCGTGCTGGCTAGTCCTTCTTCACCTTCACATATGGGGGTTAAAACGCACCATAAAACAAAAAGCTAAACAGCAGGAAAAAATTGCAAAATCTCCCCCTACAAAGTCGTCAATACTGTTGTGCAGGCAAAAACTGCAAAATCACCCCCCAAAAAAGTCGTCGATACTGTTGTCAACGATGGAAATATCATTCTCAGTTCCAACAATGCCTTCCTACATCATCGCTCAATGAATACATTGGCCGAGCAGCACAGCCATCATCAACCTGTATTGACTGCATCCTCTGACGTTTTTTAAGTGGATTCTGGACCTCATGATGTCCCAGCCACCTTGTTTCAAACTGGATCAATTCAGCAGAGTTTAGCAAAATCGGAGGTACAGGTACAAGGTGCCATTTGTGTTCCATCGATTGCAACACTTGATCAACCGCCAATGCCTCTACCCACATCACTATCATCGATTTCTGAGTCTGAGAGTTATCTTCCGCCGCTCGATATTATCGCTCCACCGACTCAAATTTTTATCTCGCGTTTGAACTATCATACAAAGCCAGTATTGATCAGGAGTTACATCGTGGCAAAGTTAGGATATGAACCTGTTTTGCTGATAGTCAAGAAGCTAACTCCAGAAAATCTCGACTCGCAAACGATTGCTTCATTCCGCATCACCACCAGTTCGGATATTAAAGCCCCGCTTGAATCTAATTTCTGGCCTCATGGTGTTTTTGTTAAGGAATTTGTAAGTCAACCGCGGAAAAATTTTCGGTCGGGTGTTCGTCGGAGAGACAGAATATGAGTAATTCTCTTAATTTATATTATCAAAATGTTCACGGTCTAAGAACCAAGACCAATGAATTCCGACTTTCTTCTATTGTTTCTCTTGATGACATCGTGTGCTTATCGGAATCATGGCTGACCGAGGATATATTGGATGTTGAAGTTCTTCCTTCTCATTTAGTGTTTCGTAAAGATCGTAACCGTTTAAACTTTGGCAAGTCGGACGGAGGCGGTGTGTTGATAGAAATTCGTAAAGAGACTTTAATAGCTTTCGTATGCAATTTCAAGGCGTCACCTCCAGTAGAATGTATTGCTGTGTCTGTTACTTGTCGTCAGCTACAACCTTACTGATTTTGTCTGCATATATTCCCTGTGGAAGTTCCGTTCTTGTTTATGAAACATTCTTTTCAGAAATTTCTTCATACATTTTTAACAGCTTTCCCTCTTCATTGCTTTTAATTTGTGGGGATTACAACTTACCCCATGTTGTTTGGAATAGCAAATTTTTCGAAATTCTATCTTTTGACAATTACTCTGTTACCCTGTCCTCCTTCCTTTCTTTTTGTTCACTTTCACAATTAAATGATATCCCTAACGTTAACAGTAAAGCTCTGGATTTAGTTCTGTCTAATATACCGAAATCGTGTGTCTCCCTGCAGGCTGCCCTTACCCCCTACGTAAAACCTGATCCTCATCATCCTCCGCTTCATTTGCTGATTGTTCTGGCTCGTGATCTTGTCCAAAAAAAAAAGCTATCCCTTCTAGCTTTAATTTTCTAAAAGCCAAATATTCTGATATGGAGTTAGAATTAAATTCTGTTAATTGGTTTTCTTTTTTTCGAAACTTAAGTGTTGATGCAGCGCTTCAAAAGTTTTATATTTTTCTTGGATCCGTGATAACCAGTTATACACCGCTCTATGCACGTAGAAGGTTAAAAGATGCACCTTGGTTTAATAACAACATCGCTTCAGTCTTAAATGCCAAGGACGCTGCCCGCAGGAAATATCACTTGACGGGCTCTGAGGTGCACCTACGTTGTTATAAAGGTCTAAGAACTGAAGCCAATAGTTTAATTAAAAGTGCTAAAAGCCATTATATTGATCACGTGGAGGGCTCCATAAGGTCGAGTGCTAAAAAGCCTTTCTGGGCCTATATAAATTCGTTTAAAAAGTCCTGCGATATGCCCTACTCAATGAATTCTGATGGTATCACGTCTTCTGATAATGGGGAAATTTGTGAACTCTTTGCGCAACATTTTTCTTCTTTTTATAGTAAGACAAGTGGTACAGCATCTTCATTCATCGATGGTCCAACCATGAATTTGCCATTTGCATATGTGAACCCTGTTGAAGTTGAATGCCTATTACATGGTCTGGATGGCAGTATTGGTTGTGGCTCAGATGGAATTCCCAATATATTTGCTAAATCTTTGTCGTCTTCGCTGTGTGTTCCTTTGTTCATCTTATTTAACTAAAGTCTCGCAGATGGTTGTTTTCCTGCACGCTGGAAAAGAGCTAATGTCTTTCCCATTTTCAAATCTGGAGATAAAGCAAGCGTGTCCAATTACCGCCCCATTTCACTTCTTCCCTGTTTTAGCAAAGTTCTGGAAAGAATTGTATACAAACAAGTTTATCCTTTGTTGCTTCCGTTTTTTGCCAATGAACAGCATGGGTTCATCAAAGGTAGATCAACTCTTACCAACCTTTTATCTTTAATAAATAAGATTGCTGCTGAGTTTGATAAGGTGAACCAAGTAGATGTTATCTACACAGACTTCTCTCAGGCCTTTGATTCAGTTGATCACCTGATTCTTATCCAAAAATTGAGTAATTTTGGCTTAGGCAGTTCTATTGTACATTGGTTCTGTTCTTATGTTGCTGATCGGAGTTGTGTTGTTACCATTAATGCCCATAAATCCTCTCCATTTTATCCCTGTTCTGGAGTTCCACAAGGCTCCGTTCTTGGTCCTCTGTTGTTTCTCGTATTTATCAATGATATTCCTTCCCTACTCAACTCCCGTGTACTCATGTATGCAGATGATTTGAAAATATTCAGGGTGATCGAATCTGTCAATGATTGTATTATTCTGCAGAAAGACCTGGATATACTAGCTGGCTGGAGTGCAACTAATCGGCTGAAGTTAAATGTAAACAAATGTTTCAAGATGACTTCCTCCCTTAAAAAGTCTTCTTTTGATTATAACTATGCAATTGCTAATGTTTCTTTGAGAGCTGTGGTGTCCCACAAGGACTTGGGAGTATTTTTTGATACCAAGCTTCATTTTGGGCAGCATATAACTCATCTAGTATCTAAAGCATCTCGTATGGCAGGTTTTATCCTCAGATCCACAAAAGATTTTAAAGATATTTCATCGTATGTTTGTTTATTCTTTCCTCTTGTTCGAAGCATATTAGAGTATTGTTCGCAAATATGGAGTCCGCATCAACGCTACCTTAGAGATGCTATTGAAGCTGTGCAACGTAGGTTTACTCGGTTCCTTTTTGTTAAATTCCGTATCCCGTATTGCGCATATAGTGATCGCCTGTCTTTTCTGCGCATTCCTTCATTAGTCTCTCGCAGAGTTTTTCTCGATGAATGCCTTCTTTTCAAGCTTTATCACAATTTGCTTCCTATAGGCCTTGGCATTGAAATTTCCTCCTTCAATACCAGACGTCCAACAAGATCCTCGGTAGTCTTCAATGCTCCCTTTGCTCGCACTGATATTTTATTTTTTTCGCCTGCTGTACGACTCCCACGTAATCATGGCGCGCTTGGTCTTGGTTTAATACCGCTGTCTTTTGCTACATTTAAAAAAAAAAAAACTTAAGGAATCGGTTCTTCTGTTTAACTTCGAAGAATAATTTTTCTATTTCTAATTAATTTATTGTATTTTGTACGTAGTTTCCTTTTTCATTTAATTTTTTATTATCCTTTTTGGATATATTGATTGTATGTATAAACTTTGTTTTATTTTTTGTTTGTCTATAATGTAATTGGATTATATCTGTTTTATTGATTAAATCTTCAGGCCAAAATAAGGTTTTTAAATCGAAAAACTGGGCATAGTGCATAACATTCGTGGCAAACTAAGACTTGAGGCAAATTTTTCAATTCCGGAAGTGATTCAGGATGAGAAAAATATTCTATCCATAGGCAAACAGATAGAAGATATGTGTCAACGTACAAAAGAATTGACCAACTACACCCACTGCAATGGCCTTCTGAACCATCTAAAGATTAAACAAATAGAGCTCCTTCAACAAACAGAAAAGTTACGAACCCTGTTATCGTTCGTAACTTTTCTGTTTGTTGAAGGAGAAAAAAGAGGGGCTTGGTTGGAGACCTCCTTACCACAGTTTTTGGTGTTGATGATAAGGTCTACACTGATATTGACGCCCTTGATAAAAACCAACACTCAATATTACTAGTCTTAAATCAACAAAGCGTAGAATTGAACGGACGTATAACAAGCGTCGACCACCGCACTGATGCCCAGTTTGCACAAGTTACGATGAAATTAAATCAAGTGGTAGATTCAATTAACGAAATGCAAAAATGGTTCGCAAAGATTGATAACAACAAAATTGGCTTACAAGTCATATCCACTTATCTCATGGCGATTAACTATTTCGAGGAGCTCCAGGTGAAGTACCAAAAACTAGTAAACACTATATATGGATCCGAAAGCTTTCCACAGTTCGTTTCAATGGAAGAGGTATCATCAAATATTGGCCCTCATGTTGAGATTCTGCATACTCCAGTGAAAGCAACAACGATTGCACGCACCAACGAAAATATCATCATTTATGGATACTTCCATATAATCGAAAGGGGTAGATACGAGGTAACTCATGTGACTGCAATTCTTTTCGAATCAGGTGTGCATCAATATCTGGTTCCTATCGTAAAAACTCCAACCCTGGCGGTTAACTTCAACCAACTAACGTATTGCGAATTGGACGATGCACAGCTGAAGTCATGCACAATTAAAGATGAACGATACCTATGTACTCCCAGTATGATCAACAACATGGATGCAAACCCAAACTGTATCATCAACGAACTATACAGTAAACACAAGTAACAACGGTGCCCCAGCGTTGAGGTAACATCTCCTCAAACAACATGGAAAGAGCTTATGACGAAAAACGCATGGCTATTTGTTGCAAGCACACAAGGCACAGCCTTTGTTATCTGCAAAGATAATAGAGAGGAGATTTTACTAGAGAACATTGGAATCATCCGCACCAAAGATAATTGCGCTATCCAAACCAAGCAATTCTTTCTATGATCAGAAATGACCCAACATAAGAGAGTACTGACGAGCTTCGCGAAAGAAGTGTCCCCAGCTAAGTTCGGAGACAAGGGGTACCACGCAAAATCTATGGACACAATAGCAAGAGTAAAGGAGCAAATTTTCGATGGTGATTCTTTCAAGCCAGAGCCGATTGCGATTACAACTATCTTACAACAGTTACGCAAGCACGCGGTACCGCTGACATCAACAATGCTGATCATCATCGCGATCTGTATAGCTAGTGTCTACATCAGAAGCATACTAAAGAATACAAGGATGCCGGAGAAATTGCAGGAGTCCATATTAACTGCATCAGAAGAAAACGTGTCTCTTAATGAAAGATTAAACATTGTTCTTTCCGGTGGTGGCCCAATATGTTCAACAATTGAACAGAGTTCGCAACAGTAGTCAATGTCCATTCACCCGATCATTCCTCCTATCAATATAATCGACCGACTTTCAGCCACGAATTTGCCTACCTGAACTTGCAAGCAAAAAATATTTGCACTCTGAATGGACATTAACTACGGATTAAAAAAGTTTTTTGTACAGTATACATTTTCATTTATGTTTTAAAAAATTTGCAAATTTAGCGAAGATTTTTCTTAAAGTTATCAAATGTTTTGTTCCAAATCTTAATACGTTGGACGATAATTTAGTTTTACTTCAATTTATATTCAAAACCATCTCCCCTATTTCTTCGGCTGCTCAATTTTTTTTATTTTTTTCAAGAATTTAATCAAATCATGCGATTTGAAAAGCTCGTAGCTAAGAAAATCGTTTTGCAGATTGCTAATTGCCGCGGTAGTTTTTGCGTTCTATGCAATGAAACAGCTGTTTTATATGAGGTGCCACCTTAAGACAGCAAATCATGTGTTTTCAAACAAAGCTATTAAAAATTTATTGATTATTTCCTCAAATTTACTTAATAATTTTGCTTTTATTGGGTATTGTCGTATAAACGGCCGTTTGAAGATACACACACGACGAGATTTGATGTGAAGATGAAATCCTCGCTGTTTTTACATAAGTATTCCCCGAAACTGTTAAAGAAAGTATCAAAATTATAAATCTGTCTAAAAGAATAAATTGCCGCATATTAACTTGTATTTGTGTGTGTGTATATACGAGTACTTCTAAAGGCGGAGCACTAGATAGACTCGTACAAAATAGTGTAGAATAAAAAAATCCCCAAACAACAATTTGATCATCAATAGCATATTCTCTTGCCAAGCAAGGGGTTTTAAGCCATTACATGCCAGACATAACTCAGGATGCAAGGAAAGCCATACCAGCATCAACGGATATCATTAAGATAAATTATGAGAACAATTTTATAGCGAATACATTGCTTAAGTTTCATTTTACACTAAGTTCTTCCGGGGCTGAAACTTCTGGCCAATATCCCAAAATAAGTAACGATTCCCTTATCCTGCTTCTGCTCATAAGTTTCATGGCAACGCTGTCATCCTAAGTGCATTTTTAATGAAATTGATAGCTATTACTTCAACTAGAGAATATAGCCCAAAAATATACCAAATCGTTCGTGCTGGAAATTCAGATATTTTTCAATTCAAAAAAATTGTGAGAAAAATATGCCTGTAGAATATTTTTTTCTTAGTAACCAGTTGACTGAGCTGTGCATACATTTTTAAGCAGGTACTTCAACTCTACATTCGTGAAAAAAACTTTAACTACAGGTTTCGCTCAATGATCTAAATCGTAGAGAAATTATGCAAAGAAATTGAGGTTTGATTAAATTAAAACTATTATTGAATTTTAATTGAAAATATTTTGCTGAACAGGAAAATCCTTCTAAACAACAGATTGGCTAAGAACGGAAAGCATGATTCGAATACTATCATTAAGAATTACGGGGAAAAGGAGCTGAATGTACACAGAACAAAAAAATTATTTTTTTCGTAGCACTACTGCCCCTTTCGGGCCTTCGCTTAAAGATAGTTAGAGTATTTCGTTGTCTTGATCGAATTTATGATCATTATCATGCTTTGGCCTTGTTTCCGTCCACCCAGCTACGATACATTCTGATTTTAAATCAGCACGTATCATAACTGAACAGGCTTATAGTCCGTCCGAAGAATCACTCAAACTAAACCTCGTTGACGCTAACGAAACTCGAACCAGAGACCTTCAGCTTACGGGCATAGTGCTCTAACCACTACACCACGCGGACTACTAGTTCTTGGTAAAATTAATAAGAATGCCCTTTTGGGACATTTTACTATGAATTCTGCTCGAATGTAGCAGTTGATGTTTTTTGTATGTAGAAATCTAAATTATATGAAGAATCTTATTAAACTTTTCAAAGTAGTTTCATCACATTAATTCAATATGTATCTTCAAATAAAACAAATCAGATTATATGAAGCTCATATGATTTGTTCACACCAATAAGTAAGTCCTATGTATTTCTACATGAATTCAAGGAATAAAATAGAGCCACCAAAAACTATAAGACCGTCTCTATGAAACTATAGGATTTTATTTTGAGCTATCGTTTTGAAGCGCTCGTCCCTTTTAATATCGTTATTAAAAATTGATGCGAATAACGTTACATAGACATTCTATCGGAAGTCTTGAAAACCGTGTTTTGTGAAGCTTAAAAGTGAGAACTGATAGCTTTTCGATATTTATATTTTTAAAAATTACCTCATGGAAAATGTTTACCTGAATGAGTGCAACCTAGTGACGGAGCGTCATGTATGCAAAGAAATATTGAATGTGCCCCCTTGAGTGTGAAACAGCACGGATTTTGAAGGAGCCCAAACGCTTTTTATAAAATGGGGCTTGAGTGAATCCGCGTGTTCTTTACCAAGAGTATATGGAGTAAACACATTTATAATCCTCGGAAAAAGCTGGCGTGACGCAGTAGAAAAAAGAAATAGTAAGTGTTAATAATATAAATTAGGGATGTTCATTTAAAATATGCATCGATGTTTTTTGCGATGCACCAATCGGAAAGTTTACATCGATGTTTTTTGATGTATCGAATTGAAACACGACGTTTTCGATGCATCGATAAAAAAACAATTAATTTAAGAACGAGAAATCAGAAAAATGAAACGCCATCTAAAATTTTAATACTTGTATTTTTATTACATTTTTTAGTGAAAAAATTACAAATCCCAATACTTTCTTTCTGAACTTTGCAAAAATATAATTTTATTTATCCGCTTTCCTTGAATCCTGGTGCGTTTTTGGTTCAAAACTTGTGAAGCTTTAGAAAAAAGTCTTTCGGATGGTACGGAGCTGGCCACTATAGTTAAATATTTATAAGCAATTTTGTACAATTTCGGAAATTGTTGTTTATAATCAGCCCATACTTCTAAGGAATTTTCTTTTAATCTGCTAACTGGTGTTCTCAAGTAGGCAGACAGTTCATCAGAAATACTTTTTTCATTCTTATTTGTTTTCCAGTTTTTGTGTACCAGTTTATGATGGTCACTCCAAAGACTGAAATCTTCCGATACCCTGTCTGAAGAACCATCTGACTCTGATTCCATATCGTGTTTTTCATCCAGAAGGCCCTTCTTCATAATTTTTTAATTTTTTGAACGGCATTTGCGCAAGCTATAGGATCTTCAAAATGTAGTTTTTTAAATCGTGGGTCTAATATAGTACCTATAGCTAAAAATGAAACATGCTCAATAGCACCCATTCGTTTGTTGATTTCTTTCAAGATGAGTTTATGTACTTCCATCACCAATGGCTTGTCAATTATAACGGTTTTAAGTTTCGAAAGCATGCAGTGAACCAAAGGTATTACCTTACTGCTAGTACAGTCGCCAGATATATCTTTAGTTGCAGCTTTAAGAAGTACAGGTATGTTAAGAAAGGATGATGCTATATTTAAATCTAATCCAGTCAACATTGCAGGTGATGTTTTATGGCGAATCAATATATCACCCACTACATTTTTAAGTTCCAAAAATCTTTGAATCATAAAATAAGTGCTGTTCCACCGTGTCGGCACGTCTTGTATTAGCTTTCTTTCAGTTTTCAGTGACTTTCGTAATTCGTCACTTGCTACGCAACTTTGTTTAAAGAAGGTAACAATTGTCTTTATTTTTGAAAGTGTATTTTGCAATTCAGGATTTTGTAAGATATTTTAGGCGACTGAATTTAGCGTGTGGGCGAAACAAGGAATATGCTTCTTTGTTCCAAAAGCAATTTCAACGGCTTTTAACATATTTGCAGCGTTATCAGTTACAACAGCAGAGACTTTGTCAGTATTACATCCCTAATCTTTGCAAGTTTTAAGAAGTTTTTCTGCTATATATTCTGATGTGTGCCGTTCATCGAGTTGGTAAACTCCCAATATCACAGATTGGAACTCGGTGCCAAGACCAAAATGAGCTGTAACACCCAAAAGGCTGCGCATTTACGCGTCTGACCAGATATCACTGGTTCAAGTCAGGTATTCAACAGTCAAAAGTTTGGATTTCAATAAAGTTGACAAAACGTCATATTTGTCATCAAGCCACCCTGTAATAGTATTTCTGCTGGGTATTTTGTAGTGAGGATCAGTCACTTTAAGCAACTTTTGAAAGCCTTCATTATCTACTACGGAAAAAGGCTGATTGTCCTTACAGATGAATTACAGAATAGCGTTGTTAATTTTTCTCGCTTTATCACCAGTAGTGGAAGTATATGAAACAATTTCATCAAAACTATTCTTAATTGACTTTTGAAATTTTTGACGCTTTGAAGATAATTCTACATCGCAATCAATGTCGACAGTGTGATCTGTTGATGGCACAGGTGCAGCAGAAGTGTTGGAACTGCTGGCACATTCAATAACTTATTCAGTTTTCTTTTTTGATGTTATTTAACTTAATACACCTGAATCTGATTCTTTTTGCAAATCAATATTTTTATTTAATTCCAAATTAACGGCTTTGTGGACGTTCTTCATATGTCCCATTAAATTAGTTGTGTTCCCAGCCGAACGTAAAGTTTTTTGACAAACTTTACGCTTCGCAGTTTTATCATCAAAACACATTGTATTTTTTCAAAATAATTCCAAACCTTACATCTTTTATTAGGTGCCACAATGAAGTAACTGTGAAACACAAAATACATTTTCTACATTTTTTAATAAAATTTAATCAAGATAAAGATAAATGTCGATATCGAAACAAAGATCGATCATATCCCATCACTGTAGACAAATAAAGTACTTAAAAATATTTTATTATTAAATTCATTCGGAATCAGAGTCTTTTATTTACTTACTACATCATTTCATAAAGTATCGGAACTATATCGTTCGTGTTAAATAAATTCAGTAAAAATCAAATCTTAAAAAACCTAACAAAACATTCAGAAAAATAGAACGAACTACTAAAATTATCAATCGATGTTTATTTACCTGCAAGTACGTTTGCTTAGCAACTTGTTTAAATAATTTACTCACGTCACTCACAAAAAAAAAAAACAATTGTTTCTATTTTTGTTACGTTACGTATTATATTTTAACAGTATTCACCAACCAACATAAACAATTATAACCTCCAACGAAGCGGTCGGTCTATGGTCGTCGCCCATTCATCAATTTTTTTTATTGCTTTTTTTTAATCTATATTATATAGGGTTATCCATTTTACGCTTGGGAAAGTAAAAGTAAAGAAAATACATAAAATATTCGGATTCAATATAAAGATTGAACCTTGCCATTATACGTGAAACACAACATCGTTCAAATGTCCTTCACGGCACCTCTTACAGGCCTCAATCCTTTTGAGGTCATTTTCAATGACTTTCCGGCACATTTCCGCCAATATCTCGGCCATAACTTCACGAATATTGGTTTTCAATTGCTCAAGATTTTGAGGATTGTTCGCGTAAACACAATCTCTTGCATAGCCCCATAAAAAGAAATGCAAAGGTGTTAGGTCGCAGGATCTTGCGGGCCAATTGACATCACTCAATCTCGTCCTGAAAATTTCTCTTGCAAAAGTGCTCGATTAGCCTGTGTTGTGTGACTTGTGGCTCCGTCCTGTTGGAACCACATGTTCTCCAGATCATAATCTTCAATATCTTTCCAAAAATAATCGGTTAACATCCATCTATAGCGGTCAGAATTGACTGTAATGGCTCTTCCTTGATCGTTTTCAAAAAATATGGGCCAATAACACCACCAGACCATAATGCACACCAAACGGTCACTTTTTCCGGATGCAAAGCTTTCTGCGATCACCTGAGGATTTTGAGAGCCCCATATGCGGCAATTCTGTTTATTTACGTAACCACTGAGTGAAAAATGAGCCTCATCACTCAAGAAAATTTTGTTCGAAAAATCGTTATCAATGGCTTGTTGTTCAATCACCCAATTTGCATACATTCTGCGTTGTGTATGGTCTTGAGGCTTAGGTTCTTGAGTGAGTTGGATTTTGTACGGATGGAGATGCAAATCCAAATGCAAAATCCACCACAATGAGCCGTAAGACAAGCCCAAATGTTGAGCACGTCGAGGAATCGACAAATTTAGGTCTTCCTCCACACTTTGAGCAACGACAGCGATATTTTCAGCAAAACGAATGTTGCGATGATGCACAGGCCTTGCAATATCAATATCCAGTCTCTTCAAATTTTCTCACTGTGTTCGAAATCGTTTGCTGTGTAGGTCGATTATGTCGACCTTAATAGGCTCGTAAAGCCCTAAATGTTGATACAGCAGAATCACCATTTTTATAATAAAATTTAATAGTTTTAACGCGTTCTTCGACTGTTAAACGATCCATATTTCTAAATGGCAAACCATCAACTAAAAAAAACACACTTTGAATGACATTTAATTCTGACAGAAGTCAAATGGCAGGGTTATACTTTCCTACCACGAAATTGATAACCCTGTACATTCGCAGGCAAAGGAATAAAGTCCACATACATCCATGTCAATGCAAATGCGTGATATTATTTTATTATGTCGTAACATTATTAGTATTGAAATTATAAACTAGTTGGGTAAACAGACCTACGCTCATGTCAGAGGGGTTTTGTACTCAACTTCAGTGGTGCAGTCACCATCAACGAATAAAGTCAAGAAATATGTCAAAGAGATGTGCACGTTTCAAAGAAAATTCATTGTTTTTCTATTTGCAACCGGCGCCATTTTGTTGCAAGCCAACAAAAATCACTCAAATCATGAACTCTTAAAATGTTAATGTTATTGCCCTTATTTGAAAATTTCAAGAATATCAAATCAAAACTGCAGTGTCTGATTCATTGGAAAGTCCGTAAAATACAAAAATCATGTGTAATTGTTGTTGTAATTGGAGAAATTTCAAATGGCTATAACTTCCGTGTATATCATTCGACTTTCATCGAACTTACACATTATAAGGACCTTTTGTAGGACTACTCAAATAATGAATTTCGTTCAGTTTAAAGGTACATATACGATTTTATGGGGAAAAATGTGAAACTCGAATATCATGCTATTATTAACAAAGTTGAGTGAATTTCGACTCCTAAGGTATTTCCTGTTGTTCTACTCATAAACACCTCCACCCCTAATTTTTTTTTTTATTTTTCGGATGACAGGTGTCCAATCGCCAGGGAGGGGGACACACATTTTTCGTGTATTTCCCCTGCCTGCGCGCCCCTCGATGCAAAGTTTGCCAAACTAAGACCTGTTTTGAAAAGTTCTCGTCAAGACCTTTCATTTGATACCCATATCGGCTACCCTTGATGAAATTTTTTTTTCAGGGCGTCACTCCCCTATATGGGGAGACCCCCTTAAATACCGTATAAAATGTTTTTGTAGTTGAAATTTGCAGAGAGCACCACTTTACACCTACATATGATGTTTCTAGCTTAAGTAAATTGCGAGAAAAACTGCTGTGACACATGGACGGACGGACGGACAGATGGACAGATAGGTCGCGAAACTAGTAGGGTTTTGTAAAATTATTTTACAAAACCCTAATAAAAGCAGAGCACATGGCGTGAACTAAAAAAATGGATATTGTTGATGTTTGTTTGTATCACAGAGTACTACTATCACGTGCTACCAGCCTGCACATGCGCCGAGACTGAGACAGTTGGCAGGGCTGAAAGAGATGGCTTGAATAAACAAACTGCATTTGACTAGTTCACGTATAAAATATAAATTAATGTATGAGGGCGATGTTTATTCGATACATTGAATAAAATACATCGATGTATCGTGAAATACCGACTATATCCGATGTATCGAACTGATTTGATACATCGAATGGTAAATATCGATATTTTCGATGCATCGATGTGTATCAAGCAACCCTTATATAAATTCTGCAAAATCGTAAATTTATTATAGCTTTAAATTGCGCGTACAGGAAACACGACACTAAAAGTTTTAGACTGGCTCGAAAATATTCCAAATTTTTTGAGAAATGGTAAATCGAACAGAGACTCCAAATGCTGAGTAATAAGGCTGCGTTCAGATGCTTGCGTGCAAACCAACATTCAGCAAACCAATATAAGCATACTCGTGTAAATGGGTTGCCTTTGCATCATAGTACATTGACCTAGTACCCACACCTTCCATTTACCCTGTGTTGCACACTTTCTGAATTTTCCCAGGGGCCGGTCAGTTGATCTGGGGCATGTCAGCTGAGCCCAGGCCTGGCGCGTTCAAGAAACAAAGCAAATAAAATTTCCGACGCACGTATCCTTTTACGCATTTCAGAACATGGTAGTGCTGCCAGATCCTAATAAAAAATCCCCGTTGGCAGTACCAGCCGGAAAGGTAAATTTCTCGTATGTGGCGTAAGGTTTCGAAAAAGAATTTGGCTTGCCTACTACTGAACTTCTTACTGCAATTTTTGTAGCACTACATGGGTATTTATTAACAAATAGAATCTGCCGCCGTTCGTATTTGGAGACCCTTCAAAGAGGCGCAAATATTTTGCGAATCAAATTGAGTTGCACACGTATGGATCACATATTGAAAATCGGCGGGTAATAAATTGTTATAAACATACTTACACTAGTTTCGCCCTTCTCACATTTGCTGTTTCCACATTTCACAGTGGTTACCACACAAAGGTGATAACTTTTTGGCTTAAATAGCTCAAATAGTTATTTTAATTTCAAAAGATTTCCATATAAGTTTGATCAGCACTTGCATTGCCATTAATATATACATTTTCGATTCTTTTCTGAACCATCAGGGGCCGTCATTTTGTTTTTTATTGAAACAGCTGCTAAAAATATTATTATTATTCTTCATCCGATTTGCATAATTAAATTAAATTAACTTCCCCTAATAACTTATAATTTCAAGTTTTATCGGAATCTGTTGAGAAACTTGGCTGCTAGAGGCCTACAGAAATAAAAAAATGATTATGTCATCCCCCTGTATGGGGAGACCCCCCTTAAACACTTTAAAATATTTTCTTACACTGCAAATTTCAAGAGGCACCACTTTTGAAAACGATAATTTCCTCATTCTAGCGCATGTGGTTTGCGAGAAAACTTGTAACGCACGAACAAACGGACGGACGGACAAACAGACAAGTCGCAATTTTATAATTTTTTAGGGTATTGTTAAAAATATTTTACAATATTTCAAAAATAGTCTGATGTATAAATACTTTCAAGTTAAGCCATTTAAAACGTTTCCATGAAAAAAAAATCATTATTTCAGTTGCTACTAAAATAGCGAATTGCGCTTGCCTCCTGACCTTTGGGGGCCGCCATTTTGAATGCATGCATTTGATTTTGGACTATTTTAAATCTTTGTGGGCTAGGACCTCGTCAATCAATGTGCCAAATCTCGTTCAAATCGGAGTTTCACTCTAGACAGGGCAAAATAATTCAATTTTTAGTGAAAATGGCAGCTAAAAATATTGGGCTTAAAATTTTCGACTTTTTTATTTTTCATTCAATTGTAATAATTTTCTGCATAATACAAGAACATAGTACAGAAATCATAATCTCAAGTTTCATCAAAATCCGCTGGAAAATATGACCGCCACAGCGCCACAAAAACCTGAAAAAACGCACATTTAAACCACCGCAATTGTGAAATTTGCTCATGCAGGATCACCAAAATATCAAAGTCTGTAGATTTAAGTAATGCCTATCTTGAGACCGAGTTTCATATATATCGGATTAAAAATTGCAACCTTTAGAAGCCTTTCAAGTTTTGAGTTTCAACTGACCGCCATTTTGTTTTTTGTGACCTGACCTGCAGTTTTTTTACGCACTTCTTTTTATACTTATAATTTCTATCTAACTGCTGAATTTCATCAAAATATGTTGAAAGCTTTGACCACTAATACAGCAACAAAATTTTGAACGTTTTTGACCTTTGAGCGGCTGCCATTTTGTTTCTGCCGTACCGACTTTAGATTTTTTATTGTGAGATTCATCACATATATCAGTGAACTTTTGCACCAAATTTCATCCAAATCGGAGCTATACTTTGGTCAGAACAGAAATCACGATTTTTCGTCTAAAATGGCCGCCATTTTGTTTTTGCCCGGCCGATATAGCTGGTTCACGAACTTAACTGAGATATTTACCAATACACCTTTCCTGCAAATTTGGTGAAAATCGGAGCAAAATTGCAACCTCTAGCGTGGTCACAAATTTCGTTATATCCCACATATATATATATATATATATATATATATATATATATATATATATATATATAAATATATATATATATATATCTCCGCAATAGGTAAATTTCTCACGAGAAATTTACCTAAAACTAAAAGATTGCATGTAACGAATTAGTATTTCTACAAAGTTATTGATTTTTTGAGATCTGGTAATCCTGAAATCTCTCATCGAAGCATATTCGCGCCAATCCTCGCGTCAGCATTTACCTACATACCTGCTACCCAAGATTTATGACTCGCTGTTTGGCTTGTGTTCGGATTTTTCCGGAAGTTTGATTGAGTGTGGATACTAGTTGATTATACTATGCTTTGCAAGCGCTCGGTCCGTGCTCGCTATTGAGCGGGACGAGCGTCAGTTTTGGCCAAAATCAAAGGATGAACTTGCTTGCACCCATGCGCAATACAATTTATCACAACGGACATTTACCTTATTATTTTCACTTACCTTAATATTTCCACTTACCTTAATATTGTCTATATTGCATGTTCATTACACGAGCGACATAATTAATTGATTTTTACTTCGTTAGCAACTTTTTAATTACGCGTGCAAACTTAAATCATATTAATCTATAAATTGACCATTGACCGCAGGTAAGTTTCGAAATCATTTACAGTTGTTGTCAATTCTATATTTTTGTTAACGTGATGTTTTTAAACATGATAAATAGAGGTAAGCTATTGCAAAAAAGCAGATCTTGGATAAAATTGTAACGATGAAGTTATATTTCTCGACAAATAAAAATTGTATTCCTCGACAAGGGAAATTGTTGTTTTTTAATTTTCACGCGAGTACCCGGGCAAAACATAACTGGCACCGGAGCATATTGAAACCTACCGTTGTGGTTGTAGTTAACAAACGTTATTAATTTTCCGGAGTTATCAAAGATTTTAACTGTTCCCGTGAGAACACGGTTGTGATCGACGAAAATTAGAAATACGTGAATATTGTCAAATACACTATCTCCCTGGGTACATAGTGGATCCATATCGTATTCAGAAAGTGGTTAAAGGGAAAAAGAAGGAATCAGCCATATAGGTGCAATTCGAAGCGATCAAAGATTTGCATTAAAAAGGAGAACTACGGGGTGCCCGAATCAAGGATGATTATTATATTCATGTAAGCTTACCTCTTTTTCTCAAACTTTGAATTAAATTATATTAAAAAAATTTTACAAATTAAATTTAAAATTTCAATACATTTACTTATTAAACATGCAACATTAAGTGATTAAATAAAAAAATTTTATTGTAATTAAATTTTTACAAATATTGTGCTGTGTAAACTGTGGTTAATTGGCGGAAATTTGTTTTTGAAAAGTTCTCTTTGGAAAAGTGAAATCGTGTTATTCTTCGAATATAAATTTTTTGGAAGTTTTATCTCGCCATTTTTTGCTTGAACTCCTCATTTTTTCAAATCCTCTGCGAAGTTTTCTCTTTTGTGTATTTTTTCGAATTCGAAAGTGATGGAAACTTTACAACAAACTGTTAGGGAATTGAGTGGTGCTGTAAATGCGAGTGTAGATTTATTAAAGAAAATGGAAGCTAGGTTGATGGCTTTAGAGCAAAAATCTACTCTCGTTAACAACCCTCCTCCTTCGGTGGACCAACAGTTCATGTCCCCACAGACAGAAAAAGATTTAGATGAAATTAAAAAACTTCCGGATTGTGTACGCGATTTGCAAGTGTTTGACGGAAGTCTGGTTCAATACTTGTCTTGGGTTCACAATGTTGAATCAATTTTAAAGGATTATAATATTGTTCGTCATAAACCAATTTTTAGAGCGATGCTACAGCACATTCGTCAAAAAATAAGAGGGCCAGCAGATGCTGCTCTCATCTCCTATAATATTTTTGATACTGAGTGGTCTAGCATTAAACAGTGTTTGTCGCTTCATTATTCGGATAAACGTGATGTCCAAACTTTAGAGCATCAGCTTCACTCGATGCAACAGAGAAGTCAAAGCGCAGATGAATTCTACGCCGCAGTGAACCACTAACTATCGCTTCTAATTAATAAATTAAAACGGAAGATTTTCTGGTGATACTGTCTCAGCACTCACCGAAAGTTATCGGAACAGAGCTCTGGATGTCTTTATCAGAGGGCTTAATGGAGACTTATCATGAACGTTGGTGATTCAAAAACCGCAAACATTTCCTGCTTATGCTTCCTGCTCACAATTCCAGAATTTGAATTTCAGGAATTATGCTAATGACAGAAGGAATTACACTTATTTAATTTCAGCTCCCATTAATCAAATTAAAAACCCTCGGCCCAACTCCAATGCAGCTAGGCAAGCATCCTTTCGCCCACAAATAGGTATTCAAGAAAGGAATCAGATATACAGCAGAAATCATCAAAAACCATTGACACCTACACCACAAAACTATCCACCACCCAGACCTTTCCATCCTAAACCTCCTGTCGTTATGAAGGTTGATCCTTCTATCCAGACGCGTCAAGTAGACTATGTCAATCGACCTACGAATATTCCCTTCAACAAACGATCAAACGAATCTTCAAACTTACCAAGGAAAGCACAACGTTTATATAACTTGGAGGTTCTGGAGCAAGCGGAAAATATCAACACTGAAGATCTTTACTAAGCCCATGGCACGGATCATGGAGAGGTCATTTATCAGGACCAGCTTGAGAATTCTCCTGAAGATCATGAAGAAACTCAGCTGAATTTTATTATGGACGCCTCTCTAGCGTACCATATATAGAATATACTACTAGTGGCGGCAGTATTTTGAAATTTCTCGTCGACACTGGTGCCAATAAAAATTTCATTTTCCCTGATTTAGCTTTCAACTCCAAACCTGTCGGGAAGCCCTTCTTGATTCAATCTGCGGCTGGGTAAACACCTATAGTCAGGAAAACCACTGGCCCTTTTTTCAAAAGTGTGGGAAACGATACTCCTATAGATTTCTACGTGTTACCAGGTCTAAGTTCATTTGATGGCATCATCGGGGATGATACATTGAAGAACTTAGAAGCTATTATTGATAGGAAAAATGACGAGCTCGTCATCAAACCCAATATTCGTATTTCTTTAAAAGCCAAGGAATCTAAACAAGTGAAAATAATAGAGTGCAATTATGATCATCTGACTCATCAAACAAAGCATAAACTGCAGACCTTGTTAGACGAATCTTCAAGTCGTTTCGGTCCTATTAGAAACAGCGAAATAGTGGACACCTATGTAAAAGCGGAAATTAAAATTTCATCACAAGAACCAGTCTACACTAAATCCTACCCTTATCCTGTTTGCATGAGGGAAGAAGTTCAAAACCAAATTTCAAAAATACTGGAATACTACGCCCATCTAAGTGTCTATATAACTCACCTATATGGGTTGTCCCCAAAAAACCTTATTCTGCAGGTGAGAAGCAGTACCGTGTTGTGGTTGATTTCAAACGCCTAAATGCAGTTACTGTGTCTGATACTTATCCAATCCCGGATATTACAAACACCTTGGCAAGTTTTGGGAAATCAAAGTTTTTCACAACATTGGATCTAACTTTAGGATTTCACCAAATAAGAATGAAAGAGGAAGATATTGCCAAAACCGCATTTTCAACTGCTAATGGTAGGTATGAGTTTAGAAGACTTCCATTTGGGCTTAAAAATGCACCAGCCATATTTTAAAGGATGATAGATGATGTCTTGAAGCAGTTCGTTGGGAAGATATGCTATGTTTACATAGACGATATTATCATCCTAGGTGAAACTGAAGATGAGCATCTGAAAAACCTTGAAGCTGTGTTTACCCAGTTAGCGAAAGCAAATTTAAAGGTTAACTTGGCGAAATCAACCTTTTTGAAAACCCAAGTTGAGTTTCTGGGATATGTAATTTCCCAGGAAGGAATACTTCCAGATCTTAAGAAGATTGCAGCAATTAAGAACATCAAACCACCCACCAATCTGAAGGATCTACTATCATTTCTTGGTCTCGCTTCTTACTACAGAAGATTCATAAGAGATTTTGCTATAATCGCTAAGCCCTCTTCTGTTTCAGATTGATCTTGTGCACTGTACACGCATCAGTCGACATTTACAAATATGACAGTTCCATCAAGCGGTTTTGGGAAAATTTTAAATGGAAATTTCAAAATTATACACTCTATCAACATTAGCAAATACGACGAGGTCATTACATACACGGAGTCAACCATACGACATAAAATGAACAGATCAAGCATTCTTGCCCCTCAACTTAATCATCAGCTTTCCGTCATCAAAGAACTCATCGATCAACTACGCGACAAGCGATCGGGAAAACGAAACGTTCCATCAATTGGTTACGTTCAGCCTGGAAGTGGATCGCAGGTAGCCCAGACGCAACTGACTGGGATGCCAGCGTAAGGAGTCAAAATAAAATGATCAACAATACTAACAATCAATTTAAAATTAACGAGTACGTCACTAATGTATCAACTCAACTTATTGATAATTATAATAGAATTGTTTCCGAGATTAGCTCCCATAATAATGTCAAATTTGAGCAAATGCTTTTTAACAAAATGTTAATTCTCAAGGATGAAATCGAGCAAATAGTCTTAGCTGGCCAAATGGCAAAGCAGGGTATAATAAATACTAATTTACTAGGCAGTACGGAAATCAACGAGATCCTTCAAGTTGAAACTCTCCCATTCAACAATGAAATTCAGACGATAGAATATGCAGAGCCTTCGATGCTGGTTAAAGGCCCCATTCTACTATACGTGATCTGCATTCCAAAAACTGAAAATTTGGACTACAACCATGTTTTGGTCCGTCCAACCATAAAGAATAATATAAGGATTCTTTCAAATTACTCTAGCTTGTTCGTAACGCAAGAGGAGAAGTACGGCATTATAGGACAGTGCAATAACATCCAAGGAACAATCATATGTCGTAGGGAACAACTTAGGAAACTCGATACGAGTGATTGCCTTTTTCAGATTCTACAAGGAATAGTCGCAACTTGTGACTACGAATACTACAGCAAGCCGGTGGTAGAACTTATTGATGGCAATACCCTATATCTCACAAGTTTCCATGGAATCTTTAACTTAGGGAACTCCACACGGAATCTGAACGGAACTTTCATTGTAAATTTTCAAAGTTATACAATCCGTGTAAATGACGTAGTGTATATTACCGAGGAGATAACTTCCTTTCATCCCTTACCCCCTGTCCTAAATAATAATATAACAGTTAACAAAATCAAACTGGACCTTTCATACCTTCACAAACTTCATCTCAGTAATGGAAAAAAGCTGGAAAATTTATCTTTCAACGGCGATTTGTCTGTTAGTTCTAGTATTGTTACTCTAACAATTGCAATTAACTTGGTTATAGTCCTTTCAGTGTTTATTTTCCGTTCAAAACGTACCAAGCACACCTTTCAGTCAGACCTTGCTTATACATATCCAGCCACCATCAAGCTATCCGTTTAATCTGTGGGACACCGATTTTAAGGAGGCAGTAGTTATCACAACGGACATTTACCTTATTATTTTCACTTACCTTAATATTTTCACTTACCTTAATATTGTCTAAATTGCATGTTCATTACATGCGCGACATGATGAATTGATTTTTACTGCGTTAGCAACTTTTTAATTACGCGTGCAAACTTAAATCATATTAATCTATAAATTGACCATTGACCGCAGGTAAGTTTCGAAATCATTCACATTTGTTGTCAATTCTATATTTTTGTTAACCATAATAAATAGAGGAAAGCTATTGCAAAAAAGCAGTTCTTGGATAAAATTGTATCGATAAAGTTATATTTCGCGACAAATAAAAATTGTATTTCTCGACAAGGGAAATTGTTGTTTTTTAATTTTCACGCGAGTACCCGGACAAAACATAACTTACATATTTGTCGCTTTTTTTGTGGTCGGGAGGTGAATGCCATTTATGCACAGAGTGTGGGACTCCCATGCGCGACTGGACTACCCACTAAACACCTCCCCTGTCAACCTGAGAACCCAGCCTGGAACCGTTTGACACATTACTTCGGGCCAGGTCTCGTTTTGTTACGCCGTGGGGCGCCTTCAAGCGGAGGAGTCCCTTTCCCAGCGGGAGGGGAGAGGGGAAGAGGAAATGCCAGAAGAGCGATCCCCCAGCCCCAGCGCCCCCGTCTGCTGTGAGTCTCTTTTATATTTTAGGACTGTCCGAGCATAATGTGCCACCTGGTTCCATTTGTCAACCGATTCGAGCATCACTGCAACTATATTATCCGGGGTGAGCTCTCCCGTCTCCCAGTAGAGTTCCCTCCGCAGCCTGACCTAGTTCTTACACGCAAAAAATGTGTGACAGGCATTGTCCTCCTCTCCTGGGCAAAACCGACAATCGAGAGACCGTGACTTACCGATCTTGTGCAGGTAAGACTGAAACCACCCATGCCCACTCAAAAGCTGGGTCAGAAAGAAGCCAGTCTCACCATGCCTTCGATTTAGCCACGGTCTCACATCCGGAATGAGGCACGCAGTCCACCTTCCCTTCGTGCAATTCACCCAAGGCTGCCAATCATTGAGCGAGCGCTGTCTCTCCTCGTGGACAACTGTCTCCCTCGCATCCTCGTTTCGGCGCAGGTAAATAGCACGGCGCTCTCTAGCAAGGAGGGCGACAGGTATCACGCCTGCAATTACTCTCACCACCGAGTCGGAGACTCTTGGATACGAAGATGCAATTCTCAGTGCTCCTATTCTCTGTACCTGTGCCAAACGTTTTCGGTATACCTCCTTGCTGAGAGCGTCGCCCCATACCTCTGCTCCGTACAGTAGCACTGACCCTACAGCGCTCATCAAGAGGCGTCTTCTTGATGGGCTGAGTCCCCCTACGTTGGCCATAAGTCGACTCAGAGCCGTAATGTTTTAAGTCGACTCAGAGCCGATACTCCTCAAGCAGCCTTCTCAGCCGTTGCCCTGATTTGCTCAGAGAAACTCATCTTCGAGTCGATCAGTAGCACCAGGTACTTCACCGCTGGCTTCGATTCGATTTGTATGTCTCCAATACTGATCATCCTTACTCTAGGGATTCTCTTTTTTGTCAAGATGACCACTTCGGTATTCTTCAGTGCTGAACTGAGCCCGCGAGCAGTCATCCAGTCCCTCTTTCGGCGCATTAGCATACCTAGCCTAAGTTGCGCTTGTTCAACGGTGCGTCCAGCGAGCAGAGCCACAACATCATCCGCATAGCCGACCAAGCGCGACTCATCTGGCATCTCAAGTCTCAGTAGCCCGTCGTAAGACACGTCACACAGGTTCGGACCAAGGATTGATCCCTGAGCAACACCCGATGTAATTTCAATCCTTCGTTGATCCTGTGTCGTGTCGTAGAGCAGGCTTCGTTCCTTTATGTAGTCCCACAAAATCCGCATTAGATATTCTGGAGCTTGTAAAGAGTTTTCCAGCGTGTCCAGAATATCCACCCATCTAGCGGAGTTGAAGGCATTCCTGACGTCGAGTGTCACCAACAGGACGATCCGTCGCTTGGTGCGACTATATTCCTCTGCCTTATGGACCGCGTTCACCACCTCTGCAATCGCATCAATGG